>JAPDVU010000010.1:4923883-5523883 GCA_026230045.1 Corynorhinus townsendii | reverse complement strand
CTCTCATACACACACACACTATTCTGTTCCTCTCTCTCACAGACACACACACACTATTCTGTTCCTCTCTCTCTCTGACACACACACACTATTCTGTTCCTCTCTCTCATACACACACACACACTATTCTGTTCCTCTCTCTCATAGACACACACACTATTCTGTTCCTCTCTCTCATAGACACACACACTATTCTGTTCCTCTCTCTCACAGACACACACACACTATTCTGTTCCTCTCTCTCACAGACACACACACACTATTCTGTTCCTCTCTCTCACAGACACACACACACTATTCTGTTCCTCTCTCTCACAGACACACACACACTATTCTGTTCCTCTCTCTCACAGACACACACACACTATTCTGTTCCTCTCTCTCACAGACACACACACACTATTCTGTTCCTCTCTCTCACAGACACACACACACTATTCTGTTCCTCTCTCTCATACACACACACACACTATTCTGTTCCTCTCTCTCATACACACACACACACACTATTCTGTTCCTCTCTCTCACAGACACACACACACTATTCTGTTCCTCTCTCTCACAGACACACACACACTATTCTGTTCCTCTCTCTCTCTGACACACACACACTATTCTGTTCCTCTCTCTCACAGACACACACACACTATTCTGTTCCTCTCTCTCACAGACACACACACTATTCTGTTCCTCTCTCTCACAGACACACACACACTATTCTGTTCCTCTCTCTCATACACACACACACACTATTCTGTTCCTCTCTCTCATAGACACACACACTATTCTGTTCCTCTCTCTCATACACACACACACACTATTCTGTTTCTCTCTCTCTGACACACACAAACTATTCTGTTCCTCTCTCTCATACACACACACACTATTCTGTTCCTCTCTCTCATACACACACACACTATTTTGTTCCTCTCTCTCACAGACACACACACACTATTCTGTTCCTCTCTCTCATACACACACACACACACACTATTCTGTTCCTCTCTCTCACAGACACACACACACTATTCTGTTCCTCTCTCTCACAGACACACACACACTATTCTGTTCCTCTCTCTCTCTGACACACACACACTATTCTGTTCCTCTCTCTCATACACACACACACACTATTCTGTTCCTCTCTCTCATAGACACACACACTATTCTGTTCCTCTCTCTCATACACACACACACTATTTTGTTCCTCTCTCTCACAGACACACACACACTATTCTGTTCCTCTCTCTCATACACACACACACACACACTATTCTGTTCCTCTCTCTCACAGACACACACACACTATTCTGTTCCTCTCTCTCACAGACACACACACACTATTCTGTTCCTCTCTCTCTCTGACACACACACACTATTCTGTTCCTCTCTCTCATACACACACACACACTATTCTGTTCCTCTCTCTCATAGACACACACACTATTCTGTTCCTCTCTCTCATACACACACACACTATTCTGTTCCTCTCTCTCACAGACACACACACACTATTCTGTTCCTCTCTCTCATACACACACACACACTATTCTGTTCCTCTCTCTCATAGACACACACACTATTCTGTTCCTCTCTCTCACAGACACACACACACTATTCTGTTCCTCTCTCTCTCTGACACACACACACTATTCTGTTCCTCTCTCTCATAGACACACACACACTATTCTGTTCCTCTCTCTCATACACACACACACACACACACTATTCTGTTCCTCTCTCTCACAGACACACACACACTATTCTGTTCCTCTCTCTCTCTGACACACACACACTATTCTGTTCCTCTCTCTCATACACACACACACACTATTCTGTTCCTCTCTCTCATAGACACACACACTATTCTGTTCCTCTCTCTCACAGACACACACACACTATTCTGTTCCTCTCTCTCATACACACACACACACTATTCTGTTCCTCTCTCTCATAGACACACACACTATTCTGTTCCTCTCTCTCATACACACACACACTATTCTGTTCCTCTCTCTCACAGACACACACACACTATTCTGTTCCTCTCTCTCACAGACACACACACACTATTCTGTTCCTCTCTCTCACAGACACACACACACTATTCTGTTCCTCTCTCTCACAGACACACACACACTATTCTGTTCCTCTCTCTCACAGACACACACACACTATTCTGTTCCTCTCTCTCACAGACACACACACACTATTCTGTTCCTCTCTCTCATACACACACACACACTATTCTGTTCCTCTCTCTCACAGACACACACACACTATTCTGTTCCTCTCTCTCATACACACACACACACTATTCTGTTCCTCTCTCTCATACACACACACACACACTATTCTGTTCCTCTCTCTCACAGACACACACACACTATTCTGTTCCTCTCTCTCACAGACACACACACACTATTCTGTTCCTTTCTCTCTCTGACACACACACACTATTCTGTTCCTCTCTCTCACAGACACACACACTCTATTCTGTTCCTCTCTCTCACAGACACACACACACTATTCTGTTCCTCTCTCTCATATGCACACACACACTATTCTGTTCCTCTCTCTCATAGACACACACACTATTCTGTTCCTCTCTCTCATACACACACACACACTATTCTGTTTCTCTCTCTCTGACACACACAAACTATTCTGTTCCTCTCTCTCATACACACACACACTATTCTGTTCCTCTCTCTCATACACACACACACTATTCTGTTCCTCTCCTTCACAGACACACACACACTATTCTGTTCCTCTCTCTCATACACACACACACACACTATTCTCTTCCTCTCTCTCACAGACACACACACACTATTCTGTTCCTCTCTCTCATACACACACACACTATTCTGTTCCTCTCTCTCACAGACACACACACACTATTCTGTTCCTCTCTCTCTCTGACACACACACACTATTCTGTTCCTCTCTCTCATACACACACACACACTATTCTGTTCCTCTCTCTCATAGACACACACACTATTCTGTTCCTCTCTCTCATACACACACACACTATTCTGTTCCTCTCTCTCACAGACACACACACACTATTCTGTTCCTCTCTCTCACAGACACACATACACTATTCTGTTCCTCTCTCTCACAGACACACACACACTATTCTGTTCCTCTCTCTCACAGACACACACACACTATTCTGTTCCTCTCTCTCATACACACACACACACTATTCTGTTCCTCTCTCTCACAGACACACACACACTATTCTGTTCCTCTCTCTCATACACACACACACACTATTCTGTTCCTCTCTCTCATACACACACACACA
The DNA here is from genome assembly GCA_026230045.1 of Corynorhinus townsendii. Taxonomy (NCBI): domain Eukaryota; kingdom Metazoa; phylum Chordata; class Mammalia; order Chiroptera; family Vespertilionidae; genus Corynorhinus; species Corynorhinus townsendii. The sequence continues at coordinate 5,520,564 of JAPDVU010000010.1, read as the reverse complement.
CACACTATTCTGTTCCTCTCTCTCACAGACACACACACACTATTCTGTTCCTCTCTCTCACAGACACACACACACTATTCTGTTCCTCTCTCTCTCTGACACACACACACTATTCTGTTCCTCTCTCTCACAGACACACACACACTATTCTGTTCCTCTCTCTCACAGACACACACACTATTCTGTTCCTCTCTCTCACAGACACACACACACTATTCTGTTCCTCTCTCTCATACACACACACACACTATTCTGTTCCTCTCTCTCATAGACACACACACTATTCTGTTCCTCTCTCTCATACACACACACACACTATTCTGTTCCTCTCTCTCATAGACACACACACTATTCTGTTCCTCTCTCTCATACACACACACACTATTCTGTTCCTCTCTCTCACAGACACACACACACTATTCTGTTCCTCTCTCTCATACACACACACACACTATTCTGTTCCTCTCTCTCATAGACACACACACTATTCTGTTCCTCTCTCTCACAGACACACACACACTATTCTGTTCCTCTCTCTCTCTGACACACACACACTATTCTGTTCCTCTCTCTCATAGACACACACACACTATTCTGTTCCTCTCTCTCATACACACACACACACACACACTATTCTGTTCCTCTCTCTCACAGACACACACACACTATTCTGTTCCTCTCTCTCACAGACACACACACACTATTCTGTTCCTCTCTCTCTCTGACACACACACACTATTCTGTTCCTCTCTCTCATACACACACACACACTATTCTGTTCCTCTCTCTCATAGACACACACACTATTCTGTTCCTCTCTCTCACAGACACACACACACTATTCTGTTCCTCTCTCTCATACACACACACACACTATTCTGTTCCTCTCTCTCATAGACACACACACTATTCTGTTCCTCTCTCTCATACACACACACACTATTCTGTTCCTCTCTCTCACAGACACACACACACTATTCTGTTCCTCTCTCTCACAGACACACACACACTATTCTGTTCCTCTCTCTCACAGACACACACACACTATTCTGTTCCTCTCTCTCACAGACACACACACAGTATTCTGTTCCTCTCTCTCACAGACACACACACACTATTCTGTTCCTCTCTCTCACAGACACACACACACTATTCTGTTCCTCTCTCTCATACACACACACACACTATTCTGTTCCTCTCTCTCACAGACACACACACACTATTCTGTTCCTCTCTCTCATACACACACACACACTATTCTGTTCCTCTCTCTCATACACACACACACACACTATTCTGTTCCTCTCTCTCACAGACACACACACACTATTCTGTTCCTCTCTCTCACAGACACACACACACTATTCTGTTCCTCTCTCTCTCTGACACACACACACTATTCTGTTCCTCTCTCTCACAGACACACACACACTATTCTGTTCCTCTCTCTCACAGACACACACACTATTCTGTTCCTCTCTCTCACAGACACACACACACTATTCTGTTCCTCTCTCTCATATGCACACACACACTATTCTGTTCCTCTCTCTCATAGACACACACACTATTCTGTTCCTCTCTCTCATACACACACACACACTATTCTGTTTCTCTCTCTCTGACACACACAAACTATTCTGTTCCTCTCTCTCATACACACACACACTATTCTGTTCCTCTCTCTCATACACACACACACTATTCTGTTCCTCTCCTTCACAGACACACACACACTATTCTGTTCCTCTCTCTCATACACACACACACACACTATTCTCTTCCTCTCTCTCACAGACACACACACACTATTCTGTTCCTCTCTCTCATACACACACACACTATTCTGTTCCTCTCTCTCACAGACACACACACACTATTCTGTTCCTCTCTCTCTCTGACACACACACACACTATTCTGTTCCTCTCTCTCATACACACACACACACTATTCTGTTCCTCTCTCTCATAGACACACACACTATTCTGTTCCTCTCTCTCATACACACACACACTATTCTGTTCCTCTCTCTCACAGACACACACACACTATTCTGTTCCTCTCTCTCACAGACACACACACACTATTCTGTTCCTCTCTCTCACAGACACACACACACTATTCTGTTCCTCTCTCTCACAGACACACACACACTATTCTGTTCCTCTCTCTCATACACACACACACACTATTCTGTTCCTCTCTCTCACAGACACACACACACTATTCTGTTCCTCTCTCTCATACACACACACACACTATTCTGTTCCTCTCTCTCATACACACACACACACACACTATTCTGTTCCTCTCTCTCACAGACACACACACACTATTCTGTTCCTCTCTCTCACAGACACACACACACTATTCTGTTCCTCTCTCTCTCTGACACACACACACTATTCTGTTCCTCTCTCTCACAGACACACACACACTATTCTGTTCCTCTCTCTCACAGACACACACACTATTCTGTTCCTCTCTCTCACAGACACACACACACTATTCTGTTCCTCTCTCTCATACACACACACACACTATTCTGTTCCTCTCTCTCATAGACACACACACTATTCTGTTCCTCTCTCTCATACACACACACACACTATTCTGTTTCTCTCTCTCTGACACACACAAACTATTCTGTTCCTCTCTCTCATACACACACACACTATTCTGTTCCTCTCTCTCATACACACACACACTATTCTGTTCCTCTCTCTCACAGACACACACACACTATTCTGTTCCTCTCTCTCATACACACACACACACACACTATTCTGTTCCTCTCTCTCACAGACACACACACACTATTCTGTTCCTCTCTCTCACAGACACACACACACTATTCTGTTCCTCTCTCTCTCTGACACACACACACTATTCTGTTCCTCTCTCTCATACACACACACACACTATTCTGTTCCTCTCTCTCATAGACTCACACACTATTCTGTTCCTCTCTCTCATACACACACACACTATTCTGTTCCTCTCTCTCACAGACACACACACACTATTCTGTTCCTCTCTCTCATACATACACACACACTATTCTGTTCCTCTCTCTCATAGACACACACACTATTCTGTTCCTCTCTCTCATACACACACACACTATTCTGTTCCTCTCTCTCACAGACACACACACACTATTCTGTTCCTCTCTCTCATACACACACACACACTATTCTGTTTCTCTCTCTCTGACACACACACACTATTCTGTTCCTCTCTCTCATACACACACATACTATTCTGTTCCTCTCTCTCACAGACACACACACACTATTCTGTTCCTCTCTCTCACAGACACACACACACTATTCTGTTCCTCTCTCTCAGAGACACACACACACTATCCTGTTCCTCTCTCACACAGACACACACACACTATTCTGTTCCTCTCTCTCATACACACACACACTATTCTGTTCCTCTCTCTCATACACACACACACTATTCTCTTCCTCTCTCTCATACACACACACACTATTCTGTTCCTCTCTCTTACAGACACACACACACTATTCTGTTCCTCTCTCTCATACACACACACACACACTATTCTGTTCCTCTCTCTCACAGACACACACACACTATTCTGTTCCTCTCTCTCACAGACACACACACACTATTCTGTTCCTCTCTCTCATACACACACACACACTATTCTGTTCCTCTCTCTCATAGACACACACACTATTCTGTTCCTCTCTCTCATACACACACACACACTATTCTGTTCCTCTCTCTCACAGACACACACACACTATTCTGTTCCTCTCTCTCACAGACACACACACACTATTCTGTTCCTCTCTCTCACAGACACACACACACTATTCTGTTCCTCTCTCTCACAGACACACACACACTATTCTGTTCCTCTCTCTCACAGACACACACACACTATTCTATTCCTCTCTCTCATAGACACATACACAACTGTTGTTTCTCTATAGCACGTATACATTCTCTCTCTCTCTCAGACACAGATATGACTAATCTGTTTCCCTCTCTCTCTGGTTTCACCCATTCTCTCTCCCCCACCCCTTATCTGCTCTAGGATCTGTGGAGATGCCAGTCTTGCCCTGCCTACCAGAGATGCCGAAAATGGGGACACAACTTCTGGACAGATGACCTGGCCATGCCCTGGGGCCTCCCGCCCCTCCACCTCCAGACGGCTTTATTACCTCATATGCAGCTCATCTTAAACCAATAGAATTGCTCTGGGGGGAAAAAAAAAAAGGAGGGAAGGAGGGGAGGGAAGAACTTTATAAAGGAGTCAGCAGACAGCAGAGTTAAAGAAGGAGAGAGGATGTATGAGTGAAGTGTAGGAGCTATAATGAAAATCAAGTATAGTTGTGTACTGGGGACAGATTTTTAAAGTAGGAGTCAGAAAAGAAAAAAAGATAAATGATAGTGAATAATTAGGCAGGAGATAAATAGATATTAAAACAATGGAAGTAGAGAAGAATGTATGGGAAAGGTAGGATGAGAGAGAAAGAGGGAGGAAATAAAAGTTTTAAAGGGGAGCTGGTGGAGCTTAAAAGGAGAATGGGAAGAAGGAAGAAATGGGGGAGGGAGCAAAGCAGGTCCGAGGGAGGAAATGAAGAAAAATATTAAGGTGGGAAGGAAGGAAAAGGGGAGGGAGGGAAGGGTAAAGATAAAGGAAAGAAGGGATGTGGGGAGGGAGGGAGGGAGGGAGGGTAGAAGAAAGATGGGAAGAAGGATGATGGAACAGAAGTAGGAAATAAGGAGGAAAGAAAAATTTATAAATGATGAGTCAGTAGGAAAAAGTGTTACATAAAGGAGAGAGAAAAATTGTGTGAGAGGGAGAAGCCAATAAGGAAGTCAAATACAATTGTGTGTGAAGGGGATAAGATTGAAAAAGAAAGTTAATAGGGGTCACCAGGACGGCAGGGAAGGGCAGTTAGGTGGAACAGGCAGGGATGCACAGTGGTTAGGGCAGGCAGGTGAGCGGTTAGGAGCCAGAGGTCCCAGATTGCGAGAGATTTGACACAAACTGCTTTTAATGAGAATTTCTTGTGTTAAAAGTCTAAAGAAGTCATAATTACCTAAAATCCTAACCATCAAGTCATCAGAAAAATAATTTAACAATCAACAATGTGTTTGTGTCGTAAGTAATCAAGGTAAGAGTAAATATTCCTCCAACAAGACAATTCAGGACTAAAGTGATGCTGAGCAGGCTGGCTAAGTGGTGGGGTGGACATAGAACATAGAACATAGACTGAGATGACAAGTCGCTACAACAACAGGCTCTTTCAACACTGGTAAGGATGTTAGCAACAGGGCACAGGATTTGGTAAACTGAATTGCTTTTTTTAAAGAAAGGCCTCTGAGATGGGGTAAATTACCTAGTTCACTGTTAAAATGAAGTAGAAAAATTAAATCCTGGTATTAATTTCAGTGCTGTTTATAAGACTATTTTTCATCAGAATCTATTTTTCATCAGAATATATATATATGTACATATATATATATATATATACACACACACACAATCTACACATTGTTTGAAAAAGAGACTAATTTATTCTTCTAATTTATTTATTAACTTGATCAACCAATTTTGTAAAATTTGCCCTGCTAGGTCCTGAAGCTTCCATGATGAACTATTTATTCTATTTGCCTTAAAAAACATGGGAGTCTCAAGGAATAATAATAGTTAAAAAGGCAGTTTCATTGCATCTGGCAGGCAATTATGTGTGAAATACAAACCTCCATCTTAAAAGGTCACCTGAATCAATATTCAAATATCAAGGAGTATTTTCTGTAGAAGGAAGTTCTAATCTGGACTAATGGTGATGAATAAAAGTGACATGGATACGGGATAAAGGGTGGGCAGTGTTGGGACAGGGACTGGTATGAGTGCTATGGGCCAAATGAGTAGCTTGGACACTGTGAAGACAGGAACCGCTGGAAGAACCACAAGTAGTATATACAATAAGGTAGAAATGTCAAACACAAGATATATGGGAGGCCATGTAGAGAAAGAACTATGTAATAAAGTACCTTCATGATCCTTTTAGGCAAATAGACATCATTGAAGAGACTGGTGATAAGTCAGGAGCTAACTTAACTGGGCAGGGCGATGGAATTTCCCATGGGAAATGAGAAAAAGGATGTGGGCTTGGTGTGGGCAAAGGTTGGGGTCATGTTCTGAAAGGGGGCTCCTTATGGGGGGAGGGGACATGGATTAGCCCACTGAATTTGATTAGTTTTTGGTCCACCCAGTGAAGATGTCCAAGAGGACCTTGAGCTGGAGTTCACCAGAGAGTCTGGGAAGGAGACGCAGATGTAGTGCTTCACATTGTATCAGGGGTTTATTCCGCAGGCGCCAGGCTGTATCTCTCATTCAGTATGGGTCTACTGAGAATAGAAGCTTCAAGTTCTGAAAATATATTACGTGCCAGTAGACAAGGAAAAAGCATATCAGAAAGGATATTTTGAATTCCCAGAAGGGTGAAGGGACCATGAGGGGAGTTAGTGACATGGATCCCATGGATGAAATTCTTCCAAGGAGTGGGAGTGGTCAGCGTATCAAAGGCTGCAGGGAAGAGCACAGATAAAGGTCTGTAATGGATTCAGCCGTTAAGATGGTTTCTCCTGGAAGTTGTGAATCCATGAATCAGAGGCAAGGGTAAAAAGAACTATGGTAGCAGCATTGTTAGTACGAAATCCACAGGAATTAGCTCTAAGAGCAATTTCTGAATATTGGTTGAAAGACTGCAAAAACATAAACTTACTTATCAAATTGTAGAACACAGGACCTTTCGTTAAGCCACCAGGTTTCAAAGAAAGTATTCCTTAAAACAAATTTAAGGAAGTGAAAAAGACGGTTATGCAGTAAGCAAATGAACTCATGTACCATTTTCCAAACAAGTTAAACAGGCTAAAAGTAAGAATAGATTTATAAAGCACTTACATATTTTTTCACATTAGAGATAAAAATGTACATTGGCTAAGCTGAGCAGCTTAGGCAAATAAACCTCTAGCTGTGTCTCACATTACTGAAGATAACTATCAAAATTTTATTGTAAGAAACAGTTTTCTATTTCTGGACCAATATGAAATAGCTTATAGCTTATATTAACCACATCAAGGAAAGGGGAGAGTTATTATGCAGTCAGAAATCTTAAAAATCTTTTTAAGATTTTTCTTCAAAAGATAATTCACACTGATGTGACAGACACATCACGTGAATTAAGTGCAGTGATTAAGATCACAGTTTCAGACTTGGGTTGTTATATTACCAGATTTTAGCTGTAATATGATAGTTAACCATTTACTTAATTTCTCCAAATCTTCAAGTCTCAGTGTCCACATTAATAAAACGTAGCTTATAACAGTACCTATCTCATGGGGTTTTGATACCTACAAGACAAAACTATTCATGTTAAAACACAAATCAACACCACCTGGCATATCCTGAATCCTTAATAAATAAATAGTTGCCCTATTATTGTTCTTACTCTTTTTCTTTTAATGAGTCACTTTTAAATTATATCAAATATTCTCTCTTCACTTCAATAACTAAGACCATAACCTGCCTGAAAAGACAAAATCTCTTAGTTGCAGTTTATTAGCATTGTTAATATCATCTGATGATTTTTCATCGAAGACATGATTTTACAGTAGAATTATCACCTATAGCGCCCTCGCAGGCCCTGGGTCTCCCCAGCATGAAGGATTCGGCATATGACAGGAAGTTCTACCCGTACTTGTCGCTGCCCTCAGCCTCTCCGCAAGCCTGACACCTGCAGCCTGGCTTCCGTTTCCCACAGCTCATTTCTTCAGCAGGAAACCTCATTTTTCTGGGCTGGCTTCCTCGAGCTGTTTGTTAGGGTGAGAGATGTATTTGTTCCTGGAATTATTTTTACAGTCACACATACTGAGTTCATTTTGCTAACAGCATGCAGCTTCAGGTACTTTGAGGCCCCCAGTGATTCAACAACTAAGGCCAGAAAAGGTGTGGTGTTCCAATCAATTCATCTATCTTCCCATTACTGTTTTATTGATTTTATGTGGAGAGGGAGAGCGAGAGAGAGAGTGAAACATCAGCTGGCTGCGTCCTGTATGCCCCCTCCCAGGGATTGAGCCTGCAACCCATGCATATGCCCTGACTGGGGATTGAACTGCAACCTTTAGGCCCATTCATTGGTCAACATCATGTAGACCAACCAACTAAGCGAGAGCCGCCAGAGCTCCCTGTTATTTTTAATGCTTAATGAAAACCGGAAATAAATGTCCATAATATCGAGTTACCGGAAATGAACACACATCTGTGTTCCTGTTGTTAGGGTCAGGACACATAAATAGCATACTAGAAAGTGGGTACTTTCTTACTGATTTACATAACTTTACATTGCTTACAAACCACATGTGAGCCACGGTTTGCCACTCTGTTGCCTAATGAGTTTGCCAACCACTGGGATAGGGGCTTAATCACAAGGAACAACCACAGCCTGTAATTACTGGAATCGAGAGTCTAGGTCAGTGGTCAGTAAACTCATTAGTCAACAGAGCAGCAAACCGTGGCTCGCGAGCCGCAGTTTGCCGACCACTGCCTTAGACCAAACAAAACCATTTTATTTTTAGTTTATGTTTTATAATCTTGTTTTGGAAATCATTACATATAAATTATTCATAACAAATTCTTATTTCTCAGTCTTCCCATAAAGCTCTCTATAATGTACTATAAATGCTATGACTGTTCAAAAATATTTTAAGGGCAGCATTTTTTATAAATACAAGGTGAGCAGTGGAAACCACCAGATCAAGTCTGAAGAAATTATGAAGCAGCAGCAAGTGGCAGAAACAAGTTAAGCCACAACTCTAAGGATGTGCACACATGAACATGAGCCACGTCTTGTTCTATTAGGCTCTGGCTGTGGACATTGCATTAATAAATTATGTGGATTAAAATTTTTAAAATAACTTTAGGTATTTAGGGGAACTTTATGCAGAACTTGCCAAATATATTTGGACACTTTGAGGAAACTTTGTGGTATCATAGGCCCTTTAACTTCCCTTTAAAAATACGTTTTTATTGATTTTAGAGAGAGGAATGCAGAGGGAGAGAGTGATGGAAACATTGATGAGAAAGAAGCACCACCAGTCGGCTGCTTCCTGCACGCCCCCGCTCACTTCCCCCAGTGACCGTTCCTGCAACGGGCATGTGTCCTGACCAGGAATTGAACTGGATACCTCTTGGTGCATAGGTCAACACTCAACCACTGAGCCACATCAGCCAGGCCCTTTCACTTTTCTTGAGACATCTAGAAACAATGGAAGTTTTACCTGAAATCTTAAATCATACTCAATTACTAAAGGCATAGGATTGGATTTTAAGTATCAAGCACTTTCTATGTTTTGATAAAAAATGTTCTCTTTCCTATATTTAATTTTTTTCTGCAGACTCTTAAATTCTTCTTGGGAAAATTTTCTTTCCTCTTCTTAACTTAAAAATAGATATGATGTTTATTCCTAAGTCCACCTTTTCTTTTCATGTGCTAGAATCAATACCATATTGCATAAGGATAGAACTGATTATATTTCCAGATCCCTTGAAAATGGAGTCTATTCATTTGTTTTGTTTTGTTATTTTATCTCTTTTCCCATTTCAATATTTGGGGTTTGTTAGGAAATAAACTCATAAATCAGTATGTTACTGTCCCTGCTCATCACCATCATGTGTAGCCCTCAGATGACCCACACTCATCTCTCAGGGATTTTGACATCAAGTTCACTACTATAGTTTTCCAGTAGCCTGGACTTCAGAGTCTTCTCTCCCAAAGATTTTGTCCCCCTTCCCACTATAATCATCTTAGCCCACACCAATAAACTGGAATACCTCAAAAACCTCCATTCCAACCCTGTGCCACTCCACCATCTTCTTACCTTGGAGCCCTCTCCATTAATCTAACTGCTACCATTTTCCAACCCTCACCAGATATTCCAGGAGCACCAACTGCTCACTGTTTCTAACTCCCTCCCCTGCACACACCTTCATGTCCATCTTTATTTAGGATACTAGAGGCCCGATACACAAAATTGGTTCAAGAGTAAGCCTTCCTTCCCCCACTGCCAGCACTGGCTTCCCTCACAGCCCCAGATTCATCCAGAAGGTCATCCTAACATCTCCTTGTCCTTTACTCCCTGATTCCTTCATTTGTCAAAAATACCATCCAACCCTTGTTCAAGTCAGCTCTCTGCCCATCTGCCCCTGTGGAGAGGCAGCTCAACAACTCTAGAGTCTAGAGAGACACCTCAACTACCCATCAGTGCTTCCCGGGAAGAAACCTCAACTACCCATCAGTGCTTTTCAGGAAGAAACCTCAACTACCCATCAGTGCTTCCCAGGAAGAAACCTCAACTACCCATCAGTGCTTTTCAGGAAGAAACCTCAACTACCCATCAGTGCTTTTTAGGAAGAAACCTCAACTACCCATCAGTGCTTTTCAGGAAGAAACCTCAACTACCCATCAGTGCTTTTCAGGAAGAAACCTCAACTACCCATCAGTGCTTCCCGGGAAGAAACCTCAACTACCCATCAGTGCTTCCCGGGAAGAAACCTCAACTACCCATCAGTGCTTCCCGGGAAGAAACCTCAACTACCCATCAGTGCTTTTCAGGAAGAAACCTCAACTACCCATCAGTGCTTTTCAGGAAGAAACCTCAACTACCCATCAGTGTTTTTCAGGAAGAAACCTCAACTACCCATCAGTGCTTCCCGGGAAGAAACCTCAACTACCCATCAGTGTTTCCCGGGAAGAAACCTCAACTACCCATCAGTGCTTCCCGGGAAGAAACCTCAACTACCCATCAGTGCTTCCCGGGAAGAAACCTCAACTACCCATCAGTGCTTTTCAGGAAGAAACCTCAACTACCCATCAGTGCTTCCCGGGAAGAAACCTCAACTACCCATCAGTGCTTTTCAGGAAGAAACCTCAACTACCCATCAGTGCTTTTCAGGAAGAAACCTCAACTACCCATCAGTGCTTTTCAGGAAGAAACCTCAACTACCCATCAGTGCTTCCCAGGAATTCTGTGAATTGCCAAATCCATTTAATCTCCCTGAATTCTTAACAACCCTTCCCTACTCTTCCTTTCTCCTCATGGCATTGCTCGCTTTTGTCCTTGTTACTTTCAGAACCCTCTTTTCTATAGTCAGCTAGGCTCTCATTAGGTGGGCTAGCTTCTACACCTTAATCTTCCTGAAAATATTCCAACTAGCGTCTGTAATATCCCCCTTCCAACGTATCACTTCCATCAGCATAGAAACATGCTATAGTATATCTCACACTTAAAAAATCAATGTTACACATCCCATGTAGAACTACCTTCATGTTTGTCAGCACAAAAAGTTCCTCAGCACAACTTTGTATCCTTGTGATGTCTATACCCCTACTTCATTCTCAAAACCACTGCAGTTAGCTTTTTGTTACTGAGCATCCTGTGTAGTGTGGTTAACAAATATGTTATTTCATGTTTGAATCCTCAACAACTAGACAAATTATATTTACAAAAATGTTTGTTAAATTGATGGAAATATTATTTATTCCATATATTTATGTCATAGCAGAAGTTTGTCAGTTATTTCTTTTACCACCTGTTAGAAATAAGATCTAATAAAATTAATTGACCCATCCCTGTGGTGTGGCTCCGTTGGTGAGCATCCTCCTGTGCACCAAATATCCAGATTCAATTCCCAGTCAGGGCACATGCCCAGGTTACATGGTCAGGGTACATGTGTGAGGCAGCCCATTGATATTTCTCACATCATTTTCCCTTTCTCTCTCCCTCTTCCTTTCTCTCAATAAAATCAATAAAACATCTTTAAAAACAATCAGTTTGACCCAGATCTCTATATAGTTTGATGTATTTATATTTTCTAGTACTACATTTTACTCACTGGATATTACAGAAGGAAAATTATATTTTTACTTATATTTCTAAATTTAAGTTTTAGAAACAGCAGAGTAAATTCTGGTGATACTTGACATGATTCAGTGACTATGTAAGTGTAAAAAAGACTAAGAAAAATGTTTAATTAAGAAAATGCAATCAATATTCATGTACCCAAAATAATTAACACAGTAGGCTGCTATTCAGTTGTTGATTAAAAGTATATATTAATATATTTGTAATAATTAATTAGCTACTGTGCTTCACTGTGAAGTGAAGCCAGATGAATTATTTTTTGAATTTTTAAAACTCTTTTATAGGGTACAGTCTAAAACTTATCATTCAAAGATGTCTAGTTAGAGCAAATCATTGAGAAATTGGCAAAACAGAACACGTTTATTGGTTTATTGAATAGCTTTCCAGTGAAGTGAGTGTCAAATATAAACATTTATGGACAAATATAACAGTAGTTGTACCCAAACTGGCACAAGCACACCCCCCAAAAAAATAAAAATAAAATAAAACCCATAAACTCACAAAAAGATACATTAAATGAATAAAGCTTCTAGAATTCAGAAGAAGACTATAGACCTAGAAGGCCCATTAACTGTAAAGTTGTTTGTACTCTGTTAGTATGAAAAGCACAGCTAAACATGTGTTCACCACGAGAGAACACACCCTTATCTCCGCCCTCTACCCGCGGCAGCTGCACCCCTTCCCGTGAGCCACCGCTCGGAAGCCAGGTCCCCCATGTCTTTCTAGAAGTCAGAAGGCACGCAGGCAGAGAGGTGGTTGCTTCAAACGTTTTGGGAGAGAAAGAATGGACATTTCCTGTACACAGATTAAGAAATGTAATAGCAATAAATTAAATTTTGGATTCCGGATTCAACACTGGAGAAAGCAAGGCCAGTAACTATGTTTTGTTGCTAGAACGGTGGGGGACACTGACAGGGGAAATGCAGCTGAAAATGGGAAGTGAGCCGATTTCTCTTCACAACAACCTGCAACTATAGATATGAGAATCTTTCCGCCCACCTAGGCCGGAGCACCACGCACACAGCCACACAGATGTGTACACGCCGACATGGCGCCGGCGAAGAAAGGGTTAGAGGAAGGTTGCTTGGTCCGAAGACTATTCAGTGGAAAGTAGTAGCAAACACTCGGCTGTTACTCAGTGAAATACCCAGCGGGGCGGGGCGGGGCGGGGCGGGGCAAGCACTCCTAGACTCGGACTATCACCGACTATCACCGACTATCACCGGTGTGGCATTGCGGAGAATCCGTGCCTATCACCGGTGTGGCATTGCGGAGAATCCGTGCCTATCACCGGTGTGGCATTGCGGAGAATCCGTGCCTATCACCGGTGTGGCATTGCGGAGAATCCGTGCCTATCACCGGTGTGGCATTGCGGAGAATCCGTGCCTATCACCGGTGTGGCATTGCGGAGAATCCGTGCCTCCAGCTCCGGGCAGAGCGGTGGCCTCCGCGGAGTGCCGGGATGCAGGAGAGGCGCGGGAAGACGGCAGCCCGGGATGCAAACGGCCAGAACAAGCAGGGGGAGGAGGAAAGGAAACAAGTTTTCAAAGGAACAGACAGTATCAAACAGCCAGATTGAAGTCACGGGACGCAGTAAAGTATCAAACAGCATTGCTGTTAGCAGACAAATGATTGGCAAACAGATTTGGGTAAAAAGCACAAAAAGCAGTGGAAATGATACAGAAATAAAAGTACTGAGGAAGTTTGCTGGGGAGAGGCAGAAAATCGATATAAGTTTGTGGATTTTCCTTTCAAAACAAGACTAGAATTCATGACACCAAGCGATTGTCAGCAAAGAGAAATAAAGGGGAAGAGGAAGCTCAGTGCATAGGAAGGGAACTGGGAAGTACTTGGGGTTCATGAGGCGGGAAATGCCTGTGGACAAGGCAAGCCCCAATTCTCCCACACCTGCAGGTCGGGGCGTCTGATCTTAATGCGCAGTTTAAAAGGCCTGGACGTAAAGTCTGCAAATGCAAAGCGTGTGGGAGATTGCGGACAATTAATTCCTCACCAACACTGAAAGGCCCATTTGCGGATCCGACAGAAAGGACGCTCCGCAAGCTGTTCACATCCAGGCCGCCGAGCTCCAGAGAAATAATGAAGTCCGGAGACGACTGCCTAAAAGAGACCAAAAATCCACAAAGGAAGTGATGGCAACAGAGCCCTTGGGGATGCCCAGCGATGGGCGCAGTGAGCATCAGAGAGCAGAGAGGACGGAGACCGCTGGCCTCCAGCCTGAGTTTCCTGTGACGCTGCGGGGACCATAGCGGCCCCTCAGCAACCAGGCCCCGCCCCCGGCAGCCCAGAGCCCTGCAGCCAGGAGCCACCTGTGGGGCTCACCGCCTGCAGAACTCAGGCCCTGCCCGAGGCATTCGTGGCCACTAGGAGAGGCACAGTACATAGCACGTCTGTCCACTTTAATATGCAAAAGAGGAAGTAGAACATTGAGTTTTCAGGAAAAACCACAGTCCCATCAACCAGAATTTGCAGATCACTTCAGTGTTAAATCCCACCTGTGCTGTGATTTTAGCAATCACAATTTTCTTTCGTAAGTCTCAATAGCTCACAATTTTCAAAGGGGCATTCATAGCTACTTAGTGCATTTGTATATATGTGAGGGATAGATAAATATTCAAATGTCAGTTTAAATGTATTTTAAATATAAAACTTCAAAAATGTTGACTACATATCCTTTTGGCCATTTTGAATGATTTCATTCATTCATAGACACCCAGGGGCACTCAGCAGCCTACTGAGAGCCAGGTGAGATGGCAGTGTGACCACCTAGAGCTAAAAAGGTAAAAGCTGTAAAGAAATGTGGCCGTCATTGGACATGACCATTTGGACTCGGGGCAACTCAAAGAGCAGGTGAAGGGAGAAGCCAGGCTCTTTTGTGTGAGAAAAGGTGCGAGGAGAAACAATATATCCATATACTCAACTATGAGACCCAAGATGTTTATTCACTACCAAGCCAAGCAGTAGCCAAGTTGAGAAACCCAGCAGATACCAAGTTAGCCAGGACATCCACCAAATATCTCAGTAACAAGCTGTATTGGCAGCATGAGCTCCAAGCCATGACACACCGAGAAGGGCATAGTGTCCTTTCTGTGGTATTCTCACCAAAACGCATAGCTACGTTTCAATCATGAAACCATCAGACAAATTCATGTGGAAGACATGCATTTATGCATGTGTGGGGCAGGATGGGCATGGGAAGTCTCTACCTGCCTGGTATTTTTGCTGTGCACTTAAAACTGCTTTAAAATAATAGTTTTAAAGTCAGTCTTGTGTCCTAATATATGAAAACTATTAGTTATGCATTTAAAAAACCATTTAAGTATTTATATATCATAATGAAGGCCTTTATAAAAGATATTTAAAGGAAATAAGTAAGGTATTTTTATTTATTTCTCTTGACCTATTGGAATTATTAAAGAATTTGGATGAGTGAATTTCTATTTTCTTTACATTTAATCTTTCAAAATTTAATATTAGAACCTACAGATTAATGTTCAGTAAGAAATAAAATATATATTGAAACCCTTTTTAGAATTTCTAAAATTAGCTTATATAGTATTCTATTTAATTTTTTGAATTTAAATTTACATTAGAAATTCAAGAATTCACTTAGTGCATTTAAGATCATGTAATGCATTTTAATCACTGCAGGATTATCCAGAATCCATAGCTCAGCAGTGATGGAAGCTCACTTCTTACTGCAGGGTATAAACAGTATGGAGGCAACAGATCAGATCTTTCCTAAACTTTTAGATAATTCCCCAGGTGAATTGGGCTCCCAGATAGGGATTCTATATTCTATTATCTTCCTTAGTAAAATGATGACTCCAAAATTCATCTTATACATACCTCTGTTTCTATTTTGTTAGTCACTTTGCATGGGACAGATTGGCAGCTATCAGAGGGGAAGGGTGGGGGGAGTGGATGAAAGATGAAGAGATTAGCCAAAGAACATATATGCATAACCCACAGACACAGACAACAGTAAGGTGATGACAAGAGGGAGGGGGGATGAAGGCAGGGAGGTGGAGGTGGGCAAAGGGGAGGCAAATAGGGACATCTGTAATAGTGTCAAAAATAAAGTAAAAAATAAATTACAGCAAAAGGAATATAGTCAGTAATCTATACTAATAAAAGGGTAATATGCTAATTAGACTGGACATCTTCTTGATGTCCTTCCTGACAAAGCCATCGTGGCAGGGCCAAGGCAGAGGGGTTAGGGGCAATCAGGCCAGCAGGGGAGAGCGGTTAGGGGTATCAGGTCGGCAGGCAGGTAGTGGTTAGGAGCCAGCAGTCCTGGATTGCGAGAGGGATGTCTGACTGCCAATCCCTAAATTGGCAGTCGCACATCCCTAGAGGGGTCCCAGATTGGAGAGGGTGCAGGCAGGGCTGAGGGAACGCCCCCACACACATGAATTTCATGCACCAGGTCTCTAATATCCTAATAATTATGCATGGGGCCAGGTGGGTACTGGAAATAGTGGGAGAACCACTCTGAAAATTACATAATTTTTTAACCACTATGCTGTATATCTCAAACTAATATGGAATAATGTTGAAAGTAAAACAAAACAAAACAAAAAAACTGAGTGTAAAATAAATAAATAAATGCATTCAAATTCATCTTTAATCTGTCCTTTATGCAACAAATGTTTGGTGGCTTTTAATACATAAATGTTTACATTCATTGTTTAACTTAGTATCTAGTGCAAGACTTGCTGCTGATATTTACATTCTTTAATCATGTATAAATGACTTAGATTTTGGTAATTTACACGGGAGCTATTTCCATATTCTGTTGTGCTATGATTTCTGCTACATTTTCTTTTTCTCGTATATGAAACTCAGGTTTGCACAACATGATCTCAGGTCTCATGTGTCTCTTTCCTTTTGTCAAATTTTTGCTTTCTGCTTAACTCTGTTTTGGACAATACTCTAATTGAACCTCCTTTCCTAGAAAGGAAGATGGTAGCTCTGCCTCTGAGGCTTAGTAACTACCACTTAGGAGGATTAAAAAGAAAATTATTGTATGTCTCAAAATGGTTCTCCCCGAGAAGGATCCCGCCTGATGCTGGCTTCCTGCCCACCTGAGATGGCTTTGGTCCAGGAACATCATCCTCCTGAGGACAAAGTGAAGCCCACATGGAAGGCTGTTAATTAATTCCTCACTACTTCAATATCTGCTCAAATGTCAGGAGCTCAAACATGATATTTGTGTTCATAGTTATTTTTTGAAGGGGCTATTCAAAACATGTGGCTCTCAGTGGTTAAATCACACTGAGTACCGAAAAAACCATGTTTTCATCATTTATATTTTACTAAGATAATGAAATAGTCATTAATTTTTAATTTTAAAATGTTAGCGATGGTCCCATATAATAAAAGCCTACTATGCAAATTGTCCCCATGACTGGGAGTTCAACCACTGGCTATGGTGTGTGCTGACCACCAGGGGCATGGAACATGGCAGGCATTGGCATTGGCAGTAGGTGGCAGTGGCAGTGATGCGGGCCCTGATGGGCCCCAATAAGAGTGGGACGGTGGAGCAGGTGAGCGTGCGGCACCTGGAGAAGGCGGGTGTGAGCAGGGGCCAGATCGTCCTGCCTATAGACTCGCAGACAGCGACCAGCGGGATGGTGGAGCAAGTGAGGGGTCGGTGCCAGGCCAAGATGGGGTGCTAGGTGGGGCTGCAGGGCCACGAGGCTGGAGGTGCAAGCTGTGGCTGTGAGGCTGGAGGCACAAGCCGGGGCCTGATCCTCGCAGGCCACCCCAAGGGACCCCACCTGTGCATGAATTCGTACACTGGGCCTCTAGTATTTTATAAAAACAAAATTTTATCACATGGATAAATTGTGTTTTAAAATATTCATTGAGTTGAGTTGGTTGAGTTGGTTAGAGTATTGTCCTGATAGGCCACATTTAGTTTCCATCCTCAGTCAAGGCGCATACAAGAATCAGCCAATAAGTTCATGAATGGGTAGAACAACACAATGATGTTTCTCTCTCTGTCTCTCTCTCTCCCCATTTCTCTCTCTCCATCCTCTCTCTAAAAGTTAATAAAAAATAAAATTTCATTTATTTAATAATTATTTTGTATTTAATGAATGTTTTAAAACTTAACTTTAATTACTGTAATTACTAAAAGTTAAGTGTGGTTATATAATATGTAAGTTATTACTATAATATTACTATTAATAATGTTACTATGACTAAAATCTAGATAAGGATCAATTGTACATAAAATATGGATTTGGAATTAACAATAAAAAAGTTTAAGATCTGCTTTAATGGATTATAAAAATGTTGAAGGAAGTTATCAAGACTTATTCTTCATTAGGTCCTCTAAAGGTTAGTCCACTTTTTGGTACACAGTAGGCTCAAAATAAAGATTTATTATAGGATGATTTAAAGTTAAATGAATAGATGAATGAATAATCACATTATATGTGAGTAAAATAATACTTTTTCTCAGAGAGGGAGTAAACTCTTGGATTTCTGACTGTCTTAGTGCTAAATCTTCAAGATCCCACAGTTTCTCAATTGAGTTTTTTTTTTTCCTCTCATTGATATGAAGATAGTTGTAGAATTATGGTTGATTGGGCATACAGGAAAATGTTAAAGAATAACATAATTCAAACCAAATAGGAATAGAAATTGATTTCTGTTAATTCTTCATACTAAGATTTTTCAAATGTGTCAATAAGAATCTACAGATGATGCAGAAGAAATGGTTTCCGTGTTCTTTCAGTGCATAATGGATGGACTTGGAAGAAATTCTTCTGGATGGAGCCCAGAGGGCTGTTACAATGACAAAATATTTTAAAGCGATGTTGACAGTAAGAAAAGTAATAATGTGCCATTATCTGAGCTTTAGCAAAAATTCATCAACTATATCAAGAGCTTCCTATCAAGGTGGAGATAAAGTAGTAATATTTCATAGGTACATATTAATCAGAAGAAAAGGAGCTTAAATATAAGTTCAATTTTTGTTGTATATCGTATTTCAGAAGTCTGATTATCACATTCCTAATATTTGCCCATTGGGGAACTTCACATATACTTTTTTGGTAATTAAAATGTGATTGCAAAATTAATTCCCCAGTTTATCTTAAATTGCACATTTACAGAAATCAGTCTCTGGAGGTTCTTTGTGCTGTTTTTATAGGCAAGATTATCAATCCTGTAATCTTGCCAAATACATTTTTTTTTCTGTGCATTACTTCTATTGTTAATTAAGCAAATATCAACCTCTAGGTCATTTTATAAGGAAAAAGGTAGTAGATATACAAGTGTCTTTTTGTTACATTAATCCAACAGAAAACAATTGACAAATTCAGTAGCACACAGCAATTTTTTCTTCAGGGGTTCCAGTCAGTGCCTAAGAAGCAATGCACTAAGTTGTGCCCTGCGGTGTGTAATTCACCTCCCATGGGGGAGCATTGGCTCTGGGAAGGTAGTTACTCATGGCAAGAGCAAATCTATCCAGTTCTGTTTTGCATCAACAGCAGTAACTTGCATAAGACTAACAATTTCTGTGTCTTCTTTTGTAGTAGCTCTTCAGCCTCTTAAAAATTTAGTCAACTGTTTAGCAGCTTCTTAATCCATTTTCTCTTCATAACAGTATGACCTTAATAAGTTGGCATAAATTAAAAAAGAATTAGTGAGGCATGGTGTGTATGTGATCTCTCTTTCTTCAATAAACTTTCTCTTGACAGCACAATACTACACTTAATCTCCACTTATACTATGTCTAGAGTCTCTAATAGTGTCTGTCATTCAAGACACATTTAATGAAGTACTGATTTATATCATTCCTATTATTTGATCAGGGACCTTGGCACTTTTTCCTTTCTCATATTAAGAAAGTAATGCTAATAAAAATTGACATCCTCAGGGTCATATTGCAGGTAAGTGGCATAGCCTGGATTCAAAACTTTTCTATCTATCTCAAATGTCAATTCTTATTTCCATTTATAATGTTAAAAAAGTGAACTAATGTTGCTTGAGGCACTAGATTTGATCCATACCAGGCATTTAGTGACCATTTAACGTTATAGACATGCACCTCAATTTTGGACTTACACTCCAGAGACATTCAAATACATCGTCCCGAAAGGGAAATGCTGGCTGTTATAAGATGGGCTGACATAAATTCAAATAGCCGTTTGTGGGTATCCCTAGTGTGCACTCCAGGTAATTATTCCCAGAGTGCTGTGCTCAATGGTGATGGAGACATGCATGGTAATTCCTCAAAGCTGAAGGGCTTAGAAAGTGACATGAATTATTTCGAATACTTTAGCTGCCTGTGATTGAAGTTGGATGCTCTTCCCATGGGACCATTGCATGCTGTTCCAGAAGTCAGTGTAGCTGTGGAGTAGCAGATGCATTCACTCCTGACTGCCACGGTGCTTTGAAGTCACTCTACGTGGCAGAAGGACACACATGCCATGTTCAATGCACCTAATCCCACTGACTTCTGGCAGTTGATTATCACCTGGAGAACACGAAGGGGACTGGTAGCCATTTCCTCCCCTCTCCCCGTTTTTACTTTCATATGATGAGTTGAATTTTGTTTGATGAATGGCTCCCTGTTACCTTCAGGACTAAATCCAAACCCAGAGCTTGGCAATGACAGACGCTTTGTAATCTGCCTTGTGATCAGTTTTCCAGATTCATCATTTGGCTGCGTCCTCTCACACCTGGGCTCCGGGCACTGAACAGTCTGCCAGGCTTTAGCAAGGCCGTGGTTCCCCACGTCCAGGTTCCTCCCCTAGTCTCCCATCTGAGTGCTTCTGCTCGGTTCCCTGCTTGGCTAAATCTCACTCATCTCCCTAACCTCAACCAGGGAATTTCCATCTTGCCCCTAGCCCACAGAAATGTAGAGAGACAGTGACACTGAAATAGCTGAATTTGTGACCACCAGACCTTCCTTGTAAGAAAGGTTAAAAGACGTTTTTCAGAGAAAAGGAAAATGATGCAGACCAAGACCCCAGGACTCTGGCGAGAAAGGAAGAGTCGTAGAAAAGGAGTGAGTGAAGGTAAACGACTCCCCATGCTAGCTTGTCTCCCACATTTGGCAACTATTGATCTGCACCAGCTCAGGCCATGGAGTGGTGCACTCTGCTCACCTTCTGGCTGCCAAGTTCTCTTCTGCCTGCCCTCTGCTCTGGGCTCCGCTGCTCCCTGGGCCTGCAGGACTTGCGAAGCCTGACTCACTAGGGGAAGGCCTACCTGCGAATTCCCAACCCTGAGAACACCAGCACAGAGTGGAGTGCGCACAGCCACGATTCCTGCTGACATCACAGAGCACCCGGCAACCAGCTGCTGGGAAAGGGGCCTCACCCACGGCTGAGCCCCGGGTCTGGAACCCCCTGCATGCTGGGCGCAGCCTTCGCCCTGCGGAACCACCCTCCTTGCTGTTGGAGTTCCCATCGTCAAGTCCAGGTGCTGCCTCACTACAGAGCATCCAACTCGTGTTTTTGGAGCATCCAGTTCATTACAAAACTCGAGAGAACCAAATTCTCTAATAAAAACCCCATAAACGTGGGAGCAGGGAAAGCAGGGTATGGCGAGGGGCCCCAAGATAACAGGCCTGTCTGAAGGTTCATTCGGGGGGGCCGGGGGGGCCTTCTAGCCCCCACAGAGCCCCACCCCACTTGTCCCCCCGGGGCTCCAGGCCGCCCTCCAGGCTCAGGCTCAGCAGGTGCTGTGGAGAGGCTGCTGTGAGGGCCCAGAGCTGTAGGTACCCCCCTGCAGGGACACCTCCTTCCTCCGCTGGGCCAAGCCCCGCACCTGCACACACAGCGTGTTTACCTCTGGCTCTCTCCCCACCCCATGGCCGCCTCCCTGCGCTCAGCACCCCCATGTCCGGCATTGCAATGCAGGGGGTGCGGCTTGAGCTCCGAGCGGCTTTGTGGCTAGGCCTTGGCCGTCCCCAATTTAAAAAATCACATTGGCTTGACTCCTGTGCTTCTGAAAGGCTGCTTGTTAGTGGACGGCCTACAACATGTGAATCTTAAGAAGAAACTGAAGACCCCCCCTAGCCACCCGCTACCGGTCCCACCTCAGGCCACCCAGCTTAGAGGCGGGCTGCGGGTGCTGCTGGTGTGGGGGGTAGGGAGCCCCAGCACCACTCTGGCTGGCAGGGATGGGGTGGAGTCCTGGCCTCCAGGCTGGCGGGGGAGTGGCCATCCTGGCCTCCAGGCAGGGCAGGGGTCCTGGCAGGTATTTGGTCTTCTGCCCTGATGCCTGAACCTCCTGGTTGGAGAAAGACTGAGGCTGGGGTCAAGGGAGGGGCAGGACCTTCCTTGGGGGTGCAGCCTTCATCTTGGTTTTTCTGGTGTGACGGGTCAGGCCCGTGCCCACAACATTGTTGAGTGTTCTTCCTGTTACTAGCTCCTGTATACATCCCAGGTTCTCCGTTATTTCTCTACCTGGGAGTCCCTGTGCCCCCGGGTGGCTGGCTGTACACCTGTGTCTCCTCCTGGCCTCGGCCGAGCCTGGGTCCTTCACCCTGGCTTCCAGGGTTGGAATAGCCGATTAATGCAAAATGCTTGTATGCGTATTTAAGTTTCACAAATGTAATCAATTTTCAGCAAGTATCTGAATGTCTCTACGTGGGTGCCTGTGGTAGGAAGGCTAACACTGCCCCTGCTCCCACTAGAAGCTGTCCCTGTGCTATTTCCCATGACCCATAGTCCTTTGCTGCATGGAAATGGGACATGAGAGTGTGCAGGCAATTAGATTGCTGCTGGCTCCTTTTCCCTTGGGGAGTGCTGTCCCGGGTGATCTGGGCGGGCCCGACCTAAGGATGTGATTCCCTACCGGACGTGGAAGAAGGGCCAGCAGAAAGGACAGGGAGCTGTGATGTGGAAAGGGTCCTGGGTTCCTTGCTGGCTTCGTGGGTGAAGAAGGGGCCACAAGGTGAGGAATGGGGGCCTCGAGAAGCTGAAAATACAAGGAAGGGGGTTCTCTCCAGGGCTTCTAGAAAGCCTCCCCACCTGCTGATACCCTGGTCTTAGCACAGAAAGCTTGCTTTGTTTTAAGCCCGTAAGCTTGTGTTAACCTGTAAAGGCAGCGAGGAACCAATGCAGTAACCATGCCTTTGACCCTGCCTGGCATTGGATAGACTGAGCAATGGAAAAGCTACTTTTTTTGTTGCCGCTTTTATCCTTGTTCTCAGTTAGATCAGGTAGAAGAGACAGATATTGTAGCAGCTACATTTGCACCAGGACATCACCACTGGCAACCTTTCTCTTTCAGGCTCAGGTGAGAGTTTCCATTTTTCTGTTCCTTTGGTTTGTGGCCACATCAACTGTTTCCAGTGTCCGTGCTGCTGAGGCAAACACCAGGCTACCTTTTCAGTGTGTATTCACTGTTGCCAGTTATAGAGGCAATTCTCAGCGAAGGCTGGTGTTGCTTCTTCAGGAAAGGATTTGCGTTTTCTTTGGGAAGTACTTACCTGGGAAGAGCGGCCACTGTATCTCACCTGTGTCTGATCCCGACTGATGTGATCCCAAGCTGGGGCTGGGTGTGGGGCAGGGGTTGGGGGCTTCATTTCCTGAGGTCTGGTTTGAACCTGGTTCACTCCTCCTTCCCGGGTAGAGGCCACTTTGGAGGGTCTCCTCTTCCCCTGCAGTCTGGGTGGGTCTTGTACTATGGTTTTGACCACTCAGCCTTCACAGACTGTTGGAATCTCTCGCTTGTCAGTCACCTCTGTGGACATCTGCGACCATCTCTTGGGAAAAAGTCACTCAAATGTTGGACTCCATTGGCTGGCTCTCCTCCGCAGGCTGGCACCACGTGCTGCATGGGCTCTGGTCTCGGAGATCAGCTAGTGGTTGTTGAATCCCGCTCAGCGTTCTCCGTTGTTGTTAGTGGGCTGGCCAGTCCCCGTCCCCATGAGCAGCCCACATCACTGGATGTCTATAATTGTTCTAAATGTTGAATTGTAGGAGGGAACATATGGCATCTGTGTGTTCTGGTCTAAAATTATGATTTGCTTAAGAACTTTAAATAGGTATCAAAAAAGTGGAAACTTTTTTTACAGTACATCTTGTCCTGACTTAAAAAAAGGTAAAAGTAAAAACCTAAACACATTGATTTCTTTGTTTTTATCAGAAATAGAAATTCCTTTCATATTAAAAATAAGCAAAGACTTCTCAATGATAGAGCACATTGTTTTGTACTGCAGCATTAGGTTAGTTGTAATGTTTTAAATGTGAGTTTAGAGGAAATGACATTAAATTGGGCAAAGGACATAGATTCAAACATACAATGAGTATATTCTTTAAAATAGAACCATTACAAAACATCATTATCTGTTTCTCCCGAATTATACTTGGTGAAAATGGTATAAAACTTTCTAACCTAAAAATGTAATAAATGCAGATTCAAACTCAAGGGCAGTTGCAAGCTTCAAGAGAAGTAGTTTTCACTAAAATTAGATCTACATTTACACAGATGGCTTTTTCTTTTAGGAAGTTTAGCTGTCATTCACATTGTATTTGATATACTTTGGAATGAATCAAATATGATTTTCCTCCATATGTCTAGCAGATCAAGCCCATTTAGATACTGGACACACCCATTTCAATCTGGTTCCACCTCCCCAGAGATAAATGGATCTTCCACAAATGCATCAGATGACAGTAATGATATACTTGAGTTATAATTTCCCTGGAAGATAGCTTGATATCCTTCATTATGTTGGTTCATATGAGTTAGGAAAAAACTCAGCAATTTGAAGTATTTTTATTTTATTCACTGACATTAGTTAAGAAACAAATATTTCATTAGTTGAGACTCACATGAATGACAACAAATATTTGTATCTTTTAACAGCTTTGGAAGTAAGGGAAACACAATTAGATGACAAATTTATCTTCACAAAATGTTTCCATCTGAGTTTGAAAGTCAATTGGAGGTTACTTAGTTCAACCACTGTAGCCTGTTCCGTTCTCTGCATTGGAAATCAGGCAAGAGCTTGGCTATGCTTGTACAACCTCCAAACCATAGGGAGTCACGTCCTTCTGCAGAACCCTGGGAATTCCATTCACTGTCTATCTGACCCAGTGCAAACAAATGGCTATTTTGTTTCATGAACGAGGCAGAAGCAAAACTTTTCTTGAAGAAACCAAGGAAGGGTTCTTAAACTTTAGCATTGTATCCCTCCTACAGACATTGGTGTTCATTGTTTTTATTGTTTCATTTGTTAAATTCTAATCACAACTAAAAGATCTGTTACTTTTTACTTAATGTTAAATCATCAGAATTAGTAAACATTTTAGTCTTTTTTCCCTTGAAGCTTTAGTCTTCCTTGCACTGCTCATTATAATTATATATTAATCTAGTCTGTGTGCCCTCCTCTTAATCCACATCCTTTCTTAAACTGAAGCTTACTTTAGAATTATTCATGTAAGCAAAGTCAATTTCTTTGGGCATGTGCCATTTTTACCTGACTCATATGAAGCATTTGTGATTATGAAGTAATAATGAGTATTTGAGAGCTCTGTGAATTCTCAAATGAACTTTTATTAAAGAAAGTTACCCATAATTAATTTCAACAACTGCGTGCATGGCCATAACTGTCACCTACTGTCTGCTCATAATACTCAGGAAGGTAAAAGGGAGACGCACCTGTTGTGTGTGGGTGCTTACTTTACAATTTGTATTATTCATCAAATTACTAAATGAGAGACTTGTCATTTTCAAAGGTTTTTAAAATCTAGACACTGAGTTTATCACATGTAAACCAGAAGGAACAAAAATGACCTCTTGCTGAAACATTCCATTGCTTATAGTGACAAATATTTTTGCTTTGAAAGTGCTGTACATGAAATCATGATACTGAAATTATAGAGCTCTAAAAAGTATGTCACCCTATAAAATGGAGCTTTTTAGTGGTACAGTCTAGACCTATCTGAAGATGGATATTACTTCTGTGGAGTAACATCCATCCTGTTTCTAGAGCACTTTATGAATGTATTTATCTTATATACGTGTCCATCATTTAGTTCTAAGAGGCGTGTCATTGAGACTCAATAACTCCAAGCAACCATGCCTTCTTCTCTCTCTTCCTAGTTCCTTTTGTCTCAGTGCTGTCCTTAAACCCAGGTAAGAGGGTACAAAGCACAGGGAGCTGAACTTAGGAGCATTTTGAACTTTAAGGAGGACCTGCTCCTGCCCTTCTGTGTCTGGACCCTTCCCACGGGGTCACAGGCCCCAGGGAGGCTTCCCACCGAGAGCGCATCCCCTCCGTTCCAGACTGTGCTCCCTGGTACCTTTATTAAAGAACCCAGGCCTGACCCTTGTTCCCATCCTGGTCTCCCAGCACCTTCTTTCCAGAGCAGCCCGCACTACGGTTTGTGTAGGAGCTTCAGTGGCAGGGAGAGCGGCTACCTGAAACAGGGGGGCGTGGACGGAGCAGGTGTTGGGCTGGTTGTCCACAGGTCCCTACGGGATGGTGACAGGAGAGGTGAGGCTGTGGCTGGACACCGGCTGGCAGGGGCCAGCGCTCCGTTTGGGGCATGCTCTGTATGGACATACGAGGGACAGAGGGTTCTGAGTTCACACCTCATCTTCCAGGTCATCATGAAGACAATTTGTCATGGCATGAAAGAGGATATGTCTTATGTAAATGTTCGATGGCTTAATTAAAATTTTAAGCTATTTATATGTATGGTAAGTCTGATAGAAGGGGCAAATTGAATTAATTTCAGTCTATTATTAGCTGAGTATTACAGACCAAGTATACAATAGTTTTTAAAGAAAGCCTATGTTTTCCATGAACCTTTTTTAGGTTATTATTCAAGAACTCGATTACTTTCTCCATACCAGGGGAGCTGAATGTAAAACGGTCTATTCTTTCTTTGTCCTCTGCTTCCTGTCAGTGGGAGCTGCGAGGGGGTCTTGTGTTTTCATAAACCAGGCTTCTTACCACTCCAGCCACATAACCAGTTCTGATTTATAACAGGGCTGACACTTCACCTGTGCCAAGTAGATAACCACCCTCACCAGGCTGATGGTTGTTATGTGAGTTTTGTTCCTTTGTTTTATTTGAAAAAAAATTCAAACACTGGAAAAACAAACACAATTTAACATTTCCCAATGATTTAAATGTGTATATAAAATGCTAAGTGCTTTAGAAAAGTTAAGGATATGAAGAAATTTATATTTTGAGTTGAAATTCTCATACTAGTTTTTTTATAGCAGCATATGTACAGTGAATCCTCGATTTGGTGGACCTTGATTTAAGGGATTTCAGATTTAACAGACAAAATTTTGGGGTCCCTATGTCATATGTGAAATTAACACCCTAATAATTTAAAAATGCTTTTAACCAAGATGTGCTTGTAATTAAATTAACAGATTATTTCATTGTTGTTGATTCACTGTTATTTTAAACAAATTTTAGCAAATAGGTATATGTTAGAAAAATCACTGTAGTAATCTCACCAACATAAATAAATATTACATACCTACAACTATAGTCTATATATTTAAATCCAAGAGTCACTGCTCGTAAACAATGCTCGGTGAATGATTAGCGCGTGATCACACTGAGTCATGTGCAGTCACATATTGTCTCATGGCTTTTTGCTGCAGTTTTGCCCTGTGCGGGCCTGTGTCCCCACTTTTGCTAAGCCCCGCCCCAGCCCTGTGCATTGTTACTCAGGGTGACTGGTAAATGCATACATTTACTAGACTTTCATATAAATATAAAATTGCTGTAATACATATAGGAACTTCTCTGGGAAATTAAACATTTCTTACATACTTAATTACACAAACATGTCTACATTAGTAACAACAGGTAAACTCACTAATTTGTCACTTTTTTTGACATGCACATTAGGAGAACCTACTTTATTATATAATGGACTTTCCAACTTGCCCAGATTAGCCCCTTATATCGAGGTTTCATTGTAATCTACATAAGCATCTAACACTGGGCAATAAAAATTTAAGACCAATTCCAAAAATCTTAAAAATACTGAAAATAAAATAAAACACGTGTAATAAATGATTCAAAGTTGTTTATATAATAATGATAAAGCATAATTATAAGAAATAATCAAAATCTAAACAATTTCAAAGAGTAATTGACAATGGCCAAGAACAATTAACTGGAAAGGAAATAAAACGGCTAAAATATGCAAAATATTTTTGAACTTATTATTTCCTAGTAATCAAAAATGCCAAAAGAGAAAGAATAATGATAAGCAATAATAATTATCAAATTATATAATACCAGAGGTCCGATGCATGAAATCCATGCACAGGGCCGTCCCTAGGCCAGGTGTCCCAGGGGAGGGCAGCAGGCGGAGTGACTGTGAGCTTGGCAGACACCCCGAATTCTCACCACACCTCTGTCCCTGTCACCCCCGCCTCCAGTGGCCCCCACTACTACCTACCCCCAGTTTCCCATCCCAGCCCTGTGCCTGGCCCCAATTGGGCAATCAGGGCCTGCTGGCTGCTGGTCGTATTCTGGGGGGCAATCAGGCCCCGACTTGCTAGCACCTGTCTTGGCCTGGTGCCACTTGCTTGCCCCGACCCCCACCACCACTGCTGGTCGCCATCTGTGGGGTGATCGGTGGGGTAATCAGGCCTCTGCTCGCTCACACCCACCTTGGCCTGCCGCTGCCCGCTCACCTGCTCCACCATCCCGCCATGGTCCCACTCTTGTCAGAGCCCATTGGGGATGGCAGCACCTCCACTGCCACCTGCTGCTAGTGCCGCCTTGCCGATGCCCACCATGTTCATGCTGCCTCCTGGTGGTCAGCACACATCATAGCAAGCAGTCAAACTCCTGGTCGACGGGACAATTGGCATATTAGACTTTTATTATATAGGATATTAAGATTAAAATAACACTTAATGTTTGAAATTGTGTATTCAGATGGGCATTATCATATTCTGTCATTTGATTGTTTTTTTCATAAAAAATGTAGCACTTTGAATTAAGGCTTCATTTCTTTGATAATCTTAAGCACTATATTCATAGTCAATGTGGAATTGGAAATTAAAAGAAGAAAAATGCATAATTAACATTGTAGGAAATGAAGTATTACAGGGGGAAAAAAATCAACCCTCTCTTATGCTTTGTTTACATTCCTTACTAAATAACACAGCAATTTTAAGAATATGTAAATTTTAATAGTTTTCATCTTTGTTTTCTTTCTCACAAGACAAAAATTAAAACCTTGCCATTAAACCATGGTTACCCAGAAAGGAAAAAAAAAACAGAGGGAAGGAATAGGAAATGAAGATACTCATACCAGGGCTGGCAAACATCCTAATGACACAGGGTGGCATGCAGAGAATTCGCTGGGAGTGCTGGCTCCTTGCATGCTGGAATTTGTTAATTAGGTGCATCTTTCATCAAGCATGTCTGTAACTTGCTTAGATTCTTTCCAAGTCATCTCTTAGTGCTTGTTCAGAAACAAAAACTAGGCCTGCCCACCTCACAAAACTTCCAAGAGAAACATAAAACAATTACTAGAAATATAAGTTCAAGATTTTTATGAATGTATAAAAATATTTTTACTTATTGGGTTAGGAAATATACTTTCTCTTGAGCATGTCTTCCCCCGCCCCCCTTGAGAGTCAAATACAAATTATCTTTGGGAAGTTTAGGATAATATTTTTTGAGCAAATATTGTTTCCTCTTCCTTTTGAGAACAGCAATTAAGAGTCTAAACATCTTCAAGTAATCCTAATATATAAAAAGCCAGGGGCCATCACAACCTAAACAAGCAGGCTGCATGGGGTGACCAGGCTGGCAGGGGGGTTAGTGAGCGACTACCAAATGACTAAACAACAGGCTGCACAGTACGGCCAGGCCAGCAGTCAGATGAAAACCAGCAGTCGGACATCCCTCTCACAATCTGGGACCACTGACACCTAAGTGCTCACCTGCCTGCCTGCCTGGTCACCCCTAACTGTCCCTCCTGCCAGCCAGGTCACCACCAACTGCCCCCCAGCTGACCTAGTCACCTCCACTTCCCCTCTTGCCAGCCTAATCATCGCCAACTGCCCCCCTGATAGCCTGGTCACCCCTAACTGCCCCCCTGCCAGCCTGGTCTCTCCCAACTGCTCCCCCTGCTGTCCTGGTCACCCCTCACAGACCCCCTGCCAGCCTGGTCGCTCCATGCAGCCTCCTTGTGCAGTCCTTTGGTTGTCCCTCACTAACCCCCCTGCCAGCCTGGTCATAGGCAGCCATCTTGTGAGGGCATGATGGTCAGTTTGCATATTACCTCTTTATTATATAGGATAAACACTCTAAGTACCTATACTTAGATATGTAGAGAGAGTGACATAAAAGAGGAAGGATGAGCAAAAATAATCATTTGAAGTCTGTGTTACATTCTTGATGTAAAGATTAATAAACATATGGAAGAAAAGAATAGATATCTAATGAACTCAAGAAAAAGTAAGTTCCAAGAAATATATTACTGTGGCATTTAAAATACTGAGCTCATTATCAGATACTTACATCAGAAAATGCTCATCATTAAAATAATGAAATAAAAGGTGGGGATGTCATACACAGAACATCAACATATGAAGAAATCACGTGAACTGATCCCTGCATTAATCAGGTGTGTGTTCCAGCTATCCCAAGTGAGGCTCAAATTAAAAGGATAGGAAATGACAGATGCAAACTAGACATACTCAGTGGACTGCTTCTCATCAATCACTTAAGATGAGTGTCTGTGACAGTAACATTGACCCTAGTAATATTTGTGATCTTTTTAAGTAATAGAATAGTTTTAGGTTTACAGAAAAAGAGAGGAAAGTAGAGGCTTTCCATATGCTTTGTCAAATAAGTCATAATGGAAATAATATTTTGGCGTTCACAGCAGGAAAGGGTTGATAGTATTGGAGTATGTATCACTCACACCAATTAGCTTCACAATAAGGGATTTATCTATTTCATTCCCTGATTTCTAAAGATTTGTATTTCTCTTTTCCTCCTAAAAAAAGTACACACTCCGTATTTTATTTAGGAGTAAAATAATCATGGAGAATATTAATGATGTGACTTTAGCCTGCCTTTTGATCATCATCTTCCAGCATATTCCATTTCCTGCCTCTTCTGCAGACTGCCCGAACAACTGAGTTTTAACCTAAAGACGTTATATTGGTTCACACTCCAGTAGTTGCTGAAAGGCCGACAGAAATCCAAGTTGCAACAATCACTTGAATAATTTGGTTGGTGGAGAAGATAGGAGGAACATCTGTAATACTCTCAACAGGAAAGATGAAAAAGTGTGCTTGAGCGCAAAGTCAACCCCCACCCCCACAAAAATAGAATAAAATTAATTAAAAAGGGGAGCTAGAAATTGGGAGAGAAAGCATTATGAAAAATACAGTGTAAACACTCGAAGTTAGCAGTGCCTAAATCCATCACTCGATCCCTTTAGATTTCCAGTTTTCTTGAGAAAAGTTTTAAAGAGGCAAAGATTCATTTAGTGCCCTTTAAAAACCAGGAGGCTGCTATTTGACATCCTTCTCTCACCTCCTCTGAATCACTATTGCCTGAATCATTCTAAATACCTGCAAGACTAAAAGATATTGGAACACTCATCGTTGCAAATTACTATAGTTCTTTTTAAATTTTAATTCCATTTTTGACCTCTTTACCTTGTACGCCAGTTTTGCATCTGCTGTTTCCTCTTCTATTAGAGAAGAGAATGAGTAGGACAATATTTGTGTTTGACTAGGAGGCTCAGGCGCTCACCTTCATCAGTTTACATAGCGCTTCCATACAGCCTTGAGAAGACTGAAAGTGAGCACCAGGTTTTGAATGAGGACACAATTAAAGAATAAAACCCCAAACTTTTAGCTCACTAGCCAATCTTCCCCACTGCAGCCAAATGCAGCCCTGGGATAAAAAGTGGGGAACACAGAGAGAAAGGCCTCCTGGTCCCTGCCCCGCTCCTTTCTGACTCTCAGCTGTCACACGGGCATCTGGTGCTTGGAGCTGGAGCTCCCCTCTCACAACCATGATTGGAGACGTGGATGTACTCAGGACGGCTGCTTGCACAGAGAGCAAGGTTCTGGGGCTATGATTACACCAGGGAGTCACTAAGCCACCCCGGAAAGCCCTGATGCAGACCTGTGATTTATTGAGATAATACATGGTGTTTATTTCTCGCAGGCAAAACCACCTTACCTAATGCAATGCCCATTACGACCTGACCCACTGCCCTATCATCACACCAGGTTCTAAGCACACTCTCCTGGCCACCCACATTATTGTTTCCAAGACAGAATCCTACTCCCATTGGACGACTTTGTTCAAATGTTGCTTCTTTGTAACCTCCCCAAATGAGGAGTAAAACACTCTCTTCTTGGTTCTCATACATCTTTAAGAAATTACAGCCCTTTTCAAAATAAATTGCAAATATGGCATTATAGATTAGGGACAGCATAACAGCTACATCTTTGAGTTATTAATTATTGTATTTCCCAGCACCAAGACCAGAATATAAAACATATTTTTAAAATGCATGTTGGCTGAATAAAATTTAAACAGATAAAAATTCAATTAAACTAATTGAAAAGTCTGAGTTTCCTTGAAATGCATCCTCTAAAAATAATCTAAGGGCACTTTAACAATTCCAGTCACCTGTGCTGAATCTGAATCCGGGAGCCAATTAACTTGCTCAGGTGGTGGCTGGGACACACATTCCAGTTAGAGAGCAGTGGCCAAATACAACAGTCCTCCTAGCTGCGGGGCAACACAGTTTCAAGATGGAACCCATACAAAAGCCATGGAATTCCAACAGGAGAGTCACGGGGGTCACTGTTGTGCTTCCTTTATATATATTGATTCAGAGTGGAAAGGAGAGGGAGGGAGAGAGAGAAACATCAATGCTGAGAGAGAATCATTGATGGGCTGCCTTCTGCACACCCCCTACTGACACAACCCCGCATGTGCCCTGGGCCTGAATCTAACCCGGAACCCTATAGTCCGCAGGCCCACGTTCTATCCACTGAGCCAAACCAACTAGGGCCCTTTCTTTTATTTTTTTTTTTTTAAGATTAATGCTAAAAATTCCTTAAAAGGTAAAAGTTTTGTGGATATTTAGTAGCCAAGGTGCAGTGTGTGGAGAGGAGAGCACAGGCATTGGCAAGGCCCCGGGGAGCCTGGGAGTGAGGCATCGCGCAAAGGGCAGGTGTTCCTCAGAGCGAGGGGCGGGGAGTGCGGGAGGCTCCCTGTGCACGGAGGAAGGAGCCGCGTTTCCATCAGCAAAGCTCGCCTGGCTCCCCTCCTGCAGAAGGCGTGGTGGTCTGCGGGAGCTGTTGTGTGTCTCAGGACAATTCATTTAGCTTTGAACTATGTTTGAAGAAACTATGTTCAAAACAAATTAATAGTGGAAACAAAACCAAGAGAAGGGAGAGTTTCCCACTTAGGAAATTTAAAGATGTTAAAGCTATTTAGATACAAATCAATTGGCTAGTTATGTATGAACTATCTCTTTACTAAAAGGAGACAAGGAGGACTTCAATGTATTAACAAATCATTAGCATTTAGATTAAATTATCTTACCTGCTATGCATTTTCATATGTACATTAGATGTATAGTGACTTTAAAAGTTTATAAAATAGGCTTTTCATCAATTGACAGTCGTCCTCTCAAAAATTAATGTTAAATAATGTGCTTTACTATGACAAGTTACAAGGTAGACAATTGTACAGATAACTCTAGTTGGGGTATTCTTTTAGAAGAGAAACTAAGGATGAGAAATAAGACAAAACAAAATAAGAATAATCTAAATATGCATGTTGTATAATGAGCACCATCCTTCCACAACAGTGCTATTTTAATTATGGGAAGATGTTGCATAAAGGTAGACCCCAGCTACTATTCTGTTTATCATACATTTGTTGGAAAATTCTCCCATAAAAAATGTTAGCAAGTGAAAATTTGATGGCAGATGATTACAAATGATGCAAATGTATGCTATTGTCATGAGTATTATCTCTATAAAATAGCTACTGAATAGATACTTTCTGTCTAGTTTTTGAATCATTTAATATTCTCATACAAATTTTGGGGGAGTTATAACACAAGTAAGAATAAATTAAATAATAATTAAGGGCAATTAAGAATCTGACAAATAGGAAAGAAAAAAAGAAGCTGATAAAGTCCAGCTTTGAAGACTGTATAGATTTATATGAATTACTAGAGGCCTGTTGCATGAAGATTGGTGCAATAGGTTTTCCTTCCCCTGGCTGCTGGCACCCGTTTTCCTCTGGCACCTGGGACCCAGGCCTTTGCTCTGGCTGCAGCCTTCCATCTTCACTCTGGCCAGAGACTTCAGTCTTCACTCCAGCAGGAGTGCTGCTCCTGTAGCTCCCTCTGCCCCTGCTCTCCCCCTCATAGCAGGTGTCCTGCCCCACCTGGCCACTCTGCCTGCATGTGTGTTGCCCAGAGGCCTGGAGTGGCTGGGGGGCGGGACCACCACCATCTTTGCTGGGTTAATTTGCATATTCACTCCTGATTGGCTGGTGGGTGTCACAAAGTGGTGGTCAATTTGCATGTTCCTCTTTTATTAGTGTAGATGTGGTGCTCTCAAAAGTATGAATTTTTTCTAAACTGAAAAGTACTTTAAAGTAATTATTAAAACTATAAATAAAGTTTCCTATTTTCTACCAAAGCCCCATTAACATTGATTAGTTCACACAATTGTAGTCATGCTATATTAAGAATTAAATAATGTAAACTATTTAATAAGATAACAGATATTTGAAATAAGCCTGTGAGAAGAGGCTTTGCTCTTTGCTCATTAAGATGACAGACATGCCTAACAATAAGTAAAAATTTAGAAACAAAATGAGACAATTTAGCGTAGTACATATCATTTTATAAAAAGTCTGGAAGTTCCCTAATGCATTTAGAAACGCATCCTGTCTCCATAACATAGAAACCTGTCAGCAGCTACAAAAAACAGCAGGAGACTTTTGGTGGGTTAGTGGAAGCTTGTTTGAACCAATAGATGTCAAGAAGTGAAGAGGGCCCTAACCGGTTTGGCTCAGTGGATAGAGTGTCGGCCTGCTGACGGAAGGGTCCCAGGTTCGATTCCGGTCAAGGACATGTACCTTGGTTGTGGGCACATCCCCAGTAGGAGGTGTGCAGGAGGCAGCTGATTGATGTTTCTAACTCTCTATCCCTCTCCCTTCCTCTCTGTAAAAAACCAATAAAATATATTTTTTAAAAAAGAAGTGAAGAGGTTGTTTCAGAAAGATACAAATGGTAATGCTGGAAGCTAATTAGAGAGAGAGAGAGAGAGAGAGAGAGAGAGAGAGAGAGAGAGAGATTTGTTCCACTTATTTATGCATTCATTAGTAGTTTCTGGTATGTGCCCTGACCAGGGATCAAACCTGCAACCTTGGAGTATGGGGATGATGTTCTTTCTAATGTTCTAACCAGCTGAGAGGTGGACTGGGGCTACAGAAAATGATTTTAACATAGAGGCTTTAGTAGGACTACGTGATGAAGGCCATGCTTGCTATGAGATGGCAATACTTCAGTGAAGGAACAAGAACAGATCTGACTTCCAGATGAGTATACTGTGGGTGGGACTCAAGGTCATGTGGGGAGGCCTGTGACTTATGCAGCTGTAAACACAGGAGGAAGTATCTTTGGGTTCAATTTTGCCTGCCTCTTGGTGACTATCACTGATTTCCTTTTACCTTTTATTCAGTATTCCTTGGTTTCCTCAGATTCTATTTTGGTTTCTCACTGTACCTTTGAGAAAATATTCCTTTTATCAAAATCCTAATTGTTGTCCTACTCTTACATCTGTTATGAATGGAATACTTTAGGAAAATAAACACAAAGGAAATACATTGATTGTTTAGAAATACAATTAAATTGAAGGAGGACAAAAACAAAGAAGAAAAGGTTTAGATGAATTTAAAAATGCATTCCTATAGGAAGCCCACTTAGCATTGTGTACAGAATAGTTCCTTGGTACTAACTTCTGTTTAATAAAGCTGATATACTCTCAATGTCTTTAAATATTTGATTTTCCCTTTCCAGAGAAAAACCGAACTTTGCAATCAGAAAAGGACACTTGGCACCTACAGCAGCATGAGGACACTCGCCCTGACTTCAGCGGCGCCTTGATTTCCATGGGCAGACTATCTGGCTGGGTCTTCTCTTTGCCTTTAGCCTGGCTGTGAAATGTTGAATCCTGGTGAGATTTAGTTTCCTTGTTCTTTCTCCAAGCTGAGGAGAGACCACTTGATTAAAAGTTTTGATGAGTGTGGCTTTAATTGTAGCTTAAGTAACATCAGTGGCTCTGGTTTTTATTCTTCAGGGATTCCACCCTTTTTGCAGACTTGGGTGCTGAGGCACGTATTTGGTTCACAAGGATGTTTCTGTTGTGGGTGGGCGAACAGCACCAGATGTTAGAGCTGTGCGGTCAGTAACCTTGGTACTTGAATTCTGACTAGGAAAGAATTCAAAGCCAAGAACTCCAATTACAAGAGGACATTTACCTAGAAAATCACAGAGGAAGAAGAAATAATTCATGGAAGAAATGGGCTTAGGAAACTAGTTATAGAATCAAAGGAAGGGCCCTTAGAGCATGGGAGTGAGCAAGGTCGTGACCTGCCAGGGGGTTTGGGGAGGAGAAGGGGCAAGTTGCCGACCTGCTCCTGGGAGGGAGAGGCCCTGGGTCCTCCATCCCACGGGCTTTAGGGGAGGTCCCAGGGGAAGGTTTCAATAGAATTTTCAGCAGCTTTCCAGGTGTGTGTTTGCAGACTGATTGGTCAGTACCAGGGCAGGGCGTCAGTATCCATTGCTGCTGGTCCTGAGGTCAGCCTTGGCATGGTGTTGCTTGTCTAGTTTTGCTGCTTTCCTGGGCCTGGAGCTGAAATACAATAGAGGCCTAGGTGTTATCTCTAGGGAGGAGAGATCAGAATGACAGTACCTGAACCCATTATTCCAAACAAGTAAAAAGGAAATTGTGTCTGTTGATGCAATGCTATGGAAATATCCAACTTCTACATACAAAGTGTAATTGTTAAAAATAGAACTCAAATACTCTTCTAGGCTCTGAAGTAACTATTGGTTCTCAGGAACTATGAGGGTTAAACAGCGCTAGGAATGAAATTAGCAAATTCCAGAATTTGGGAAACTCTACAGGATGCTGGACTTAGTTACTCAACAAAAAATTTCTGAGTAAAATGTAGATGGGGAATGACTGATAAAAACAAAAAATACTTGGAGAGAAGAGCATATCATCAACAAATCAATAAGCAACAAGTGCTGGCGAGGATGTGGAGAAAAGGGAACCCTCATGCACTGCTGGGAATGCAGACTGGTGCAGACTCTGTGGAGAACAGTATGGAGTTTCCTCAAAAAAATAAAAATGGAACTCTCAGCAACAATAAAATTGAAAAAATAAAGTTGTGAATAAGATGTGTAAAACTCAGATTTTGAGGAATACAAATGAAATCAAATCGTTTTCAGTCTAAGTCAGTAACAGGAGTAACAAATGAGGAAAAGGGGTGTTTTGGTTGCTATTTTTCTGTTTGTTTTTTAGTTTTTTTTTTAAGTCAGCACAAGGGTATCTCGTTTAAAATAGAAGGATAAAGGTTAATTTTAATTATTTAATGATCCAATAAAGTTGAGCAATTTTGCTTTACTAAAATTAAAAACGATTTAGAAAATGGTAACCATTGGCACAGTTACAATTCTGTGTTTCTGTAGAAAGAACATATGATGTAGGGATAACGTGGTGTGATTGTAGATAAACGCTTGGTTTTCAGTGACCTCAGGAGGGTTATCAGGAAACCCAATGATGTGACATACAGCCAAACCCTGCCCTACAGGCAGGTGGGATCCTTATTGAAAGCTAAAGATGCTTGAAACAGAGATTCAGTTCCCTATTAAGGCAAAATCTATGGGAAAGTTTGAGTGTGAAGGGGCAAATGATAAAAAAAAATAATTATTTTAAGGATATTATAGACAACTTCTTTTAATTTAGAGTCATCTTAACTCTCTTACCTCATCTCTAACAGAGAAATAAAACATAAGAAACCTAAGTGAGATTCAAATGTCAAGGTTTTGCAAAAGAGGCTGCTTGGGAATGCAGCCCGGTAAAGACCACATGTGGCCTTTTGAATACTTCCTTCAAGTCAACATAACTGCTTGGGCATGGAATGACACACTTTCTAAAAACAGAAGGCATCAAGTTGTCCCATTTTGCACATAAAATGTATCTATGTTTTAGTGACAACTGTTTCTGAGAAAAATTCTAGAAAGAACTCAACTGGAAAATACTTAGTTCTTTCTTTCAAACTCTGAACTCAGTGGTTTGTTTGGGGATGGAGAGCTGCTCTCTCCAGAACGTGGAGAGGGAGGGTGGTCTTCATTTATGTGCCTGGGTAGAAAACCATTCTACCAATGAACAAAACCATGTCCTCTGAGAAGTCCCCATCACTCCTCTCAAAGGGGAGGCTGGGAAGGGCGCGCAGAGGCGCTCTTCTGGGAAGAATGTGTGTGTGTGTGTGGGGGGGGGGGTCTGGTTTACCTTGTTTTATTTACAGTTGCTAGATTTAGCACATAAAAACACATAACGTCCAGTTAAATTGGAAGTTCAGACAATAAATAAATTAATTATGTATACCTTATGCAGTTTCTGGGGTATACTTACATAAAAATGTAGTTTTCTAAAACCACTCCCTTTTTTTGTTCATAAACCCCACCCAGCCTTCCTGGTTGGTTTAATATATTGTGGTTGGATGAGTATTCAAATCTCTCTTTCTCCTGGAAACTGGGCTTTTTAAGTTGGTAGGCATTTTGGGAAAAAAGCTCACAGTCATTCAATCCAAACATTTGTTTTCAGGCGTATATTTAACATCTGCATAAACCCTGCCGCACAGGAAAGTGTTCTGTTTGGGGGAAAATCACTGCAGACTGCCTGCCGCCACCCTCTCCTCCACTGCTCCACGTCGACCCCTGCTCCAGGCTCCCCAGTGCCTTTCGCACAGGGAAATAAACCTCTTGTGGACTGTGTGTGTGTGTGTGTGTATGTGTGTGTGTGCGTGTGTGTGTGTGTGTGTTAAGAACATGTAACATACGATCTCTTTTCACAAGTTTTTAAGTGAACAATATCTACTGTTAGCTCTAGAGTCAATTTTTTGGTACTAAGCATACAACTGTTCTATAAGCCAGCATTTCTCCCAGACAATTGAAGTCTGAGGCTCCCACCAAAGTCTGAGCATGGATGCTTATAGCACTTCATTCATCATAACAGTAACAGAAACAAAGCACTGTCCATGAGCAGGATCAGGATCAAACCACGGAATACTCTACTCAACAGTAAAAATGCATGGGCTGTTGATACATGCAGCAGCCTCGATGAATCTGCAGAGAATTCAGTGAAAAAAGTTACATATTATATGACTCCATTTATGTAAGATGTTTGAAATGACAAAATTAGAGAAAATGACCAGAATTTAGGGCTTAAAGAGGGGGTGGCGACGGGAGGGAAGGGAGAGTATTTATAAAAGGGCATCATGAGGTGTCTTAATGGTAATAGAAATATCCTGTATCTCAACTGGATTAATGCAATGTCCCCTTGGTGCCATTGTACTATAGTGCATGTGAATGTACAATTACCTCAACATGTTAAAAATGTAAAAGCCATATTGCCTACCCATGCATGGTTATGAATACACGCACCTTGTGTGGGTCTGGATACAGTTTCTCCTTCTTCCCAAATGCATCACCAATTCAACTCCAGGTTCAAAGTGCCCGCTTGTCTGGCTGTCAGATCTTTCTTCTCTCTGAGCCACGAAGCTTTATCTCATATGTGCTGAGTTCAACTATGTATTTAAAATCATTTTTGTACTTCTCTATTCAGCATGTTTGTGACTGTGGTGAGATTTATCTTAGCCCTGTGGATTGCTGGATCTGGACAACAATGAATACAATTTTTATTTGAATTATTCTGTAGAGAATTAAATTTAAAGCCAAAAAAAAAAACAAAACAAAACACACACACACACACACACAAAAAAAACAGCCTTCCAAGGATATGACTCTCAGTCAATGAAGTGAGGTTACTATACTGTATTTCTTTTTCTTTTTTAATAAATCCTTACCCAAGGATATTTTTTCATTGATTTTTAGAGAGAGTGTAAGTGAAGGGGAGAGACAGAGGGAGGTAAAAATCAGTGTGAGAGAGGCATATCGATTGGTTACCTCCCACACATCCCCGGCTAGAGCCAGGGGACGGGGCCTGCAACCCTGGAACGTGCTCTTGACCCGAATCTAACCCGCAGGCCACCACTCTCACCAGTGAGCAGCCTGCCAGGGCCTGCCTTTCATTTTCTTCAGCTTTACTTGGAAATTATGCTTTATTTTTGCACACATTTTTGATAGGATATATCATAAGACGTTTTCAGTTTCTTATGCGAAGTTTCTTAAAAATCATGTCAAAATTATTATAAATATTACCATCAAAAATTTTTGAAAATATTTACTTATATTTACTTGTGCCCTTTCAGGAAGTATTCCTCTTCTATGAATGTGTGGCAGGAAAAAGAAAAGGAGGGAAATTGAATTAACCAGCTTTTCTAAACGGAAATAGGAAAAAATGTAATTGAGTATACTGAATCAGAAATATTTGAACATTATTTAAGAACTAGAGGCCCAATGCACGAAATTCATTCAAGAGTAGGCCTTCCTTCCCCCAGCTGGCGGCACTGGCTTCCCTCTGGCACTTGGGACCCAGGCTTCCCTCACAGCCCCAGCTTCACCCAGAAGGTTGTCTGGAAGGATGTTTGGTCTAATTAGCATATTACACTTTTATTATTATAGATAGGTAAGTAATAAAATGCTCTTTAAAATGTTGTTAATTAATATTTTAGCTCAGATGTGAAATGTTTGCACTTAAAACTTACGCTAATTTAATGCATACCAAATGTAAATACATTTCAACATACACCTGAAAATCATTATATGTCTCCATTGCTACTCTAGAATACTAACAGGATAAAACATTGTTTTGGCAAACATTCTGATTCTAATGCCAGACCCTGTCCTAGAAGCTGTGGATGGTTTAAAAGGTGCAAAGGACCTCCGTTAGAAAGCTCCATGATACTTATGTAAAAGTATAAATTTTACAATGTATCCATCCAACTAACAATCATAATATTTATGCTATGATGGTAATGTAATGTTGATTTATCATTTAAATAATGATACCATGGTCTCAATGGCCTAGTTTTAACAAATTTACTCTCTTTCCTTTAAAAATCTAAGCATCCCACCTTAAACCAAAAGCAGGTCACAATTAAAGGTAAGAGCTTGAACAGCAAGAAATATATTGATCTCTCGTTGCGTACTGGACATAGGCTAGACCTCAAAGACAAAGGAACAGGCACACTTTTTGTCTTTGAAGAGCTTATAGATGATTGAAGAGCCTAGAGCAATTTTCCATCATTCTTTTACTATCTGTCACTCAGGGTCCTGGCTAATGTGTGCTTATTTTGAGGAATGTTTAATATTTACTATGTACACAGGTTTGGGCAAGATGGAGGGGATCTACAAGAAGGAATGCAGGAAGAAGAGGTGTCACTAACCCGCTGGCTCCAGGCCCGGTGAGGAGAGGAGCAGGGACTGGACCTGGATCAGAGCTGCCCTTGTGGACGGGCAGCCTGGCCGGCTTCTCCAGAAGGAGGGGCCAGCCAGGCCACCTGCCCTGCCGCCGGCAGGAGGTGCAGAAACACATCTCCAGACCTCACTCCTTCCTCCCCTGGTGCCCCAGGCAGAACCCATTGAAGAGCCAGAGAGCAGAGAAGTCCACCACACAACCCGCCGGCTCCACCGTGTAGGACACAGTGCAGGCAGGAGGCGGAGAGAGAACCAGGACAGCCAGCTCTCAGGGATGCAGGCGGAGCCGCACCATGCTTCTGCTCGTGAAGAACTCCGTGTGCTTTGCTCGGAATCTCAGAGGAGCTGTGCAGGTACCTGGATGCTCCCTGTTCTCTGTTCACTTCTCTAACCATCTGCAACACGGCACTACGTGCAAAACCAGATTTAAGGTCGCCTGTCTGACCTGAAATAACTCAATTCCATTGTTTTTATCTTAAAATTAAATATATATATATATATATATATATATATATATATATATATGTTTGGGCTTTGTTATTTTAAGATCAAAAATCAAATTACTTAAAGTTAGGTAATAAGTTCATTGCATCATTTACCTTACCCAGTTCTGGCATCTTAGTGCTAAAAGAATACATATAATTTCCATAAATTATAACACCATGAAGAATTAAGTAAATTGCCCAGCCAGCTGGCTCAGTGGTTGTACGTTGATCTATGAACCAGGGGATCACGGTTCGATTTCCACTCAAGGCACATGCCCAGGTTGTGGGTTTGATCCCCAGTGTGGGGTATGCAAGAGGCATCCAATCAATGATTCTCTCTAATCACTGATGTTTCTATCTCTCCCTCTCCTTTCCTCTCTGAAATCAATAAAAATATATATTAAAAAACAATTAAGTAAATTAATTTTTAGCAAGTGTATCAAATATAGATGACTTCTGAATAAGGGTGCTTTGCTTACTACACAGGAAAAATAGACATGTCACTCAAACTCAATTTGCTGGATTGATTTATTGGTGTACCTCAATGTCAAGTTCATTTACAAATATGGTATGTTGCTCAGAAGTCTCGCATTGTGCAGTTGGATACCACTGAAACCAAGGGATGAATGCCATCTTAGTGTTGAGGAAGAACAACGAGTGAGGAATCTCACCCCTACTAGTAAGTATCCTACTCTGTGTTCCATGGTACAGTCTGTCATAACTTTAAATGCAGAAGACAAAATGAACTGTTACAGCATAACACAATATTATTAACATGTATTTCTGGATTTGATGAAATCAATGAACTAGAATTTTGTTTTTAATGTGATTGTAATGATTTAATGCAGGTTAGTTTTCATGAAATATAGATGTGAGAGCCATCACACATATGTGCGTGCACACACACACACACACACACACACACACCCTTTATCAATGTCACAGTTGAGGGATGTTAAAAGTTTCTTTTTTAATTAATGGCAAAATTAGTACATCATCAAAAAAAAGTAAACGTGTTCGTAACTTGAAAATCTCAATTCATTTTTATTTTCATGAGCTTGTGAAATACAAAAATTACTGTCTTTAAACAGTTTCAGAAATAAATACCTAGAATTCAACTAACTTTTATTTTCTGCAATACATTGGGTAGTTCAGTATTTCAATTATTTCTGGCATGTTATATGCCAACTGATATCTTGGAAAATTTGTCTGGAATATTATTTTTAAAGCCTTTTCATTTTATTATTCATTTTTATTCCCCAAAACATTTTACATTTCTTGTACTGTCACTATAATTTAAAAGAATCCATTTAAGACCATAATAATAAATGCTTGTATTTAAACAAGATTTTATAACTTTTAAAAGCATTTTCATTTCAGATAAGTGATTTATTCTTGTATCATTATAATTAAATAATTTTTGTATTATACTTTTTCTTGGTCCACAACTTATTTTAATAAACCCAGTGTCTCCAATGCTATTGGCTTCAATTCAATTAAATTCAATTATTCTTTTTTTGTTGTTAATCCTCACCTGAGGATATTTTCCCATTACTTTTTAGAGAAAGTGGAATGACGGGGCAGACACACACACAGAGAGAGAGAGAGAGAGAGAGAGAGAGAGAGAGAGAGAGAGAGAGAGAGAGAGAGAGAGACATCAATGTGAGAGAAACTCATCAATTGTGATTGTACCAGGGATTGAGCCTGCAACCTAGGTACATGCCCTTGACTAGAATCAAACCCAGGACCTTTTAGTCCCTGGGCTGACACTTTATCCACTGAGCCAAACCAGCTAGGGCCTAACATTATGCTTTTTTAAAATTTATTTTCTTCTACATACTGGTTTTCTGATCTTTTAAGAAGATACAGATTCTTTAATATCTCTACCTTTCCAGAAAAACTTACCCTTAAGTTTTTGTTTCTTCTTCCCCTTTTCCTTTGATTACATGTTAGAAGTAAATTTACACTATGGATCACCTACCATCTTCCCTCCTAGAATTTGTTCATTGGCCCAGAAAGTTCTCTTATTTTCATTCAGACACACAGGTACTCTCCATATACTTCCTTTTACAGACAACGAATCTCTGTCCTGAGGTTCCTGTGTTTTACTTTTTAAAACATTACATAGCTTGGTTCTAGTTTTTGTATTTTCTCCTATCACTCCAAGATGGTCTCCATATGCTTCTTTTCCTGTCAATCCATTCAGTGACACTCCTTTGGAAAAGTGTTTTCTGTTA
The DNA here is from genome assembly GCA_026230045.1 of Corynorhinus townsendii. Lineage (NCBI taxonomy): Eukaryota > Metazoa > Chordata > Mammalia > Chiroptera > Vespertilionidae > Corynorhinus > Corynorhinus townsendii. The sequence goes on along the minus strand of JAPDVU010000010.1, from coordinate 5,476,202 downwards.
TTCCTATTAGACCTTGAATGCTTAACTTCCCCAGTGTCATTCTTATCCTTATGTTTTCCTTGTCATTTGTATATCAACTCTCCCTACAACAGACATCTCACTTTATACTTGGATTTCAGCATAAACAAAGAAGAAATGTGCTATTCTAACCATCCTTACAACTTGCTTTCTTCCTGTCTCTCTTGTGACACGACTCTTTCTAAAACAAAATCCTCATTAGCATTATTGGAAAAGTTTGATGGAAAAGAGACAATACAATTGAAAGTGCTTGATGGTGGCTGAAATGGCTAATAACAACATTTGTTATATGTTGTCTTCCAGTTCTTTGTGTGTTGTACTTCTTTTTGCTAACAATTTCTCCCTTCACCATGTCTCCTAAGGTATCCCTTATTTTATAATAACTTGCTTTACATCTGTGTTTTAACTTTTCCTGGCTATATAATTAAGTTCACTTTTGCTCCACTTTATCTAATAAAAGAGTAACATGCAAATTAACCATCACTCTGCTACACCCACAAGCCACGTCCACCAGCCAATCAGCAGTGAGTATGCAAATTAACCCAACCAACATGGCTATGGCCATGAAGACAGCAGGAGGGAGGCTTGGCTTTTCCCTGTGATGGAGGAAGCCAAGCTTTCTGCACACCCTGACCAGCCCAGGCCTGCACTCCAGGCTACAAAGTTTCAATTGTAGAAGATAACTAAATCCCAGATCCCAGGGCCTCTGCTTGGGTCCTGTGGGGGCGTGGCCAGCCTGCAAACCACCACAGGCCCCTTGCCCAGGCCTCTCCACACCCCAAGGGAACCCCCACCCTGATTTGGGACACCCTTCAGGAAATACCAGCTGGCCCCCACCTGTGCACGAGGCCTCTATCCTATCTAATAAAAGAGTAATATGCAAATTTACTATCACTCCAACACACAAGATGGCTGCCCCCATGTGGTCAAAGATGGCTGCCCCATGTGGACACAAGATGGCCAGCAGGGTAGGGCAGTTGGGAGGGACCAGACCTGCAAGGGAGGACAGTTGGGGGCAATCAAGCCCACAGGGGAGGGCAGTTAGGGGTGACCAGGCTGGCAGAGGAGGCAAGTTGGGGGTGACCGAGCCTGAAGGGAAGGGCAGTTGCGGGGGTGGGGGGACCCAGGCCTGCAGGGGAGAGCAGTTGGGGGGGACCAGGCCTGCATGGGAGGGTAGTTAGGGGTGACCAGGCCTGTAGGGGAGAGCAGTTAGGCATTAATCATGCTGGCAGGGGAGTGATTATGGGGTGATCAGGCTGGCGGGCAGAAGCAGTTAGGGGCAATCAGGAAGGCAGGCAGGCGAGCAGTTGGGAGCCAGCAGTCCTGGATTGTGAGAGGGATGTCCGACTGCCCGTTTAAGTCCGATCCTACCAGGATTGAAGAGGGTGCAGGCTGGGCTGAGGGACACCCCCTTGCCTCCATGCATGAATTTTATGCACCGGGCCTCTAGTATTAAATATTCTCTGAAATTTCTGTGACTTATATGGTGGTGCTCTTATTAAGTCTGAAATTGACCTCAGTCTCCCATTGTTGGCTTTCTAGTCTGCCTTTCTTAAGTGATTTGTATGTCTGTTGAGTAGCAGCAGAATAAAAACCATGTAAGCTTATTTAGGAGACTAGAGGCTCGGTGTACGAAATCCGTGCACTTGGGGGCGTGTCCCTTAGTCCAGTCTGCACCCTGTCCAATATGGGGTCCCTCTCACAATCCAGGACTGTCGGCTCCCAACCACTCACCTGCCTGCCTACCTGATTGCCCCTAACCGCTTCTCCCTGCCAGCCTGATCAACACCTAACTGCTCTCCTGTCAGCACAGTCACCCTCAACTGCCCTCCCCTGCTGGCCTGCTCACCCCCAACTGCCCTCTCCTGCAGGCCTGGTCCCCCCCAACAACCCTCCCCTGCAGGCTTGGCCACCTCCAACTGCCCTCCCCTGAAGGCCTGGTCACCCCTAACTACCCTCCCTTGCTAGCCTGGTTGCCCCTAACTGCTCTCCCCTGCAGGCCTGGTAACCCCTAACTGCTCTCCCTTGATGGCCATCTTGTGATGGCCATCTTGTGACCACATGGGGGTGGCCATCTTGTGACCACAGGGGGGCAGCCATACTGTGCAATGGGAGTCAATTTGCATATTACCTTTTTATTATATAAGATGCCTTCCTCAATCTTTCATTTTGACATGTTTGAACCATTGAATGTGAGATGACAAGTCACACAGAGAGCAGTTGAGCTGGGATGTATTAGTGTGTGACCTGTAAGCAAAAGCACAACTTACTTAACCAAAATTTTCTTTTTTAAAAATGTTTTTATTGATTTTATAGAGACAGAGAGAGGGAGAGAAACAGACATCCATAGGCTGCCTCCTGCACACCCCCTACTGGGGATCGAGCCTGCAACCCAGGCATGTGCCCTGACCCAGAATCAAACCAGCAGCTTCTTGGTATATGGGAGGCCACTCAACCAACTGAGCCACACTAGCCAGGGCTCAAAAGTTTTCTTCATTCCAATATTTTTTTGGAAAAGGCTGCAGTGTTTCTTAAGCTCACCAATCAGGGTTAGTCTTTCAAGGCCAGACCAATTTTTAGGTGTAGTTTTCCCTAGATTTGACAGTTTTACAGTTTGTTAATGCTAAAGCTTCCTGTTTCTATAATTCTCTGTTCATTGTTTATTGATTAGTAATATTTATACTTCACATTTTATTGTGGTACAGTACTTAATTTCCCTTTCCCCCTTCTGTAAAAAATAGGGGGGGGGGGCTTGAAATTTCTCTATCCTTGCAAAAAGGGGTCATATTTTAATGTTTTCTTGTGATGTTTGGCTAGGAGTCTGTTTCTTCCTTATGCTATATATTTACATATTTGCTTTCTACTTGTCATCGTCTTGACATTCTTGCTTTTTTTCACTTTTATTGCACTAGAAAATGCATGACTTACCTTGTGACTCAACTTTTCTAAAATCCTCACCAGGATGGACAGGTATAAGGTTAATGGAAAAAAGACTAAATAGTATTAATCATATTGATACTTTGACCATTGGGTTTGTTAAAATAAAAAGCACAGAGCTCAGCCTTGAAAATCTCCTGCACAGAGAAAACCAATTTGTCATAAAAGCCAAGTTTCATTTAGCTTATTTTGTAATACTAGCTTGACCTGGGTCATTTCCTGCTTATGCCTCTGGAAATCATAAGCATAATTTGACAGTTTCCCACAGTTAACAGGTGGTAACCACTAACCAGTTTCCATATGTAAGAAAATTCTAATATTATCACCAACCTATGTGTAGAATAAACTGCTTACTCACTATATAAGCTGCTTCACAACAACACACTCTGGGCTCCATTCCATATTCTGGTTTGAGTGCTTCTTTTTGTAAAATGTCCTTTTGGGTATGTGTAGTAAACTTTTACTAATCTCTATTTCAGTGATTCATTGATTTTAGTTCTGTTATTTCTGAACTTTTGACAGATTCAAATTCAAGCCATAAGACCAAAGTCTGTATGTAGTATTTTCTTTTGTGTTGTTTTGTTTGTGGTATTTTTGGTCTATATTTTCCTCATGTTGAAATGCCATATTCCTATTGTTCTTTATTGTTATTGATCAGTGTCATCTGTGCTGAATAATCTAAATTGTCTGACTGGTTTAAAAATTGGTCTTATGAGGAAGTGAGCTTTCTGTCCTGGAACACTGGAGTGGGTCATTTGGGAAGGATTTTTTTTTAGGATAAATATATTCTATCTCTATGATTTGCCAAGTTAATTATTTTCTGAAATAAATTGAAATGGCATGATGTAATATTTCTTACAAAATACACTTCCTAATATCTAAAGCTAGTTGAGTGCTATAGTCCAGTTGTTTTGTGAAGAATTAAGAATAATCTCACTGCTGGTGAATACATACAGAGGGGGACTAAATCTTCATTGGGGCAGATTTTCTTTTATTATTTTTTAAAAATATATATTTTATTGATTTTTTACAGAAAGGAAGGGAGAGGGTTAGAGAATTAGAAACATGGATGAGAGAGAAACATCAATCAGCTGCCCTCTGCACACTCCCTACTGGGGATGTGCCCGCAACCAAGGTACATGCCCTTGACCGGAATCGAACCTGGGACCCTTCAGTCAGCAGGCCGACACTCTATCCACTGAACCAAACGGGTCAGGGCGGGGTAGATTTTCTTTACTGTAGGAGGGGTCATGTGAATATTCCTCTAATTAGGACAGAGTGAAATAAGATAATGTCTGGTTGTGCTTTCAAAGACTGGGACAGTCTTCTGAAATGTTCTGAAGGACACCATTCTCCAGGACCCCCTGGGGTACAGAGAAAACAGATGAGTTAAAGAAGGACCACAACGGCCTTCAGAGGAAAGGCACCGATGACTTCTCAAAACAATGACTAAAGGCACAAAGTCATTTTGGGGAAAGTAATGATTACCATGGGAGACCTCTTTTTTCAAAGTGGGTGGATTGTGATCTATATATATTGAAAAGTGTGTGGGTGGCAGAGCCAACCGGATACAAACATAATTATGCAGAGAATCAATATTGAAATCAAAATGGTCATTGTCAGCTCACTCTTACAAGACACTTACCCATCAACACTACGCAGACCCAGAGGGCCTACAGGGTCCCCTCAACCTGACTACATTTTCCATAGTCTTCTGCTGCATTCTCCTGATCTGAGGGATTTACCTGAGGAAGCTTGTATGTTCTTTCTCTGCACCTTTGACATGCAAATCATCTATAAAGCCTCTGGCCAGGTTAAACCCCAGAAAGTCTAGGGGCCCTGGGTCAGAAAGGCCATCCTCACAGGAGTCAGCACCCCCCTACTCCCCTTCCTACCTGGGAGCTGGAGCCTCACTTCATTCAGAGCCCCTTCCAACTTGTAAAGCTACCTTTTGTCATAACAATAGGGGAAGGTTTCCTTTCTTGGACTCCACACTTCAGAGTTTAAACCCTCCTGCTCTCTGTCCTTTAAGCAGAGCGAGTTCAGACTTCCCTCTGGTCTCTCTGATACTGCGATAGCCTTGAATAAAGTTCTTTTTGCCTTTTTAACTTCATCCGGCACAGTTTGTGCTTTGCCACCTATGATTGAACTCTCCAGTTCTTTTTTTTCCTTGCCATTGAGAACCTTGTAGAAGGCTAAGATTGCAAAGAAGGAAGTGTATTCTCTCAAGCCTGTCACTTACATTTCCAAACAATACATGAGGAACTAGGCTAAGTTTCTGGCAATAACTTAGTGGTATTCCAGGGAGTTTTGAAGAAATGTTCACTCCTCCTTAGTTGTAGATTTTTGTGCTCTTACTCCAAGAACATAAGGAATCAAATTACAATTATATTTCCTGGAAATACTCTAGAATTTATATTAAAATAATACCTAAAGTCAACATAAGTTTGTCTCAATGTATTTTAATATATTGGCTAAAATTATTAACTGGTATTATTCTCAATGTGGGATGAAGTAAGAAACATTTTCTTTGATTACCTTACATTTATTACAGGGACCAGATCAGTTCAGATGTTTAATGAAAGAATAAATAAATTAGCAATCATTTATCTGCTTATGCTTTAACCATCAACTGTAGAGGTTTTTCAGAGATTATAATGACTGATATAACCATTAAAAAACAAAGCTGCCTTGCCACTTATAAAAAAATAAAATGTTAATTATTAACCAAAGTTAGATAGATAGATCTTTTTGCTATTGACCATAAAAAGTGCACTGTAAGCTCATCCATTATTGTCACACCCTGATTCTCAGGAAAATATTCAACTATGCAGTGATTTATGCTACCGATAATATGGTACCAACAATGTGACTAGTCCTTATGAGATACAGTTTTCTCTTTTAATACTGATCCACCCATGTCTTTGTTGGTAAGCCACATGGTTCTTGGCAGAAATCTTCTCACTGATGTCAGTCGTACAATTCCGTGATCTTTGGGAAGTGAAGAAGTGGCTTTATTTGACAAGCGTTTCCTAACCCCTATGGCTAAAATTGTGGAGATTAGAAACCTAAGGAGGATACCGGAAAATTTGATGGCAGATCACTCAAATTTTAGCTTGTAATGCCTTCAGCTTCCAATTAAATCTGGCTCTGTGAACTCAGCTTCACAAAATCCTATATAATAAAGAGGTAATATGCAAATTGACCATCACTCCAACACAGAAGATGGCTGCCCCATATGGTCAAAGATGGCCACCCCCATGTGGACATAAGATGGCCACCACAAGATGGCTGGCAGGGGAGGACAGTTGTGAGTGATCAGGCCAGCCGGGGAGGACAGTTAGGGGCAACAGGCCCTGCAGGGGAGGCCAGTTGGGGGGAACCAGGCCTGCAGGGGAGGGAAGTTGGGGGATCAGGCCTGCAGGGGAGGGCAGTTGGGAGTGATAAGGCTGGCAGGGGAGGGCAGTTAGGGGTAATCGGACTGGCAGGGGAGTGGTTAGGGGGTGATTAGGCAGGCAAGCAGGTAAGCGGTTGGAACCAGCAGTCCTGGATTGTGAGAGGGATATCAGGCCTAAACGGGCAGTCAGACATCCCTCAAGGGGTCCTAGATTGGAGAGGGTGCAGGCTGGGCTGAGGGACACCCCCTGTCCCCCCCCCCCCATGCATGAATTTCGTGCACTGGGCCTCTAGTATTAGAATAAGAAGATTTTATAAAGTTTTACAACATTCAATTTTAGATAGAATGGCATATTCAATAATGAGAAACATCATCATTTGGCAGAGATTTTCCAATATTATTTTTATAATTAATATTGTCATTAATTTTACAAACTTCTATTATAATCATTTATATTTAAACACTTGAGATTTATTAAATTTGATAAGTAAAGTTTTCATTTTAATGTAAAAGTTTCTTTTTATCAACCTAATGTCCATGCTCCCTGAGAGAATAGGGCGAGTATTTTTAAATTAACATTTTTGAACTTGCAGATAAGGAGTATTTTACTTTGCCCCAAGGTTAGTGATATATCCACAGGGGTGATCTGCTCAAGATAGGGCCTTCCTTCAAGGAGGGAGGCCTGGCAGAACTGAGCCGTGCTTCTCAATTGTACCCGTGGGATTCAGCCTCCAGACAGCTGGGTCACCTGCGAAGGGGAGACAAGAGCCCTGCCCTGGGCTGAGGAATCGGAGTGGATGCTCTGCCTCCCTGGCCTGGGAGCGGGAGCAGGGCATCAGTCTTTGTTCAAATACCATGTGTTACATGTACCTACTCCCAACCTTCAGAGCAAACCTTCATAGCTTTTCTTGACTAGCTGGTTTCTCATTTACTGTTTGCCCTTAGACCATTTCAGCAAACTTTAATTGTGTTACTAGAGTTTACACCCATTTCCCTGGGGAGTTGGTCAGCAGAATTCCACATGCTGTCATACTGTCATACAGAGGTTAACAGTGATATCTCTCTCTCTATCTCTCTCTCTTTCTCAAACACACACACACACACACACACACACACACACACACACCTGTCCTTCCTCTTCCTACCTTTTCCTCTCCCTTTTTATCTCTCTTGTTTTTCTGAAATTTACATATGGAGGATATTTTATTGACTTAACTTCTATCCTTTCATAAAGATAGAGGCCCAAAGCAGATGTTCTATGGGTAGATTGTGGTTTCTGTGCTTTGTTAATATATCTGATATCTGATTTGTGGGAAGGAAGGAAGGAAGGAAGAAAAGAAGGGAAGAAAGGAAAGGAAGGGAGGGAGACCAAGTGCAGGTGGAAAATTTCTGGTACTTTCATTAGAAGAATGTGCTTAAGTTCCTGAGTCTTCTCACTTTAGAGCTTCTAGACACAGGCCAATGCCAGTGGTTTAGCCATCCTCATTTTTACGGATATGGGGATTCAATTTCATAAAACGTTTTGGTTCTATTTGTCTACCTCACAAAACATTTAACTCTGGTTATTGAACACAATGTGATTTCTCGTGTACCTTTGCTTGGTTCCAGGCTCAGACCCCAGTGGTCAAGTAATTTAATCTGAAGTGGCATTCTGCTTCTGATCTATTAGAGCCTTTAGCCACTTTTCAGTAGAGTTGCATGCCTTTAAATTTGCTCATTTCCATATTTGTTGACATGCGGAAAAGGTGGAAAAACCTCACAAATAAAGTTACAATACTTTTTTTGCTATGAAGTAATAATTCCACCCTTCCTTCAATCTTAACGTATGTTCTTTAGTTTAGAAAAAAAAGGCAGGCTTTCTTCAATTTTAATATATGTTATATATATATAGCCAGTGACTGCGATGACCATAACGAATGATAACCGGTCGCTATGATGGCCACTGTGGTCAGTGAACTGGCCTGATCAGGGGGTGGGGCCTGCAGGCCAATGTCCCGCAGCCCCTCCTCCCAGCCATCCCTGCCCACTATGGGCCCCCACCACCCTGATTTGCCCACAGCCACTCCCCCTGGCCAGAGCCAACCCTGATCACCCCCTCACCCCAATAGGGGGCGGGCCAGGCAGCCAACCTCCTGAAGCCCCTCCCCCCACCTGGGCCTCCCACCTTGATCAGGGGCAGGACTGGCTGGCCAACCACCTATGGCCCCACCCCCAGGCCACTGGCCCCCAATCAGCCCCCCAACCCCAATCAGGGGCAGGGCCCACTGGCCAATCACCAATCACCCACAGCCCCTCCCCCCAGCCGGCCTGGCCCTGATCAGACCCCAATCAGGGTGGGCCAGCTGGCCAATCTCCTGCCATCTCCTTCTCCCAACAAGCACAGTCCCAATCTGCCCCAAATTGGGGCAGGGCTGGCCAGACCCCATCCATGCACAAATTCATGCACTGGGCCTGAATGCACTGTATAAAAATGCTGGTAGAAATTTTGGCATCCTTTTAGACTGGGCTATTGCTAAGGGAAGGAATCATGTCTATTGTTTCTGAGTATTGACAAAAATGACTTGATTCAGGAAGAGTTGAATGAGTCTTCAGCACTGAAGACATGTTAAGACTATTGTTAATTAGCAGCTTAGCTATTTTCTAGTTTATGGTGGTTGACCTTTTCTTCACTTGGGAGAGACACTAATTAGACCTAATTTGTATGATTATAAACTTTCTGCCCAAATCTAGCCTGGTGTTTTGTAGCTTTTTCTACAAGGAGTGATAAGTAGGCCTCCCAGAGTAACCATTCTTCAGGAATGGTAAAGGGCTATGCTTTTATTATTGTAATCATTACATGGAGCTTTAAAATATCTATATTAGGAAAATTATCCAACTGCATATTCTATATTTGCTTATCAACTTATCTACATATTTAAATTTTCCTGACTAGCTAGCCTTTCATCTACCAATTACCCATATATCTGCTAAGTGATTGATCTATCTACCATCTATCTGTCTTTCTAGAAATGGGTGTAAGAGTATATAAATTTTACTGAACAATGAAAATAAAATATAAACAAATATAGGGTGTCCCAGAAAATGTATACACACATTTATAATGGCAGTGTATATTAAAACACATTTCATTTTCAAAATTGAGCTATTCGCTATTAAAGTGTATATACAATTTTGGGACAGCCTGTACATTATAGTACTTATTTTTTTCTCACTTAAGTTAAAAGGGTGAGGATCCCATGGTGCATTCATTAGGGAGCCAGATGCAAAGGGCATAAGCTTCCTCCATCGGAAGTGTTGGTAAGAGCTCCCTTCTCGTGTTACAAACAGTACTGTTGACGTACTAACTACATAAGCCTACATGGTCCCAACAGGTAAGATGCCTCAGAGCCTGTGTTCAGAGGGAGTGGGGACTTTTACTGAGCCCTGAGCCCTAGGGTCTACATTCCAACTTCCCTTCAGAAACTCTTCCTCTGAGGAATTATTCTCTATGGGACTCTGCATGGGAGTGGGGATTTGTCCTTCATTTCTCAGAATATCCGCAGAATTCAGGGATAACGCCAAATTCTTGCTACATACTAAACAACCAATCCATTTACAAAAAAGTTTCCACATTTGGTCTTCTACTCAGTTCCCTCTAGCATTTCCTAATCTGGAAAATTCTCTCATTTTTTTCGAAGGACTTAGAAACAGAATGTTGACCTCTCTTTCCTGAGTGGAGGTCAGAATAGGTGAGAGGGAGACTCAGATAACTTAGTAATCAGCTCTTTATATGTGGACACATTGTTATATGTATCATCTTGAACACATTAATAAAATGTATCAATGATGTCTAGTATGTAGTCTATATGTATGAATGTGTTTATATGAGTATGTGTTACATGTGCCATTCTGGGCAGATTTAGGTTGTCTAGACGGAGAAGGAACTAAACCATTTAGCCACTGAAGTGAAGAGAGTCAATGCAGCTATAAATGCCTGGGTCAATGTGGACACAGAGATTAAAGAAAGGAGCAGAATTAGTTATTGAGAAAAGTGGAGAAGGATGCTAACTATAATAGTAGAGAGGAATGTGGGTGGCAGGCATACATGTGGCTTTCTTTGTTTAACATCAGGCAGTTGCATGTAAGTTAGTTCATTCCTTTTCTGTTATTTACTAGTCAATTGCATGAACACACCACTCTTCCCTTATCCATTCTCTAGCCAATGAATGTCTTCAAAACTTTGGGATCCACAATGATTTCTGAAAGAGTGCACCTAAAATGTGTTCCATATAGAAAATAAAATGATCAATTAACCTATATTATAATTAAATTTCTTATTCATCCAAAAATTTTAAACCCCAAAAGTGGGAGAAGGTACTTGCAATACTTATATATAATAAAAAATTCCTATCCAGAACTTATAATGGGCTCTTTTGAATAAATAAGTGAAAAGGCAGAGAGCCCAATAAAACATGGACTACTTTACAACTTCTACTTTTAAAATTACTTTTAAAAATAATATTATTGCTCAAAATCCCAAACCTACTTGGAATATATTGCCTAATTTATATTAAGGAGTTATCAAAGCTATACCCACCTATGGGTAACAAATTTCAAAGAAACTTTAGCTTGACCTAATCATTCTTAATATTCTCCTTTACTAAAATTATTTTCTTTTCTTTGGATCACAAGGTGACTCTAAATTTATAATGTGAATCTCATGAGGTTCAAATCAACACAGGCTAGAACCTATAGCACCCAGACTTGCATACATCAGGTTATCAGTAAAGAACTTGAACTTCTGCTGCATTTCTGAACACCAAGAGGCAGCGTCTCAAACTGTCTTAGGTGCTCTATTAGAAGAGGCGCCCGCTTTCTGCTCAGTTCCAGGCACCGCAGATAAGCTACACTCTGTTCCCTCGTGGACAGGTATAGAAAGCCACCAGGAATGAGGCCCAGGAGCGTGTTGGCACAAAGGAGCCCATATATATGGGAAAAGGTTTTGTATTCTATGCTTATGTGGCTGGACATATGGATCCCTAGACTGAACTTTAAAAAAATAAAATTAATGTTAACATATCCATGTCTTTTTTGAATTAAAAAAAAAAAACTTAATTCTGTTTCTAATATTTCTCTTTCCAAATACATAGCCATTTCCCCCCTCTAAAAATGACAAACCGAATCTATTTTTCTCAAAATTAAAGTCAAGAAGTAAAGAATATTTTATTAAAGACTATTTTATTGCTCCATAAGGATTAAAAGTCAAACATTTCATTTTTTCCACAATAATCTACTCCATCTCTGGAATCTAAAATGTGTGTATGCATGCTTTCACTGTAATAGGGACATGTGAACTAATGCGCACCCTGCCATGAATTGGTCAACCGGCTGTTCGGTCGTTTGGTCGCTTAGGTTTTTGTACATATAGATAGCAACTCTCTGCGATAGGAACACAGGACATTGAAAAACATATTTTTTTTACCACCTAACCAGAAAGATGTATATTTCAGGCCTATTAAAAATCTGTTGATATAGTCTATTAAGATATATGAATAACCAGAACTATAATTACTTTAATTCCCATAATATTAAAATATACAATTTTAGAAGAAGTAGATAAACAAGATTTATATGTAAAGCAAAAGGATCAAGAATGTCTAAATATTTTCTTAAAAAAGACAAATTTTAGATTTCTATTAGGTATAAGATAGGTTTTTCAAGATCTATATAGAGATTAAACAATTAAAAGAGTATGGTGTTATTAAAATATGCAAATTTTTATAGAGTAAGCAAAAAAAAATTAAACTGAAAGCACTGGCCATATGTAAAAATTGATAGATAGGATATTAACATTAAGAGGTTTTGTTCAGCAAAATACAGTAATAAAGTGAAAAATAAACACAGAATTGAAGAAAATAGTCACAAAATGCATACTTAACCCCCAAAAACATCATTTCTACAGTATGTGTGTATAAAGTCTGTAATTTCATAGTAAGATGGAAGTTAAAGCAATAGTCAGTGAATAAAATCCATATCAGGCTCTTTATAGAAAATTATTCTGAATTGCCTAAAAACATATGAGAAGGTAGTTCACATGAGAAGTCACTTGGGGAAACATCAGTTAAAACCATAAGACATTTCCAGGCTCTGCAGCTGGGAGGGGTGCAGAGAAGGGTCTGTGAAGCTGAGCAGCTAAAGGTAACTGGACCTGATGACTTCACCCAGCGATCACTCAGCAAAGATGGCTATGTCTGTGTTCTACAAAGACACATAGTAACATTTATTCCAGAACCTTCCATCACAGCTAATAAGTAGAAATAAAACAATCCATCAACTTTAGATTGATTGAATAAACCACCATTTTCAATTCCTACAATGTAATACTAAGGTATTGAGAATTAAAACTCTTACTGCACAAAAATACATGGATGAATCTCACAACCAAGTTCCATTAAATTAAAAGTGGGAGAGGCATATACTAGCAAAAGAGCACATTTTATATAACTCTAATTGTATAAAACTCCATGCAAGCAAAATACTGTGTTGGGATCTCAGATTAGTTTAGCCTGGGGGGAATCAATGGAGCCTGGTAGAGGGGCCCTCCCAGGGTCCTGGCAATACCAGGCCTCGTTATCTCTGTGCTGTTATAGATATGGCCCCTTCTTGACATTAAATTGCCATATAAAATGATGATGATCTGTGTACTTCTATTCTCTGCGTGTCATACTTTTACAGAAAGTTAATGAAAATGTCAGTATTAAGGTGTATGAGTACACCTGAGGGCCTGCACCCTGGGCCTGCTAAGGGGTGGTATGTCAGGTAGAGGTCCCCATTTGGCGATAAGTACTCAGGAGTGTTCTAAGGTTATTATCAGTTATTCATCCCTGATGAGAAGCAGGAAATTAGCCAGGGTTTCCAGAAATATTGGATAAGTCCCAAATCTTGGAAAAGCTGATAGGATCCTCATGCCAATCTCAGGGCTCCTGCCTGCTGGGCACCTCATTAAAACTTCAAGGTCAGAGAACTGGAGACTTCTGAGAGCAGTGGCCGTCATGCTCTGAGGTCTGCTGGGATGATGTGGGCCCATTACCGCCATCACCTGCAGCTTTGTACAGCATGGCTGAATACATTGCAATGCAATTGCATTATGAACCTGAGAACTAACACATTGTTCTAAAGTATAAAATGAATCTTACGATGTAAAATTAAAATGTGAAATTTCTTCAGAAGAGAGGTCGTGCTTGCAAATAACCATGACAGTCTGCTTTCCGAGCTGGCAGACTTACCTCTGATTTAAAATATGTGTCTAAGAAATGCATCTCTTTAGAAACACTCAATTCAAATTCTATACAAAATAAAATGCAGTCAGCAGAGTCCTTGAATGGAGACAAAGAGGAAAAAACACGTTCCTGCACTCGCCTCTTCAGTGAAAGTCCAAGTCTGATGTAGAACTGCCCTTACTCCGGGCGGGACACAGCTGGCTGTGTTGGTTCTGAGTCAAAACCAGATGCCTCTGTGGCACTGCACTGCAACCTGCCCCTTGGTAATGTGGATAGGGAGAAAGGATCCATTTTTCACGTTAGAGGCTTCAGGACCCCGATCAGTGATTTGGGCTCTCCCAAGGAGGCTGTGACTCGCAGCGGGACTCCCTGGAGATCTGGGGTGGGGGAGATGGATACATAACCATTAGAAATCCTGCCAATCCTGACAGTGGAAGAAAAGAAAAGGAAAGTGACTTTTTGTTGTAGAAGAACACTGGGCATCAGAAGAATGGCAGGCGCATAGTTCGGTTGTCACTGACTGAGAAGTGGACACGGGACAGGATTGTGTAGGCTCTGGAGAGGCTGGCCCCTGTAGGACGTTTCCATGACTGCTCAGAAGGGCTAAAAATGCTACTGTGTGCACGCATGTGTGCAATTCACGTGCACAACATCTTTTTTGTATAATTTAAAAATTACACCTTATAGGCCCAGGTCAGTGGTAATCATTGACCTATGAACCAAGAAGTCACTGTTCGATTCCTGGTCCGGGTATATGCCTGGATTTTGGGCTCTCTCCTCAGTAGGGGGTGTTGCAGGAAGCAGCCGATGGATAATTCTCTCTCATCATTGCTGTTGCTATCTCTCTCCTTCTCTCCCTTCCTCTCTGAATTCAATAAACTATATATTTTTAAAAATTACACCTATTAGGATGCATTTGTTAAAGTTGCAATGATCTCAGCTTGACTAGTTGATGTTTCATCACAGGTGTGACCCTTTCCTTAAGGCAATCTTCAACCTATCTGATGTTTCAAATTTCTCTGTGTCCCAAAACACCATAGTCATCCAAAGCAGCTCAATGTTGAGCCTACCTCATGCTGTTTATTTTTAAATTTCTTTTATAAATGATTTCTTCCTCATCTATTTTTTTAAAAAAATCTTTATGGTTGAAAGCATTACATATGTCCTACCTCTTCTTGTTCATTATCTAAAGAGCTCACACAGGGCAGAACATTTTGCCTGTGTTTAGTGGGGGGGAAGTTTTGGTGCTAATGAATGAACATCTTGTTTTTCAGTCTCTGGACAATGCTAATGGCAGCTTGAAAGAAACACAACCTACACATTTTAACACTAAATTAAACACCAGATGTGACTACAAAGGCAGCCATTGCCAGGCAAGCTCAGGTGCTTTCAAGAGGAGTCCAGCTGTTGCAATGTCAACACTTCAACAAATCTGAAGACAGGTTCGGATTCTAACATACAAATGGGTGTCAGGTGGCACTTTCCCTAGAGGCAGTCTCAAAGCCAATGCATTTCTCAGAGGGCGGCTTTTGTTCATAATGAATATCATTGCATTGAGCTTTAAAAGCTAATATTTCCTTGATTGCTGTTGGAAAATTAGGAAACTTGAGTCTTCTGCTATTTCTTCTGCTCTTGAACTATTTTTATTTATAAATGCACTTACTATACATCTGTGATCCTTTGACTTTTTGAACTAATGGCTCACCCCCAAAAATCTTTTAATACAGAATGCTATTCAGCTTTTATTTTCTTATTAAGGGCATTAAAAGCAATACATATCTTGGAATATTAGTTTAGGCTCTTTCTTTGTCACGTCATACCCATCTTGGGCCATAAAAAGCAAGTGAGCACAAAACAAGCTAGCCTAATGGATTGCTCTTAGCCCTGATTCCCAGACACGCCTCCAGGTTTTCATTCACATCCTAAGTCACAGCACAGACGTACAGATAAGCCTCTGCCTGTTTGTGTTACGGTTATTGTACTGGAGTAAACTGGAGTACAGATCTGCCAAGATTCAGAGAACCTGCAATGCTAAAGGGAAGCATTCTTTCACCTTCAAAACTTGTCTCCAAATACACTTAGGGTAAAAAGTTCTGGGACAGAGGAAATTATTGGAAACCTCATTTAGGGATTTGGGATATAAAATCATATTGTAATCTTATTTTATTTTTGTCACTATGTTTTTTTTACAGAATTTGCAAATTATAAATTAATTTAGCAAGTAGTACATTCAGTATCCACTGTGAGTCAGGCACAGTTACAGACCAGAAAGTGTGCCACATTGCAAAATGGTCAGGCTGTGGCTTTGAAATAAGGGGATTCCTAGTTTTAGAAGTATGCCCCTCAGTAATAGGTTGAAGTCTCTGGGATACATACAATCCTATCTAATAAAAGAGTAATATGCAAATTGACCATCACCCCAACACACAAGATGGCTACCCCCATGTGGTCAAAGATGGCTGCCCCATGTGGACACAAGATGGCCGCCACAAGACGGTCTGCAGGGGAGTGCAGTTGTGGGTGATCAGGCCTGCAGGGGAGGGCAGTTGGGGGGGGGCCCAGGTCTGCAGGGGAGGACAGTAGGGGGGACCCAGGCTGGCAAGGGAGTGCAGTTAGGGGTGACCAGGCTGTCAGGGGAGGGCAGTTAAGGGCAACCAGGCTGGCAAGGGAGTGCAGTTAGGGGTGACCAGGCTGGCAGGGGAGGCCAGTTAGGTGTCGATCAGACTGGCAGGGGAGTGGTTAGGGAGTGATCAGGTTGGCAGGCAGAAGCAGTTAGGAGCAATCAGGAAGGCAGGCAGGTGAGTGGTTGGAAGCCAGCAGTTCTGAATTGTGAGAGAGATGTCTGACTGCCCATTTAGATAGGCCCAATCCTGGTGGTCAATCGAACATCCCTCAAGGGGTCCCAGATTGGAGAGGGTGCAGGCTGGGCTGAGGGACACCCACTCCCCCATGCACACATTTCGTGCACTGGGCCTCTAGTAGTAATGTATTTCTATTATATCATGTATTTAGGAAACATGTTGAATTAAATCAAAGTTGTTCGAAAAAATGGCTCTATAGTCAATACAACTTTTAAATTTAGGAAATTTAAAATTACTGTTTGTTTCTTCAGCTATAATATCTAATAAAATCCTCCATAGTCTCCCTTCACACAGGATTCTATGAGAGTTTGATGTTCATAGATTGCAAGATTTCAGAGGTCCAAAGAAGCTGATGACTTCATGAGTTTATACCCAATTTCTAAGCCATTTATAGTCATGTAGTAGGTGTTCACAACTTTTTGGTTGGGCAAAAGGCCTCAACTTTCAAAGCTTTTTGGCTTTTCAGAGTTATTCATGTTAGGTCTATTTTTTGTCTCTTCTGCTATATTATCAACTCAATCATGTGTCGTATTCTTGCTTCCAACATGGTTTACTTTGGTCTATTCATCAGTCTCTTTTGAGGACAATTTAAAACCCAGAGTAATTAGTAATAAAGTTCAAAATATTTTGAATGGTAATCCCTCCCTAGGTGTTTTGTATAGCTCTTTAAATAGCCATCTGTAAAATGGCTATAAACTCATATTCTTGAAGCACCAGCAGGGAGCATCTATATAATAACAGCCTAAGCAACCATTATGGCAGAACGACCAGAACAACTGGTCATTATGATGAGCACTGACCACCAGAGGGCAGATGCTAAGCCCAGAAGCTTCCCCCTGGTGGTCAGTGTGCTCCCACCAGGGGGAGCACTGCTCAGCCAGAAGCTGGGCTCACGGCTGGCGAGTGCAGCACTAAGGATCAGCAAGCCGAGCGGTCAGAGCAGGCAGATGGGAAAGGATCCAGGACTGCGAGAGGGAGCAGGCTGGGCTGAGAAACCTCCCCTGCCAGTGCATGAATTTTGTGCACCGGGCCTTTAGTATGTATATATTTTTGAATTGCAATTCAATGAGAATAGAATGGAAGGATTTAAATGTATTCTTCAAAATGTTTAATCGTCATGTTGCCAAAATACTCAAGCAAATGACTTTTTGTATCCTTTTCTACTGAGTCAATATTAGCAATTTTCATAAAAGCATCTTACACAGTCACGAGAGTCATGGAAGGGTCTTTGCCATGAGCACAATGAGCTGGTGTGGAATATCGATCCTCCATGTGAAACACTGGAGTGCTGCACCAGTAATTCAGACCTGGCACACAAGCGTCCTTGCTGTCCTTGCATCTACTGAATAAGATTGGTTAACAGGAACCTGGAGACGATGCTGTTCAAAGGCTGGGTCCATGTGGCACCGAAGGAGATGGTGAGAGTGACATCAGTCATCTTCTAAAACCCCTTCTGGGGACAAATCACACCTGCCTTTCCTGCCTGGTGTTTCCTGGTGAAAGAGTCCACTTACAGAGAGCCAGGTCACTCTTCCCATCCCTGAGTTAGGAGCAGGTGACCTCAGAGTGCACTATTCTTGGTGCTGGTACCAGGCATCTGCTATAGACAGATGGCTCCCCCATAGCACATGGCAGGTGATGGCAAAGCAGGTGGTATTCCCAGTTCTCACGGTTAGCTGTGAGGAATGCAGCGCCTATGAACATGCTGCTTAATTTTGTGGGAGTTGACTGCATTTCAGAGAGTTTTCATGCTTCTGAGAACAGTTTAATGGTTCCGAATGCTTTGAGGTATATCAGAATTTCTTGATTTCTGGCTTATATTTTGCTTTCAGGTTTTTCTTCTTATTTGCCTATATCATAATAGGTAACTCACATCTGCCAGTTTTGTTTTCAGGAACCACTTATCTCATAGTGCAGGTTCCCAAAGGTATTTTTCCTTCAAGGTTACAATAATGTGGATGTCAGGCTCCCAATGCTGTGCTCTTTGGTATTTTCAGGACCCAACTTGCATATGTATGTAATTGTTTATCTTTATAATTAAAATCCAAGCATCACACTTTACAGCACAAACTACTAATTTGATTGGCAAATAATATTTATAAATATCCCCACTCAATACATATATGAATATATATTTATATATCACATATACATGTAATAGTAGATATAATATTTTTATATGTGTGTATATATATAGGGTGTTCCAAAAATGTATACACACACTGAATAATATAAAGGCAGTGTTTATTTAAATACATTTCATTTTCTGCCCTAATCGGTTTTGCTCAGTGGATAAGAGAGTCAACCTGCAGACTCAAGGGTCCCAGGTTTGATTCTGGTCAAGGGCATGTACCTTGGTTGTAGGCACATACCCGGCGGGGAGTGTGCAGGAGGCAGCTGATTGATGTTTCTTTCTCATCGATGTTTCTAACTCTCTATCCCTCTCCATTCCTCTCTGAAAAAAAAAAAAAATCAATAAAATATATTTAAAATAAATAAATAAATACATTTCATTTTCAAAATTGAGCTATTGGCTGCTAAAGTGTGTATACATTTTCTTGGGATGCCCTGTGTATATGCAGATAGTATATAGTTATACTGAATATATATGTTATGTAACTACAAGCGAAGGAACACTAAAAAGTACTGGCAAATGCCAGAATCTAGATTCTTCCCTACAAGTTCCGAAGTGAACATGGCCCTGACAAAACCATGAGTTTAGATTTCTAGCCTCAAGAACTGTGAGAAAATAATTTTCTGTTGTTTTAAACTACCCAGTTTGAGGTATTTTGCTATGGTGGTCACAGGAAACTAATACATATACTGACTATAATGATAAGCAAAAATGGAGGAAATGTAATAAAGAGAGGCCAGTGTAACCTTCAGAAAGGACCTTAGATACTGGCAAAGGTCTAGATAAAACCTTTGAGACTTTCAAGGAACCGGTGCTTCTTGCTTTTAGTACTAGGAATTCAGAGATATTCAGCTTGGGGAATTATAGTTTCTGGTTATTCTATGCTTTAGATACCAGAACCACTTCAGTTATTTCATTCACACTGACATATGTATGCAACTTAAACTAAAAATGCTAAGAATGGAGAAAGCCCTCCTTCTCTTTTGTTATTATCTACACTCAATGCCTTGCAGAGGGCTCTACCCAGTAGGACTTCATTGTACATACCGTTACTGGTGCTGCTATTGTTATGCTTCAAGCTTAATCTTTAAAATGTTATGAGCTTCTTCCAGCAGAAAGCATGCACTGATTATTATAAACAATGGGCTGCAAGTAAAGCTGAAACCTGGAAACCAATGTGTCTGGGCTGCCTGTCACTACTTGAACCTATTAAGCAGGGACAGGGTTGAATCATATGTGCGTATTTATTCCAATCCTGCCGGCAGTATGGGAGAGCATCAGGTCATCCACACAAATCTGCTTTCCTCTCCCCACAGCCAGCTGCTTATATTGGGCAGAAGGGCAAAGATTATGTGAGCAAGCAGGAATTACAGGCATGGGAAAGTAGGCACAGGATAATCATTACAGATTACAAGTCATGTGGGCTGGGGAGGGAAGAAGCAGATATAAATGGGCAGGTGCCTCTGGGACCAGGTTACAGACAATAGGGGCTGGGGATTGTAGAGAGCAGGTGCCTCCAGGGAAAGGTTGTAAATCTTTCCATAAAGATAGGCATTTCTCAGGACAGGAGGATGGACTGCGTTCCTATGTTAGCTCCCATGTCCTAGTGCGTACAACTCCCAGCAAAGTTAGAATGTGCTGTCTCTAATCAGAAAAGAACAATCATGGTTAACAGAGCATGATTATGATTTCTTATTTTATTTCTTATAAATAATAGCTAGTTCCCAATATTATATTTCTGCCCCTAACAAAGCTGGGTCAATTTTGGCATGAAAAGGGACATTATCTGGTCAGGATCATCTATAATAATAAAAGCATAATATGCTAATTAGACCGACATTCTGGATGAAGCCGGGACTGTGATGGAGGCTGGTGCCAGCAGTCAGGGGAAGGAAAGCCTAGTCCTGCACAAATTTTGTGCACCCAACCTCTAATTCTATATAATAAAAGCCTAATATGGTAAGTGTCCAGTCATCCAATCATCTGTTCAACCAATTAAATCGTAATATGCTAATGATATGCTAAGGCTGCTCAACTGATCTCTTTGACATGCATGGACCACCAGGGGGCAGATGGTCTGACTGGCATGGAAGCTTGCTGCCAGGGTCCCACCAACTGGGACTGAGCAAGATGGGCTGGACATGCCCTGGAGCCCTCCCGCAGTCCTTCCTTGGTTGGCCAACCTCCCATGTCCCTCCTCCGCCCTGATCGTGCACCAGTAGGGTCCCTTGGCCTGTCCTGTGCCCTCTCGCAATCCAGGACCCCTCAGGGGATGTCGGAGAGCCAGTTTCGGCCCTAGAATGAAACAACCAGTCACTATGATGCACACTGACCCCCAGGGGGCAGACACTCAACTCAAGAGCTGACCCTGGTGATTAGTGTGCTCCCACTAATTGAGCACAGTGGTGGTGATGGAAGCTTCTCCTGCCTCTGTGGCAGCACTAAGGAAGTCAGTCAGACATCCCCTGAGGGATTCCAAACTCTGAGAGAGCACAGGCTGGTCTGAGGGACCACCCCCCTCCCGAGTGCTTGAATTTTATGCACTGGGCCTCTAGGCTATCCGATTAATAAAAGCCTATGTGGTCATGACGCCCTCATGCTGCAATGCCCCGCACACCGTAACGAGCAATCACTAGGAGGCTGTGTGGACAGCACGCGCACGCAGGTGGGTGGGGCTGCATTTGCACAAAGGTGGGTGGGGGCTTGACACTGTGTGTGCAGCATGGAGGCGGGTCCCGTGGCTCCAGCCTACCTCTTTGGGGCAATCCATTGAGGAGCCCCGATGGGTGGGCAGGGCCTACCTCTTTGGGGCAATGGATTGCAGGGCTCCCACACTGTGAGAGGGCACGGGCCAGGCTGGGGGACAACCCCAGCCAGTGCATGAATTTCCTGCACTGGGCCTCTAGTCTTTTCTAATAATAAAGAAACATATAGATTGACCGTACCTCCGCTATGCCCACAGCCAATCAGAGTGACTATGCCAGTTAACCCAATAAAGATGGTGGTTAATTGGCATACGTACCTGGGTCCTGGGAACCTCCTCAGCACTCAGGTCACTCCCAGCCGGTCATTCCATGGATGCTTTAGGCTTGGGGGAAAGGGGTACCCACTTCCCAAGCCTAAAACCTGGGGCGGAGGCTGTCGGCTTGGGAAGGGGCCGAGAATGGGATCATAGGGCGGGGGGTGACCACTTCCCAAGCCTGGGGTGGAGGCTGTGTAGGCTTGGGAAGTGGCTGAGCCTGGAATCGGAGGGAAGGGGAAAAGTCAATGGAAACATATCCTCAGGTGAGGATAAAAATAAAAATAAAGAAAAAATGTCATAGCTTATGAAAGGCACATCTTGAAAATGCCTAAAGAAAGTTGTCATTTTTTCAAGGTGAAGAGACTGGAGTCCATGTTGATGAAAATACCTTGGTGGCTGTGGTGACTGGCAGTGGCTGCAGTAGTGGGGTGATGGGGCTGGCGCCTTCTGCTGATCAGCCCGGTTGCCTCCTGCAAAGGGAGGCCAGACTGCTCCAACAGGGAGTGGGCCTAAGCCATCAGTAGGACATTCCCTGAGGGCTCCCAGTATGTGAGAGGGGGCAGGCTGGGCTGAGGGACCCCTCCCTAGTGCACGAATTTTGTGCACCCGGCCACTAGTATATATATATATATATAAGCCTAATATACAAAGTATCCCCTCTGGAGTTCAACTGACCAGGAGTTCGATCACTTGCTATGACGTTTGCTGACAACCAGGGGTTGGCATGGACTGAAGGGAGGCCTTGGCCAGCAGCCAGCAGCTGGGGAAGGGAGGTCCTGGCCTGCAGCTGGCAGCCACTGGGGACCCTACCCATGCATGAATTTTGTGCACTGGGCCTCTAGTATTATATATGATAGAATTGTCCTAAACTTCTTCTTTTGTGGCCATTATGGACTCTATACTCTTGCTCATAACTTTCTACTGTATAGTATAATATTGAGTGTTTTTCTTCTAATATATGAAATAAGGCAAGCATATCCCCTCTCATCTCACTGATAAGAGAAATGAAGGGAGAACCTAAATAAATGGGCAGATATATAATGATCATGGATTGGAAGAGCCAATATCATTGTCTATTTTTCCCCAAAATGATTGAACTCAATTTCACTCAAAATTCAGCAAGTTTCTTTGCAGAAATTGACAAATTCATTTTAAGTTAACTTAAAACACCAAATATTCTGGAATAGCCAAAATAGTCCTAAATATAAACAAAGATAAGAAGATTAAAGTAATTGACTCAGAGCTAGAGTAATAGAGATACTGCATATCAGGGTAAGTGAAAATATATCAGTAGCACACAATGTGGAATACAGAAATAGACTCAAGTGTACACATGGTTTTTTATCAAAGTTGCTAAGGAAAGCCAACAATAAAAGAAGATTCTTTACAAAAATATAGATCTGGAACACTTGGGTATCTCTATAGAAAAGAAAGAATCTCACACTCTTACTTCAGAGGCAAAAAGTAATTTCTAATGAACCATGAACCTAAATAAAGCTAACAGTATAGAGCTTCTGAAGATAACATAGCCAAATGTGTGTGACCTCCAGGGAGATTTATTAGCCTCATGGAAGCACTAACAATTAAAGAAGAAAAAAACTGGCAAGCATAAAAATATTTATTGCTGTTGGGAACAAAATAACAAACCATCTTGAAGAACTTTTGGTGATTTCTTAAAGGATTAAACATGTATCTGGCCAATGATTCAGCAATTTTATTTTGGTTAGGCTTATATGCATGCATACAAGTCCTTTGGTTGATTTCTCCCCCTTAACCCCTACCCTCCCCTACCTTCCCTCTGAGTTTTGATGGTCTGATCGATGCTTCTCTGTCTCTGGATCTATTTTCATCAGTTTATGTTGTTCATTATATTCCATAAATGAGTGAGATCATGTGATCTTTATCTTTCTCTGCATGGCTTATTTCACTTAGCATAATGCTCTCCATCTCCATCCATGATGTTGCAAATGGTAAGAACTCCTTTTTTACTGCAGCATAGTATTCCATTGTGTAGATGTACCACCTTTTTTTAATCCATTCATCTGCTAATGGGCACTTAGGCTGTTTCCAAATCTTACTATGGTGAATTGTGCTGCTATGAACATAGGGGTGCATATATCCTTTCTGATTGGTGTTTCTAGTTTCTTGGGATATATTCCTAGAAGTGAGATCACTGGGTCAAATGGGAATTCCATTTTCAGTTTTTTGAGGAAACTCCATACTGTTCTCCACAGTGGCTGCACCAGTCTGCATTCCCACCAGCAGTGCACAAGGGTTCTTTTTTCTCCGCATCCTCGCCAGCACTCGTTGTTTGTTGATTTGTTGATGATAGCCATTCTGACAGGTGTGAGATGGTACCTCATTGTCATTTTGATTTGCATCTCTCTGATGATTAGTGACTTTGAGCAGGTTTTCATATGTCTCTTGGCCTTGCTTCTGTCTTCTTTCAGAAAGTATCTATTTAGGTCCGTTGCCCATTTTTTGATTGGGTTGTTTATCAGCAATTTTATTTCAAATATTTTCTCGAGAGAAATAAAACATGCCGATAAGAATGCTAGAAGTTGCCTTATTCATTAAGTACAAAAAGAAAAAGAAAACACCCAGCTGGTGTGCTCAGTGCTTGTGCTTCAACCTATGAGCCAGGAAGTCAGCCAATCAATGGTTCTCTCTCATCATGTATGTTTCTATCTCTCTTTTCCTCTGCTTTCCTCCCGGAAATCAAGAAAAATATATTTAAAAAAGAAAATAAAACCTCAACAGAATATTGGATAAATATATATTTTTGTAGTTTCATGTAATAATATAAGAGAATAAACTACTAACACATGGCAACAACATGGATTAATCTCCCAGTTGTTATATACTGAGTGGAAAGTCAGACAGAATATAATACATCTTATCCAATTCAGTTTTTTAATTCTAGGAACAGCAGCAACAAGATTAATACTTGTGGCAAAATTCATAAAGCGGTTTCCCCTTGGGTTAAAAGCAGGTGAGCTTTGACCAGAATGCGGTACCAGGGGCACTTCCGGGTATGGAAACTATATGCAGCGTCGTCAAAGCTCGTCAGGCTCAACACCCAAGATCTGTGCATTTACTGTGTAAAAATTACCACTCAGTTTACAACGATCAAATAGAGTAAACGTGTTCTCCTATTTTTATTCTAATTATACAGAACCCAGGGCATGATTTCAAGGCTTAGGAAGAGAGGTCAAATGATAATTTCCCGGACTCCTAGCAGGGAAGGGCGACTTCATTAAGACATAAAGTACAGGGATAGTGGCGGCGCTGTGCACTTGTCCAGCTGAGCTTCCGCCTCCGAGGCTGCAGGTGGCTTTGCTCAGGAGACTGCCTGCCAATTTCCCACTCACAAGGCAAACCTAGAGCTCAAGTGCCACTTGGCCTGGGTAGTGTGTACCGGGAGGCTGGCTTGATTTTGCTGTTTAGGATTTTTTCAATTTTTCAAGTATGACAACATAAATAGTCCGAGTAGACTGCTGCACCAAATATATATATATATATATTCCTATTAAAAATGTTGCTCCATTCATTCAGCATTTTAATTAGAACATGAGGAAAACAAAAGCTTAGCTTATTTCTGGAAGAATCCACAGGGGTGTGGAGAAATTTATTCCGTTTTTCTGGCGCTGGCACGTGGTTTTCCAGGCAGACCAGAGCCCCAGAACTGCCAGAAACAGCTCCCAACGGCGACCAGGGAGGCGCATTATGCCTTGAATACAGTTGCTCCTGGTGTTGGAAAGCCTCCCAATTGCGGCCAGCGGTGGACACTAAATCTCAAATCACCACCATGCCTCTCCATTTAGAGGATAAATCAGTGTTTAAAAGAAACCTGTCCACACAAGTGCACCATGATTTAAATTAAGTGAAATGAAGTGGAGTGTGATTGGTGGGCTTTTTCTTGTTGGCAGTTTGCACAAAATAGCAGCTGTGGTGTAAGCGGCTAAAAGTACTTTCTGAAGACATCATGTATGCAAGAACTGTTCACTGTTCTGGCCACCAGCTTCCCTCAGGGTTTTTAATTCTACAGTACTTTCTGACTTGCACAGAAAATGTTATGCAGGTTGGTTATATTGAATAAAAGACTCATTTGCATATAATTATTGAACTTTTGTTGCTCAATCTAAGCTAAATGCAAAGATTTTCCAGGACTTTGCTGCTTAAATCTATGTGTTTCTATTGTACATGTAATGTTCATAACAATGCCTTCTATTTCCATGAACAATTTCTTCTGAGGAGCTCCAACTCACTAATATGTGATCAGCACTATTTTCTCTTTTCAAAGGAATGGTGATCTGTAATGAGGGTGTGAAAAGCATATTGAAATCATCTGAACTCAGTGAGGATGCGCTCAGAGCCCCTTTCTGGACGAGTGCTGGCCATTGCAACAGGCCTGCAGCTCAGGTGACCTAGGAACCCTAAGCAGGAGTAGAGCAGAGGGACGACACCTGGTGCCAGACGCCTCATCTAACTGCCCATCCACGAGCTCAGGTGGGGACTCCACTCACTGGCCACACTGCCAAGCTGCACTTTGTTGAAAAGAGTAAACACAGGAGAAGCTGGAGACTCCACGTTTGCAGGTCTTGATGTTGTCCAGTGGGCGTGCCCGAGGCTAGAGGTGCAAGTGCAGCTCAGAACACGCCCAGTTAAAGCCCAGCTGGCTGAGGGGTGGCCTTGCACTGCAGGTGTCGCAGGCCTGGCCGGGATCAGGTTGATTTGTGACGTGGTGATGAAGGCACTGCGTAGAGGCAGAGTACCCCAGAGAAGGTCCTGAATGGCCCAGGGGCACTAGGGTGGAGTAGACAGCACAGATTCGGGTCTGGTTAAAAACACTCAGCTGCTACTACGGCAATGTGACAGATGCCAGCAGGAAGCTTAGCTAACTTGGCACGTTTGTCAGAACTGGCCTCATTCGCCAATGCTCTCTCTACTGGCTTTGAGTGTCTAGAGCACCTATGGGCTTTGTCCAAGGATACTATTACCTGCATTCTGTCTCCTGTTTCTAGGCTGAACAGTCTCCTTCATAAGCGGGGCCAGTGAAATTCAAAAGTTGCCAGGACATCTTTGTGAAGAGAAATGTGAAGAAGGATGGCTGAACACCTGGGCCTGCTCAGGCAGTGAGCTGTTGAGTTTTGGAATGCTTTGCTATGATACCTCCTTATTCCTAAGACCAATGTGCACAGCACCAGACATTACGAAGAGGGAAAGAAACAATTGCTATGCATTTAAAAGGCACTGCACACATAATCTGATAAATGTATTTCTCTCTCATCTAAATTCTTTGGTTCTATGCAGATTCCCTGTATTAGAGAGGCAACTATTTTAGCCCCATTTGGTAGTGTAGACCAAGGCTAATTTCACTGGAAAAATTAGGAATCCCCAAATTTCTGTAATCACAATTTCCTTTGGAACTCTCAAGCATGTATATTTATCCCCAAATGTTATATGTATATTTCAAGGCTTTAAATGTACAAATAAAAAATAAAAAGAAAATTTGAAGTATGCGAGAAAATACAAACTCTAAGTATATCAATCTCTTTATTAATGGGAACATTTGTTCTCACCAAATATTATTTGTTAGTTATAAAGTAATATAAATGCTTTATTATTTTAAAGGTATGGATCTATCTTGAGTATAATCTGATATTTGATATATGACTGAAAAACATATATCACAAAAATAAATTGAATTAAAACAAGTTTTACAAATATATTACTCATTTTACCCTCAAATAATTACACAAAATGTGTGTGTGTGTGTGTGTGTGTGTGTGTGAATCCGTAGTAGCCTGTCTGTGATGATGTGGCCAATATGACTAATCTTTTGGCATTTATCAGCAACTCCCAATCCCAATCCCATCTACCCCCAATACTTGCTGCACCTTCATGCAGACTGGAGATAAATCTGTCATCTAGGCCTGTTGTGTAGTCTGCCCCTCCTCACATTTGAACAGGCAGGCTCGCCTGTTAATTAAGTCGGAACAGAATCCCCAGATATCATACATGCTGCTTACAAAGTCCAAAGAAGCTCATGATGCCTTCCCACTCCTTCTAAGTCCTTTATTTCAGAGAGGAGTTCTGGGCATGCTGCAGCCTCTTAACTCCTAAAACTTTCACCAATGTAGCAGGTTGTTGGAGCTTAATGACCATCAATCTTAGATGGGAACTATGATGGTAGACGTAATTATTTCTTAATGGAGCATCTAGAGTATTTTATACTTTCTGCTCATGGGATTCCATTACCTAATATCATTAATAGAATGCACCAATGTGATGTTTAGTGCATATTAAGAGGATCAAAATGTCTATCACTCCACTGTGACAAAGGCCAGGAAACAGAACCCAGAGTGCTATCATAAAGACATGCTATTCTTCCCAATTAAATTTTAACTATTTTTGATGCTCTTTTCCTATTGGCATCAAGGAAAAGCATTTGCCAAATTAGGAAAAATACATAAATTTCAGTTTATCTGTTGAAGAGCTGATCACATTAGCTGTGGTGAAGCTGGGAGCTGGCTCAATACAGGATACTCAGTTGTCATCTGCCATAACGCATCTAACTTTCATGAATATCACAGAGGTGAGCTGATATGAGGGAGCCTACCATAACTGCATTGCATTCTTCAAGTATTTGTTGGAGGCGCCCTATCTGCAGTGTTCCATGGAATACTGTATTTCTTTAGGTTTACTGTCTTGACTTATAGGAAGGGACAATGTAGGAGCTTCCACTTCATCCCTTCTCCCATTACTTCCTAACTCAGGGAACTGGCCCTCTTTCCACAGCTGAGAATTACACACACACACACACACACACACACACACACGAGTAGAGGCCCAGTGCACGGAATTCGTGCACTGGGGCGGGTGTCCCTTAGCCCAGTTGGCACCCTCTCCAATCTGGGACCCCTTGGGGGATGTACAACTGCAGGTTTAGGCCTGATCCTGGGCCTAAACCTGCAGTCGGATATCCCTCTCACAATCGGGGACCACTGGCTCCTAACCGCTCACCTGCCTGGCTGATTGCTCCCTAACTGCTCCCTTGACGGCCTGATTGACATCTAACTGCTCCCTTGATGGCCTGATTGACACCTAACTGCTCCTCTGCCAGCCTGATCACCCCCAAGGCTTTTATTAGTATAGATATGACCCTTCACAGAAAATTTTACTAACCCTGCTTTACAATAAGGGCTTGATGATTGAATCATTGGGACCAGACACCAAGATTTCCTTTCTTTGAATAGTGGAGGGAATAATTATTTTGTCTTTAAGTTGCCCTGAAATTAAAATGAGATAATGACTTAGAAAAGTATAAAAGCACCATATAAAGACAACTGTCTTTTTCATGTACTGAAAAGACAATGAAGTGGTAAAATGAAAAACACTATTTTTAATCTCCCCCTTCCTTCCTTTACAACCTTTATTTAAACTTTGAAATTTATAAAAATTTCACTCCAATTTTCATTTCTTTACATTTAGTATTACTTTGTATTGGTTTCAGGATTTATATTAGTTACACAATAGTGGTCAATCATATACTTTACAGTGTTCCCCGATATTTCCAGTACCCACCTGGCATCATACCATCATTACAACACTATTGACTATATTCCCTATTTAAGTGACAATGGGTTTACAGGTTCCTTCCCGTCTTTCTTTTGTGTTTTTCACCTTTCCTTTTCTTTCTCACTTCTTCCCTCACTTTCCTTATAGAGTATCTCAATTGGCCATCAAAGCTCATTAAAGGCACTGGGACATGCTTAATCCATTTTATAGACCATGAAACTGAGGCCAGTTCCAGTTGGCTGTGGAACCTGACTCAGTGCACAGGGAGCCCTCAGAGCCATGCTCTCTGCCCTTCCTAAGGGGCAGCCGCTGGGCAAACAGAACAAACCTTCCCGTCAGGCTTCTGAGCCTCTTTCTCAAGCACCTCTTCATTGCGGACGCTCCACATTTTTTCCTCTCCTTGGTCTCCTGGCCCCATTCTTTACTACCCCCCTTCTCTGGAGCAGGTGGAAGGCTTCGCACTCACTGCCAAGGCATGCTGTGCTGTGGGGCTGGGCGGTGCGGGCTTGCTTTTGGGTAAAGGCAGTGGCAGGAGTCGCTGCCTCTGAAGTGTGAAGGCCGCCTGGGCGAGGCTGGTTAGCACTGGGAGCTTGTCTGAATCATGTCAGTCAGTCCAGTACCCTGCAGTGTGGCACCCCCCTCCCCCGCCCCACTTAGGTGGCACCACCCCTCAGCCCTCGCCTCAGAGCTGCGGGTCCTTACCCCTCTGCCCAGGTGTCTTCTCATGCCCCTTGATCCCTGGCCTGGTCCACCCACGTCTTAGGGCCACTGCAGAACCTCTCTCTCTCTGCAGGTGAGGCAGATCCCTGCCCTTGGTCTCTGCAAAGCAGTGAATCTGTGGCCAGAGGCCCGGTCTGGGTCTCAGCAACCCCATGCCTGCGATGTTCCCAGGACCTGGCCATGCCTCCCTGGGCAGCGATGTTCCCGGGGCCCCTCGGGAGTGGCTAAGCAGGCCCAGCTGCTCCTCGCCAGGGTGCCGATGTTCCCGGGCCCCACAGGAGTGGCTAAGTGGGCTGGCCTCCCCTCCCCAGGATGGCGATGTTCCCAGGGCCCCACAGGAGTGGCTAGGTGGACAGCTGCCCCTCCTGGGGCCTGTGATGGACCCAGAACCCTCAGGTGGCATCTGGTGCTGCCCACCCCACCTCCCTGGCCCAATGGACTAGTACCTTGTGGGCAGTGTCTGGCGCTGTCCCTGATGGACCCGGACCCCCAGGAGCAGGCCATGACGCTGCCCACCCACCTGCATATGCAAATTAACTACCATCTTTGTTGGGTTAATTTGCATACTCACTCTGATTGGCTGTGGGTGTAGTGGAGGTATGGTCAATTTACATGTTTCTCTATTATTAGGTAAGATATCTTAAATTTCCAAGTGTTTGTCAATTGGAGAAACATTCATAGAATGGGTTATCTGTGAGATAGCTTTGGTTTTTAGTTTTTCATTTATCTCCTTGTCTTCATAGGCTCCTACTTAGATCAAAGACTATAACAGTCCTTTGGGTCTTTATTGGTGTCAGCTTGGAACTTTTATCTAAGAGATATAAATAATGTGGGTATTCTTTTTTCCTTGATGCATATTTTATCAAATTATTATAGACTAGAGGCCCGGTGCATGAAATGCATGCATGGGGGCAGGGTGTCTCTCAGCCTGGCCTGCACCGTCTCCAATCCAGGATCCCTCGGGGGATGTCCGACTGTGGGATCAGGCCTAAACCAGCAGTCAGACATCCCTCACACAATCTGGGACCACGGGCTCCTAACCGCTCACCTGCCTGCCAGCCTGACCCCCCTTAACTGCCTCTGGCCTGCTGGCCTGATCACCCCTAACCGCCTCTGCCTCCACCCCCACCACCGTGGCTTTGTCCAGAAGGAAGTTGGACGTCTGGAAGATGACCAGTTAACCAGGTCTAATTAGCATATTACCCTTTTATTAGTATAGATTCCTTTATGAAAAATTCAAATGATTATTTGCTATGTATACTTGCAGTGAAATCACAGGATCTTTCCTCTAGAGAAAGATGATCTAAAAATTGGGGTCTGGGTTCCAGAACTTACTTGTACCTGGAAAATGGGTAAGGTTGCAACTAAGCATCTTGCCAGCCTAAATTACAGTATTATTATGTAAATTGATTAATATTCTGATTGACTAATACTCTATTTTCCCCTAATGACACTATGGCCTATTAGCTTCCACCCTAAATTGCTATAATTTCCACTCTTCCTCTCTTATGGTAATTATATCCCCCTTGCTTCTGCAAGTAGTGCCACCCAGCCTCTGTCACTGTGGAATGTCATCTGAGAATCACAGTGGAGGAGAGAGAAAGAATGCCAATCTAGGCTCTTCGGAAGGCTGGTCATGGACTAGCAGGGCCCACTCCCATGAGGTGCCCCAGAGAATGTGGAATGCAGGTGCAGAAATATATACTGTCCTGGATCCTGCTCCATGTGGCCTTGTCCTTCTACTGCATTTCTGTCTGCTTGCCTACTTAAATATGAAGTTCAATCTAGCTTTTAGGTGGTAGCATGTGAGGTTTCTTCTTGCCAACTTTCTTCCCATGAAACTTGTGCATGATATTTCAGTCTTCTACCTGGAAGGACAGGCTCTGAGGAAAGTGAACAAAAGACTGTTAAAGCAAAGAAAAATCATAGACACAGACAACAGTGTGGTGATACCAGAGGGAAAGAGAGGTGGGGGGAGGTAGAAGAGGATAAAGGGTGATACGTGGGTGATGGAAGGAGACTTGACTTGGGGTGGTCCACGCACAATACAGTAGGGAGCTGTTATAGGGTTAAGCCTGGGACTGACCTGCTGGAAAAGTCGCAGACAAATCCCAGTTTGAAGCACAGTCCTCTAAACATAAAGCTTGATCTTGTGACCACTCCCTAGATCTTTCCTGGGTAGCTAATGGGCTGTGGGAGGGGCAGTAAGTGCTGCCAAGACAAATGAAACTTACCAGAACATTGTAAATTAACTTGTTTACCCCTCACTATAAATAAAGCATCAGCTTTGCAGTCTGGATCTGTTCTGTGGCCTCAGCAAGGCACAGAAGATCCACCTAGACCCAGCTTATTCTCTTGTTCCGTCTTATTCTTCATCCTTCACCATCCCTCCCTCAGGCTCACCAAACCCTTGGCTGTGCTGGCGCGGCACAAATGGTGCCCAACACGGTGCGGAGTTCAGCCCAAGTAGCACTCAAATGCGAGACTGAGTGTGAGGGAACTGCAAATTGTCAGGTGAAAGGACGCTCCAGTGAAGCACATGCAGAAAGCAAAAAGGAAGGTAAAGAGCACAATTTAGTACTGAAGTATGGTAGCAACCATACTTGGGTAAAAATTGCTGTTTAATATTTTAACCTTGCTGTTTTGGGTTCTGTACTCATTTAAAAGTTATTTTGATTTTCTGAACTTATGTATGCTATCCCAATACTTTATTGATGATGGTTTGAATATCCCATTGATAGTGATCTCACTGGTCATCGAAGCACATTCCTCTGGGACCCAGGACAGATAGTGATCCTAAACTGTCTCAGCAGCTACAGAGAACTGAGTTTCGGTTGACTCAGTGATCTCAGAATCTGGACAGCACAATTATTCTAAAATTGCCCAGGTGGTCCCAGATAATGTGTTTCCGTTGATTCCGTGATGCGTAGATATTTTAGATAACTAAGTTGCTCGATTTCGCTTCTGTAAAAATGCTTTTCTGTGAAACAGTTCCTCATTCTAGACCCAAAGATGTAATCAATACTTTTCTGATATTCTGCATATAAGCCAGAAGTGGCTAGCTGTTCAGGGCTGCGAGGTCTGGAGCACTTTTGCTCCCTCGTATGCCGCTGGCTTTTAATAAATGACTCCATAATTTGACCTGTTTTTGAGGCATCCTTTGTAAGATGGGGGTTACATCACAACAGTACTAGCTAGGTGTAAAATGTTATGCCCAGATTTTGTGATCCCCGAAGACCACCAGGGAGCTGAGTCCAATGCAATAGCAAAGAGCCTTTTTTCGAGCTAGCTCGAGCTCTGTCCCACAGGCACACACCGGCGCAGCGGCGAGGTGGAGAGAGAGAGCGAGCTTCAACAAGACAAAGGTCTTATAGGGGTCTGGGGCAAGGGGAGGGGTGGACTCCTGAGTTGGCTGACCCCGATTGGTCAGTTCCAGGTCAGGTTTTTATTTCAGGGTTTTACTGCAGGGACTTACACCAGGGTTTTACAGCAGGTTCTTAGGGCACATGCGCAAGGGACAGGAAATGATTAACAAATTCCTGAGTCTGAGCTCTGTTCTGCTACTTCCTAATGGGGGAAGGGGCATACCATGGTATAGCCTGATTTGGGCCCAGCTGCTTCCCTGGGGTCCCTTCCAAAAGAGAGGTCACTCTGGAGACAGGATGAAAGGCCTTACAAAAATGGAGTCTCAGTCCTTTCATAAAACATGGGAAATTCAGGATCACAGGGAAAGAATGTATGCTTATCCATGTTTAAGGCTATGCTCCAAGCAAGGGGCTGTTCTGTGAGGTATGAACAGCTTTTCAACTTTTTGGATTTTGTGAGTAAATCTGCCCATGGTTTTCTGAGGAAGGAAAGGTAAATATAGAGGCATGGGAGAAGGTAGGAAAACAACTTCGCGGTCATTATATAGCTGAAGGTCCAGAGGAAATGCCTGTGTCTACTTTCAGTCTGTGGTCCCTGATTCGGGACTGCCTGGAGCCCACTCCAGAAGAGGAGTGGAGGAATGTGGCAGGGAAATGCAAATATTGGCCAAATTGGGTGTTAGTTATTACTTCGGAAAGTGAAAAAGAAAGAAAAAATTTAAGATCTGTCTTTAAAAGAAATCCGGCCAGATCTGTTACTCTTTCCCCTGAAATAAGCAGGATGTGGGGGAAGGGAGACATGTGGAGATCCAATATGGAAGCCCACTCTCCCAGTATGCTAATTTAAAGTTTCCTTTCTCGCCATGAAAAAGTCTTAAAAATTTAAAAATGTATCTGGAATCTCTGTGCTCGTGGGGAGAGAACCTAGCTGTAAGACAGAATGCGCGCATGGTCCGATTTTGGACATTAGATTGTCTTCAGCTGGAATCTCTCTGCAAAAGCTATAGAAAATGTGAAACCAAGAATTGGTTCTTTTTTCTAAGAAAAATGATGAAAAAGTCTTCTCCAAAGAAATTCAAGCTAATTCCAGCAACAGGATTCGCATTTCCATAATAAAGAGTAGTTTTCAAAATGCTAATGAACCTTGTTAAAAAGGTTAACTTTTAAGGCCTTTCAGGAAAATAAGTAAATTCTCTGTTACATAATTTATCCAAAGTAAATGCTTTAGAATAATTATAAATGACTCTAGAATCTCAAGGAAATTGTTGAAATATAGATAATGTATTAATTATAAAAAATTTAAATAACCCAGGTAACTGGCTATACCCTTTGATTAATGGAGGAAGGGGTAGATGCCCTTCTTCCAGTAAACTAGTTTCCTGCCAGGAACCATCTTTGAAAAATGTGGTAATTTACATTCGAATAAACCAAACCTGGTTTTCCAGAGAGAGCCACTGGCAAATAAAAGTTAAAGTTTAAATTTGCCTCATAAAAAACCTAGAGGACAGAATTGAAGCTGTTAATTGATGAAGAATATAAAATTGTTAATTGATCTAGGAACTGCTAAATGTTTGACTTGCCAGCTTTAAAAGTTCAAAGTGCAAATTAAATTGGGAGAAATTATATAGTTGTGGTAATTAAATGTCTAAATTATGAAAAATTGTTAAAAAGAAAAAAAGTGTTTTCTCTAATAATTAGGAATTCAAAATAAGTTGCTTATTATTGGTCTAATTAAAAAAGAGAATTAATTCTGTGATCCCAACCAAAATTTTTCTATGCAAAAACTAGTTTAGAATCTAATTGATATCTTAATATAATTACAAAAGGTATTATACTATTTAAATCATATATAGATATTTGTTTGATGGTTTTTTCCATGTTAAAATTTCAAGGCTTTAACAGAGATGATTCTTGGAAAGCTCCAAGGGCCCGGAGTAATATAAGAAATTTATTCTCTCTTCTTAAAGGAAATCTTTTTAAATTTAACAGATCTAATATACTTGAAATTGCATGGAAAGCCTTACCAAATAAAAATTAATAAATATATTTTAAATGTTATGAAGGTTTTGGCTTCTAGGAAGGAAAAAATGAAGTAAATATCTCTTATACTGCAGGATTCTCTGCATTGTGCTGGATTATGCACAGCACCCGAAAAAGTTCAAAGGACATTTCCTTTTTCTTATCTTGGCAGCATTATTGAGGGAAAAACAATAAAACCTCAGAAAATTCAAATTCAGACCGACACTTTACTTACATTAAACGACTTCCAAAAATTATCAAGCAATAGTGGAAAGAACAAATCATACTCTTAAAATGCAATTACTAAAACAGAAAGGGGGATACAGATGTTATGTGTCACCTCAAAACAAACTCAGTCATGTCCTTTATACTTTAAAATTTTGAATTGCGATGCAAAGGGTAATACAGCAGCCGAAAGGCATCGGGCCTCCTCCTGTACAATAGCATCCGCGGGGTTAGCCCGATGGAAGGATGCACAAACTGGACAATGGTTTGGACCAGATCCAGTAATGATGTGGGGAAGAGGTTGTGTTCGTATCTTTCCAGAAAGAGCAGCAGAGTCAATTTGGGTGCCGGAGTGTTATGTGCATCACCACAATGGACCCTGAGAAGCTCCTTGTCCCACTGTTCAAAAAACTGAGAGTTGCCCCGATGGCAGCAAAGCGGAAAAGGAAGATGACGAAGACTACACAAGACTGAGGTGCCAACATGGGGTCTGCTGAAGAAATTAACAACTGAGGCCCAGCAGATGGCAGAAAAGCAAGAAGTGGAAGCTACTCCCTTAATCATGTCTCTGGCCATGCTAGCTTTGGTTAGCTGCCAGTCTTCTGCAAACTCTTGCGTAGCCAAGTTCAAGGACTCTTAAGTAAATCAGCAAAAGAAACTTTGATTTAGGAAAAAAAATGTTACTGTAGTTTCATTTCTCTATTATGTGTTGCATTGGCATTGTTTTATTAATAGCCATGTCTGGGTTTTGCATTTGCATTGCTTTGTTATTGGGTTTTGCATTGGCATTGTTTTGTTAATGTTTTAATAGTCAGAACTTTGTTCTTGATGTTTAAGTTTTGCTTCCATTATTAGTAGCTTAAAATTAAAAAGGGTGAGATGTAGGAGTGAGGGAGCGGTTATAGGGTTAAGCCTCAGACTGACCTGCTGGCAAAGTTGCAAACAAGTCCCAGTTTGGAGGGCACAATCCTGTAAGCATAAAGCTTGATCTTGTGACTGCTCCCTAGATCTTTCCTAGGTAGCTAATGGGTTGTGGGAGGGGCAGCAAGTGCTGCCAAAACAAGTGAAACTTACAAGAACATTGTAAATTAACTTGTTTACCCCTCACTATAAATAAAGCATCAGCTTTGCAATCTGGATCTGTTCTGTGGCCTCAGCAAGGCACAGGAGATCTACCTAGACCCAGCTTATTCTCTTGTACTGTCTTATTCTTCATCCTTCACCAGCCCTCCCTCAGGCTTGCCAAACCCTTGGCTGTGCTGGCTTGGCACACAATACAATATACAGATGATGTACCATAGAATTATATACCTGAAATCTATATAATTTTATTAACCAATGTCACCCCAATAAATTCAATAAAAATACATTTTTTAAAGTGTCAAGATGATTACTCCTGCCTCTATACATCCCATGTGACTGCATGACCATGAATCTGCCTCCTGCATTTGTGTTCTTCTGGTTTAGGTAGTTACATTTTATGTTTGACTTTAGAAACCAACGGGGACCATTAGCTTAAATGGCCCTGGAAGAAATTAAGTAACTTGGAGTAACCTAGAGCTAGTGCTTGATCTCTGTCCAACCCCACTCAGTGGCTGAGCCTGAGAGGCTGAGATAAACTGAGCCCCAGAACTGGGTTTCATCATCAGTCACACACTTAGGCGAGGGCTCTTCAAACTCCATGTAAGAGCCTCAGTTGAGGTGGAAACTCTGTGCTCCCTGAAAGTGTCTACTTAGACCTTTGGGTAATTTTGTAAAGGTGTGCACCATACATAGCCTTTCAGGTTTAGAAGCACACTTTTTGTGGCCTACCCTGCTACTAAACACATATTAGGGATCATGGTACAGAAAATGATCATTTTGGGTTGGCAGAATTCCTGAATGGCCCCAAATTGAAACAAAAGAAAAACAGATATTCATTGTAGAATTCTAAACATCTTAGGTATTATCACTGGATATTTGATCCTCAGAATTACTCTGCTCTTCATGTTTCATGATGTTCTAAGTCTCAGAATAAGCTTAGTGTCCAATTTAATGCTTTCTCTCCTTCCAATTTTAAAGTATTGTTGATTAAACTAGCATGTCTCTTAAAGCAATGATTTAACAAACCTTTATGTATAATATCCCTTCCCTAAAGGTATTCAATTAGATCTTGCCATGTTAATATTTATTTTTTTCTTGTTTTATTATTAAACCATGGATATATTTATTATTTTTAAGCCAATTGTGGCTATCAGGAATCCATTACAAAGAAATCAAGTAAAGTTGACTAGGTAAAAATTAAAAAAAAATGACTTTAAAAACCTAAAATAATGTGCAGATTAATAGAATTTTAAAAACATGATTAGATAAAATTTGTGTCATTAAATTAAAACCAAGAGCAAAATATTCTGTCCTTTATTAAAAATATATCTCAGCTTTCTTCATTATGATTTTGAGATAGTGGCATGTAATATTATAGAAGAAATTATTTATAGTGAGTATATGAAAATAAATTTTTATTTTCTTGCATATAGGTGCTTATAAGTAGAAATAAATTTTATGATTCTGCAATATATCTAGTTACCTGAATCATTTTATCAGAGCAAGTTATACATTCCTATCTGTTGGTAACTAAAAATAAAAATGCATTTTACATTGTCACATAGTAATAAATGAGTTTGTTTTTAAAGAAAAATAAAATATTGAAGTCTATGACAATCAGTATTATATTAATTCTGCAAGCTGCATGATTTATCAATAATGTCTGGTTTATACAAACTTTTCCATGTTTTTTCCTGTAACATTTCCATTGCTTAACTATTTGCATCCCGATAAATGAGACAGGTGCAAACATGAAGTGAATGCCAAACTTCCATAAATGAATTATAACAGATCTGGGGTCATTGGGTATACTTGCATTCCACTTGCCTTTGCTAGATTCTTTGATTTCAATTGAGACATTTTCACCTGTTTAACTCCCTTATCCCTATCAACTCCCCAAAGCACATTTAGATTTTAAGCTTATTAAGAAATGAGCCTGGGACTTCAGACTTTAGGACCAAATGTGATTTCTGTCATATGACAGCTCTAAAGAAATAATCCTCATGAAATGAGTGAGTGGATCTGTCTGGTGTTAAAAAATACACTCATATTTTCCATAACCATCGGGCCTAACATGAGCCACAAAGTGCTAAGAATATTCCCGCAAGTCCTTGTTGTGGTTTGAAATCAATGTGACTTTTAAAACATTTGCCATTGTTTGTCTATGGATGGGAAAATGGAGTGAAGTAAATTAGAAAGAAAACGACAAAGAATTCATTTCAAGTATCTTTTTTCCTATGTGATTTTCTTTTATTTGATTTAACAATCAAGTCATTTTTAAAATATGCTAATTACCTACCTACTAAAAGGACCCAGAGGCATTGTCCATGTATTGCCATAGTAACTGTGTGTTTAATTAAGCAGTGTGAGGTGTCATAAAATAGGAAGCTGTGGATTTGCGTCCATCCGGAGAAGTAATTCAGTTTAGTGATGTTCTGGGCTGTCACCAACCAGTAGAACTTACCTCTCTAGGAGTGGAGCAAGGGGAGGCCCTCAGCCGGCTCCTGTCAGCACTGGCGTCGCCATGGAGGCATTTCACTCTGCAGCCCACACTCAGCACCAAGTAAGTGGCCGCGCTTAGGACCACGTGGCCTGGCAGGACACCAGCTTGGCGATGCCGCCTGGTCGCTGCGTGGACAGAGCCTGCTCTCCTACAGGGAAGGACCTGTATGGCAGGAGTGGTGCTGTGGCTGCAGTCCTTAAACACAGAAGAAAAACTCCTAGTGCCCGTTTTTCTGTTTCCTTCACAGAAATTCCTTGCACAAGCGTGCTCAATGCCAAGGTCTTCCGCGTGGCCATTGCACCGGGGCAGTCGGCCCTCCCGCCCCCGAGGACCAGGTCTGGGCAGTCCAGCAGTGGCCTGCAGCGGGAGTGGCCCCAGGCCTGGCCCTGAGCTGCCCGGGGCTGAGCCTCCAGGATGGGCAGGCCCCCTGCGATGGAGCTGGGGGAGGAGGAGCACTCACACTGGGCAGATCTTTGTGCTCTACCTGTGTCGGTCCTCAGCTCACCGGTGAGGCTCCAGGTGAGCCCCGCCATGATGGGGAGGGAGAGGGGTCCCAGGTGCTGGGCTCTGACGGCCTTCCTGGGAGCCTGGTATCCTGGAAGTATCTGGACTCAAGGCCTTTGGTTTAAACTAACAACCTCCGAAGCCTACAGGGCACTGACTTTCTCATGCTATTCCATAATTCTCTACTTTATTGCTCCTTATTCCTCCCATTACCTTCCAAAGCAACCAGGCACCAAATCTTTGTCTCAGGCTTCATTTTTAGAGGAACCAAAAAGTGTCCTCGGTGGCCGCCTCTGTGTATCCACTCGGTGTCTAATTGATGTGTCTGTTTAATTGCACCCTTGCCCCCACCAGGAAGCAGGTTCCATGGGGAAGATCACTGCGGGCTCCGTCCTAGTGATCACTGCCTGACCCAGAACAGCCCCACTTTGTGAAATCTCTCTACAGAAGGCTAAGTGACCAGCCCACGGCATACAGAAGGCTAAGTGACCGGCCCACGGCATACAGAATGCTAAGTGATCGGCCCACGGCATACAGAAGGCTAAGTGACCGGCCCACGGCATATAGAATGCTAAGTGACCAGCCCACGGCATACAGAAGGCTAAGTGACCGGCCCACGGCCGGTAGGTGTGATGCGCACTGACCACCAGGTGTGACTTGGCAGCTGTGGCTCTAGGGTGAGGCACCTGGAACCAGAGAGGAGGGAGCCCGATTCCAGGGTGCATCACCTGAGAACCGCACTCTCACAACCTGGGACCCGGTTTTGCCCTGATCCCTGTAGGCCAGGCCAAGGGACCCCACTGGTGCCTGAATGTGCCCATCAATATGTCCTCAGTGCGCTGAGTACAAAGGTGCTTTTTCCTCAAAGCAAGAATTGGTTTACTATTAAGAACACTGAAATTGTGCCAACAAGCTAAGTATTCTAGTATAAAAAATTGAATATTGATGATAAATTGCAGGAACATATAGGTTACTTTTGTTTTCACTTTAATAATTCAGTATTTTTAACCCTTTACTATAATTGTATTCTAGGTAAACAAGGTCATATTCTGCAATTCTACAGTTTACATATGTCAGTGATATTTCTATGCTTCCCTCGCTACTTATAATGACTACTAAAACGTTTAGTTACAGAATAAAATCAACTTGACTTTGATATCGTACTTTCTCCATATAATAAATCGGTGTAGGTATATGTTTTTTATGAATATCCAGAATAAGCTACATGTTTTTGAAACCTCAGTGGTAGAATTTGGACTTAACAGACTTATTTAATGAATATCAGAGTTATAGCTGTTTAAATCAGCTCTATGTTTTTCTTCTAAAAATGCTACCCCTATTCACCCTTCTATATTTACTCTTGGCACTTAAATTAATATGTTTAAAAAGGTATTGCTGGGATGAAAGGATCCAAATTTAATACAAATTTTAAGTTTGAAATCTGAATCCCTATAAAATTGCTCATCCACTTATGATACTACCAACCAGGGGTGAGTAAGCTTCCCTAATATTACGAACAATACAAGATAAATCATTCTTATTGTTTTCAAAAAGAGAAAAATATTTTCTAGTATTTTAACCTGCATTTCATTGATCACTAATAATGAAACTGTGTGTTAATATTCAATTTTCTGTGAATTTCTTGCTAATATAACTGTAGCATACCTTCATGGAGTTCTGATACCGTCTAGGAGCTATAAACTTTGCATAATTGATCTCAGTTCTTTTGATAATGCTATGAGCTAGTCAACATTGCTCTCTCCGTTTTCCTTCCTGGGAAACCCACAAAGCTAAACTGTGCAAGGGTACCTGCTTGAACTCATTTGAGCCCAAGCACCTTATCTCTGGAGCCCACACTGCTGGTCACTTTTTTGCACTGTATTTAACTACTTGTAAGATCAATTTTCTATTTGATTTTTTAATGTTTTCTTTTATTGACACTTTAACAATGGAAATAATTTTTAAAGACAAAAGAAAAACATTTTAAGAAGTATTGAGGAAAAAAAGCTTATGTTTATAACCAAAATATTTGATTTTTTTCCCCTCAAGAGAAATCAAACAAATAAGATTTCAGAATCACTGGAGTAAAGTTTCCTGTTCCTTTTATGGGCATTTTTTTGGTTCCATGGTGTTAGAGCCCTTCCAATGATCACTTCCAATCAATTTCTCTAACACTCTGTAATCCACAGGGTTCTGGTGACTATTCAGAACTATGCATAATAAATAAGTTTTTTTTCCAGAGAGAAATGCCACGTTAATATCCTGATGTTCCCGCTAAGTAAATAGAACCATATTTGTTATCTTTAAAATTGCGATCATGGTTGGTACCGTTTATCATACAGTTACAAACAAAAGATTACAATAATTCACACTGTAGAGAAAAGTCAGTGTGCTAAAAATTGGAAACATCAAAATGGGATGCATCCAGTTAGCCATGAGGACTGTTTCTGCTGGATATGCTATCTTGTGTTCAGCTTGCAGCCTGGGGACTTAAAACCAGGGCAGAAAGTTGGGTGTGGGAAGCATGCAGGTTATACAAATCTGGAAGTCCTTATCACTAGAAAAAGACATAAACAGAAAGTTAGTTGCTAAAG
This sequence comes from Corynorhinus townsendii, assembly GCA_026230045.1. Taxonomy (NCBI): domain Eukaryota; kingdom Metazoa; phylum Chordata; class Mammalia; order Chiroptera; family Vespertilionidae; genus Corynorhinus; species Corynorhinus townsendii. The sequence continues at coordinate 5,433,980 of JAPDVU010000010.1, read as the reverse complement.
CAAATACTTATTAATAGGAGAAAGTAAACCACATCTAATCCCAGGGGCTCGAAGATACATATGTTTTTCCTTTCATAACACTTAAGAAAACCTTGGCCGATAAAAGAACGGCTGTGGTCATACCAGTCTAGTATAGAATCTGGCCTCCCCTCCTAGCCTGGAATATTATTCTAGCACAGAGTTTTCTGTGGCCCCTGAAGAATGATTACTTCTGCTTAAAGGTAGTATTACAATTAATTTTCTGAGTTACTCAGATATGCCTTGCAGTCTTGGTTCCAGATGTTCACATACACAGCTTTGCAGCCTTATCTCCCCACCTTGTCCTACCGTTTGTGTTTTCATCTTGTCAGGGAGTCTGAGCAGAAGTGAAAGACCACTTCATCAGACCTCTTCTCTGCTCTGTCTTCTGTTTAAACTATGTAAGCTCTCCTTCCGTATGTTTCCGTAACTCTCAATATTTGCCTTATAAAAAGGAGAAATCAATTACAAAATTGTTGGTTATTTTTATACTAGAGGTCCAGGGCATGAAATTCATGCATGTGGGGGGTCCCTCAGCCCAGCCTGTGCCCTCTCACAATCCAGGACCCCCTCGAGTAGTGTCCCTAGGCCTGGCCTGTGATCAGGGCCTATTGGGGCTTTCCTTCCCCTGGCTGCCAGCAGCTGGCTCCACCCCCACCGCTGCCACTGCTTGCCATCTATGCGGTGCTGCCCTCGACCCTGCCACCTGTTGTCTCCCTCTGCGGGCAACAAGCATGGGGTGCGATCGCTTGGCTGGCCTGGACCTCCCTCTGTGGGGCCGTCTTGGGGCCATGGCGGGGCCACCCCAGCCAGTGGTATCTCACCCACCTTGGCTGGCCTGGCGCCAGTGCGTGTCATAGTGTGGTCCTCCGGAAGGTTGTTAGGATGGTGGTTCTGCTGTTCTGTTGTTCAGTCGATTTGAATATTATGCTTTTATGATTATAGATAGGTGTTTCTGCTTCACATTCAATTCACCACAGAATCCCAGCGTCTACCACATTACCTTGCACAGAGTGGGCTTCTGAATTAGTGTTTGGAACTGAGACCATTATGCGAAGTAGACTGCTCTTTTTTCCTTGATTCCTGTACCTTTATCTATTCTGATCCTCTGGAGTCTTCACTGCCATATTCTGCAAATGTAATAAAAGCCTTTTTAGAGTAGAGGATGAAGCCATTAGATAAAAAAACCTCAAAGGAGGCTGTGTACTTTTTGGTTGTGCTCACACCAGTTTTTGAAATGAGAAAGATGGTAATTTTCAGTATTGCAATTAAAAAGAGAACTTGGGGAGAAGATTAGCTGAACCAAGGACGTTGCAATGGCAAAAATACCTCTGGGAAGGGTCTTTCCAACTCAGTCTCATGATCTGATATGAGTTTTACTTATTCTCCGAGCATATGACACAGGTGTCCTCTAAGTCAAATGTGTATATTTCTATTCATTTTGCATTATACACACTGCCACTCTCCTCCATTAACACAGATAATTGAGAACTGACGTACATATTTAAAGGCTTCTCGTAGAGCACTTGGAATCTAATGATGAGATTAAAATATTAGGAAATGTATTTCTCTATTAATTCATTTAAAGTAGTCCTACTGTGACCTTTCCTCTTGGCCTTCCTGTCACCCAACAAAAACAAGAGTATTTCAAGCTTGCCTAGTTACCAGAAGAGAGTGAATTCACGAGGGGACAAGCTTGAATTTACAGAGAATCAGAATGCTTTTGTTGTGCTAAGTGTATTGCATCATTAATTGCGATGAGCCTTACAAGGAAATGAAGCTGAGTCAAGACTGAGCAATGAAGAGTGCAGGAGAGTGTGGCTTCCATCCTGAATATGAATCAGCTGAAGACTGCTGCCAGGTTGGGGTGAAATAGACATTTGGTAATTGATTTTTGCTTGGTTGTACCCACATTCACACGCTTGTGTGTTTGTGTGTATTTACACAATATAGACATATGTTTATTTTACTTGTAAAACCTGTGCAAAATAACAATGAAATATCTCAAATAGCTCTCTCTATATATGTTTTTTTTTTTGCATTGCCATACATTTCCACAATGTATTCATGGATGGACAAAACAGTTTGAGAATGTATAAAGATTTCCAAAAATAGGAAGACATCTCTAGTGTCATCCATTATAAGAAAAAAAATGTATAAATAGGAACTATCTTCAAAATTCATTTAAGAAAAAGGAAGTAAAAGTAAAATACTTCATTTTACCATGGTTCAAGAATAACTCCTCGCATAAAGTATGTGCCCAATAGCAAATGTTGAGTGGATCAGTGACACAAAGGAAAATTAAGTGGCACATTCGTATGAAATGGAGAGTAGTAGGAAACTGAACCAAATTTAATGTTGTTGGAGAATCAGCACTGATGACTAAGTCCTCAGAACAAAGTTCAGCCTGTATTGTTTGTAATAATAAATTCAGAAATGAAGAGAGCTGTGTGCAAAGGGATATTGCCTGATAGGAAATCAGATTCCATTTTCTTAATTTGTTGTCCTGCATAAGGCATTAGGGAGGGAGGAACTTTTGGTGAGGGCAGGTGGATCTCATTCTGCACCCAACTCCCAGCTCTTCTCTTTGTAAACAAGCTCATACTTTTAAATCTTTCTAAATCTCAGGCTCAGGGTATCCATGGATGAGCGTAGTACCTATGGCATAACTAGTTTTCTATAATAAAAATAGCATGATTTTAGATGTATGCCTGAGTTACAACTATTTTTTTTTTACTAATCATTACCTTGTGTATTTTTAATGACTTTGCTGAGATATAATCAACATATGAAAGTCACCTTTTTCCCAGTGTATAATTCAGTTGATTTTGATATATTCATAGCATTGTGTAACCACCCAGACCATCTAATTCCAGAACATTTTCATCATCCCCCAGAAAGCCTGCATCAATGAACAGACACTCTCTATATGTGCCTCCCCTCAGCCCCTGGAAAGTGCTAATATAGTAAGAATTTGTCTGATTTTTTTCTATTTTTTTGAATTCCTAGAATTTTCTAATTACAAGATCGCATAATCTGCAAATGAAAATGGTTTTATTTCTTCCTTTCTGATCTAGATACCTTTACTACCTCTGCAGGAGGAAGGAAAGAGTCCTTGGCCAGTAAGAGCTCAGCCAAATGTAAAATTAAACAAAGTCATAAAAATATGTCTTCCACAAGGATCAGTGATTGTTGGTTGTTTGTTCTTTTTGTTTGACAGTAATAGATGTCAGGTGCTTTATATATACACACTCCCTTTAAGATGACTCCTCTTCCACACACACAAAAGTAAAGTTGGATCTTTACCTTACACTATCTGCAAAAGTCAGCTCATCATAAATCAACCTCTAAATGTAAAAGCTAAAATGATAAAAACCCTTAGAAACAAAATACATGGTTAAAGCTTTATGACATTCAATTTGGCAATGATTTCTTAGATATAACTTCAAAAGCACAGGCAACAAAAACAAACAAAAATAAACAAGTGGGATTTCATCAAAAGTATATACTTCTGTGCATGGAAGGACACAATCAATAGTGAACAGGCAAGCCATAGAATGGGAGAAAATATTTGCAAAGCATATGTCTTTTTATTTTTTAATCCTCACTCAGGATATTTTTCCATTGCTTTTAGATAGAGTGGAAAGGAGGAGGGGGAGAGACAGAGAGAGAAACATCGATGTGAGAGAGACACATCCATTTGTTGCCTTCTGCTTGGGCCCCAATGGGGCTGGAGTTGAGCCTCTAACCGAGGTTCGTGCCCTTGATTGGAAATTGAACCTGCAACCCTCCAGTGTGCAGGTCTGTGTTCTAACTACTGAGTCAAATCAGCCAGCACTGCAAATTATATCCTAGTATATAAAATAGGGTCCGTAATGACCAAAATGACCGAAGGCTTGACCAACCGAAAGTCAGTGCTGCATGGTGACCCAGCACTGACTGCCAAGGGGGCTGCGGATCAGACCCAGAGAGAGGCCTGGAGAGAGAAGTATGGTCTGATCCATAGCCTCAGTGGCAGCTGTTGATCAACCCTTGCCTCTATCTTTCTCTCCAAGCCTGGCCAGCAGCCACACCTCTCTTTATCTCTGGGCCTCCACAGGGGCTGCTGATCATCCCCACCTCTCAGATCAGGCCCAAAGATAGGCCTGGAGATGCTGACTGGCATAGAAACCGACCAATCAGAACCAAATCTGGGTGAACTGTGAGTAGCCAATGGCTGCCCAGGAGGTGGAGCTTCTTTTCTTTTTTAATATATTTTATTGATTTTTTACAGAGAGGAAGGGAGAGGGATAGAGAGTTAGAAACACTGATGAGAGAGAAACATCAATCAGCTGCCTCCTGCACACTCCCTACTGGGGATGTGCCTGCAACCAAGGTACATGCCCTTGACTGGAATCGAACCTGGGAACTTTCAGACTGCAGGCCAATGCTCTATCCACTGAGCCAAACCGTTTAGGGCTTCTTCCTTTTTTTTCTTAAAAAAATTTTTTTTAAATATATATTTTTTATTTAGGTGGAGCTTTTGATGCTGACTGGCATAGAAACCAACCAATCAGAATCAAATCTGGGTGAAGTGCAAGGAGCCAATGGCTGCCTAAGAGTTGGAGCTTTTGATGCTGACTGGCATAGAAACAGACCAATCAGAACCTACTCTGGGTGAACTGCGAAGACAGAGCCTAAGGTGGGGGCTGAGGAGGGGTTTTAAGGGCAACAGCTGTTTGGTGTAAGGTGTAAGAAAGCAGTTAATGTTTTTAATGACCAGTTTTGCAGTGTAGTGCATATGGCTGGCTATCAGTCCAGATATAGGGATTAAGTGTTTTTGTCTGCCAAGAGCATATCCTCCTGCTGAAAAAGGCTTTTCGCCCATTTAAGCAATCCTATCCTATATAATCTATCTATACTACTAAAAGGGTAATATGTTAATTATATCAGGTCAACCGGCTATCTTCTGGACTTCCGACTTCCTTCCGGACAAAGCTTTGGTGGTGGGTCCTGAGGCAGAGGTAATTAGGGTCAATCAGGCTGGCAGGGGAGGGCAGTTGGGGGCAACCAGGCCAGTAGGGGAGGACAGTTGGGGGCTATATCAGACCAGCAGGGGAGGGTAGTTGGGAACAATATCAGGCCGGCAGGGGTGGGCAGTGAGGGGCAATTATGCAGGCAGGCAGAGAGGTCAGTGGTGATCAGGCAGGCAGGCATAAGGTTTTGGGGCAATCTGGCAGGCAAGCAGAGGCAGTTAGGGGCGATCAGGCAGACAGGCAGGTGAGTGGTTAGGAACCAGCAATCCCAGATTTTGAGAGGGATGTCCGACTGCCGGTTTAGGCCCAATCACAGGGATTTTTGAGCCTAAACCGGCAGTCAGACATTTCCAAAGAGGTCTCCAATTTGAGAGGGTGCAGGTTGGGCTGAGGGAACCTCCCATGTATGAATTTTGTATACCGGACAGCTATTATAAAGATCCAGAATACATAGAGATAGTCTAAACTGCATAATAACAAAAAATCAAATAAACAGATTTTAAAATAAAGATTAGAATAGACTTTTTTCCAAAGAAGATACATAAATGGCCAAGGTATACATGAAAAGATGCTGAACATCACTAATGATCAGGAAAATGCAAATTAAAATCACAAGGGACACCAGCTCACACCCACTAGGATAGCTACTAAAAAAACATCAAACAGAAAGTAAGGATAGAGGTCACAGCACAGATTCCTGGGCAGAAGATGCACACAGGTAGAACTCGGGAGCTAGGTGGAGGCTGCCTGAGGATTCAGCTGAGTCCTTGCCAACTTGTGCAATGATGAAACTACCCCAGACCAGGGAAAGAGTCACTCAAATGGATTAGAGGAAATAGTATCAAACAAACAGGCAAACAAACAAACAAACACCCATTTATAGGAGAAGCCCCAAAGCTCTGAGTTGCCACAAATGGTAGTTACAAAGGGACAAAGTCAGAATGTGTCTCCAAGTTCCCAGGACTCACAAAGCCTCGTGATCTCCAGGAATGCCATTCTTCCCACTAAGAATTAGAAAAGAGAAGAATTAGAAACAACTTCCAAATCTATAGTAACTTTATAAAGCAAGCATGCTGTGAGAATTAAGTTATTTTTTACAATCTATAGAGAAGCTTTCTGTGTCACATCTGAGTGGTTATCTCATAAAGACAAATCATTACTCTTATTAACCAACTAGAGGCCTGGTGCATGAATTCATGCATGGGTGGGGTCTGGCCAGCCCACCTCGATCGACAGGGGCCAGTTGGCTGGAGGGAGGGGCCTCAGGAGGTTTGCTGGCTGGCCCTGCCACCATTGGGCTGGTTGGTTGGCTGCAGTGTTATGTCATAGCAACCGGCCGTTCTGGTTGTTCTGGTCGTTTTGGTCACTTGGCTTTTATATATGTAGATTGAATCTCACTGGAATACTTGTACTAAGTATTTCTTTGGAGCTCGGTAAGGTTCCTTGCTAGCCTATTTTCACAGTACCACCTTCTCCAAGGACCCAGTGGTTACTTCCTAATTGCTCATAAGCATCCTTCTTGAGCTAACTCTCCACAGCTGGCACAATAGGGAGCCCAGGCTTTTAAATTCACAAGAGTAGTTTCTGTTGGGAGGACCAAAAAGAAAAGCAAAGAAAACATCACAGAACTGACATTGATCTTGGTGCATTGTTATCACTGAGAGTGAGGAGAGCCTGGCTTTTCTGAGAAAGTTCAGAAGCTGAAGCAGATAGATGACCTCTATGGTTTGTCTATTGGAGTTAAAAATAATTTTGTCTTCGAAAAAGTCCAAGCAAAGCCCCTCCTTGCACTGTTCAGAAAGTGGTATAATTTCCAGTGGCCACATGTTGGCCCACAATTAGGCTTGCAGTTTGTTTTCCTGTTGGGCTGGCACAGCTCACTGGGCTCAAAGGTTGCAATTCTTACAAAATACAATCAACATTCTCTATACATATTAAACTTTCAGAAATGAAACATTAAGTAGAAGAAATGGCAAATTACACTGTTGTAGATTTTTAAAGAACATCCTTTTAACCATAATATCTATTCAACATGTGTTAATATTACATGCTTGATTTTCCTTCTATTTTCATTATTTACATGATAATCACTCATAAAACATCAAAGGTCCCATTCCTTAGTCTCAAAAAAATGTTCTTTAATTCATAAAGGAATTCACTTTAAATGTGATATTTTGTTATTTAATGTTGCAGAAACTATATGTAACAGGGACCTCTATGGTTTGTCTGTTCAAGTTAAAAAAATACTTTTGTGTTAGAAAAAGTCCAAGAAAATACAAGGAAATGATCAAGCCCTACAAAATCTGTTATGCTTGATATGTGCTCTTTAAAAGAAATATGATTTCTTGGACAATGAAAATTCTAACTTATTTTTATATTTGTATTAAATTATTTTATGTGCTTTGATTTAAAACTAGTTTATATTTCTGATATCCATTCTAGTATATCTTTATTAGGCTTACTTTATGACTATTTAAATATATTTTTGATAAATTATAAAAACTTAGAAAAATAGCCAGGGGATGTCTTAATTTTAATAATCAGGTTATAGCCCTGGTTGGGTGTTGGTTAAAACATTGTCCTGACACCCCAATGTTGGAAGTTCAATCCCAGTTTAGGACACATACAGGTATCAACCAATGAATGAATCAGTAAGTGGAACAACAAGTTTGCTTCTTCTCTCTCATTTCCTCTCTCTATCTAAAATTAACAAATAAAAAAATAAAAATCAAGTTATAGTATTTGTATAGGCTCATCCTCTCAGGCCCCCCAAAATCTTTTCAATAATCATCTATTCTTCTGACTATCCAAGTTCCTCAGATATTTATTAATTATTTAAATAGCTCCATTAAAATCTTTAATATCTTAAAATTATATTTAAAATAAATTTACTTAAATAGCTAAATACAAAATAAATTGTATTAAGAGAATTGTGAACATAATATTTTACTTTAGTTTATTAGGGTGAATATATTTAAAAATTTCTACCAAAAAAACCCCTCTAGGTATTAGTCTTTAAATTTTCTTTGTTTAAATCTTATGCAATCTACAGCTTCACTTAGTTAACAAATATTAACCCCATGCCTACTATGTTATAAGAATACATTATAAATCAGCATTCCTAAAATGTCTTCAGCTGAATTCAAACATCCATACAAAAGCTGCTGAACATATTGAGTTATCACATGATAAAGTTTTACAGGCTATATTTTCATTGATTTTACTTATCTTTGCATGTTCAACAGTGTTTATGAAATATATGCATGTTACATTGCATTTTGGCTTTATCATTTTATGTTGATGAGTAAAATAATGAAAATCAGTAAGCTGTATAGATATCATTGTATTAGAAAAATCAAGGCAGTTGTGGTTAATCATCAAAGGTGCTAAAAAATAATATTTTGGCCCAAGCATATAATCATTTGGCCTCAGAAAGATTTTTTTCTGTTTCATTTTCAGATAAAGTAAAATATTTAGTACCATATAGATAATACTTGTAAATATACTAGTGAATATTAAACCTGAAAGTAAAGCATTGATTTGTATAGTCTTGGGAATGTATTTCCCTCTTATAAGCGGTCATATGTTATAAGAAAACATGTTTTCACTTTCATAATTATATTTATAATTAGGAAGTTGCTATTACCAGAATAGGATTTCTCTGAACCTGTCTTTAAAATTAATTATTTTCATTCTTATAATAAATAGGCTCCATACAAGTAAAAATTAAAGTGTTTCAGTGCATGTTATTTTAGAATAATATTAGAAATAGTAAATTATGTAAAAGTATTAATATAATTACCAGCATTTTAAATGTAATGATTGCTCTTCAACTACCAGTCTATCATGATGAAATAGAGGTTGATTTCATTTCATTCCTCAAGATCTAATATATTGGTACAGCATTTTAGCCTCATCAGCAACTACTTTCCTTTGATGCTTAAAAGATTCAAGATGCTTTTAATACTGAAAATGTGCCATTTATCAGGAGATGTAAGAAATAACTGATTTGCCCTAGCTGGTTTGGCTCAGTGGATAGACCAGAGCATCAGCCTGTGGACTGAAGCGTCCCAGGTTCCATTCCGGTCAAGGGCACATGTCTGCGTTGCGGGCTTGACCCCCATTAGGGGACATGCAGGAGCAGCCAATCAATGATTCTCTCTCATCTTTGATGTTCCTATCTTTCTTTCCCTCTCCCTTCTTCTCTGAAATAAATAAAGATATATTAAAAAAAAAGAAATAACTGATTCATCCTTAATTTCTTAAGATTATATTTTGGATTAGCTCAAAATATAATCTAAAGCAAATCAGATGTTAGGAGCTCTTTAACACTAAATCTTGTTTTTTAATTTTTTAATTACAGTTGACATTCAATATTATTCTGCATTAGCTTCAGGTGTACAGCACAGTGGTTAGACTAACATGTACTTTATAGAGTGGGCCACCTGGCTGCATACACAGTTATTAAAATATAATTGACGATATTCACTATGATGTAATTTACATCCCTGTGACTATTCTGTGTCTGCCAATCTGTACCTTTTAATCCCTTCACTTTTTCACCCAGTCCCCCAAAAACTGTCCCCTCCGACAACCAAAGAGAACTGCACCAATGTAGACCTTGCAAAACTCCCTTCATTTGCAAGGGGGTCCATTTCATGAGTATTGATGCAACTTAAAGTTTGTCAGCTTACCATAGGTTTTCAAGAATGGTAAGATGAACCCGTTCAATATTATAATTTGATTACATGTGTGCAGGAATCAAACTTACTCACAAATGAAACCCACACCACCAAAATGCAATTTTATATTCTCATAGGTTTTGTGAGAAGCAAAAATGAAGTTATGCTTGAAACAGTTTCTTTGTAAACCCCCAAATACTGTAATAATAAAAAACAGATGATTACTAATCTCTGAGAACAGATACCTACAACTGAATTGCTAGAATGATTTTGGAAATTTTGTAATTAGAAATTGTATTAAAGACATACAACTATTATAATTTTTTTTTGCAAGTGATCAAATCAAGTCATTAAAAATTGTTTAGAGGGAAACATTTGTGTTGTAAGATTTTAACATCTGTTAGAATTGAAAAGCTGTACATCTAAAGCATTTGATATTTTGCCATACAGTAGTAGAACTGCATATGAATGGTGACATATGTACAGGTCTGGAAATACACATTATGAGTTGTTTTTGCAGAAAATTATTTAAAAGGAAAATGAAGTCCAAGTCACAGAATTTTAAATTTTTAAATAAATTTCATATTATGTAATAATGGTTTGCCTGTTACAAATTCTACTTGAACATATCAAAAGTATTTACAAAATATCTTTTACTTACAATTAACTGAAGTCTAGGTAAATTTAGCTATTTATACCTTCGGAATTAAGGTTGAGTACCTGATTATATTCATAAACTTTTCACTATAGAGAAATACCTATACAGCAGAGTGTGATCAGATTTTTAAAAATATTTTTATTGATTTCAGAGAAAGAGGAAGGGAGAAGAATAGAGAAATAGAAACATCAAGGAGAGAGAAACATAGGTTGGCTGCCTCCAGCATGCCCCCTATTGGGGATTGAGCCTGCAACCTGGGCATGTGCCCTGACCAGAAATCAAACTATTGACCTCTTGGTTCATAAGTCAAAACTCAACCAGTGATCTTCACTGGCCAGGAGTGATCATATTTTTTAATAAATTTATGGTGAAATGAAGCTACATAGTTAATAAACACCTAAGCAGTTAACTGAGTTGAGTTTAGATTTTAATGGTATTTTAAATAAATGAGCTAAAAACATATGTTCAGTTATTATTTGGGATTTGTAAAATGTCCTCTCAGAACTTTAGGCTATTTTCCATATTTATCAAACAGGCCTACATTTAAAAGCTTAATTCCTAAAAGGCATTATGCACCAAAGCAAACAGTAAACAGTTATAACATTGTGTGTCCTAACACCCAAATAACCTTTGAGCTCCTGAATCCCATAGTATGAAACCTTTTACACATACATATACACACACGTGTGCACACATACATGCATGCCAATTGGACATTTAAACCACAATTGTTCCTTCGTGTTAAAAAATGCTTTGGGCCCTAGCTGGTTTGGCTCAGTGAACTGAGCGGCGGCCTGCAGTCTGAAGGGTCGCATGTTCCATTGTGGTCAGGACATGTGCCTGGGTTGCAGGCTCATGCAGGAGACAACTATTGGAAGTGTCTCTCTCATATTGATGTTTTCCTCTCTCTGTCTCTTCCTCTCCCTTCCACTCTCTCTAAAAATCAGTGGAAAAATATCTTTGGGTGAGGATTAACAAAACAAAACAAACCTGTTTTTGGTGATTTATTTTTCCTCCTCATTAACCAAACCAAATATCTATTTAATTTCATTTTGGTTCTTAAATACATGCACAACATATGACACATTGATCTTGAAAAACCTTCATTTGTAGAGAACATTTTGATAATATCTAAACAAGCTACATAGGCACTGCCTCTTTGATCCAGGGATCTCATTTTGAGGAATTCCCTGGAATTACAGGTCCAGAGATGTGAAATGGCATATAGCCAGGTAATTTACACAGTATCATTTGAAACAGCAAAATATTCAAAATCAGTTAAGTGTCTAGTAACAAGGTACTGGTAAAACAAATCAAATTTTAAAATATGGAACATATGATTTATCCATTGAATAGATCCAAAAGTTTCCCATTTTTTTACCAGTATCTACAAAGTTATAGACCCTACACAGTTCTTAACATGATCCAAAGGAACTTATGAATATGCAATGGAAAGCCACTTCTTTGCTTAAGAAAGATTGCATAGTAAATCTAAAAGCAATGACAAAACTAGAGAATCTCCATTTGGGAATTGCCAAAGTGGTAACTGTTTTCAGTAAGGCTAAACAGTGGAGGCTAGAACTGCTGAGTGAAAATTTGTTAAGGAAAAGAATATCCCCACACTTATAAGCACAGAAGAAATCATAAAAAGATTCCTCACCCCTTAAATACAAAGGGGGAAATACAGACATTTTAGTGAAGAGATCTTGCAATTGCTACCTTCTCAAAATTTGCAAGCAGGATCACAAATTAAGGAACAAACTAATATTATAAACTTTCAAATGAGATGCAATAGAAAGTACACAAGTCACCTATGTTATATTCCTTTAAAAGACATGTAACCTGAATCTTATTGTGAGTGACCAATAGGGATATGCAGATTTTACAAAAGAACTGATTTGGGCCCTTCAATAATATCAGTGTGATACAAACAATTTGGGGAATTATTCTAGAGTAAAGGATATTATACATAGATTCCAACCAAATGTCACTGGTGTTAATTGAGTGGGTTCTTAGTCCAAAATACACTGAAGAACACCTTTTGGGATATTTGAGTGAATTAAAATTATGAACCTTAAAATAGGTTGTATTGTTGTATATCAACATGTTAAACTTCTGGGTGGCAATATGATATTGTAGTATATAAAAGCAAATGAGACACACTGATAATCATAATTGAATCCAGATAAAGGGTGTCTGGGCATACCTTATACTACTTTTATTTGTACATTTTACAAAATTGAACACAGGAGATATTCTCTAGTTAAGGGCTTTTTGTCATATTTTTATGAGTTGTCGATTATTAAATTGCGTAGTCTGGCTGAACACTTTACATATATATTGCAAATAACGTCTAACATGTACACAAATAAAATACATATAAAAACAAATAACTTTAATCATAAAAGCTTATCTAAAATATAAATTGACCAAAAAAAAGCATCTCTGTTGCCATGGAAACTTATCACTCCTAAGAGTAGGGCATCATCAAGATCAAGAGTTAGAGAATAATTAAACCACCTTGTGCATCCACCATATGAAGACCCTCATTTGACATCACATGTCACCTTGCTTGACTGAGCCCTAATTGTCCATGGGGAACAGCTACTCAGGATTGCACCCTTTGTTGCTCTTTCCACTCCCCACACTGCCTCTGTTTCGCTACCTCCTCTCCTGATTCCTAGGAAGCTCCCTGATGAACTACCAACACTTGCTCCCTTGCCTCAAGCTCTGCTTCTACGGAACCTCAAACCAAAACTAGCTGACAGAACACTGGGAAGTTGCAATGATTTATGCTGGAAGTGATGCGGTTATTTTAGCCTATCGGTGTGGGAAGTATGCTGTTAGGAATGAACTGCTGGAGTGATAAGCCTAATCCAACCCAAGTGGAACTGCTCCAGAGCATACCTCCTCCTCCGGCCAGGGCCTTGCTTCTACTGCTAACCTCACCTCCTTGTCAGGACTCAGCTCCTGTCAGCACAACGGGTGTGGGACCATACCCTTAAAACAAATTTTTTCTGCAAACATTTATTCCCCTCCATATGTTTTATTATTTTCCTACCAAATATACCTGCCCTATATTTCCTCTATCATCAAGACATATAGAATTTTTCTAAGCAAGTCTTTTTTTTATCAACAGAGACTTTCATTTTCAAGTCAGTTATTTGACACTGTAATAGGATGCTTGCTAATTTTTTCCCTAATTTTTAAACAACTCCCTCCCAATGTTTTCAGGTATTTTTAATTCCATCAGTATACATAAGAAGAAGAAGTGAAAATATGCAGCATAAAGGTGGTGGACAAATTTAAATCAGAAGGGAAGTGATAAAAGTACAGTAAATATTATAGCAGCTTTTCAATTAATATGCATAATTTAGCTCAGTTTTTATAACATGAATATAAAAGGGAGAAAATGTTGATGTCTTCATTTAAGTGAAAGTAAGGCATGTATTAACATAAGAATATTTCTTATAATGCAATTTCTAATGTATTATTCCCTTCTCTTAATTACCAAACTTGTAGATACCCAAATGTTTAAATTTACTATCCTTAGTCCATGATAATAATATAAATGGAGATGTGAGATAAAAATTTTTTTTCCACAGAACCAACGTGTTTAATATTGGTGAGAGCTTTTAGAATTTAAACTCTTCCTTCAAGAGAAAGTGGGAAAAATAAACTAAAACAATACCTAATAGTCAATAATGAAGCTTTCCATTAAACTTCATGACCATTGCCAAAATCAGTGAAAAATCGGAAATGGACAATATAAGTTGCTTTCAGGTATCAAGGGATCAAGAAAATTTGATGGTACTATACTAAAAATTTCCTTTTCTACTATGGACAGAAATATTAATATTATGCCAGTTTTCTTCTTATTCTTCTTTTACAGAAAATGGGAAATGGAGAGTGTGAGAGTATTAAAACTTAACCTATCCCTTAATTCATATAAATAACATGTCGTGCAAAATATAGTAGTTTCAATTTCCATGAATCTTCTGCCACTCATTTTCTCTAATAAAGTTTAAAGCTAAATTGTCAGTGAACTTCTAATTAACATGGCTGAGACCTGACGGTTCACCCTGACAAGCAGTATTTATGTAGGAAAAACTGAAGATCTGTTTTCAGAGCTGCATCTACACCCCCATTCTGCCTGCTTCTCAGTCCCAGCATCCATTCTTTAGAGAGACAGTAATGCCGTTTAAGAATCTCTGGACTAAGAAATGGAATAACTAAGATTTTGGGATATCACTGAAAGTTACAACTACTCTAGTGAAATAATTTCAAGTCTTTAAAAATTTGCCAAAATTTATATCACAGATTTTCTCCCAAGTACAGAATGGGAGTGCTGTCGATGGCCAAGGAAGAGACAAGTATCTCCCATCATTTGCTGGAGACTGGGGCAGGGACAGAGCTTCTGCTAGTGCCTCCCTTCTTGGCACAGCCTGAGCCCTGTCCTGCTCTTCTTGGTTCACAGGATGGAAATGAGCCCCGGCTTTAGCCACAGTGAGTTTGAAAGATACACTTAGCCAGGACCCAGCACCATTGTTATTATGATAAAGAGTAAATCAAATCTAATGAACAAAATAAACTGATGAATAAAATAGATTCAGAGACATAGAAGCATGGAACAGCCTGATGAATCTCAGAGGGAAGATGGGGGAGGGTGGATGGGTGGTAGGGAGAGATTAACCAAAGAACTTGTATGATGCATATATACCTAACCCATGGGCACAGACAATAGAGTGGTGAAGGCCGGGGGGGGGGGGAGGGGAGGTGGGGTGGTCTAGAAGGGGTTAATGGGGAAAAGAGGGGACATCTGTAATACTTTAAACAATAAATATGGATTAAAAGATAAAATTAGTCAAAAAGAGTAAATAAAGGTGAGATAAAACAGGATTAGGCAGAAAGGACACTAAGAGACTCAGTCACTAAATTGAAAAGTTATTTCTCAGATCTGAAGCCTCCAAAATAACTCTGAGCCAAGGAAAATGAAATACAAATTTTTAATAGTATAACTGATCAGAGGTCAAGTAGAATCTGATCCTTTTATCGCTTTTAGTTATAAATTTTCTCACTTTTAAAATAATTGTGGAGTTAAAATAGATGTTCTTATATTACCTTTAAATTTTCTGATAATGGGATTAAATATTTTACATTAAAATGCAAAGGACATTTTGCAACATGCACCTAATTGCAATACTTGCTAATAAAGTTTTCCATTGAAATACATTTGACTTTTATAAAGCATATTAATAAATACAAATCATTTATCACTTATTGCTTTTTAGGCAATTACCTATCAAAACATTTATGATGTGTCTATTCCATACTGGGCTTTGGTCTGATGTTGTTAGAAAAGCTGTTGAGATGTTACACACAGCCATGTATTGTTTTCACTGTTTACATATATTGGTTTCTGATACATAGAAGCACCATACTTAGTTGTCATTTTCATCACTCTGTGAGTTGCATACCCGTCTACCTAATAAAAGAGTAACATTAATTGACCATACCTTTGTGACGCCCACCAACCAATCAGGAGTGAGTATGCAAAATAACCCAACAAAGATGGCTGCTTAATTTGCATACACAGGCACCAGTATCCAGGGACATGGCGGGATGTTCCGCAGCACCCCAGCCTCTCCGGGCCTCTGGGCAGCTTGAGAAGGCAGAAAGATGGCTCTAGGCCAGAGCAGAAAGGCTGCTCCAGCCAGAGCGAAGCCGGGGCCAGCAGCCAGGGGAACGCAGGCCCATTCCTGCACGAATCTTTACTCGTGCATTGGGACACTAGTCAGGTAATGATCAGGTAATAATGATGTAAATAAAGGAATCTAGTCTCTGCATGTAGACAGTAAGGTACCTTCAGCATAAAGAATACAAAGTCAAACACGTGACAGAATCATCTGTGTGGTGATGAGCCAGCAGGTGGTAATCTGTCCTTGAGCGTAGCTGTTGCATATACTTCGCTGCCTTGTAGATTCAGGAAGGAACCCACTCTCCATGGCTCCTCATGGAGGGAGAGGACCTGGGAGGCCTTCACCTGGCCCTCTCCAGGCTTCACCTGTCTTCCAGTGAATAGTTCAGAGTTTTGTTGAAACTTTGGTTGGTTGCTCTTCGTTAAACACTGTTACATGTCTGTAAATTGTGCACTATATTATCTGATTTCAATGTAATCTGAATAAAGCTTATGTAACAATTATGATACTTGATAATTGACTGCTAATAAGAATATTTAAAATGTCTTTTCATATATAATTAAACAACAATGGCAAAAATAGCCATATAATACTATTAATTTATATTGGTGGAGAGTAAAGTTGCATTCAAAACAATCAGATTAAAACTATATAGATGTATATTTCCTTTAAAGACCATAAGTAGAAGATGCTGAAAGACTACTTCACTGAGAACTATTAGATTACAAAGTCGCTTAGGACTTGCTGAATTCACAACCATCGCTTTCTCTCTGGTGCCAGCTGGGCTGCAGCAGTCTTGCGAACTCTCAAGGTGGACCAATCTCTGTTTCTTACTGTAGTCAACCCCCCACAGGTCCTTTGGTCCCTTCCCGCCTCTCTCCCTCCCCACTTTTAAGTGTGAACACTATACATACTAAAATGGGTGCATCCATCCATTGCTCACTTCTGAAATGAAAAAGATAATTTCACAGTTTACTCAGCTAGCAGCTCACTTTAACTGTGAAGCTTCTCAGATGTTTTATCAGTGTAGAGAAACATTTTTTTTCTGGATACTAACTTTTGGGGATAGAATAAAACAATTCACTTGCAATCATAAAAGGTGATATACTTTTGGGTAGGATTAGAGTCTGATGTGGTGAACTTTCAGGAGTGATACTGAAAAGCACCACTTTGCAAACATATATTCAACTAGAGGCCCGATGCATGAAGTTCATGCAAGAGTAGGCCTTCCTTCCCCTGGCTGCCAGTACCGGCTTCCCTCTGGCACCTGGGACCCGGGCTTCCCTTGCAGCCCAGGCTTCGTCTGGAAGGTCATCCGGAAGGTCATCTGAAGGATGTTCACTCTAATTAGCATATTAAGCTTTTATTATTATAGATGACTGTAAGTACAGATTAAAATCTGCCACGGCCATGAGCACAGACTATGATCACTAGTTATTTACTTTATAAAACAATTGAAAGGGGTTAAATCAGTGAGAGATATTTGCTTTATTTTTAATAAAAATATCATAGTGAGAACATTATCCGGGGAGATTATCTTTGGAGCTCATCCTAAAATATCAAGGCAGTAAAGCTCCGAAGAGACAGACACTATGCTGCTCTCTTTGATGTGGCAATATAGTACAGTCTATTATCCCAGCAGTGTGTTCCCCACACTCATTCTGTGGATATCATTACCAACAGGCAAAGAAACACAGCATTTCTACATATAATGTGAAAGTTATCAAGTACTTTCAGGGGGAAATTGCAAGTTATCACTTCTGCAGCTTTCTATTAAAATAAGTTATATTTAAACATAATGGGTGCACAAATCTGAATTAAATTATACATTTAAATATATAGGGTGTCCCAAAAATGTACACACACACTTTGAATAATGATAAAGGCAGTGTTTATTCAAATTACATTTTATTTTTAAAAGTGAGCTGTCAGCTGTTGAAATGTGTACACATTAATTTGGGATACCCTATATATTTAGGATACATGATTATCTTAATCTAGCATGCTTATTTTATCTCCAACTTAGAATTCACTTCAACTCTACTACTTGTACAAGCCATCTGATATCGCTGTGTGTATGATAAGATATAATTAAGATTTTTGTTACCTATACTTCATCACCATTCTGAGGTGCTTAAATATGTACTTTTAATTGTTATTAAATGTTATGTGTTAATAATCAGTCTGAAATCCTTGGGTCACAATATTTTGAAGGCAATTTAGAAATGATATGTAGAACAACTTTTCATTTGAATAATTAATCAGATAATTTCATTCCACAAATATATGCATATTATGTAATATTTCTGTATATAGTATCACATGCTTAAGAATTTCATGTATTCCCAGACAAACCTTAGAAATTACAATAACCATCAGACTCTGAATCATGACAATACATTGAATTGCCCATCTGTTATGTAGGTCAAACAATATTTTTGAGGGGTCATTTTAGAAATGCAGTTATTCTAAGGCCTTTCAATAAACATTCAGAAGTAGAAAAAACACACTGAAGCTCACAGATTCAAAATCCAAAGATTCATTGCTTTTTCATTGTTATTATATGTTTGGGAAAATTTTTTGCAAGGTGACAGAAGTGAGTTATGGATTTATTTTATTGATCAGTTCCACTGAAAATGATGATGATGACATCTTGAATTTTATAAAGGCCAATCTAACAAAAGCAGTTCTATGGACTGAGAGGTTTAACTTAAACTTTCAATTTCTGGATGCATACTCTTCATTGTATATGCACAGCTGAGAAATAAACTTAGATAAATAAAGGGAGAAGGACACTGAAGTAGTTAGAGGATGTTTCTTTTATACCTAAGGAATCTCTGGGTCACTGTGCCATGTCCCAAAGTGGCAGTTCAACAATGACATTTTGTTTTTAAGGAAGTAGAAGTTAAATAAAAAAATATGAGTAACAAATTGTCAAATCTGTAGTTAAACAGCATATATTCAAAATTCCAAGTGAAACAAGGGTTTGTTTTCTTCTGCACGTTAATTTAGAATGTAGTCATTTGGTCACGGCAATACCAGTCAGTTTCCTAAAATAGGACTGGCCCCCACTTGTCGCCTTTGGTGCTTTAATGCCAGAAAATTATCATGGAGGTGCCAAATGCAAGCAACATAGTCCATGTTTGCTCAATTTGAGTTGACGCTGCAAAGCACTGCGTAGCCTGGGAAGGCTGTTTGCTTGTTTGCTTGTTAAACATATTTAAGACTTAAGTTGGCATCTGCCTGTTGGTTTTACATTATAAAATATTCTGCACTCTGTTAAATTAAGTTATAATTAAAATGACATACTTAAAATTCCCCTATTGAATTCCTTGATAAAAGTTTCTTTTGTATTTCTACTCTTCTCTATGTGAGAGATATTTCTGTTTCTTTTTGGTGTTTGTTATTCTTTGTGTTATTTTCCCCAAAACTAAAACTATATAAAATTAACCATTATGAGTCAACAAATAGATAAACCATACTTTTTTTCCCCCAAAGATTATTTCCACAGACACCAGTCACCATTTCATCCTGCTTACCTCAGCCATGGGTACCACAGGCAGCGACAAAAGAAAGCAGATTCTCACCCACAAAGCAATGAAGTCCGGGTCACATCGGAGCTATATGTAATTTCTTTATTTGAGTAACTATCAGGCATCATTAATGAAATATTCACATGAGATAGTCCTGGAGTTAGAGGAACCAGCCAATATGAAGAAAGATACTCTCAAATTAATTATTTTAGAATAAATTGTACCAACTGATAGGTTAAAAAGAAGCGGGGAAGGATCTATAGTTTCACTTGGAAGTTCTTTTACCAATTTGAGTGTGATTTTGGAAAAGGTTTAATTAACTTCTCTGGTATTTCCCCTGCCATGTTGATTCTTCTCCAAACACCTAATTGTAGGCACCAACTGGCTTTATTGATGTGATCAAATATGAGAAACTGAGTCTGTGTCACTGTCCAAATACATAGTGATGTATGTTTTGCTGTGTATCCATCACTTGTTTTCCAGAGAGTAATATCACTGTGTAGTTGAGCCAACGGATCTGGTATAAAGACAACAATGGAACTGCTGATATTGTGCATTTGACAGTCAGTTCGAATAGGAATTGTGAAATGCTTACAGCTAATAAACTCAGAGTCTACCTCAAAACTTTTCCTGTTTGTTTGTAGTTAATTTGGTTTCTTATCTACTTTGTTATCTAGGAAGAGTTCTATGATGAGAAAGGAAGAGAAAGACAGACACACTCCACTCTGGTGCAGACAGTCTAGCCCACTTGGATCAGTTGCACTGCAGGTAAACTCCCCCAGCAACTCTGCAGCACTCAACACAGGAGCCTTTAGCCTCTGAGCCAGGGAGGTGGCACAAGTCAGAGGAAACAGAATAGTGCGTGAAATGGTGTCAGAGAACGTTCAAAAGGCAGAGAGAAAAGCAGGAAAAACTGATGTTACGGATCCAAGAAACTCCTTCCAGAAAGAATGAAGACTTATATTGTAAAATGCTGAATAAAGATGACCTCACAGTGATACTAAGATCCTCACTAACTTCTAAAAGGGGGGTTTAAACAGAAAGTTTAAATGTTTTGGTGGGTGGGCTAGAAAAGAGAAAGGCGTAGCTGTGACTAGAATGAGACTTCTGAAGAATGAAGGAGGTGTGGGTACAGGTTAAAGACATTTTTCTCTTGTTTCCTTTGGCCTCAGTAGGATAGAGTATTAGATATGTTTAAGAATGAAGGGCACATAGAAGTAAGGATTTCTGTGGTTGGATATATAAGCCAGAGAAGGTAATCAACAGAGGAAGTTTCGGGGTAGATGGAAGTGATAAGGTAAGAATCCATTTGTGTACCCAAAGAGGAAGGATATTTATTTTTCTGAAAAAACACACACATGAATATAATAAAAATAGATACAAGGAAGGATCGATATTTTGTTCAGAAAATACAGTTTCATAGTCACAGCTCAATTGGGCAAAACTCTCATTTTAAAGTCTCTTATTTGGTGTAGTGAACACGTTGGAAAGCTCAGTGGTGAGTCAGGCCGGCCTGGACTTGACTGGTGGCTCTGGAAGAAGGCCTCTGGTTTTCCTTCTCCCCTGCATGAGTGTCCACAGAGACAAGTGCGTTCCTTGTCTCTGAAGATCTCAGTGCCTAGAGTTCGCTGAGACATCACCCCCTGGACCTGGCAGGTAATAAACACCCAACTGGCATAAGGGCCGAACCTGGGAGCTCGCCTCTGTCCGATCTCCTTTCCCAGAGATCACTGTGCTCTGACTGGCTGGCACACCTGCTTCTCAAGTCACCAGAGGCATGGAGAGCCCACTGTGGTGCTGGTTGAATGTGTCACTCCTAAGGGCAAGTTTGAACTCTCTTGCTGAGGCAGAAACTCTAACTTTGATGTGGTTTCAGAATCCTAAAATTCTGAAAACAGAAAAACAAACCAAAAAACTCTTGGCTTGAAACAATGATGCAATCATTGCAAATTAGAAAGTGATAGAACTTTTGTGATTAGAAGCATTGGATTCAACTTTAGCAAAGCTTCCACTATCACAAAACATTTAATTATTAAAGAGGTTGACAAACCTCGTCTTTATGGCTAACTGATAACACAATTCAGAGAAACCAAGAAAGCTGACTCATTCTCATTGGCAATCCTGTCAGGCCAGCACTGGAAACTGCTTCTGAAGGCTTAACACAACAAATCTCCTTGATTCATATATTTCATGTAAAATTCTTTTTAATTTTTGTGAGTTTATTTGAGCCAGACTGTGGACATATGCCGGGAAGCAGAACCTCAAGCAGCTGAGATAATGTTCCAGAGAATGGCAGGTTACATCTGTATTTATACATTCCAATCAAAGGAGGGACATAGGTGAGTTACATGAAATCCATTGGTGATAGATTAAGGAGGTGGGATAAAGCAAAGCGGTGGAAACCCCTAGGATTAGATAAAAAGTAAAATGATGGACACATGCTTAGGTGGGTGCAGGAACAATTAACATGACAATGAAGGAATTTGTGGTATCTGTCCTGGTGCCCAGAACATTTGGTTGTTCCCCAGGGGGTCTAGAAAAAGGGAAGTTACAAGTTACCCAGACACTTTACGGGTATGTTATCATAGATGCAAAAAGACAGACAGACTCAGTTAAGGTAAAGGTTGACCTTGTCAGGGAAGATACCGGCATAGGATGTAACTACCCACCATAACTGCGTTTAGTTAAAGTTTAATTTCAGACCATCCTTTGTGGTTCCTTTAGGTCTCTGAGTTTGCAGGACCGCCACACAGGCCTCCCCTGAGCTTGTCAGGTCAGCCTGTGGCCCTTTGGTCCACACATCCCCCTTTTGGTAATAAATCAGTCCAAAGGATGCATTGATGACCAACCTTTTGGTTGGATAAAGGAGTCCCATGGTGCTAGGAAAGCTCATTCCTAGGATGTCTCAGTGTCAGCATGTCTTGCTGAGCAGATGAACCACTGGGGATGGGGCACGACCAAAACTTAGATGACATTTAAGGTCGAATTATTATTATTAAAAAAGGGCAGGTAAGTGGAAGGCAGTCAGATCCTGTATGTCCTTGTTAAAAAGTATTCTGGATAATTTTTAATTTTTGAGCCACCATGATCCGAGTCTTTTTGCTGTTTGTCAAGTTTTGTTTTTCTGCATGTAGTATAACATTTACATATCAGGAACAGAAGTAACAATTCTAAACCAATAACACCGATTAGGAACAGAAAATGTCTAATACTGGACAAGGAAAAGTCTAAAAATCATTCAAAAATGAAAAGCAATATAAAATGCATATGTCATAAATGTACACAATGTTAATAACTATGAAATTTAAAATGGGAGAGAGATATAAGAACATGTTTGTAAAATTAAAAAGAAAGTAGGGTGTAAATACATTTGACCTTGATTTTGGGGAATATGAATGGCTAAGTTGGGTGCCTAGACACATTTCTATAGGGATTGTATCATTTAAGATACCAACCTCAGGTCCTGGTCCCGTAAAATCATCACTGATTTGTTAGTCATAGGCATTTATAATATCAATCAATTTAATTTTATTAAGTACTTAATTAACTTTTACATTTCTTTCTCTTATATAGAATTAAGGTTTCTGAAAATATGGCCTATTTATTACTATGAGTTGGGTGAAAATGTGTTATTTAAAACTTGCTTGTACTTAAACTTGCATCTCACTGAAGTCATGCACAGAAGGCAACAGCCTTGACATTAGCAATCTTTAGAGCCTGGTATAAAATCTATCTTTTCAGTCCAAAGGCCGTAAGTCAGTTCACTTCTCAACTTAGTGTTTTATTGATGGTTAGAGTTTTACTTGTTTTGCAATAATTCAAAATACGTTTATATTCGCAGAAACTTAATCGCCTGCAAGGCAATCTGTACAAGTCCTTATGAGTAATATTTGGAAGAAAATCTTAAAGGAACTGCTGCCAGTAAGGAAGAAATTTTTCCATCCAGAGAAAAACACCAGGATAATACATTTTCTTTGCATAGCCTATGACATTTTATGGGACAGTTTTGTGAAAGCCGATGTCATCAATTTTTGTGAATAGCCATTGGGATAGACAGAATGTCCTCACTGAAATGTAAATTTATAATTGGATTTTCCTGTGTAGTGACTCTAGTAACTTCTTATTTAATAGTTTCTGAACAGGGAATAAATACTCATTTAGAGAATGCATTGGTAAAATCTTTTTCAACTCAACACATGAGATATATTGGAGACATATTGCAGTCTGGCTTCGGGTTGCAGGGAAATTGTGCTATCGGAGCCCAGCGGACGCTTCTAGTAGCTCCAAGAGACAAACAGCCACACTCGGCTTGCCGTCTCCTGCGTGGCTGGGCCGTGGCTCCGGCCTGGGAAGGCAAAGCAGACCGTGGCACACGATAAAAGGCAGGCAGGCCTATGCTAGGTGTGAAGATGATGTTGAGCTCTTGGCACTAAGACCTCAAATAAAGAAGAGAGAATTCTTTGAATTTTGCTGCCTTAAAATTATGTTACAGAGGGCTTTTTAAAAACAGTGTTATTGTTGGAAGCTGCCTATTTTCAAAACGCTGTGATAGCAGGGGCCATGACAATCCCCTCCCACACACACACACACACACACACACACACACACACACACGCACACACACGCACACACACACACACACACCACACACACACACACGCACACACACATGCACACACACCATACACACACACACACACACACACACCATACACACACACACACACACACACACCATATACACCCTATATAGTGCACATATATTAACTGCATGTACTAAACAATTTTTTATTTATTTTGCATATATGTACCATATATAAATACACACAGCTATATATGAGTATAAATTATAGGTGTGCTCTATGTATATATAAAATAACATATATACTAAATTAAAAGTTGTTTAGCACAGTACACATGAATAAACTATATACAAACAAAGTATATATGGCATATATACAGTATACTGCATATAGTATATTAATATAAATTTAAATAGGTAATCACATCCACATATTTGTAACCTCTGACACTGGAAAAAAACTGGACTTGTTCTCTTTACTTAACTAGTGACCATTGAATAATGGGCAAACCTCCCTCTGAATGTGAGAACCACTACGTGAGTGAGGCTGAGACCTACACTGAGCACTGGGTACCTGGGATGCACCGGGCAAAGGACCTTGCATGCAGGCATTTAATGAATCATTGAAACAAAAGGTAAGGCAGACATTATCATTCTTTAACTACTGTAGGAAAAAAACAACAAGCTGGTATTTCAAAATCTCAAAGACATTTAGCATTTGTATGTGCCTGGGAACTGTTAGAGGCAAGATTCAAACGAGGGTGTTTCTGATCACAAAGAATATCTTCTTATAGTGACACCAGAGATTAATCCTAATTCTCAGAAAGCACAGCCAGTGAGAAACTGGGCAGCTTTTATGATTTGTCTCAGTAACTCATATTTTCTTGGTTCAAGCTTTTAATGTTTGCTTATCTTTCTGGAATCTCAGTTTTTTCGCATGGAACAGAGGTATTACTAATGTCCTTTACATGGTGCTTCTGGAGTGATTACTACAAGTAATTGAAGGGGCATTGAACACAGTGTAAACTTTTGAGAAATATGACAGTGCTTCACATTAAGGTTATGCTCATGTAAACATTTGCTTAAATAGATTATATGGTGAATAATTACTCCTCCAGAGAAAAAGTAGGGAAGAAAAAAGATACTAATGAATGAGTAGGAAATGGTTCAAACTGTGCTTTCCACAAAAACGTGAAGACAGCAGCCAAACACCTGTGTTGTTGGCTTCACTGAAATTCTGTTTTCCCACCTTATCATCATTCTTCTGAAGCAGGAGAGACAGAGATGCAAAGGGGAATTAATCACCATAATACAATCTCTGGTATTTGAAGTAGCTACTCAGATAAATGATGCGGCGAGTCCCAAATCCCCATTTCCTTTCGTAGTAATTTCATATTAGCCCATTTTTATTATGGAGGTCATGTGACTTTGAAGGCAGATATCAGAATAGGAGTGATTATTCTATCTCAATCAATCATGCTTTCCTCTTAGTAACAAGATGTGGAAGTAGGTGGTGTTACTGAGGACGGACCCTCAGGACTACCATCTCCCAGCCTATTTTAATTGTCACAAGGCAAAGGCATAATTGTCAGTGGCCAATATGTAAACATATTTATTTTATCTAACTTAACATAATCCTATTTACCTATGCTAAAGTTTTGTTTTTACTGTTCTGTTATGTGTTTCACTTTTAATATATCGATGTTATTTCATTATCTATATTTATGATTAAATACCCATGTTTATCTTTTGCATTGATTTAGAGAAGAAAGATTTTTCATAGACCAAAGAAAGAGGCAAGCACCTGAAGACTCTTTCACCACAGAATGCAGGCCTGCTTTATGAAACAGGAGACCAGGACACTTACAATGGAAGTGCTGGTTGCCATGGCACTGAGAGTCTGCTCTCGCTCTCCCCAACCTTGCTCCCTGGCTTCCTTATAGAACTGCATTTCAATAGCACTCCCCGGGAAATATTTGGCTTGTAACTGTCTCTTCCGAGGCCCTTTAGAGGGAATTCACCCTAAAACAATATGCTTGAAAAATTCTGCCATCACTACCTGCCTGCAGGCTTTCTCTAAAAAGCTAATAAAGCACCACATTCTCTAACCCACACTCCGAGTCCCACGCCACGTGAAGGTGACTGTCCTAAAATGCATGTGCCCTCTTATGTATGTCCACATACCTTCTGTGACGGTGCGAACTTACAGTGTGCTCATGTTTGTAAAGGTGTTTCAGGCTTTTCCTTTAAATTAGACTCATTAGCTCCTTAAAATGAAGGATAGTTTCCCTTAGAAATTACCTAATGCTTAGCATAGTTCTTAGCACAGAGTTAAAAATGTTTCTTAGTGAATGATGAATTAACTAAAATAGCTGCTTTTTAAAAAATTTCTAATCAGAAAAGGGCCTGTAGCTTGAAAGAGCTCCTTCTTAAACCACGCAGGAAGAAAATACGAAAGATTTAGGATGGCTCAGGTTAGCATTATTTATTACTCAGTAATGAAAGTGTATCTGTCCCTTCAAAGTTAAGGGAGAGAAAAGGAACAGCTCCATGGAGCTGTGGGACAGGAGAGCAAAGCTTCTCTTAAGTAAACTGTCAAGGCTTTGCAATATTGTGATGAATTGTGAATTCCTAGCACATGGGTCCTTCATGTTCTTTGTTAGTACAAAAATGTATTTCATTGCCTAACAAATAAATTACTTGAAATTGTCCACAGAGTCCATTAGCATAAATAATTGAGTCTTCACTAGACGTATAATGAGAAATAAGGATGGCATGCGTCCAAAAATCATGCTCGAGTCCATGTTCCTGCCCTTTATTCATTATTACACAGCTTTTCCTTGGGCTAACAGCGACTTGCCACCCCGCTCTGCTTTATGTCAATCTGGGACTACAATACCCCTCAATTCCCTCAGTCTTTCGTTCATTTATTCAACATTCAACTATTATAATTTAGAAATGCTATAGATTTGGTGACTATAATGTAAAAAAAGACATGACTATATTACTTTCAGAAACTGGAAATAATCAGAATTGTTAGAAGAAGTTTGAAGAAAATAATGGTGATAACATAGAAGCAGATTCATTTACAACCTTTGTTATGAAATTATTATTATAAATCTATCAGGTTATCGATTTACAAAAAAGCTGCTCTGCTATCATGAGAGGAATGAGGCAGTTAGAAATGTGTACTTCATTTTCTTCTATGATGTTATAATTGAGGGAAAACAATTTTTAACGTAGTTATACCTGAGGAATTAATATTTAAGCTTTTATTAATTCCAAATCAGTTTAAGGTTACAGACAATAGCATCCTTTAGCTCCTGGCAATGAAAGTTGGTAGGCATTCCATACTATAAATTATTTTTTATTGATCATCTTCCCTTTTGGACTATAAGTTATGCTGTAACAATTGCTTATCACACAGTAGATTTTAATTAATGAATGTATAAGAAAGTCCATCTTTAGAAAGAATAAAAACAATAATCCAAGTGAAATGCATCCATGAGTCCTCTTGACTTTCTGTTAGAGTCAAGAATATTTATCTTGTACTTATTGATTGAAATTCTAATGGAATAAAATAAAGTTATAGTATAAATAAAACATGCTTTTACAAAATTATATTACTAATCACAAAAATTATTCTTCTCCAAAATGTACTGTTCCTTTTTAGTACTTTTGATTGTCACCCCTTGAATGGAGACAATATTTTCTTTCCAATTATGAGAAAATAACATCAGATATACAAGACTGAGGATACATTTTGCTAGGAAAACTATTTAGAGGACAAAAGACAAGTCAGCTATGTAGAGTTTTACATAGTTCCATTCAATTTCTAGCCAATTTACATATTGCCCAATGTTCTGATGATATTAGAATTAAATGCTACCAATAAAACAAATGAGAGCAAGTGTCAACAAAATTATTTCTAACTCAAAAATTTACTTCTGTTTATCTCATAGGCCCCTTACCATTTTGATTGGGCCTAAATGGGCAGTCGGACATCCCTTGCGGGGTCCCAGATTGGAGAGAGTGCAGGCTGGGCTGAGGGATACACACCCCCATGCACAAATTTCATGCACCAGGCCTCTAGTTATAAATATAACTTAAAAATAATTATTTTTAGCCCTGACCGGTTTGGTTCAGTGGATAGAGCGTCGGCCTGCAGATTGAAAGGTCCCAGGTTTGATTCCAGTCAAGGGCATGTACCTTGGTTGCGGGCAAATCCCCAGTAGGAGGTGTGCAGGAGGCAGCTGATCGATGTTTCGCTCTCATCGATGTTTCTAACTCTCTATCCCTCTCTCTTCCTCTCTGTAAAAAATCAATAAAATACATTAAAATATTAAAAAATAATTATTTTTATTATGTTTTTATTGATTTCAGAGAGAGAAAGGAAGAGGGAGAGAGACAGAAACATCAATGAGAGAGAACATTGATCAGCTGCCTCCTGCACAACCCCTGCTGGCAATTGAGCCCACAATCCAAGCATGTGCCCTGACTGGAATTGAACTGCTCACGGGTCAATGCTCAACTGCTGAGCAACACTGACCAGGTGAAAACAGAATTCTTGACAATAATAAGTATAAATATTTCCTTAAAAATTAATAACATTAACTGCAAAATAATAACAATACTATTTGATTATATATGATTATGTATACATCATATATATATATATAAATATACTTATATATAAGTATGCTTATATATAAGTGAAATGAATAACTGAAATGATAGAAAGGATGGGTTGGCAGAAACTAGAATTTTTTGTTATTATATGGTACTCATAGTACTCATGAAATGGTATAATGTTACTTGAAAATAGGCTTGGATTCACTGTAAATGTATATGGCAAACTCAAGGGCTACCACACAAAAAGAGAAGTTTAATAAGAAGTATAACCAATATGCTAAGGAATGAAAGAAAATTGAAATCATATAAATGCTTAATTAAAACTACAAAAGGCAGAAAAAGAGTGGAAGATGAAAACAGAACAAGAGCAGCAAATAGAAAACAGTAACAAATGTGGTAGGTAATATCCAACCATATAAATTATCACTTTGAATGCCAAGATCTAGAAACACTAATTAAATAATGAAGATTGTCAGAGTGGGTTGAAGAACAATCCACTTTATATTTTAAATATAAGACAAATGTATTAGAAGCAAATGGATAGAGAAACACAGAGCATGTTAACACTAATCCAAGAAAAAGTAGCTTTATTAACTTCGGACAGAAGAGACTTCAAAGGAAGAAAAGTGATCAGAGATAAAGAAAGGCATTATGTAATGATAAAGGATCATTCTTCAAGAAGACTAGCATTCCTTATCATGTATGTGCTGAGCATCAGAGCATCAGACTTTTTGAGACCAAAACTGATAGAACTGAAGGAGGGAAAGATGAATCCACAATCATGGTTGGGGACTTCAACACCCCTGTCTCCGAAATGAATGCTCCAACAGACAGAACATGAGTGAGGGCATAGTTGAACTCAACCACATCATAGGTCAAGGATCTGAAGGACACCTCTGTGCTAGTGCAGCCAACAGCAGAAGACACAGCCTTCTCAAGCTTACATAAAATGGTCACCAAAATAGACCATATTCTGGACCATAAAACACAGCTTAACCAATTTAAAAGGATAGAAATGATACAATGATTTCGCAGACCACAGTGGAATTAAACTAGTAATCAATAACAGAAAGATAACTGGAAAATCCCAAAATATGGGGAGGTTAAATAACCACTTCTAAATAACACATGTCAGAGAAGAAATCTCAAGAGCAATTAAAAACATTACTAAATAAATAAAAATGAAAATATTAATTGTAACAAATGCACCTGTCTAGTCTGGGAGATTTTGACAGTGGGGGAGTCTGCATATGTGGACAGGGGTGTATGGGAAAACTCTTTAAGTTTCTTTAATTTTGTTCTTACACTGCTTAAACAATTAAATCTTAATAAAGTATTTGGAATATTCTAGGAGGACCAAAGAATAAAAATGAAGCTAAAAACATTAAGGTTCATGAAACATATTTGCTAATAAAGAAAGGTGCAGGGAAAAGTTGCCTGGAAATATATGTGAGAACATTTTGGCCACTGATTAGCACATAAATTAAAGTTTCTTTCAGTACTAAATCAGGTTCCACACAAGCTGGATGGTATTGTATAGTGACAATACACTGGGCACTGAATCATCTTATCCATCGTTCCATGTGTTGTAAGACTAGGAGTGTAAGTCAAGGTGAGAGAAAAAGTTCCTCAGGGTAAATGTTGGGGCCTAGCACAGGCTGTGAGGGTCACGGAGACCACACAGGGAAACAGCGCTGAGCTCTGTGTGGGCTTCCCAAAGACAGCTGGTCCTTTTTCTGTGTCCTCTTCCTTAATAATTTGATACAGCATACTAGTAGGAGGTTTTAATTGTTGGTTTTATAAATTTCTTTTGAAGTTGAATGGGTAAAGTCTCACTTGGATGTCTAGCCACCTTTCATTTCACTATTTGCTAGGAAATGTCATGGCAAAAGGAATTAAAACATTCACATCTGAATATACAGGGTCCCAAAATATGTACTGGTATACACACTTTAACAGCTGATAGCTTAATTTTGAAAATGAAATGTATTTGAATAAACACTGCCTTTATCATTAATCAAAGTGTGTGTAAACATTTTGGAGGACATCCTATCTATAATAATAAAAGGGCAATATGCTAATTAGATCAGAAATCATTCTGGATGTCATTCTGGATATCCTTCTGGATGAAGCTCGGGCCAGAGGGAAGCCCAGGTCCCAGGTGAGAGAGGGAAGGAAGGCCTACTCTTGCACAAATTTCATGCATCGGGCTTCTAGTCTATATCTATAGTCCTATATAATAAAAGGCCAGGGACCATAAGCGTAACGGCTGGAACAACCACTCAACCAGTTGCCATGAGGTGCATTGACCACCTCTTGGTCCCTTCCCCAGAGCACACAAGCCATGGCTCCTGGAGGCGGACGGCGGCGAGCTACCTGTGCACGATTTTGTGTGCTAACATATATATATATGTGTGTTAGAGGCCCAGCACACAAAATATATATGCCTAAGCGACCAGCCCTCTAGTGCAACAGGCCTCTAGTATATTATAAAGAAGGCATTCATACATGACTTAGTCATGAATTTAGATGTACTTTAAAATATATTTCACAATGCTGGGAATGCAGCATTAATATTCTTTTCACATAAGTGCGGTCTATCTCGCTCTGTGCAGTTCCTGGGAAAATCAGATAGCTAGAATGGTAAGAGAAATAGATTGCCAACACATAAAAGGGTTCTTTTCACTTTAATTGCTGCATGACATTTGAGTTTACAGGTAATATGTATCTTTAATCTGAATAGCACAGCCTTTAACTTGCTAGAGTTAAATGCTCCAAATATGAATGACTTTACATTCACCAAAATCTAAGCTGGGAAGAGAAGCCCAGCACTTATTCATCTTGATAATAGCCAAGGATTCAATTGAATTCCTTTTCCAAAGAAAGCCTGAGTCTCACTGAGCTATTTTCAGTAAATTTTATGTTTGTTCACTCAAGCCAGGCACTCAAAGAGAATTGCTTACATATTGTAAACACTCAGCCAAAAGACATTTAGTTGAGAATATCAGAATTACTCGACTTTTTAATTTAAATTCTTTATTGTTGAAAGTATTACATATGTCTTCTTTTTCCCCATTGACCTCTCCCCAGGCACTCCCACCCCTCAGCACATGCCCTCACCCCCTACTGTCTATGTGCACTGGTTATGCTTACATGCATGCATACAGTCCTTTGGTTGATCTCTTACCCTCCCTGCAACCCTCCCCTGCCTTCCCTCTGGGTTTGATAGTCTATTTTTTTTTTTTAATGTGGAGTGATGATCTTTAAGGAAAACATTTTTATTCTTTAAAAAGTTTCCAGCATTAATGATTTTTCCACATCATATATTTTGTTTTATTCTGTTTATATATTTAGAACTGATTCACGTTTACAACTTGGTATGTTTTCTTCAGTCCTGTCTTCTATATTTGACAATGTATCTTTTAAATGAGTGGCGTTATGCTTTTATTGGGGTTTATTCAGACAAAGGTACTTTGCAGTGGAGAAATAGTGTGGGATGGAAGGATTCCTAAAAGAGGCCCTCCTAAAAATTGTACCAGGAACGAGGTGTAAAAGACTCTGGGAGGAAGAGTTCTCCTTCCCTTGGTCCCAGATAAAAGCAGTGGATTGTTCTGTGGACTCTTTTCAACAGTTACAAGCTTTGCAAGTACGTTAGGCCCAGGAGATACCATGGAAAAGCACATGCTATGGATTGTAGGAGCCAGCGTGCTGTTCAGTGTAGCATGCAAGCACTGGTAGCCACTTCCATCTGCAACAACTTAGAACTTGTCACACACGTTACAAACATTCAATCTACATAAGATGAAATGCATATCATGCTCTGAGTAATCCTATATAATAAAGAGGTAATATGCAAATTGACCTTCGTGCCATAATGCCGTCACAAGATGGCAGCATGCACAGCAGAGGCTGTGTTCCCGTAACAAAAGATGACTGTGCTCACAGTGGAGGCAGGGTTCCTGTAATGAGCTTTAATGAGCAATCAGCAGGGACCTGAGGCTGTATGGTGCTGGGCCAGGGCAGGGGACCTGAGGCTGCACCCCCCGCCCACCCGGCGGGGCTTGATGGGGGACCTCAAGGCACACCCCCAGCCCCGGTGCTCGGCCGGGGACCTCAGGCCACAACCTCCACCCAGCGTGCACTGGGGGGCCTGAGGCTGCGCCCCCCACCCAGCCGGGCTTGACGGGGGTGGGGCCGGCTGGGTTTGGGTCTCATGCGATTTCGAGCTGCACACGGATGGGTGGGGACTTGACTCTAGGTCCAGTGGCACGCCCCAGACTCTGCAGGAGGAAAATTTTCATATACATTTTACTAATTTTCTTTCACCTCTGACACTTCTATTATAGAGAAAGGGCAAATAGCAATATTAAAATATTACATCTAATTAATTCCCTTTTAATGTGCACGAATTTTTGCACATTAAATCTGCCTTCTCTCAAATCTGCCTTTTAAGATATTATGCTACTAATGGAGGCTCAATGCACGAATCTGTGCACCACTGGTATCCCTCGCCCTGGCCTGTGGGATCGGGCTGAAACCGGCTCTCTGACATTCCCCGAGGAGTCCTGCACTGTGAGAGGACACAGACCAGGCTGAAGCACCTCACTGGTGCATGATTGGGGCTAGGGAGAGACATGGGAGATGGTCAGCCGGGGAGGGACGATGGGAGAGCTCTAGGGCATGCCTGGCCTATCTCTTTCAGTCCCAATCAGCTGGACCCCAGCAGCAAGTTAACTTACCAGTTGGAGTGTTTTCCCCCTGGTGGTCAGTGCATGTCATAGCGAGTGGTTGAACGGCCTTAGCACATTGTTAGCATAATATGCTTTGATTGGTTGAAGGGATGATCGGGCACTTAGCGTATTAGGCTTTTATTATATGAGATACCAATCCTACTGATTAGAAGATGTAGGTTTAGAGAAGTCAACGCAGAAATGTATTGGTTTCTTAGGTTTAGATTTGAATTTACAATCTCTTAATTCCATAATAACACACTGTGCATGGTTCAATCACAGACATATTCAGTCAAACACAGAAATCTTTTGTTTCACAAAGTTGTTCCATTTCCCCTTATAATGTTGACCTGGGCAGGTCATTTTTGAGGTGCAAAGACTTCTGTGGTGCAGGTGGGCTGCCCTTATTCCCAGGGAGCAGCTGGTAGGCAGGGGGCAGACCAGCAGGACTGGGAACCTTCTGGGTATGAGCTGCTCCTCATGCTCTTGCCATCTCTGGGCTGAGCAGCCCTGGTCCTGCCTAACTACTTTGAAAAGCAAGATGCAAAGGAATCAAACTGTTTCCAAGTGTCTTAATTATATCCCATAAAAAAATATAAAATTCAAATTTGCTGGCATCCAATGATACAAGAATGCATAGTAGCGGCAACACATGAAGACAAGAGGAAAAACAGTCCAGAGATGGAATATGCTGACGACACCTTGCCACGCGAGCAGTCAGCAGCTGTGCACCGCTGCAGGTTGCCTAGGACCAAACCAGAGAGGGTCAGACCTGCATTGCCACTATATGCCCACCACCCAGATGTCATTGCTGACATGTACACATAAGGAACTGTTTGACATTGAAATGGGGACTCAGAACTGTTGGGCATTGAAATTGGGACTCAAACATTTTTTTTTTTTTGGTTATTATATGTTTATTTCTAGTCTGCAGAGGCAAAATTTTTTAAAGGAAAGAAATGGGGGGGGAAATAGATACAGAGGCAAAGAAGCATTGAACAGACTGTCAAACTACAGCAGGAAGACAGGGGAGGTTGGGCGAGGGGGGCTGTAAGAGATCAACCAAAGGACTTGTACACATGCATATAAGCATAACCAATGGATACAAGACACTTGGGGGGGGGGGCGGCAGGTGAAGGCATGTACTGGGGGGTAGGGGAGGCTGGGGGGGGGGGCGGGAGGTCAAAGGTGGAAAAAAGGAGACATATGTACTACTATTTATAATACTTCAAACAATAAAAAGAAAAGAGAATAAAAATAAACCCATTGAAATTGACATTCTGCTTTCTCCACTTGTCACTAAAGACATTATTTTAATGATTTATCTCTGTTGCTCTCTTACATACATCCTGTTGCTTGTAAATGTTGCCTAATTCTTCAGAATGCTCTACTACCTGGTAGCTACCATCCTCTGGGGACGGAAGAACTTGTGAAGTCACCAGGCACCTTCAGGGCTGCCTTTAACATCAGTGCTTGTATGTTCACTTGGGGCAGAATTGCCCCGTGGTCCTTAACATATTGCCACACAGAAATCATTCTCCATGTGTGTTTCTCTCTTTTTAAATATTTTTATTACATTTATTGGAGTGATGGTGGTTAATAGGATCATACAAATTCCAGGTGTGGATTTCTACGTTACAAGATCTGTATATTGTACTGTGTCCACCACCAAAGACGCATCATATTCTCTTATCACATGGATTTCTTCAGTGCATTTACCTTGTAACCTTCTCTGGAGCTTTTGTTCACCCAGTGTCTTCAATCTCCCCATTTAAAATCACTGCCTGGAACCCCTTCTGGGTGACATAAAACTTTGAGGATGTTCTCACTGAAAATAGATTGTAAATTAGTGTATGTCAAACCTCGTCTTCTCCAACAGTTTTGTCAAAATCAAAAGAAAAGCGTGAATCCCAAAGTGACGCTGGTAAATGAACTTGAAATAGTTCATTTAGAAAGAAGATAGTAAATTCAATCAAAATATCAGGAGAACACTAATGAGCAGTGTTAACGTGCTTAAACGCTCTGTGGGGAAGGGTGATGTGGAAGATTATGGTTATGAGGGGTACTTCATTCTTGTGTGTTGTGCTTTATATTTTTAATATCTTTCGTGACAAAATATATAAAAAGTATTCCCAATCGTCAGAAAAGCCATCATCTTTTCTCCATTTTGTAAATGTTTCTTACAAAGATGGGAATTGCCTTGGAAATTCATTTAATATTCATATTGGAACCAAGCAGCTGCTGCGGCAGATGGGGCAGATGCCATCCAGTTCGGCGGTTTCAATAACCCTAAGGATCAATGTGTAGTTTACAAAAATAATTCGTAATACACTTTGGATTAATTAGTTTGGATTTATGGTGTTCCATAAAGGCGACCGGCAACTGCTACAATGCGGCACTGACTAGTGTAACTGCCTCCTCCTCCTGAAACAGGCCGGGCAGAGAGGAGGTGCTGCTTCCCACTGCTCCCTCGGTGCTCACCGAAAGTCTTCCCACCGAGCTGAAAACGGAGCACACCGGGATGAGACCGCCTCTGTGCATAGCCACCTAGAGATTTAAATGTCTACAGAGGGAAATTCCATTTGAGCGCAATTTAAATAGATAAAGATACAAGTGAGTTTTTGCAAATATCTTTGAATACATTATTTTTCTTTTCCCATTGCTTTCTCCCTCTATAAGATGTGGAGAAAAATAATGTGTATCTTGCACTCACAATAAAAAGATCTGAGGCAATTTAATTCTATTTTTTGGATGAGCTTTAAGAGAAATGATAGCTATAATATAGCCCAAGATTTGTAAGATACAAAGCAATCCGATGTAAAAAACAAAATAAAAAAATCACAAACATTTTGTGTGCACTTGTGAGAATTCATGAAGTATTAGAGCTGCTTTTCAATCCTTATTGGCAGAGGATAAAATATTCAGAAACTCACTGAAAAATATTCTCCCATGGCAATTTAACTAATTTTTAAAAGAGTTCTTGTGCACAAATAAATAATTTGGCTGTTGATTTAAGTTTATAATAATTATTGGTTGGATTCTGCCATGGACTTTTTCACATTTTTATTGCACATTTTTGGCAGCATTCCCCTCCTTATGTTTCTTTCTCCCTCTATCTTGTGTTTCTGTCTGAAATGTAGAAATGCTTCAGTTAAATCAATTCCAAACTTTTGGAAGTTTCTAGCAGCACCAACGCTCACCTCTCACAACTCTCTTGCTAGGGTGTTCTCAGCGTATGCCTAGCTGCGTAAACTCAGGAGAGGACTTCTCTTAGGGCTGACACGGGAGCACAAAACTGATTTCAGGGGAAAAGTGGTTCACCAAAACAGTATCTTTACCCTCCATTAAACAAAGTCTGTCTCGTTGCTGTAAATTCCTTGGGGCTCCTGGAAGTGTGGGTGTGGCTTGTTTTCTGGAGTTATGATAATCCTATCTGCCCCGAGAGGCCCTTTCAGAGAATCCTGGTGCCTTTACCATAAAGACACACAGGAAACACACCGAGGCCTAGCGCAGAGTTTATCTAGCCCTGCAGACTCCTTTCCTCACAGTGCTTTGTTTTCTCTCCAGTTTAGGCACTTTTATTTGATAATGAAAAGCCATTAAAGTTAGTATCACAATCAGCATTCAATCAACACTTCTCTGGCTTGTTCTAGAAGAATATGAAGACTACGGGTCTCAGAAGATGCCAGCTCACTTCCAGGTGATTCTTGCTGTGGCTCCATCAGTTTTCCAATGGCTGATGGATTGTCCATCTGTATGTCATTGATCAGTTGGGACAGTGCACATTTTTGTCAGTCTGTGTCCCATAGACAGACTTTTCCACGCATTCTCTTCCTAGGTTTTTGCTGATGTGCCACAGACACAACACAACCGTGGGAGTATATTCAAATCTTAAACCCTAGCTTAGAAACTTACCTAATTTTCATTGTTTCTTCTATCACTCCCTGTAGAAAACTGTCTCCAAGAGTTGTTACATCAACAGTTCCCTTAAAGATCATCTTTGGTCCTACTTAGTAAAAACATTATGTGAAATATGGCTGTAAATATTTAGAGAACTTACTTACCTTTAAATATAAAGTAGACACACACAGGAAATCCTGTTATATTTCAGTCCAAAAGTAATTCTAATTAAAGTCCAAACGCTAGTCAACATACAACATTTATTTATAACTATTCAATCAAATATACAAATTCATAACACAATATGGGCAAAGATTACCCGCAGACAATTTAAAAAGAAAGAACTGCAAATGCCTAATCACCATCGTCATCTGGAAAGCTCAACAATAAAGGAATATTTTTCACCCATCATACTGGTGGGAATGTGCATATACAATGATGACTTACAGAACTGTACACTGGAAACATATCATGTTACTCACTAATGTTACCCTAATACATTTAATTAAAAATAAATTCCATCTTCTCCAGCATATTTCAGCTTCTCTTTTTTTTTTTTTAAATAACATTCACAAATATATACACTTTTTAAGTAGAGTTCACCTTAGTTATATATTCTTAGGAATTAACAAAACATAATATATAGCCTAGGTTAGAATTTTTACCAAGTTTATTTCCTCTAATGATTTTGAGGAAATAAATATAACCAAACTTATATTATTAAATAGAATAATAGGATGACAGTTTGAATATTTTCATTGGTCTCAAAAATCTTATTTTAAAATCTTAAAATTGCCACCCTGCAGATTACTTTGTTACTTTGCCAAAAATATTACTCCATTCAATTTCCTTTCTATGTATTTTTCATCAGAAAATTCCAATTGTCTAATGTCTGTATATTTTAATCTTCTCATTGCTTATCAAAATAGTTTAATTGCTTATCAAAATGTTAGTTTAATACACTAACATTTGATTATTAGATTAGAGCTGAATCTGATGAGCATTCTGTTGTTATATATGGATTCAGTTAGTATAAAGAATGTGTATGAAAAATATCATTTCATAAATATTACTTTTTTCATTTTAGAAGACGCATTTACTTTCTGGGTGTAAGCAGACTTTGACATATTGTCAATTGCTCAGCAATCTGTGGGAAGCAAACAGACAGCTCTCTCTTCCGTGCAGGTTGTCTCTTGCAGTTCCTTAGCTGTTCTTAAGCTCCTTTCAGATTTCTTCTATCAATAATCTCTTAACATGCTGACAGAGGAAGCTATGGAGAGGTACTCTCATCTCCGTATATGATTTCATTTATTACGTGCTGTGATACAGCTGCAGTAATATGCTTGTGCATCCTCTCAATTTTGTACTGAATGAGAAAGCACTTGAGATCTGTGGACATGTTTCTATATTCCATTTCATTACTAGGGAAGACATTAAGTGTGAAAGCTCTACTTTGCTTAAGATCCTGATGTGCAGAAAACGATTTCAACCTAATAAGCTCTTCATATGAGAAATGGGCCTCTGTCTTTTAACACATTTGAACGATACTCCACAAACCAGATGCTAATAAACGTTTAAGTAGAAATTTCCAGATTCACACAAATGGAGTTTAATGACATTATAACACCAGACGTTATAATTATGAATTTTTGTCTTACCAATGTTCATTATAATATTATTGTAGCAAATACAAAAGTCAGTGCCTAGGATCATCAGCTCTGTGTATTGAAGGCTCACATGGTCATAGACACTGCAAAGTAGAAATAGTTATCAATGTTTATGACCCGTTAATTATTCATTGCATAGTCATTTCCTTGTGAAAGTTCCACATACAGCTTCTGGTCATGTGAACTAAATTCTCCTCTTGACTCGTACATGTGTAATCTGTACTAAGATTCGGCAAATCCTGTGAAGATGACAGATGAAATGCAGAATTAGGCAGAGGACGATGGAGTAGTCAAGCTTTTTTGTGTTTGCTTTTTAATATATCAAAGCCCTGAAGTTATTGTTGTATAGTTATATATTATTAAACACTACATATTTACTATGGCCTTCAATGGACTTACTCTCTAAGAGGAAAATCTTAGTACAAATATGCACATTGTTTTCCCAGAGAAGTGCCTTTTGCTCATTTAAACTGTGACCACGTCCATAATTGCTGCACGTAATTCAGGAAAACAGAATAGATGCTTTCTGAATCATGAATGCAATACAGACCAGAAATAGTTTAAGGACCTGGGACACTAACATGGAAGTGCAATTTTGTCTTCCAACTCCCATTTTTCTCAATTTCTATTCCGAAGCTCATTTTTAGGTCAGTACACAGCTGATATTACAATTCCTTGTACTCAGAGAAGTCAGATACACTCATTTTTGTCTTCTTCCCATTTCCTTGTTGAATGTTCTTTCCCCTTTATACACTTTTATTCACTTCTGCAATTCCTTCAAAGAACAGAAAGAGTGACATATAGATGCATTTTCTTCTAATGGAAGAGACAGGCAGGTAAGTGGGCATTGTCTGCTTTATGCTTAAAGAACTCATGATAACATATATTCTGTGTGTCTCCCTCTCCCATGTAGCTCTAAGTACAAAAAAGAAAATGATGCATTTTGATTAATTCAAAAGCTAGTTTTGAAGTTCATTACTGTTATTCATCTACATCTACCTATCATTGCTTAACTATCTTATCAATATTCAATATCTATAAATTTACCCATCTAGCAATCATTACACATACATTGTATTGTCATGGATTTCCTCCTGGACACTTACCTATGCATTAGTTACCTACTCATAGCTTTAGTAGTGCTTACTAGTGCTTTTAGTAGATTTATTTCACTGGAGATTGTCTCAACAGGCTTTCCAAATACTTTAATTACTATACATATTTTTCCGTGTAAATATAATTTTCTGCACTTTCACAAATAGGAACTTACATTTGTTCTGGAACTATATTTTAAGATCGTGTAATTTGTATCTATAATATCCTATTCTACTGATAAATTAGTTCTACGGACAAATTAATTAATTTTAATGAATTTCAAAATGTAAAAATGTACTAAATGGATCAGATTTTTCCAGGTGTTTTTTTTTTTTTTTTTTAATAATCTTAAGCTTGATAAAGGAATTGCTCGTGCCGCATATATGAACAGTGGCGTGAATCACTGTCACAGGTTCAAAGCTATGATAATTTACCCTTACATGGATGATGGTTTTCAAGGCATTGGAGAATGTTCATGTGTTACAAGTAACATATCAGACCTGATAAATTATGGTAATTTCTAATATGAAAGAAGTAATAGGTTGTATTTTTTCATATAAATAAAATCTTACACTATTGAGAATGAGTTAA
Organism: Corynorhinus townsendii; assembly: GCA_026230045.1. Taxonomy (NCBI): domain Eukaryota; kingdom Metazoa; phylum Chordata; class Mammalia; order Chiroptera; family Vespertilionidae; genus Corynorhinus; species Corynorhinus townsendii. The sequence goes on along the minus strand of JAPDVU010000010.1, from coordinate 5,393,178 downwards.
TTTTAGAAAAAGTTATTTAAATCACTCTGACCAGTGAGGCTGACAATTGAGTCTGTGGCTAAGATGGTTGAAGGCACCGAATCTCTTTTTTCCATAGCTGAGGCTCTTCTTAAAGCTGGTATACAGTGTCTGTGGCATCAGTCACCGTATAAATGTGGTATTCACCAGCAGGGTCCTGCTCTGTATTAAGTCGCCAGTGCCCACCATTTTTAAGGCTTAGTTTCTGGTGTTTAATCTCATAATTACTAGGTGAATTGATCACAAAAGTGACTGTTTTCTGGTATATTTTGACTTTTGCTTAAGATAGCTCCTCTGCTAACTGTGAGTATTGACGTTATCTTTAACCAATAAAAATAATAAGCACATTCATTCATTCATCCATTCCTATCTATTGAATGAGAAACTGGATATTCAATCCACTGAACTGTAACATGCTGTAAGACCATCTCTACCCGAAAGGAGTATGCTGTTTTGAGCCTGACCATCATGCTTTTTCTCATCTAGGTAAACACTGACAATAACGTATTCAATGAAGTTTTCAGATGCATACTCATAACATATTAACTACCTTAGGGAAAAAAAAAGGTGAACATATGAATTCTATGTATTATAAGTTTAAACTAGTTGCAATGTGTGAATGAATTGGGAATCATTGCCATTTGTAAGTTAGAGCCAGAGGATATTTGCAGTCATCTACTCTGAGCTGCCCAAATTGTCAGAGTTTAAGTCATGAGCTGCTGAATGACAGCTTATGATTGAGGAATGTACTCTTAGGAAATTTTCGTGTAGTGTGAACATCATAGAACTCTTACATAAACCTAGATGGTACAGCCAACTGCACATCTAGGCTTGAAAAATGTAGTCTACTGCTCTAGGCTTCAAGTCTACATATCATGTCACTGTGTAAAACAGCACAAGATTAATCATGCTTTCAAGAGACAAGCTAACAGGAGATGTGTGAAGCTGCTGCTGGCCTAAGAGGGCACACTGTGTTACAGAAAACTATTTTTTCTAAGTGGAAAGAGTAAACTCTAAAATAACAATAAGAGGCTAGCCAGTGTGGCTCAGTGGATTGAGCATCATCCCATGGACCAAGAGGTCTCTGGTTCCATTCCCAGTTAGGGCACATGCCCATGTTGTGGGCTCCATCCCCAGTGGGAGTGGGAGATGCAGGAGGCAGTTGGTCAATGATTCTCTCTCATCTTTGATGTTTCTGTCTCTCTTCCTCTCCTTTCTAAAAATCAATAAAATATATTTAAAAATAAAATAACAATAAAAATATAGTATAATAGATACATAAACCAGGAATATACTTGTTTGTTATTATTGTCAAGTATCATCAAGGTGTATGTGCTCTGCTTTTATGTGACTGGTAGCACAGTGGTTTGTTTATACTTTTATTACCACAAACACATGGGTAATGCTTTGTGCTAGGACATTGCAACAATGGCTATACCACTGGAGAGGCTGAGCCACTGGGCCCTACAGGACACCTATTACACAGGCCACATTATCAATTCCAGGAGAGATAGCATCTCTACCTAATACATAGAAACAAACACAGGGAACCAGCCAAAATGCAGAGACAAAGAAACATGTAACAAATGAAAGGACAGAAGAAATCTCCAGAAAAAGAACTAAATGAAATAGAAACAAGCAGACTATTAGATACAGACTACAAAAAATGTTTATAAGAAACTGAATGAGAGCTTTAATTATCTTAGTGAGAATGTCAAGGAACTTAGTGAGAATGTCAAGGAACTGAGTGAGAACATCAAAGACATGTAAAAGGACCAGTCCAAAGTGAAGGATATACTAACTGAAATGAAGAATAATTTACAGGGAATCAACAGTAGAGTAGAGGATGCCAAGAATCAAATCAGTGATTTAGAACATAAGGAAGCAAAAAACACCAAATCAGAAAAACAAAAAGAAAAAAAGAATCCAAGACAACTACAAGAGTACCAACATTTGCATCATATGGGTGACAGAAGGAAAAGAGAGGGAACAAGAAATTGAAAACTATTTGAAGAAATAATAATAGAAACCTTACCCTACTTAGTGAAAGAAATAGAGATATAAGTCCAGGAAGCACAGAGAGAGCAGAGAGAGTTCCAAACAAGATGAACCCAAAGAGGTCCACATGAAGACACATCATAATTAAAATGCCGAAGTTTAAAGAAAAAGAAAGAATCTTAAAATCAGCAAGAATGAAGAAGTTAGTTATCTACAAGCACCCATGTGACTGATTTCTCAACAGGAACTTTGCAGGCCAGAAGGAGTGCCAAGAAATATTCGAAATGATGAAAAACAAGGATCTACAACCAAGGTTACCTTACCCAGCAAAGTTATCATTTAGAATTGAAGGCCAAATAAATAACTTACCTGACAAGAAAAAGCTAAAGGAGTTCACTACCACTAAACCAGTATTATATGAAATGTTAAAGGTCTTCTTTAAGAAGAAGAAAAAAAATATGAATAATAAAATGACAATGAATGCATATCTGTCAAAAATCGAATCTAAATAAAAATAAAGAATTTAATGAACAAAATAAACTAATGAATAAAATAGAACCAGCAGCATGGAAACATGGAACAACCTCACAAATCTCAGAGGGAAGGGATGAGGAAGATGGAAAGAGATTAACCAAAGAACTTATGTGCATGTATGCATTACCTATGGACACAGATAATAGGGTGGTGAAGGCCTGGGATGGGGTGGGATCTGGATGGAGGAGGGTAATGGGGGGGCAGGGAGGGAAAAGAGGCATCTCTAATACTCTTAACAACCTATATATATATATAAAAGCCTAAGTGACCAGTAGAACAGTAGATCGGTTGACCAGTTGACCAGTAGCTCTGATACACACTGACCAGCAGGTGGCAGACACTCAATGCAGGAGGGGTCAGTGCGCTCCCACAACGGGAGCACCTCTCGGCTGACTAATGGGTGCCAGACACCAGGCTCATAGCTGGCAAGTGCCCCTGTGGCAGTGTGAGCCTCTCCCGCAGATACTCCCCCACACGCCCCTCCCCAATCCAGACTGGCATCGGAACTGATTGGGCACAAGCCCACAGCTGCTGCTCAGTCATGGGTGTGCCAGTATCATCCTAGGACTGATTCACAAAGACAGCAGCAGAGCAGCAGGCACAGCAGGGCCAGGATGAGTGGGAGCAGTGGGGCACCGGGCCCAGGCTCGGGCTCCTCCTGGCTGCCTGCCACTTCAGCGCCACTTCAGCTCTACTTCATCCCTCAGGGATGGAGGGCTGTCAGTCTCGGCTGATTCTCCCAGGCCAGGCCACGGGACCCCACAGGTGCTGAATCCCTGCACCGGGCCTCTAGTAAAGATCTAAAGAAAACATTTTATTTAATGCTGACATTATTTTAGGAGTTCTCCTTCCCCCTTTTGTCCACATCCTCCCTCCCCTGCCTCCCCCTTCCTTGGCCTTTACTGAATGTATTGTCCAGTACGCATACCTCTGAGATGTTTTTTAAATGCGGACACCTTTTGAAGAGCATGTACTAATTGGTTTCATTAATTGGATCTGTATTAGAGATAGGAAAATGCAAAATATCCATGGGCCTGGTTGCAATGAATATAACCAACATATTCATCCTTTGCTTTTTATGGGAGAAAATAAATATCAGCATTAATTGAGTAACTCAATATCATTTTTATTCCCCAGGACCTTATAGTGATGATGCTTCTGATGCTCATTTTCTTTAATTTAGAACTTTTATCTTTTAACCTCTCTCAGCTCTATTACTGTCATCACAAAAGCAGGGAATCGATAGGTGACATCTAATGAGGGATTATACCTGTTGGCTTCATATATAGATCATTAAATAGCTATGAGTTTGATAGCTTTTCTGAGGGATCAGTTTTAAGGTCATTTGTGTTTTTCTATCATGAAGATGAAATGGAATATTCCTTTGTTTAAGTGAGAAACCTGCTCAGATAAGTACCTTTATTATAAATTTAATTTGTGCCTCTTTTATAGTTATGGTTCCTTTTATGTTTTTGCAGTCCATTTCAATTCCATGGAGGTTTTCTTTTATTTTCAAATTCCTTAACATATCTTATTCTTGCATTATATAGGATGACTCACATCCCTTAATTTATGATTTTATTTGGCAAATCAAATCAATTTTACACTTTAGTCCTATTCCTTTGAATAATTTGATAACCCCATTCTGATTAATTTTTTACCTAATTTTGATAAGCACAGAAAAAGCCTTCTTCAACTTATTTACATATCAAGCCGGGGCAAATTTCCTGTCTAGCTTCAATGTGTCTGATAGGGATAAAGGCAAAGTGCTAGAAAAAAAATATCAATTGCAAACACAAACTGTTTTTAATCAATTAACCAAGAGTTTTAATTAAGGTGATGTAATTCAAGCTCACTACTAGCCTTTATTTGCCATATTATTAATTACCAAGGAAAAACAGAGGCTACAAGATGAAAGTGTCTTTCCTATAAAATATTAATTGTGCTCCACTGTCAAATTTATTTTAAGAAAAACATCTCAAAGAATAACAAAAATAAAATAATATTCTTTGTGAAGATTGCTATTTATAAAGCCAGATACTGTATTATTTTCTCTGAAAATTTAAGGAAGAAGATGAACAAGGTGTCCTATGTTTGCATTCATTCAGACTGTCTGATTTTACCTCATTACTGCATAGGTGTTCTTTTATGCAATCCTCCACGTATTTTATATTGTTTTGTAAGCTCTGGGGAAAACAGTGCCCTGCTTCAGGAAGCTGGTGAAAGCTAACCTATCATGGGAATAGAGAAGCAGAGTGAGAGGTGGAAAAGAGTTCAGATTTCATAAGGCCAGTGAATTAGTTATAGCTGGTTATAAATTGCATGACAAAATTGTTTTCTGAAATGATTAAATCAGAATTGGAAACAGAGGACATGTCACTAAAATGAAAATCTCTAAATTGTTTTGAAAATATATTTTATGCTGCTCAAGAGATTTCTCAAAGGTATAAGTGTATTTGTTTTATAAACATTCTGTTTATTTGATTACTTTATTCATCCTTTGAGGCACTCAGGTAGTAATAACTGTTTCAAAGGACTTCTCCAAAACAGTCTTCTTTGGTACTTACTCAAGTAGGCATTCTCATTGTTACTTTTTACTTAGCTGATTATTTCATTAGGTATAAAACAATAAAATGATCACAGAGTATTTATATAAGTAAGCTTTTGAGTATCCTAAAATTATTTGTATGCACAATATAAAATTGATTAGTATAAAATCACCCAGTGTGTGGATTTTAGTGTTGGTACAACTCAACCTGAGCAACATGCATCCATGTGTCACTCTGTACTCAGAATGCCTTTCCCTACTCACACATCTGCTTTAAGCCATGTTGCTCACTTTTGCTAAATTACTGTCAGAAAAACTGAATTGACTATACTACTTAAAATGATTCTTAAAATCTTACTTTTTGTAATACTTGATTTCATGTAAAATGATTCTTAAATTCTTACTTTTTGTAATACTTGATTTCATGGTTATATCCTATTATTATCTTACATGACTTATGGCATAATCATATCTCTCTGGATTGTTACACAGATTTCTCTCTCTGCATCTCATGTTCATTCTCATCCATTTTATATAAATTAGGCAAATTGGTTTTCCTCAAACATAAGTATGATAGATTTTCTGTGTTCCTGTTGCTCAAAACCCTGCTCGCTCTCATAATAATGCCTATGATGATAATATGGCCTCTGGGAGTTATAGTATTTTTCACTATTTTTGCTTCTCAGTTTTCAATCTAGCTATACTTATCTTTATGTAATAACTAGTGGCCTGGTGCACAGATTCATGCACATTGAAAGGAAATTAATTATAAGAAACATTTGTGAGGTAAACGTTTATTTTTAAATTGCCAGTGTACATCATATGTACCGGCAAGTCAGTCAGTGGTATGGACGGTCGGTCACTTAACTTCTCATATACACAGATTTCTTTTTCTCAGAAGTCTCATTGCTGCTTTGTTTTTTTTTCCTATCAGGAATGTTATTATTCTATTCTACATAAGAGGCCTGGATACCTGCTTTTCATTGATCATATCCTGAATTTGATAACTTTTTTTCCAGAAGACTAAGATATTCTTCTTCTTAGAATCTTTTTTACACCTGTCTCTTTTTCAGACACTATTACAGATGCCCCCATTCACTTTCCCACTCATTTCTTTGTTTGCTTGTTTTGTTACTCCTCACCTGAGGATATTTTCCATTGATTTCAGGGAGAGTGGAAGAGAGAGGGGAAGACAGAGAGAAACATCGATGTGAGAGAAACACATGCCCTGACCAGGGCCCGGGCTGGAGAGGAGCCTGCAACCAAGGTGTGTGTCCTTGACTGGAATTGAACCCAGCACCTTTTGGTCCACAGGCCAGTGCTCTATCCACTGAGCCAACAGGCTCGGGCTCCTTTCCCACTCTCTATCCAGCTACACCCAGCTCCCCCCTCTTTTCCCTCTGCGTCTGCATTTGTACGCTATGTATATGCCTTCTTCGGCTTCATCTTTTTTCACATACCTGTTCCTTACAGTTACAACTTCCTTCTTCTTTTTCTTCCTATTCATTTCTTACATTACAACATTCCTAATGTAGCAGTTACATGCACGTTGGTGGGAAGTTGGGAAGTCAGAGAGTCTAGTAACTGATGCTTCTGGACAAGTTTTCTTCCTTTCTGATTCGATTGCTGCTCGGAATCCTTCTTACATGAGCAAGCTGTGCTCACTTCCATCCTAGACCCTGGGACCAGAACTTCATTGGTTGCTAAACCAAGATGGAAAATGCTGAGTGAACACCAGAATGAATTATAAAGGACTTAATAACAGTAAACCTTTTTGGATAATTACAATGGAAATTTAATACAGATAACAATGAACTATAACTTGCTATTCTCTAACAAGGTCATAGAGTGCTTTTGAAAATTTACATTGATAGTTTCAGGAACCATCATAATTATTCGAAGCAGCAAATGCTATTGAAGTAATTTGTTCTATGCATTGGGTATCAGGTTTTGGTATTCTCTTATTGAAACTCTCAAAGCCATACAATTATTCTATGGGAATTTTGATAGACAAAAACTAAATTCTAAAATTCAGGTGTGAAAAATGAAGAAATATCTGCTAAATAAAGAAGAAGATAACTTTTCTCTAAACAACATTTTCTATTGATGTAAATGTCCCTCAAAATAGGCAAGCTCAAATAATGATGTGGACAAGGCTATGATAAAGGTGAAAATGCTGTAAAATCATAACATTTGAAAAGTATTTGATGATGTAATGAGCTAAAACAAAATGTGAGGCTGCTGTTCCATTTTTTATTTGCAGTTTTAGTTTTTTCCTTTCAATCTTGGCACAAAACTTCAAAAAATAATGATCAATAAAGTGACTGAAATGAATCACTACTCTGTATTAATGTTTTATATGTGAAATGTGAAAAACAGTCAAAACTTACTCAGCAGATGGAAAATGTCTTTTTTCTCCTTCAAGTTAGTTCCTTAAAGTCTACTTCTAAAGCGTTGTCTTTATAATCACTGACTGGGAAATCCAGAACATGTCATTATTCTTTTTAATATAATAGTTATTTTACATCCAAAGGAATTTTTGTTTTTGTTTTTGTTTAGAGGACAGAGTGAGGAGTGAAGAGTTCATACAATAACAGCCTCCTAAATCTGAATCTTGTCAGACATGTTGTGATAAAGACCACATAGAACAACCAAAAGGACATTGATGTCACCCACACTTTTGGCATAACTATGAGACACGGACCATTATAAGTTTCAAATTACCTGTGAGCAGAAAAATAAACCTAAATTCAGCAGAGCTAATGCCAGTGACCTGGGCTCGGGCTGGGACTGTCTTAGTAATGACATTCTAGAGGGAGCACTGGCAGAGTATCACTCTTTGGGAAAGTGGGACAATTTGAAGGAGGAACAAGGCCATTGGAAACTGTGTGAGAAAGAGAAAGAAGGAAAAATGAGAAGAAATTTAGGAGGCCCAGTACACATGTCACAGCTGAGCAAGATACAGTTGACTACAGCAACAAAAAGAGAAGCCTTCAACCAAGAACTAGAATTTAGTCAACCTCAAACTCTCACAGCTGCCTGAGTACAACTGGTACTGGAGATTTTCGAAAATATAATATTTAAAAATAATATAAAATAGTAACTATGCAAAAGTTATAGATGGATAAAATAGAAAAGCTTGAAACACCTCTGGTGGTAAAAATTCCACTTTATTATTAGTGAGAACATCAAAGACATGAACCAAACGTGAGGTAGACAAAATCATTATAATTGCCCAGACTTGATTAAATGTTGTTTAAAAAGCATTTACATGTGACAAACAAAGTGATCTCAAATAAGAAATGCAAAAACTCAAAACAAAGGCGGCCACAATGTGACACAAAATAAAGGGCGAACTGTACGTTGGAGAAACTGGCAGACACCGCTTACACAGATGGTCAAGGCTGAGGGACCAGTGATGGGGTTTGTAAACAACGTGCCCCTTGATTGAATATGATGAGCAGCGCACTTCTGTTATGGGATGTTGTTATGAAAAATCTGCAACACCAACCTAATCATAAGAACACGCCACACTAAGAGACATTTTACAAAATACCTGGCAAATATGCTTCAATGCGTTAAAGGTCGATGGGAATGTGAAATGGTGCAGTCTCTATGGAAAACAGTGTGGAAGTTCCTAAATAATGTAAAAAAAATACTGTAATATGATCTAGTAATCCTACCTCTGGGTATGTATCCAAAATAATTGAAGTCAGGATCTCACAGAGATAACTGTCCCCGTATGTTCAATAAATACTTTAATTTTCATGATTATAGTGACAGTTCCACTACAAATTGATAAATTTACACTCCACACGTGTGCATATGATTGCATGCCACTAACAACTCAAGAAAGCTGTGTAAGAGTATACTCAGAGGTGAGAGTTATCTGGAGTCAGCCAGAAAAACAAATACAGGCTCCGCTGATTTATTTGTCTACTTAATAAAATAAAGAGACTTTGAGGAATTCGGGATGATTGTAATTTATTCATAAGCATATGTAGCATGCACAGGTTTAAATAAAATTTATCTTTCTTGAAATGCCATTGTTTATAATACATTTTTCACATAACATTTTATAAAAAACAAATTATGACTCAGAATATCAGAGTGCTATTTCTAAATGCAAATAACTATTGGCAGAACCCAAAGGGGAATCTCTAAGCTATTTTACTTTTTGTCTTTCTATGATTATCTAATTCTTCTAACAAAAAGTACAGGATAAAGTTACAGAATATGCATATTAAACTTGAAGTAAATCCCGTATTATTGTTATAACACCCAACAAGAATGAAATTAATTAAGCATATATTACTATCTAATTAATTCTTCATTTTTGGGACATGACCAAAGTATTGTTTGTTTTTTTAAATTTAATATACCCATCAGCTTATTGATCAAACGTTGTAGATATCTAATTTAGTAATGTGAAATTATTCTCATGCAAATTAATTAATTTAATTTCACATTGCAAATAACAATTACTAAATGCATTAAAATCTAAATCATATCTAAGTAATTGATTAATTAACCATAAAAATGTTGTTTGTATTTTAAAAAAGAAAGTTTATGTTTTGTTGGGAAAAAGTTAGTAGGCCATTTCATAGGTCTTGCAATAATTATGCAAATCTATTAACAAAGCATGGTTTGACTTCAGCCTTCTTACTTTTGACTGTGTTGACCCTTGTTTTCAGCCTTTCTGGTTCCTGTAGTAACATCTAGCAGCTCAGAACAGTCAATTCATGTAAAGTTTCATTTTTGAGAGATAATGCTGCTGCAAATGAATCCCTGACCTTTATTGCAAGCATAATGGATCCAGTTAAATATTAATAGGCGCAGTACTTTATATTCTCCTGATTAATTGAGTTGGAGGTTATTAAATTCTGAATATTCATTTAAATATTTATTAATACAATTTAAGTATTTATATGTCTTCTTCTTGATTATATTAGTATGTTAGCTTTCTTGAAATTGTTGCATGGATTCTAAATTAACTTTTCAATGATTTAAAAATTATATCCAAAATGCAACCATGACAATTAGAATGTTATGATATATAAATGAATTAGTATTTGCATTATTATATTTTGTGTTAGCATAAGTTGGGAGAATGAATGTATAAAATATAATTCAGGCATTATAAAAATATATCCTACAAGACTTCTAAAAAATTCCTTGGTGATAATATTAACATATCTTATTGACACATTCTGGTTTAAATTTTTCTAACTGATACATACATTTTATATAAATATATACATCAATAAAATTTTTATTGAAAAAAAGACAGGTAATGTTTTGTTGGGGAAAAAATTAATAAGCTATTTCAAATGTCTTGCAATAAGAATTGCAATCTATATTATATGTATCACTTACAAAGTATTAAACCAGAATATACATTATACACTTAGGAAAAGAAATATTTATGGTTCCTTCCATAAAGAAATTAAAGATGAGATAGAAATTGTTGTGATTTTATGTCCTATTTAGACTACATTTTTAATTCAACCTACCCACATTACAAATACATGTTAACATTTTTTTAAATATATACTTACCATGGCTTACTGGTGCATGTGGTATTTAATCTGGCTTTCATTATTTAATCAGAGGGCAAACTTCAAACCTCAAGAACTGTATTCTATTTTAGGTAAGTACTAGAGGCCCGGTGCATGGAATTTGTGCATGGGGGGAGGTCCCTCAGCCCAGCCTGCCCCCTCTCACAGACTGGGCACCCTCAGGGGATGTCCTACTGATGGCTTAGGGAGCGGGCCTAAGCTGCAGTCTGGCCTGTCAGATCATTAATGTCTGGGGGGTGACCAGGCTGATCAGGGGAAGGCACCAGCCCCATCACCCCGCTGCTGCTGCCACTGCCAGCCTCTGCAGTTGCCAAGGTGTTTTCATCAACATGGACTCCAGTCCCTTCACCACGAAAAAAATGACAACTTTCTTTAGGCATTTTCAAGATGTGTCTTTCATAGGATATGCCATTTCATTCTCTCTCTCTTTTTTTTTTATCTTCACCTGAGGATATGTTTCCATTGATTTTTAGAGAATGTGGAAGAGAGAGGGAAAGACAGAAACATCAATGTGAGAGGAACACTTCGATTGGTTGCCTCCTGCATGGGCCCTGACCTGGGCCCTGACCAGGGCGAAGCCTGCAACCTAGATACATTCCCTTGATCAAAATCGAACCCGGACCCTGTGGTCAGAAAGCTGAGGCTCTATCCACTGAGCTAAACCGGCTAGGGCAGGATATGACATCTCCTAGCCCCTCCAGCAATGGACCTTCATTTTTTCCTCCAGTAGTTGAGGTGGAAAAACCCTAGATCACCTGCTTGGATTCTTATTACCCGAGTTACCAAGAATACTGTGAGTGGTGGCATACAGGGAGATTAACCAATGAGCAGTCAGAAAAGGTGTTTCCTCTGCAGCTCACATGCAGAGGCCCCTCTGCCTTGTGTCTTCTGGGGTGGGGCGTGCTCGGAGCTGCAAGGCAGCCGCCAGGGCACACCCCCAACCCTGCATTGTGTCCAGTGGAGTGGTGTGTCTCTGCTCTGGCCCTCCTCGCCCCTGCCTGCCCATATGCCCTCCCTCCCTCCATGGCCAGAGTGTGGGATGCTAGCCTCTGCACGTGATGCCAGCATCCCGCCCCGGACACTATGGGCACCACCATCTTTGTGATGGAGTGACGGTTAATTTGAATATTACCCTATTACCCTTTTATTAGATTAGATAATCAAGTCCTTTCTTCCCTCCTTTCTGCTAATATTTAGAGAATTTTGATATTTTTCACTTTTACTTAAAATCCCCTGATCTTAAAACTGCTGAAATATTTGTACTATGTAAATTATAGGACACCAGGCATGATCTTTTCCAAAGTGAAGTATCCAGTCTACCGCTACTGACTTAGTAAGCATTTTCTTCCTCACTCACAATGGTGAAGCCAGTTTATGGCTGTGATCTGTGACATATCCACGGTTTAGAGAATAGAATTTATACCACCATTGTTTTCTACAATTATCCTTCCCACAGCTTCTGACATTCCCATTCTAATAGGAAAGAATGGAAATGGAAAGTGACAAATTGTGCCAGAAGAACAGTTGTGTTTAACAACCATTAAGCACTGAAGCTTGGAAGATGCAACTACAACTATTCAGATAGAAAACATGATTCTCATTATTTAAATGATCCCCAATCTGTCCTCTATTTTCTGCACATTATGTCAGCTTAAAATGACTACTTTATGGCCATATTTCTTTAAGAAACTACAATTAAATTAATATTAGATGATTATATAATTAAGTTAGCATGAGGCAACATCTTTATAGCTACAGATAGATAAGATAGGAGATAGACAGATCATTAATGTCTAGAACACTTCTCATCCTAACATTATTTCAGCTAGGAATATGACTTTCAACACAGTTATTAACAAGTACAGCAACAACAATAATAATGATAACAATAAATGATAACAATTAAGAGAAATTATAGAGAAAATCTAATCTTGGATACCTCTTATATGATCTTGATCAATAAATTTGAATTTTTCAAATTTCTATTTTCTGAAATATAATGTGGGTAAATACTGATGTCATGTTTTATAGATTGACATATAATGTGTGTGAAACATTTAAGAACATGGAACATGGGACATTTACTATTTAGTAAGTGTTTTTGAATAATGATGATCTTGAAAATGATAACTATTTTAGAGATTAACCTGACCTTTAGTTCCCAGAATACAGGTTCCATGATGTAAGGAGAGAGGAAGAAGTAGTCAACATAGCATAACTATCTTTGATGTTTTTTAAATGGATAGGACTTCTAAAAATTAAATTATACATCAATATGTAATTTAAATAAGACATTTGTTTATTCCTGTGTTTGTAGCATTGACTTATGCATGTCTAGTGCATAGCAGTACTCACCTTTGTAAATTTAAATTTGTCTTTGGGGATGCTTGAATATGGATGATTCTCTCAGGAGTGAGTAAAATTTATGTGGGTGAGGAAATTTTGTCTGTTTTATTTCACATGTTACTACCAAAACAAATAACTTGGTATACTAATAGATTAATAAATGCTTGTGGATAAAATTTAATAATAAATCATATACTAAAAATAAATAATAATGTTATAATAAATAAATATAGGCTATATCTCCAGAATGAGGCACAATTTTAAAATTATATTTTACAATCTCCTTGAAAAATTGAATTTATAAGATGATAGCATGTTTCTCTAATGAAAAGAGATATGGAAAAGAAAGTGGGAATAAAAAATGACTTCAAAATTAGCTGATTTTCTATGTGTTCAGTATTACATAATAATCAGTACTGTTATATCTTAAAATTGTATTTATTATACCATGGTGTACTTAACAATGTGTCAATTAACTAAAGTCATTGTATGTAATAAACAAAATTAAGCTAATAGCATTAATAAATAAGTCAATTAAATCTTAGCTGATTTAAATGTTTAAGGTGTCATTTTTTACCAAAATAAAGGTGTCATTATTTACTAAAATATACCTCACTGACTATGGTGGAAATAAATTGGACATACTCGGTGTTATTTTTTAGTGTTCTAATCTCCACTAAATCCTTTTCCCCAGGTGTCACTCCCAAGGCAGTGATTAACTGATTAACGGTATACCAGTAAGACTCGCTTTGCCTGTCTGAAATGAAATGTCATTTCTATGGGCAAGAATGATTTTCTGCTAAATAGAGCTTTCTGTCAATAATGAGATGCTCATTGAAGTATTTTAAAAAGAAACCAAACGCAAAAACAACTTAGGTTGGATTTATGTAGATGATAGAGTAATTTATTTAGTTCAGTTTAGTTTAGTTTTTGCTTTTGCTTTAGTTTTACTTTACTCTTGCTTTAGAAGTGTCAGGGAAAATAACTATTATCAATCACCAACTATAATTAGATTTATACTTTGCCAAAGGGAAGTTGAATGATCAGACTGGTGACCTGTTTCTCTCAAGAGATTATTTTCCTCTCAAGGACTTATTTTCTTATTTCTTGTTTTACATTTTTTTTTCTAAAGAAACTTGCCTTTGTATAAACCAAAATAACCTTTTACTTTTCACTAGACATTTCAGTCTAATGGACTAAAATTGATTTTATTCGTATTAGTGATACCTGCTTTAATTAAAATAATTTGTCTTAGCTTTCATTTAATTTCTACAGCATAAAAAAAACATACTATAGTATATTCAATTTCCAGATAACTTAATCATCTTAGAATAAACTGAAACGAATTATATTATTTATTACACAGAATGTCTAGATAGGTTATAACAATGTTTAAGAAATGTTATATACCTTAAAAATCAAGGCTGAATACTGAGGGCTTATTAATCTTTATCTTATTACTAATTGTATTGACAAAGTATTTTATTTTTGGTCTTTACAATTTTTATAATTTTTCTCTTTATTTTTTTCACATTTGTAAAATACTGCAGTAAAATTGACAGCTTAAAGTCAAATTCAGTAACATTTTGCTGCTATATATGAATCAGTTTTACTGTCCTGTATGCAAACATCCTCTCTAGTATGTAGGATTAATTAGATTAATCTAATTAGTTGACTTAAAGTTCCTTGTGTATGATTGGTTTCTTTAAATTCTATCCTTCACCTTCAAATAACTGATGTAGCTTAAACATACCACTACCAGTCCCTGACAGACACCATTGTCTTTTCAATAAGATACTTATGAAGATAGAATGTAGATATGAGCACAACAACATGGAAAATTAAGACAGTCATTTAACTTATTTTTAAAATATGAGGGTATTTTCTAATAACCACTGAAACTAAATGGCATTACATTGAATATATAGTTGTTGACTATATTGTTTTAACTTTTTTTCTTTAATAAGTAACTTTATTTCTGGTTATAGAAACAAATGCTAAGAGGAGAAACAGAACTTCCCCATTCACATACAATTGATATATATAAAAACCAAGTGACCAGGACCCATGGAACAACCGGTCATTATGACATGCACTGCGGTGGACAACTGGCCTGATCAGGGCCCCAATTGGCCTCCCAACCTCCCCCCAGCCGGCCCCTCCCATGATTGGTCTCCAACCCCAATAGGGGACAGGGCCAGCCAGCCAACCGCCCACACCCACGTTTGCCCCCGGCCAGCCTGGCTTTGATTGACCTCCATCTGGGCAGGCCAGCTGGACCCCACCCATACACGAATTTGTGCACCGGGCCTCTAGTCTAGATATATAAAAGCCTAAGTGACCATTCGACTATCCGACCAAGTAGCTATGATGCACACTGACCACAAGGGAGCAGATGCTCAATGAAGAAGCTGCCAAGCTGTGGTGACTTGGCAACTGTGATTCTCCGATGATGCACCCAGAACTAGAGAGGAGGGAGCCCGATTCTGTGGTATGTCACCCGAGAACCACCCTCTCACAATCCAGGACCCTCAGGAGATGTTGGAGAGCTGGTTTCAGCCCAATCCCCACAGGCCAGGCTGAGGGATCCCACCGGTGCATGAATTCGTGCACCGGGCCGCTAGTTTAATAGATAAAAAGAACAGTTACAACAAATGAAAATCAAAATGTAGAAATCTGAAACTTTGATATAGCTTTAAAACATTAATGTCTGATACAATTAGATATCACATTCATTTCTCAAACTTTAAAAAAAGAGCATGGCTCCTTATTTAAAAAGTACTGTATCCCATTAGAAATGGAAAGGCAGGTCACGCAACCACAATGGGTCCAATCTTCCGAGGGCATGGCTGGCTCCTGGCACCAAGGTGGGCATCCCCGAGTCACCCAGTGTTTCCCAGAACAGATTTTACTTACAGGCAGTGGAATTGCAACATGATCTCCACTTCACACCCCAGGCTTAGACCTTAATTTCCACACTGTAGGATGCCACTGCTTTTAAAGCATGGATTATTAAGCTTGTTGTAAAAAATATTTTAGGCAGCTACCATAAAAAGAAAATACACACACTCACACACATACATACACACAGCCCTAACAGCACCCGCCCCACAAATTATCTTTACAAAATCATCTGTCAGATAAAAAAAAAAAATCTCTGTATTGGGTTTGACCCTCCCTCATGTGTCTGAGCTGCTGGGCTAGAACTCACTGGCCTGAGGGAGAACCTGGAACACTGTGTCCCCATCTCCACCCAGCCCCGATGGAACCTGAGCCCAGTAAAATCAGGACTCTGTGTCAGAAATAAAAAGGGAAGTGCAGGAAGGTGGGGTCCTGAGGGACCCAGCAGGGACATCTGCTGGTCCATGGATTAGGGTGCTTTAACCAAAGAGTTTTCTCACCGAGCTGTGTCCCCAGGAGCGTGGCTGTCCCCTTCCCATGCCTGAGCTGGAACAAGGTCTGCGACTGAAACAGATTTTCCTCATGGCCTAAAGACTGTGAAATTGAACCTGCAGCCTCTTAAGCTCTTGGTCTCTGCATTTCAGGTTAACTGGTCCAGATATATATTTTTTAATCAGTAAAAATGGGGTTTAAAAATCAAACCTGTTAAGCTCAGCCCCCCATCTTCCTATTTTAACTTCTGAAACAGAGCAAACATACATCCCTGGAAGTAGGTAAGAATCATTTTGACTTCCTCACCATAGATGTTCTCTTCAAAAATATAGGGTCTGAAACAACTAAAATCCAGGTTGTAATCATTTTACTGTTCAGAAAACGTAATGCAAACCACTTCCTTTAGAAACAAACACAGAAAAATTAGCTTTTAGTAGTATCATAGATTATTATGGGAATTGTTTTATTTCAGACATAGAGGATGGCAGAGAAACAATGTAAAAATGATAATAGTACCTAAAATGTCCTAATTTAAGAGAAATTAAATTGGGAAAGTACTACACATGATAATTATACTTTTGGAAGCATCAAATAGAACTAAAAAATATCATGGATAAATAATTTTTCAAACAACCACAACAAAAGATATTAAAGAGTAAAAACATAGAACATATATCTCATGAAAACCTATGGATGTGAATACAGTGGAAAAATAACCTCAAATTAGTAATACAAAAAAATTTAAGATTAGAATTTCATGCCTGGCTAAAGTATTACTCAAAATAAAGACATTAAAATTCATCACCATAATTAGTCACACATTTTCTTCTTTTTTTCCTTGGTTGAGAACTCTTAAGATATACTCTCTTAGAAATTTTTAAACATACAGTACAGTATCATTAACTCTAGTCACCAGACCGCAATAACATCCCCAGGACTTTTTAATCTTCTATCTGAAAGTTGTAACTTTTGACCAATGTCCCCATTTCCTCCACCCCACAACCCACACTTCTGTCAACCACCAATCTGTTGTCTGTATTTATATGTTCATTTTTGTTTATTTTTCAGATTCGATAGATAAGCGAGGACATATGGTATTTGTCTTTTCTCTGTCTGACATATCACTTAGCATAATGCCCTCAAAGTCCATCCATGTTGTTGCAAATGGCAGGATTCCTTTCTTTTTTATGGTTGATAGATATGTCACTGACTAGTATTTGACATCTTCTTTATCTATTCATCCACGGATAAACACTTAGGTGGTTTCCATGTCTTGATTGTAAATAATGCTGCAGTGAACATGGGTCCTCCCAGTCTCTAGACTCTCAGCCTTTCTCCACTCAGGTTGCATTCTTTCATTCCAGAATCTTGGCTGCTCCTATCCTGACTGCCTTGGCAAACAACTCAGTCATAAATTTTCTTATTCCATGATCACGAGAACTCAGTGAAGCACACACCCACTTAGTGTCTACAAAATGCTTGTCTTCTCCGTTTCTTCGCCTGAGCCACTTGAAAATAAGCAATTCCTAGAGAATACAGATGCTGTAGGTTGTCAAGTTCCCTTCCTACATTCCCCATCTCTCTTAGATCTTAAGTGCTAGCTACCTGGATAGCACTCTAACACTTTCAAATCAACACTTTTGAATTGTTGTCCAGTACATCAAGTTGGTTTGTCTGCAATAGACAAGATCACCATTATTAAAAAAGAAATCTCACAGAAAGGACTCATGAGGGGCAAGATATAAAGCTATGGCCCTGTGCAAAGATGGGCATTTGAGACAGGGCCTCTTTCTCTCATAGAACTAGGATCTTACAAAGTAACATTTCTGCTTGAGAGTGATTTAGAAAAATAAGTAAATGCTGCCTCTAAGAAGGATGACTGATTTGATTCTGGTGCCAGATGTAGGAGAACCTGAGAGTATGGACCTAAATCTCTGCCCTCACAATGGATTAGGGCCAAGAAATTAAAAAGCTGGGAGGTTAATTGAAACTTGTCTAAATTGGGACATTTCTTCTTCATGATGCAATGTTGGCTCCGAAGTAGACCAGATACTCATATGGAAGAGAAATGTGTTTGTTCATCATCCTATATAATAAAGAAGTGATATGCAAATTGACCCTCACACCCTCACCCCCATGTGGTCATAAGATGGCCACCACAAGATGGCCAGCAGGGGAGGGCAGTTGTGGCGATCAGGCCATCAAGGGAGGGCAGTTGGGGGCAATTGGGCCAGCAGGGGAGTGGTTAGGGGGTGATCAGGCTGGCAGGCAGAAGCAGTCAGGGGCAATCAGGCAGGCATGCAGGCGAGCGGTTGGGAGCCAGCAGTCCTGGATTGTGAGAGGGCAGTCAGACATCCCTCGAGGACTCCCAGATTGGAGATGGTGTACGCTGGGCTGAGGGACATCCCCACCCCACCCCCAGTACACGAATTTTGTGCACTGGGCCTCTAGTTCAGTAATAAATATCTGCATTATCCTATTAGGCTCCAACTAAAATCTGTCAATTTTCATTTGTAAAAGCAGAAAATTTATCTAATGGTCACAGTTAAAGTTGCTAAATTTAATTCATGTTATTCACTGAATACATTATCATATCATTACTCAGAACCTGTTTATATTTTGAAATAATCTCAAAATAGTTAATTATCATCTTTCCCAATCTGAAAAGCTAAGAAGATGAACATTAAGTGGGAAGAGGAAAGTCATTCACTTAGAGGTTAGGAAGAGAGTGGTAACAAATCAGACAGCAAGAAATAAAACTCAAGATCTTTGGTTGTTATTTAACATGTGGGTTAATACATCATTAACCCATTTAGTTATTATTCAGGAAAGCACAAGTATCATTAATAATATGGCCTCAGTTCAACAAGAAATAAGTACATAGATTGTTACATGCAAATATGATGAGGAAGATCAACTATAATTTATTAAGAATTTTATTTTTAGTGCTTACAAGGAGACAGAGTATGGCTTTAAAATTGTTCTCAATTCTTTTTATACATTTTTATTGATATCAGAGAGAAAGGGAGTCGGGGGGAGAGATTGAAACATCAATAATGAGAGAGAATCATTGATTGGCTGCCTCCTGCATGCTCCTATTGGGGACCAAGCCTACAATCTCAGGCATGTGTCTTTGGCTGGAATCAAACCTGAAGCCCTTCAGTCCGCAAGCCGACTCTCTGTCCACTGAGTCAAACTGGCTAGGTCTGTTCTCAATCATAACAATGTAAACACTGTTTTAAAATATCTGAATCCAGATCTCCATTCTGATGCTCTACTGGAAAATGTTACTTGTCATTCTTGCAATATCCTCACCTTCACCAGCGGTTATGCCAAGGTTGTAGGAACTGGCCTGCACCAAGATATCAGTAGGGAGAGTGTGGGTGAAGGCCAAAGGCACATGGAAGTGTACTGAGACTTCTCCTGTTGCTCTTTGTGACTTCTGCATTGTGTCCGGGTTGCACAAATCTGGTGAGACAGACTCCACGTATATAACACCCAGCCATTTCTCTCTAATTAAAGTCAGGTTCCAGCCCTAACCGGTTTGGCTCAGTGGATAGAGCGTCGGCCTGTGGACTGAAGGGTCCCAGGTTTGATTCTGGTCAAGGGCATGTACCTGGGTTGTGAGCACATCCCCAGCAGGGGACGTGCAGGAGGCAGCTGATCGATATCTCTCTCATCGATGTTTCTAGTTTTCTATCCCTCTCTCTTCCTCTCTGTGAAAAATCAATAAAATATATTTAAAAATAAAGTCAGGTTCCAAGTCCTCTTTGCTCTTTTTACATCATCTATACTGGAAGTCTGATGCTGAGTCTCCTTCATTAATTATCTGAGCTAGATCTCCTGGATGACTTGCTGTGGCTTCCACATCAGCACTTGCTGCTTCTCCTTGCACTTTGATGTTATGGAGAAAGCTTCTTTCCTTAGACCTCTGCAGCTTCAGCCTTTCCTTCTGCAGCCTCCTCACCTCTCAGCCTTCACAGAACTGAGGAGTTAGGGTCTTGCTCTGGAATAGGCTCTGGCTTGAGGGAATGTTGCAGCTGGTTTGATCCTCTATCCAGACCACTAACACTTTCTCCAGGTCAGCAATAAGGCCACTGTGCTTTCTTATCATTTGTGTTCACTCAAGTAGCACTTTTAATTTCCTTCAAAAATTTTCCTTTGCATTCACAAGTTGGCTAACTATTTGGTGCAAGAGGCTGGCTTATCTCAGCTTTCAACATCCCTTCATCACTAAGATGAATGCTTTCTAGCTTTTGATTTGAAATGAGAGACAAGTGACTCTTCCTTTCACTTGAACACATGGGGACCATTGTAGAGTTGCTAATTGGCCTAAGTTCAATGTGATTGTGTCTCAGGACATAGGGAAGCCTGAGGAGAGGGAACAGCTGGTCAGTGGAGCAGTCAGAACACACACAACAATTATTGATTAAATTTGCTGTCTTATATGGATATGGTTCACAGCACCTGAAACAACCTATATATGTAAAAGCCTAAGCAACCGGTCAACCTTTAGACCATTCTACTGGTTGATGGGTAGCTATGATGTGCACTGACCACCAGGGGGCAGACGCGCAATGCAGGAGCTGCCCCCTGGTGGTCAGTGCGCTCCCACAGTGAGAGTGTTGCTCAGCTGACCAACAGGCACCAGATGCCAGGCTCACGGCTGGTGAGTGCAGCTGCAGTGGTGTGAGCCTCTACCATGGACACCCCTTGCGTGCCCCTCCCCATTTAGACCAGGACTAGGCTTGGACTCGGGCTCCTCCCTGGCTTCCCCTACTATATCCCTCTGGGGATGTAGGAATGCCAGTTTTGGCCAATCCCTGCAGGCCAGGCTGAGGGACCCCACTGGTGAAGAATCCGTGCACCAGGCCTCTAGTCACAATAATTACAGCAAAGGTTGCTGATGACAGAAAAAGTTGAAATATTAAGAGAATTACTAAAACGTGACTCAGACACAAGTGAGAAAGCAGAAACACTACAAGCCAGAAGAAAATAGAACAAAATATTCAAACTTCTGAAAGAGACAAATTAGTAGCCACAAATAACATAACCAGAAAAAGTAACCTTTAAGTATGAAGGAGAAATAGACATTCCCCAGACATACAGAAGCTGAGGGATTATATCACAAGAAAACCTCCATTACAGGAAATACTCAAGGGAGTTATTCTACCTGAAACAAAGAACATAAAGTCACAACACTACAAGTAAGATCCCCACAAATCTTACAACATAAACAGGGATAATTTGTGACAGATGCACTCAAAAGAAAAAAAGCTACAGGTACATCCCTAACCGGTTTGGCTCAGTGGACAGAACATCGGCCTGTGGACTGAAGGGGTCCTGGTTTGATTCTGGTCAAGGGCATGTACCTTAGTTGTGGGCACATCCCCAGTAGGAGGTGCGCAGGAGGCAGCTGATCGATGTTTCCTTCTCATCGATGTTTCTTTCTACCTCTCTATCCCTCTCCCTTCCTCTCTGTAAAAAACCAATAAAATATATTTTAATAAAAAGCTACAGGCACATCTTAAAAACTTAACAAACAAACAACGCAATCAAAAAGTGATCAGAGGACCTGAAAGTACACCTCTCTCAAGAAGACATATGAACAACCAACAGATATATGAAAAGATGTTCGACCTAACTGGCAATTAAGAACACTCAAATCAAAACTACAATATCAACAATATAAACAATAACAAGTGTTGTAGAGGTTGTGGATAAAAGGGAACCCTCATCCACTGCTGGTGTGAATGTAGACTGGTACAACCACTATGGCAAGTGGTCTGGTGTATCTTCAAAAACTTGTGAATAGAAGTACCCTTCTACTCAGCAGTTCCTCTCTTTGGCATATAGCTGAAACCCTCAAAATCATGTATTTGCAAATATAGATGCACACTATGTTCATTGCAGCATTACTGATGGTGGCCAAGACATGGAAACAACCACAGTGTCATGCGAAAGAGGACTGGATAAAGATGTGGTACATATACTCAAAGGGATACTATCAGCCATAAGAAAGGATGAAATTGTGCCATTTGCAACAATATGGATGGACCTTGAGAACATTATGCTAAGTGAAATGTCACTCATATGTGGGATATAAAACTGAAACTTTGAACACAAACAGCAGTGTGGTGATTGCCAGAGGGCAGGGAATAGGGGGAGAAGAGATTCCTAAATATGGTGACAGGAGAAGATTTGACTTTGGGTGGTGAGCACATGGTACAATCAATATACAGATCTTGTAACGTAGAAACCACACCTGAAACTTACATGTTCATGTTGACCAATTTCACCGCAATAAATTTAACTTAAAAGAAAAGAAAAGAAATTATCCATGTGAAAAACATAGTTGACCAACCCCGGGAACTAACAGACCACATCACGGTTTGAGCTTTAGGAAATCCATATGATATGCAAATATGGGAATACTTAATATGGAAGTAAATATAAAAATTTAAAATGTGTATTTTACCTTAATTTTCTTCACTACTGAGTTCAATCTAATATTTTTTTTCCTAGACTGGTGGGTAGTTAAAAAAGCAGTGTACCTTTAAGAAAAATATTATTTCATGAAAAATAGTTTCCCCATTGTGTTATTTTGCTTATTAATTCAATTTTGACAATAAAATTACTTTCTGCTTCCTTTATTTCTTTATTTTCCTGTTTGCCAGACAGGTTTTATCTATGCTTTTATCTTTAACATTTATGTATCTAACAGTATGCTATTATCTTCTAAAGAATACCTAATTAGTTGAGTTTGGCTTTTTAACTTATCTAAAATTTATTTTTAGTAAGTATTTTACTACTAACAATTTCTATGAATTAAAATATTTTAAATGTATAGATAAATAATTTTAAAGGAACATAGTATGTAGTCATGTAGACAATATACTGGAATTTTGTTATTGCATCCAGAAAACTATACTAGACATTCAGTACATAAATGAGCCCACAAACGCAAACCTGCCATGAGTTCGTCCCCAGACACCTGATTTTCTCTCTCTTCCAGTGTTCCCTTCCCTGACTCCCTCCCTCCATCACCCCTGCTAATGCAAAGCAGTGTCAAAACAGAAGGGGGCTGAGCCTGAGCAGGAGCTTCAGGAGGGGAATGCTCCTAACACTGGGATAAATTTCCCTCTATTCTTCATTTTCAGTGCATTATTAAGGGGGAGGCACAGGCTCAACCTGAACCCTCAGAAGCCCCATAGGAGTTCAAATGCTAAGTCTCCTAATATTTCTGAAGAGTTTATTTCCATTTAACAGATATGGATATTAAGTCTAGTAGAATTTGTGTAGATCAAAGTCATATAAGAGGCTATTGAGAAACTGGGACCTTCAATCTATTTCTTCTGAATCTCTATTTTTTTTCCATTTTTTCATTCCACGAGGGTGTTTCTATTTTTATAACACTAATTTTAGTTTTTACTGTTATTTATTTAATATCAGTGAAGAAGGGAGAGTAATGATTAATGTAACCTTTTGAACTGCTTGCTAAAAGGGGAAAAAAGGTTCCTCCCATAAGAAGTGTCTTGGTATGTGGGCAGTGGGATAAAGGCTAAGCCTCTCCACACCCCATTCACACCTTTATTTAAAGTCAGTGGGAGTGACTGTCTTGTCCAAACACAAATTGGTTCCTTGAAAAATTAGCCCCTTTCCCCCAAAAAAACAAAATAAAAACTACCCAGGATTTCTGCAGTAAATATACTGCATAGCACAAATATATCACATTTATTTGTGGTATATATAGCGTTTTAAAATTTCTTTAAAAAACTGCAAGCCTTAGCCAGTTTGACTCAGTGGATAGAGTGTCAGCCTCTGACGCTGGGGTCCTAGGTTCAATTCCTGTCAAGGGCATGTACCTGGGTTGCATTCTCCTCCCCAGCCCCAGCCCTGTCCGGGCTCTTGGAGGAGGCAACCACTTGATGTGTTTCTCTCACATTGATATTTCTCTCTTCTTTCCCTCTCTCTTCCACTCTCCCTAAAAATCAATGGAAAATATCCTCGGGTGAGAATTAAAAAATAAATAAATAATAATAAAATGCACAAGTCATGGATTGTTTATCTCATAGATATTTAATAAGGAGTAGAAATATTTGCCTATTAAGTTGTATTTGTAGGAGAATTACATTAAACACATTATTCCTCATGCTAAGCTGTTGTATTTTGAGCAATATCTTTCAGAAAATTGTTTCTGATTAGTTAATTTGTGTAAGCATATCTTTGATTTTGAAAAGTGTGTGATTGAAATTGAGATACCTAACTTCTTATTCCTAAGTCTCAATTTTTGCTATTGCATAGAGCTTACACATTGTTCTGTTGCTTATATTTAAATAAAACAGGTGGATAAATTTTTCACACACTGACTTTGTTAAAAAAGTAATTTTGTGCTTTTTGTCAATCATTCTTGCACTGTGAATAATGATACCTTTTATCTGGTTCTGAACATCAGCTATCAGCACCATTTGTCTTACTATCCACACTTTACACATGATTAATACTATTAAGTGTCATGGCTGGAGGTGTTATTATGGTGTAGTGCTCAAATATATTGTATTTTTTTCTGATATACTCAATACAACACAGTCCAGTTGACAATAATACTACTTTAAAATTTCATCTCAACTTATTTCTGATAAGATTGAAAATTTATTCTTGCTTCTGAACATTAGTTTAATATACTTCCCATGTCTATGATTTTTCGTAGAAGAAAATAAAATTGTTCTTTCAACTTTACTTACAAGGTTTGAGGTCATGCATGACTCTATTCATCCTTGGAAGAACTATAAATATTCTACATAAAATATTTATGAAGAATTTATTGAGAGCAATCTTATAAAAAAGCTTAGGACATTTTAGAAAATATTATTTTGAATGATACACTTTGCCTTCTAATCTCAGCACTCTGATTTTGAATTAGATGTTTGCTAAATTAATGCATCCCTCTCCACCAGGGATAAAATGCTTAGATTAAACTTTTTCTACATGTATTTATAAAATACATAAGCTATATCTAGTAAACCCCAAATCAATTGAATATGATTGTTCAATACACACATGTCAACCTAAAAATAAAAAAGTAAATAATATTAAAAAACAAAAACAGAGAGAGACAACAAGAGTTTGAGGTCACAGAACTGTGATTTGGAGGCACAGCTTCCAAATTGTGTCCCAATTCCAGGGTGAAGGTCAGAGGTTTGTATAAGGAAAGGAAAGGAAATGATGACATGAATTGAGGAAAGAAACTCCTATTGGTGCTTACAAATTGAGCTATTATTTTGCTGGATGTGGCTGATTACTGATTCTGTCTTCAGAAAGAGTGTCCATATTCTTTATTCCTTGTGGTCAGGGCATATGCTTTCTTGTTAATTTCACAAACAATTGTAAGACAATGTCGGTTTGGCCCAGTCAAAAGGTTAACTTGCACAGTTTGAACATTCCAAATTTTTGACAAGACCACTAAGGCATTTCCTGGGGGATGGCAATTCGACTCCATTTCAAAGTGGCTCTTTCTCACAGTAGTATTATGTCTTCTTTAAAATTCAACAAATTTATTTTCATTTTTTTTTATTGATTGATTTTAGAAAGAGGAAGAGGAAGAAGGAGAGAGAGAGAAACATGGATTTGTTGTTCCACTTATTTATTCACTCATTTGTTGCTTCTTGTATGTGCCTTGATCAGGGATCGAACCTACAAATAACCAACTGAGCTACCTGGCCAGGGCTACAAACTTATTTTTTTAAATGTGAATTATGGTGTTTTGTTTGTTTTCCAATCACACATAAACTTTTACATATTTCAGGATTAAAGGCAGGCTCTGTGTGGTTATTTGTGAATTGCTGGATTCTGATACTTCATAGAGGTGTCAGTTTCCACAGCAGATTAAACTACTCACATGAAATTAATTGGAAATTTTAAATAACCTTTTATGCCAGAAAGTTCACTGCACTCTTGTCTGCATCTACATGTATATTATTATGTATGTATGCATGCTCACATGCATAAATACATACCCATCTGGGAAATCATATTGTGAAAGGAAAGACTTTGATTGAAAGAGATCAATTATTAATAAAACTTGTGGAAATCTATGAAACAAATAATAAACACATTGAACAATCACCCATGAATGAAGAGAGGGATTAACAACTCTGTTCCTGAGGTTAAAAAACAACTAACCAACCCTAACCGGAAATAACATAACTGAAAAGCAAAAACAGAGAGAGGACCACAAGTTCTGAGCTGGCTCCAGCCATGGAAATTAAAATGGTTAAATAAAGCCAAGGAAGTAGAGCTCTTCCCTCCCCCACTGATGGTCCATATTTTAATGTATTCACTTTAAGCTTGTTTAGATGTGCTAAATGTTCTGTGAGTTTTTCTTGCTGACATACAATTATTAGCAGTTGAATTAAGCCTTTTTCATAATCTGTAATAAAAATTTGGTCTCAGATGTCTTCTCTGACCCGTGTAACTTGCTTAACATGTTTTATGAATTAGGCATCATTGTCCCCAGAAGACAATGGGTTGAATTTTCCTGAAAGCACCTTGTTAAATCAACTAACATTCTCAGGGAAACTATGTGAATGTTGACCCTGGGGAGGTGAGTAACAGGAAAACACACTTCCTAACAAAATAAATCTCTCGCTAATGGCTAGAAGGAGAGAGTTAATTATCCCGATAGTAAAGCTACTTTCATGTTTCACAATAAATGTTTAGGGTGATGTTGAGAAAACTACAACCGCAGTCATAAATAATGAGTTTAAATGGAGCATAGACATGATTAATGGGGAAAATCGTTGAATTTATTTTAGAAGTTTTAATGTGCACAAGCTTCCTAAACATTCAATGACTAGGGAAAAGGTCTAACCACTGTGGGTCCCATGCTTTCCTCCAGGAAGGTCCACTCAGCGTTCAGTGGAGAAATCCTTAGGAAATCTTCGCTCAGCAGTCCCATTAAATATTTAGCATGTAAATATCCCATAAACTTTGTAGAAAACCAGGTTGCCAAGGGGGAAAAAACAAAACAAAACAACAGCTTACAGAAAGTTTTGTGAAATTAATTGCCAAGAAAAGTATGAACAAATATAACATACCTCAGCTGCTACGGCTTTTAGGATAATTTCTGATAATGTCACAGGCCTGAAAAGAATGACAGTGGAGGAAACCAGGTGACTCACACAGCTGTGGATTTGCCACTGAATCACCATTGAGAACACTCCCTCGAAACATGGTTGACTTAGAATACAAGTATATTTAGAATGGTATTTTATTCTTTAGCAAAACAAAACAAAATAAAAAAACATAATAAAGCAACAATCATATGCCATTGGCAATATCCAACATTTTGGTGTTTTGTTTTTATCATTAGTTGATCAGCTCCATTTGGTTTATGTGTTTGATTATTGAAAACCATGCCTAATGTATATTATCACTTAAGACAGTGATGCCAAAGTTTATTGATTAACTATATACATATATGTATATGTATATATGTATATATATGTGTGTGTGTATAGTTAATCAATAAACTTTGGCATCACTGTCTTATGTGGGATTCAAATGAATTTTCTTATTAAATTTAAAATTTGGTCATTTTACAAAGCTACCATATATATATGGTCTAAAACTGTATTAGGGGTATAATTTCTAAGTACCAGTTTGAGTTAGGAATATTTTGTAAAGTACATATAATAAGTCATAGAAGCCTAAAAACAGATTATAATTTAGGTGAATATTTTTAATTGATCAAAATATATTTCCAGATTAAAATGTTAGGTGTTCAAGGTGACTCTAGAAATGTCCCATCCCCAGATGCTTGTCAGTCACCAGTGATTCAAAACTAAGCAGCATTGTGGTCAGTCTTGGGAAGAGGTACTAGTGTTTTGGAACTCTGAACTTTAAGTCCTTTGAGTTGTATATTCCCTGAGCATGCTCTGGAAAGAAAGTTAAGTTTGAAAGTGGATGTCATAGTGGAGGGAAGCCTCAGAGGCGCTTTGTTTGCCGCAGCAGCTTCCATGTCAGAGGAAAAGTAGGTAACCTTGCATTGCGGCAAATGCTGGGGGCCTTGGTCCCTGTCTTCAACCATCATGCATATGCAAAACACAAAGGAAAATGCACTTACCTCTCCTGTGCCATCAATCAACCTGATAGTTTCCCCAAATTCTAGTAATCAAAGTGTCAGCAGCAGCCTGGATACATGATGCTCAGTCAGGGTCGGGCATTTCTCTATCTGGTATTTATAAAGATCTCATATGAGAAAATGTCCAAATTAAGTGGTTTACAAAGCGGTTTACAAGCCATTATTGTTGTCTTGTGTGAGGTTGACTTGCTTTTCATTTGTATAAGTAGTTGTATAAAGGTCCTTTAGTCTTTCTGTTTTTGTTTTTTTCTAAAGGCCCTCTTTGGGG
The DNA here is from genome assembly GCA_026230045.1 of Corynorhinus townsendii. Classification (NCBI taxonomy): domain Eukaryota; kingdom Metazoa; phylum Chordata; class Mammalia; order Chiroptera; family Vespertilionidae; genus Corynorhinus; species Corynorhinus townsendii. The sequence goes on along the minus strand of JAPDVU010000010.1, from coordinate 5,364,352 downwards.
GAGAAATTATGATTTCAGAATTTCCTGTGAAGAACACTAAAGATATGTCACAGGAAAATGAAACTGAAAAATTAAGTACACAATCATTTTTCATGCAATCTTGTTCCTTAGAGGAATATGTGCAATTATTATTGTTTTAAAAAGGTGACACATGTGAATATGTCATGTTTATATATTGCTGAACTTTTATGTTCCAAATTTGGCAAATAAATGACAGGTTTAAAACTCAATTTATGTAAATAGTCACTCAGGAGTATTGGGTATATTGAGTCTTCATTTCTATTCTAATCGATGACTATAGGCCAAGCAGAGGATATAGTAATGAAAAAAAGCAAAACTCTTTCAGAATGCTTTGAACACTATACAACTCTGTGTAAACCATTATGTAGTACTTGTCCTTGCATCATAAAACTGAATGCCTAAGTTCCATATGCTCTTTTAAATTTTTCTTTTGTATGTAGAATTTTTGAAAAGATAAATTGTAAGCTATAGCAACTATGCATACATTTGAATTGTCCTAGCTGCATTTTTACCAAACCCATCTCAGTTTGTAACTCAGCAAACCAAAATAATGTTTCTTTCATTTTCACCCACAAAGTTTGCAAGTCATTTCTGGACAACTACCTGAGGCATGTTTTCTTCTGAAATGAATAGCACTCAGACGGAAAGCACGATGCATGGCCAACATGAAATGACCGTAGAACATGATTGAAAGGAACCTTTCTGCCACACCCTCATTTTCTAAACCTTGGGTAAGGATGCTTTCCCGTCAGAAACTCCATTGTAGATCTCAGTTACACAGAGTGTCTTTCTCCCCTTCTGGCCACCCTGAAAAAGCAAGAGGAAAGGGAAGAAGGATGAAAAGGAAAAGGAAAGTCCTCCCTGTAGATGGTCTCCACCCCATGTTGGGAAAACTCGGTCGTGTTTTCTGCTTGTACTACTGATACAAACTCAACTTCTTGCTTGATGATCTGAAGAGCAAGGGAAGAGGTGACTGCAGTCTCTCCTAAACCATCCACGGTAGTCTGTGGAAAGCCAGGAAACTACCACGCAGTTAGGCATGGTTTTATGTAATGTACGGAGCTTTTTACATTTAGAAACACCAGCAGACATTGGCTGGGTACCTTTTATGACACTTTATCAGGTGGGAAATAGCTGTACCTCACTTTCCATCTTACATTCTGATATTAGTAGGAAGGTTGCTAATGTAATTATATTACAACGAGAGTCCCAGTGCACAAAATTTGTGCACCTGTGGGGCGCTATCTCCCAGCCCCCTGATATTCATGTATTTTTGTATATGTGTGTATGTATGCATATTGTGTGTTTTTTTATTTTATTTTTTGTTAATCCTCACCTGAGGACATTTTTCATTGATCTTCAGAGTAGAAGCGAAGGCAAGAGACAGAGAGAGAACATGGATGTGAGAAAGACACATCAATTGGTTGCCTCCTGCACATACCCTGACTGGATCGGGCTGAAACAGGGCTGGCTGCTGGCAGGCCGCTGGGGCTGAGGTGTTGAGCATATGGCCATTTTCTGTTTCTGCTTCCACTCTGGTAGAGGTACTGCTTGTAGGAGCTGCCGATGTAGTGACCACTTTCTGTCTTGATCTTCTTCTTGTCCTCCTGTCCTGACTGAACCACAAACTGCTTCTTCTTCGGATTCCCCTTGAGCTGCTGCTGGCCCCTGGTCAGGTTCTGGGTGTCATCCCCCATCAGATCCAAGCAGTGCCAGCCACCTGCTGCTCAAAGGCGCCCCGTCTCCACCAATACTCAGTCCCAGGTCACTGTCGAAGTCCTTGGGCCAATAGGGGACATAGAAATCCTGGTCCAGCGGCTGGGCCTCCTTCTTCTGCCTCTTGACTCCCCACTCAATCCTGGCTGCTGCTGTTTCTGGCCCACGACCTTTGTGAAGACATCATCCTTGCTCTCTTCCTTCCCCGCCCTCCTCCTCCTCCTTCTCCTCCTTCCCAGGCTGTTCTGCCTGCCACGTGGGACAGCTTGGGGCTGGGCCAGCCAGGCCTTCGTGCTGCTCCTGCTGGCCCTGCTGGAAGTTGGCGATGGCCTTGAAGTCCTTCTGCTGCTTGGCCCACATCACCTGGATGTTCAGGTCCCAGCTGGAGGCATTGATTTCAAAGATAGTGATACTGCCTGATGCTGCCCACCAGCCTCAGAAGCTGCAGCTCCTCCTCCTTAAAGCTCAAGCTGAAGAGGGGGTGCAGGCCCAGCCCCTCAAGGTCCAGCTCCTTGGCCCATTTGATGGACTGTGGCAAGGGCACCAGCCTGAAGTGCATATACTGATGCTGGGTGTTGTCAGCCATGCAGCCCAGGCCCTGCAGCTCCAGCCACACCTCCAGGGTGTTCTGCAGGTCACAGTCCTCATCATCCACCACGCTCTGTGGCACCCTGCCCAACATGCTGTCCACACTGACTGCACCTGAAGGCTCCTTGTAGGGGTGGGTGAGGGTGAGGACACACCTCAGGAACAGGTGCAGGTCCAGCAAGTAGGGGACCTTATCTGGGGCCACCAAGGAGTAGGCTGTGCCACTTTGGCCAACCCGGGCCACACGACCCACATGGTGCAGGAAGAGCTTGCCCTTGGCAGGGAAGTTGAAGTTGATGACATCCAGCAGAGGAATGTCCAGGCCCCAGGTTCCAGATTGGTCACAATCAGGGTGGAGCACATGCCCTGGGCGAACTTGGCCGGGTCGAACTAGGCCAGGTTGGCTGTAGATGTGGGTCCAGCTCACCTGCTGGAGTGGCCTTACCCCATGGAGGCCAAGTAGCCAGGGGGAGGGATTCACTCAATGCCTGAGCACAGAGTGGGGGGAGGGGCAATCAGGGGTGGGCCGGATCTTTGGTTGGCCACCATAGTGTGCGTCATAGTGACTGGTCTTTCTGCTGTTCAGTCACTTTGCATATTAGCCTTTTATTATATACCACTAGAGGCCTGGTGCATGAAATTCGTGTATGGGGGCCTGCACGCTCAGTCTGGCCTGCACCCTCTCCAATCTGGGACCCCTTGGGGAATGTCTGACTGCCAATCCCTGCTGGATTGGGCCTAAACCAGCAGTCAGACATCCCTCTCACAATCTGGGACTGCTGGCTCCTAACTACTCACCTGCCTGCTGGCCTGATCCCCCAAACTGCTCTCCCCTGCCAGTTTGACCCCCCTAACTGCTCTCTCCTCCCTGCCTGATGGCCCTTAACTGCCTCTGCCTCAGCCCTGCCACCATGGCTTTGTCCAGAAGGAGGTCTAGAAGGTCGTCTGGAAGATGTTTGGTCTAATTAGCATATTACCCTTTTATTAGTATAGATTAATTGTGAAGTATCAAATAAGTAAGATTGGGAACCATAAAATATAAAAACAATGATTATAATTATATTTATTTGAGAAGTCCCATATTAGTAATGTTATGAACTATTATTAGCTTTTCTAGAAACACTTTTTTCTTAGCCACTGAAAGTGTTCAGCTAAGAACAAAGGTAGCTTAGCAACCATACAATGGATGTGGAATTGATGACATTTTGTGCCCTAGCAATGTTAGTATTTTATAATACGTGCAAGTCTTCATAGAAAGTAAGGATGGATTTCCTTTATTTGTGCAAAATAGTAGGTTAGTGTCAGTTTTCTTAAGTTAGAATTTTGTTTTTAAGGCTACCTTCACTTTTCTGATGGAGAGCTAAGCAGAACCCAAGAGCTTTCCCCAAGGCTTCATGCTGAGCTGAGGATGTTGGACAGAACCTAATCACAAGAGAGAAAACAAATGGCAGGACAGGAAAGCCTGATGAATACAGGTACAAACATTTAGCAATTAGGCTTTGGTTTAGAATCAGTTTTGAAGAGTGCATAAAATTTGTAATAATTTTCTCTCAATTATTTGAGACAAAAATCAATAGGAAATAAGCTGAGAAAAAAGGCTAATGAGAAAAAGCTGCATAATTTTAATTACCCCATAATGATAAATGGCTTTCATTGTAAATTACCATCTGTGTTTTTTCCCCCCTTTCACTCTATAAATTGTATTTAAAGTTGCTAAAAATAACTAGTTTCTAAGTGAAAACCTTAGGCAAAAAGATTATTTGACATTACAGTTACCAAAACAAAAATAATGAGTCTGTGGTTAAGCACAATTGTATATCACATTATTTTTGGCCCTTTGGAAATCACAGAAAATCAATCTGAGTCCAGAGATACACATCAGACTGTGACTGTGTGTCTAAGTCCACAGGAGACTCTACAAAAAGGCACAAATACATGCTACTTGCCCTCTTGAAAACTCACGATTTATTTAGGTGAAAATTATCAAACATATAAACAATAAACTGTTAACTGCCAAGTAACATCATATTCCCTTTAATTTCCCTAAGAAAATGCCAGCAAGTAATGTCACAAATAGGGTGGGAAGGTAGCCAGTGCCATTTGAAACAAAAAGTAGACTGGGATCAGAAAGAGGTGGGTTTTAAAAAAATAAAACAACAACTACTTATGGATACAGACAACAGTATGGTGATTACAAGAGAGAAAGAAGGGTGAGGGAAGGGAGAAAAGCATAAAGTGTGGATAAACGGTGATGGAAGGAGACTTGATTTGGGGTGGTGAACATACAATACAATATACAGATGATGTGTTATAGAATTGTACACCTAAAACCTATATAATTTTATTAACCAATGTCACCCAATAAATTCAATTACAAAAATAAATAGGTGGGTTCAATTTATGGCTTTTCCACCAACTGTGTGTCTGTTAAGCAGTAACTTCAATCTTCTGACCTATATTTCCCAACTGTAAAGTATTGGTGCTAACTCCAATTTTAGTAGTTGTGAGAGTGACTGTAAAAAATAATACCACACAGGTATGTTCAAAATGTTATTACTTTGTGCCAACAAAAAGTAATTTATTTTACTAGGCAGGGAGCATCACGTTCAAGGATCAACTACAAATGAAATAAGTTTGCCTTTTCCAATGAACATTCAACCTGCTTGAATGTGGCAACGCCATGTAAGGCACGGAGGGAGAAGAGAAGTACCTTTAGAAATCTTAGGGACACTGCCCTTGGTGATGCCGGAGATAAGAAGAGTTCTTGACCTTTAATCTTCACATTTTCCTTGACATGATTATCATCTCTTTGCTTTCCAAACATTACTTCTTTAGACATTATTGTTCACTACTGAGAAAGCTTCAGTCACCCGAATTCCTTCTCAGTGGCTTCCCAGTGTCTTTAATAGGAAATGAAAATTCCTCAGACTCACCGGCTCCCATGTATGGCTTGGGGAGGGTTGTTTCTGGGTGCAGTGCTTGTGCTTCCTTAATTTCTTATCCCCAAAATACATGATCCCCCAAAATCTACCCATACCTTTCTCTTCTTCCCTATAAAGTATCGATAAATAAATTCTCCCCAAATCTTATAATCGGCAGTTCCAATTAATAAAACAAACTCCCATTTATTTCAGCAGGTTTCACAGTAAAAAGTTAATTTATTATGAACTGTGAAAAATATTGTGTTTAAGGTCTATAAAGTACTAAATAACTTTTATCTCCTTAGGGATGATATTTTCTATCATTGTTCAGCCGAAGTTCCACACAAGTAGGACTTTCCAAAGGCATCTCGCTTCCCCCAAAACGAAGGACCTGGAATGTCACCAATGCTTTGACCTGAAATCCAGTGCTGGTGTGTGCCAGTGTTTCCTTTGTCTTTTTCTGTTCCCCCCCCCTCCCCCTATTTCTCCTCTTCATCTTCTTTGCTTCTTTTGCGTTGCCTATTTGATTTGCTTTTGATAGTTTGACCTAATAAAATATTTGTCAACTAGAGGCCCAGTGAATGAAATTCATGCACGGGTGGGGTCCTTAGGCCTGGCTGGTGGTCAGTGCTGATCGAGGCCAGGACGAATGATACCAGGCCGATCAGGGCACAAAGGCCCCAGCAGGGTCCAGAGAGGAGGCAATGGTCGCCAGGCTGGGTACAGAAGGAATGGACGCTGTATGCTAATGCTGCCATCATTGGCACTCCGCCACTGCATGGTTCCCTGCCTCCCTCCCTCCTCCTTCCCTTGCTGTTACCACAGTGGGCCGATCAGGCTGATTTGGGCCTGCCAGCCAGGGGGAGACATGGGACACAGAGGTTGGCCTCCAGCCCCGAGGAGGGAACTGACCCTTGCCCCCCTGGGAAGGGGGCTGTGTCCACTGCCACCCACTGTCGGTTCCCCATCCCAGCCTGGGGCCAGGCTCGATCAGGTGATCGGGGCCTGCCAGACAGAAGGAGGGACCATGGCAGGTTGGCCAGCTGGGGAGGGAGGGGAAGGGACCACAGGAGGTTGGCCAGTAAGGGGAGGTTGGCTGTGGAAGCCCACTGACCAGCAAGGGACAGCACTATAATTGAGTGTCTGTCTGCCCCCTAGTGCTCACTGCACATCATAACAACTGGTCGTTATGGTCATTAAGGTCACTTAGGCTTTTATATATATAGACTTGAGGCCCAGTGCACAAAATTTGTGCACAGGGGTGGGGGCTGTGTGTGTGTCCCTCAGCCCAGCCTGCACCCTCTCCAATCTGGGACCCCTCGAGGTATCCCCATCTTGTATCCACATGGGGGCATCCATCTTTGACCACATGGGGGTGGCCATCTTGTGTGTTGGAGTGATGGTCGGTTTGCATATTGCTCTTTTATTAGATAGGACTAGAGACCCGGTGAATGAAATTTGTGCACGGGGGTTGTCCCTCAGCCCAGCCTGTACCCTTTCCAATCTGGGACCCCTCAAGGGATGTCTGACTGCCCATTTAGGCCCGAACCCAGGATCCCTATCTAAATGGGCAGTCAGACATCCCTCTCACAATCCAGGACTGCTGGCTCCCACTGGTCAACCTGCCTGCCTTCCTGATTGCCCCTAACCGCTTTTGCCTGCCAACCTGATCTCTCCCTAACCACTCCCCTGCCAGCCTGATTGATGCCTAACTGCTCCCTTGCCAACCCAATTGTCCTTAACTTCCCTCTCCTGCTGGCCTGGTCCCCCCCAACTGACCTTCCCTGCAGGCCCGGTTGCCCCCAACTTCCCTCCTCTACCAGCCTGGTCACCTCTAACTGCCCTCCCATGCAGGCTTGATTGCCTCCAACTGCCCTCCCTTGCAGGCCTGGTCCCTGCCAACTGCCCTCCCCTGCTGGCCATCTTATGGTGGCCACCTTGTGTTCACATGGGGGCAACTATCTTTGACCACATGGGGGCAGCCATCTTGTGTGTTGGAGTGATGGTCAATTTGCATATTACTCTGTTATTAGATAGGATAGAGGCCATCTGTGCACCAGGCGGGGGCAGGCTGGTTTGTCCTGAAGGGTGTCCTGGATCAGGGTGGGGGGTTCCCTTGGGGCATGGGGCGGCCTGGGAAAGGGTCCTGTGGTGGTTTGCAGGCTGTCCACGCCCCCCAGTAACACAAAGGGAAGCCAGGGCTGGCTGGAAGTATCTGGGATTTATTTATCTTCTATAATTGAAACTTTGTAGCATTGAGAGGAGGCCAGGGCTGGCCAGGGGGGGCAGGAAACTTGGCTTCCTCTATCACCGGGGGCAACTCAAGCCTGCTGCTTGTTCCAGCTCTGTGGATGCAGCCATATTTGTTGGGATTCATTTATCTTCTATAATTGAAACTTTGTAGCCTTGAGCGGTGGCCAGGGCTGGCCAGGGCGGGGAAGCTTGGCTTACTCCATCACTGGGGTCAACCTCAGCCTCCTACTTGCTCCAGCTCTGTGGCTACTGCCATCTTTGGTGGGTTAATTTGCATACTTGCTCCTGATTGGCTGGTGGGTGTGGCTTGTGGGTGCAGCGGAGGTACGGTCAATTTGCATGTTTCTATTTTATTAGTGTAGATTATATCACACAACCCCCTAATGTCTTCTCATTATTTTTGAAATCCAAAACCCTACAACAATTATCCTGTATCATTGACTCAATATGAGGGAAAAAAAATTAATTATTTTGAGAATAGAAGTGTCATATAGTTTGCATTGTTGCTATAGGAGTCTATATGCAACATAAAGCTTTGATTTAACATAAAGATGTAACAAGTGACTCTTTTGTTTTTTACCATTATGAGAATATTTTGGCAATTATAGCTTATTTACCTAAAATACACTGCTTGTGTTAAAGAAAATATATATATATATATATATATATATATATATATATATATAATGGAGAAAGTCATTGAACATTAACTCTTTTAAAAAGTTGATTTTTGCCCATATTCCCTTTATGAGAAAAAATAAATCAAAGAGAAAAAAGAACATCTAATAAAGAGTGTGATTTCAATTTCTATCTTTGAACAAAATTGACTTGCCATAAAATCCTGATTTTTATTAGAAAGTTCTGAGTATAATGAAGACTAATTTCTTCACCATCAACCTCAGCTCACTAAATTGCTTAAGTAGTTAGGTATACTCTGTCATTTGAATTTTTCTAATAAACTTTGATTTAACTAATTAAAAAAAATTAAACAGTTGTGTGGACACTTTGAAGGCAGAGCTATTTGTTTCATTTTCAGAGCTTCACATGCAAAAATAAATGCCAGTTAATTAACTGTTCTTTCTTACATGTGAGAGCATGTAATTTTTACCACATACAATTCTCCATTAATATGTATATATGTGTATATTAAACTTCAATTGCAAGTCAAATATAAATTATTACAGAAAGTAAAGCTATACAATTCCAAGAAAAATACAATGATTTCAGCATACAAGAATTGGTAGATTGTTCAGGTTTTGATTGAATTAACATACAAACAAGCTAATTTCATAAATGTGTACTGGAATTAAATGAGCTGAGTTTGTAATATGGAATTGTGATGTCTCTGATATAACAAATGATGAATTGAGAGCATTTCCCAATATCTCTACCCTGTCATTCTTTACACTTTATAAACATACATATATATAAAGAGCCAGGGCCCGTAACATCCAAAACAACTGAATGGAGACTTAACACTGGAAGTCAGTCCTGCAGTCAGTGCTAGGTTGCTGATGCACTGACTGCCACCGCTGCAGGCACAGCAACCCAGTACTAACTGTCAACAGGGCTGAGGATCAAGCCCAGAGAGAGGCCCGGAGAGAGAATCGGGGTCTGATCCACAGCCTTCATGGCAGCTGTTGATAAGCCCTTGCCTCTCTTTCTGTTCTGGCCTTCCCATTAGCCACAGGGGCTGCTGATCAGCCCACCTCTCTGATCAGGCCCAGAGATAAGCCTGGAGACACTGACAGGCATAGAAACCAACCAATCAGAACCAAATCTGGATGAAGTGCGAGGAGCCAATGGCTGCCTAGGAGGCAGAGCTTTTGACACTGACTGGCATAGAAACCAATCAATCAGAACCTAATCTGGGTGAACTGTGAAGGAAGAACCTAAGCTGGGGGCTGAAGAGGGGTTTTAAGGGCAACAGCTGTTTGGTGTAAGGTGTAAGAAAGCAGTTCAATTTTTTAATGACGGGTTTGGCAGTATAGTGCATATGGCTGGCTATCAGTCCAGATATAGGGATCATGTATTTTTGTCTGCCAAGAGCATCTCTTCCTGCTGAAAATGGCTCCTCCCCCATTTAAGCAATACTATCCTATATAATCTATCTATACTAATAAAAGGGTAATATGCTAATTAAACCAGGTCGAGCAGCCATCTTCTGGATGTCCGACTTCCTCCCGGACAAAGTCATGGTGATAGGGGCTGAGGCAGAGGCAGTTAGGGGTGATCAGACAAGCAGGAGTGGGTAGTTGGGGAGGAGATCAGGCTGGCAGGGGCGGGCAGTTAGGGGAGATCAGGCAGGCAGAGGCAGTTAGGGGCGACCAGGCCAGCAGGGGAGAGTAGTAAGGAGTGAGATTAGGCCAGCAGGGAAGGGCATTTAGGGGCAATCAGGCAGGCAGGCAGAGGCAGTTAGGTGTGATCAGGCAGGCAGGCAGGCTTGCGGTTAGGAGCCAGCAGTCCTAAATCGTGAGAAGGATGTCTAACTGCCATTTTAGGCCTGATCCCAGCCTAAGCCAGCAGTCAGACATCCCTGTAGGTGTCCCCAATTGGAGAGGGTGTAGGCTGGGCTGAGGGAACTCCCTCATTCACAAATTTCATGCGCCAGGCCACTAGTCTTATTATAAAAATAACACTAACTTTGTACTTGTCCCTTCCCTATAGTGCTTGTTGTACAAACAGGCCATGATCAAGGTAAGAAAAATGTAGGATGAGTGATACCAAAATTGCAGGTAAATCATTGCATTCATCAGGTTTTTAGCAGGAGCTGCTATGACCAATTCACTCTCATTAGTACATAAAGATATAAAAGGGGGTGTGCATCTCTTTGCAAGGCAAAATATCATCCACATTAAAATTATAAAAGAAGATACTTTTGTATATATTACAGTGTACCCTATAAACACAGTAAAATTATGGAAAATTTACAAATTTAATGTTGAAGGTTTATTCAAAATCTATAAATTCTGTCATTCAAAAGCCATGCTAAATATACATGCCAGAGACTCAGTTAGGAGGTAAGTGGACAGATCGTTAAATAATACGTGAAACCACGAGAAGCTCACGGTCGAGTATAAGAAAATAAAGAAAAAACGAAGTGCATGACCTCAGTCTAACATTTACATCAAAGCTTCACACAAGCATGATCAAGGTAAGGAATATTTACTGCGGGGCACCAGAGGACAGACAGTTAATCCATTTTGTAGTAACCAAGTACAACTTCTTATAGAAAGGGTGCTTCTAGATCTTAAAATAATTATAGTAATTAGGTCAAGAAATCACAAAAAGGGGATATGTACATGCAAACAATAGCTTGTGCTAACTACACCACAAAATTGTTTGTAATCTAACAGTCAACCTTCTCCTTCTTTATTGTTCCAAAAATTACATTTTGTTAAGATATCACAGAAATAATTCATTCAGTTTTTGCCCACCACTGGTAAACATACAAGTCTTTACTGAACAAGTTGTTAGAACAATTTATTGGATAATGACTAGCATATAGCAAAATTAGCAGACTAAAATATATAAATTAGATATTTTATAGAATTAGACTATATAAATTATATATATAATAACTTTATAAAATCATTATATCATAGGTAATATAATATGGCATATGCAATATAATATTAATATAGATTATAATAAATTATTTTGTACTAGTAATACATGTTATATGGATATTGTGTTAATATATATTCTACATATATATACACCTACTATCACTATTATAATATATTCTATATATTCTTTCTCTATGTATACTACATGAACATTATAATATATAGTGTATGTAATAGAATCTCATATCAATAATATAACAGTAAAGCATTTCTTCATGAAGCTCATGATGGAAAGTACATTTTCTTCTAATGTTTGTGATACAATTTTTTTGAAAGTCTCTAAGCATATGTTAGGAATTCCTCTGTCCATTGCACATGACTTATCTGAATGCAGGTGTGTGATGAGATGCGAGGAAGGAGCCACCTGTGTCCATAGGAAAGATTTCTTTTCCTGATAAAATGAGGGGAGGCCCATGGTTTTCCTGCCCCCTTTTCTGTCCACGAGGGACAGTTTTACAGAGATGTGGTGTCCCTCTTCCTTGTATGGGGTCACATGACCAAGAACAAAAGGCCAGCATGCATTTGGTTGTCATTCTGTTTCTTGCAGCCAAAACCATCTTAACTAATATACCACCAGAGCGTATACTATTTTCAGGGAAAAATGGTTTAGCAAGATAAAAAATTCAGGTAGATGTGGTTTTTAAACAGGAGAATTAGAAGAGTCAAATTGGATATTGAAAATTTGGTTCTGTTGTAGAAGAACAGCTAGTAAAGGTTTGAATGAGAGATCTAACGGAGAAGCTAGAACATGTCCATGTCCATTAGAGATATGAGAACCAAAATTAAGAAAACAACTATGAGATTGAAGACTGCATGGAGACAATTTGGAAAAGTAGCTGAGATAAATAAACATGCCCCTTGAAAAGCTACCTTGTATCTGGATAGATTAGTGCATTTTTATCATATTCCTTGACCGTGGGTGATCATTCAAACAAGTCATTTAGGAAAAGCCTGTGAAATTTCTAAATGAACATATCTAGTAGTGGTTAAATGTATGGCTTTAAGTGTCGGGAGAGAGATTTCAAATAGTAACATGAACATGAGAATAAGAATCACAGAGAAGGAAATTCAAGTCACAGGCATCATTTGCTTTACCAATACTTACTGGGTGCCTAATGTATGCCAGGAAGCATTCTATGTACTTCACTTACAGCAGTGAGGAGAAAACAGTAAAGATCTGTCTCTTGTGGAGCTTACATTTTTTTGTGTGCAATACATATATAAGGAGTATTTGCTTGAGCTGTGTGTGTGTGTGTGTGTTTGTGTGTATGTTCATCTCCCTTACCAGTATATTCCTTGATGATATATTAGTTTCCTTCAGCCTGTCTTAAACCCATAGTCAGAAGGTGGGTTTTCCACTCTTATACATTATATCTACAATATCACAACTTCTTATTTAAGCTTTTTGTATGTATTCTCACTGACTTTTCCTTGTTTAGTTAGGTGATCATTTAATAGTCATTCTAAGAATGTGTGTGTATCATTTCCTTGGGTTCTTGCCAGAGCATTTTAAAATTCTGGCAGAAGTGATCGCCCTGTGATACCACATAGACTTTTGTGTAATGGGGGAGCTTGCTAACATTGTATACCTGTCCTTCTATCTTTCTTTATATCTCTACCCACCTGCTCATCTGTAATTGTATCAGCATCTATATCCATATCTATACCTCTGCCTACCCCTACACCTATATCCTTACCTGTAACTATACCAATATACATTATCTGTCTACCTGGCATTTATAATTATGTCTGCTATCTCATCTTCTTAGTAGTATACTGTAAACAAGGTTCATTAACAATTATAAAATAACTCTTTGTAATTGATGATATAGTTTACATTTTAAAGTTGTTTGTGTTTTTTTTTTCACCTGACAGAGCAATTAGCAAATATTTCAAGGTTTAACATCATTAATTTTTATTTAGATACAACTGCTAAAATTCCTTGGACCTGGCCATTTAAACATTTTAGATAGGCATACATTTCCCTATAGATTAAATAAAAATGAGTACTATGAAATAAAATAATAAAGCACATTAAAATTAAAGAATAATCCTTCTATGAGAAAAATAGTATTTTAAATGATTTATTTTAAATTTTAAAGGTTTAAGTCTAAATTATAAAAAAAATATGTAAAAACAAAGAACAAGTATAAGCTGGTGAAAAATCTGTTAACTAGTAAGAGCCCACAGTTTTGCAGTGTTTAATTTTGACAGATCCAATTCTATTAAGCTGGGTATCTACTTAAGCTGAGCTCTAAAATAATCAGTGGGTATGCATTCAGTTATAAGCAGTGGTAAAATAATGAACTGCTTATTGACCCCTTCTTTTTTTCTAGTCTGGTTCTAGATAGAAACCAGATAAAGTATACCTGAGTTTTCCCATGTTTTGAGATCACATCACCACTATTATGAAGTGGTGGGATGGATTGTCTCCCCTAACTTTTGTTAGTAGATTAATACTACTATCTTTGCCTGGATATTGTTTTCTCATTTAATTATTGGTTTTTCTTCCTAAGGGTTTAAAAATAATTGCTTCAAGATATGTTCAAGTGATTCTTTCAAGTGAGAAGATATTTGAATTGCTAACCCATCAGTTGTTATAAAATGAGCATGATATTGTGCTTCTTCTGGCACTTAGTCCCCCGGAAATGGCATTGGGTTTCAGCAGCCAGAGCAGTCTCCTTTCTCATTTTCCACATGTGATCCGCTTTAGATCTTTTGTTATATTAAAAGGCATGCATAACTGAGTGGAAGAAAATAAATACAATTAGTGGCACTATCCCAATGTGTTATTAAATCAAAGTAGTCCATCAAAACATTCTACACATCTACATTATATCAGGCACTGTACTAGATGCTAGGAATCCAAATAATATATGCTCTAATCAGTCTTCCAACGAGCTTACATTTTAATTTTGGAGACAGAATAAGTGTCTGAATACATTTAGGATATTTAACAGAGGCCCTAAGCTTATAAGAATGCATGATCATATTCATATAAGCATTTCTACAGTGTTCACAACCACACACACTCATCTGTATATTGTACATTGTATCATCTGAATATTGTATCATGTGTTCACCAACCAAACTCAGGTTCCTGTATAGCTCCTTGCATAGACTCCGTGCACCTTCGTTGGTGTAATGTTTGCTAAGGGAAAGGCGAAATGATTGAGTGTGCAGGAATAAGCTGTGCACCAGGCTAACAGAGTCGCTGAGGGAGCGGAACTCTCAGTACCAGGATGAATCTGGGACGATTTCAGCGTAGAGAGGATGGCTACACCAGTCTTCCCGGACACAGAAGCTGGCCACCCTGACTCACGCACAGCACAGAATTCCAAGCAGAAAGAAGAGCTTGAGAAAGGTGTGAGGTCACAGAGGGAAGGACTCATGAAGACCCAGAATCCTCCCAGGGCCATGGGCCAGGGAAGGGAGCAGAGCTGAGGCAACCACAGGGGAACACCTTCAAGGTCCTCAGACTTCTGCTCCATTCTGTGCGGCAGATGTCAGTAGGCAGAAAGGCACCTTTCCTCCTGCTCATCCTGGCGGCAGCCATGGGTCTTCTCATCACTTTGCTCCCAAGAGCCAGGAGTAGGGTTTCCGAGTGGCCATAGGGTAAGATACCTAACCGGCGAGTCTATTATGTTGAATAATTAAATAATACGAATGAAACGTGGAAAATAATGGCTTTAGCATTTTGGAAACATTCCTTGGGGCAGCCGAGAGGATGAACAGAAGGGAGCTGTGATAGAGTATTTCTCTTTAAATATTAAAACTTAGATCTTGTCAGCTCAATGTTGACCTGTTTAGCCAGAAAATGTCCTGAGTACTGAACAGATTTGTATCTTCTCAAGAGTACGTTTAAGTAGCAGAAAGAATGTTCCCAGGTGGACTTGGGACTCACCGCTATTAATTGCTAGAGGGTATATTTTCAGTGTCTTTAAATTAGATTTCTATTTTCTCTTCAAGGCAATATTTGCATTTTCAAACTGCGAGAGCAGAGAGCAAAATCATTCAGCACCTCCCTCTCGCCTTTCCCTACCACTGGAATCCCTCCCAGCCAGGCCTCAGCGTCAGCGCCTGGTGCCAAGGAGGCCGCTGCCTGAGGAGGTCCATGCCAGGGTCTGGCAGTGAGCACAGAGACATCTTCAGAGAATCAGAACTACCTAGGGAAGCAGCCCTGAAGTCATTTTAAAGGCATAGAAATAAGAACAAAAATAAACAAACAAGATAGAAACAGACTCATTGATACAAAAATTAGACTGACAGCTGTTTTGGGGGCTGGGTGAAAAAGATGAAAGGATTAAGCAAAAATAAAAAATGAAAAACCTCAGCAGGGGATGGGGGAGGTAGGGGAGTGTAAAGGGGGATAAATGATGATGGAAGGAGACTTGACTTGGGATGGTGAACACACAATACAATATACAAATGATGTGTATAGAATTGTACACTTGAAACCTACAAAATATATATATGTGTGTGTGTGTGTGTGTGTGTGTGTATATATATATATATATATGAAAATACATTGATATTTAACATTAAAAATAAAAGAAAATAAATTGGGTGAGTTGATGTCAACAGTTGTATAAACCACATACTTACATGCTTTTATGAACATGTAGGACTTTTTCAATATTGACCAAGTTAGTCCTCGATTTTTAAAAATTTTTTTACTCTTTACTATATTTTTATTGGTTTCAGAGAGGAGGGAGAGGGAGAGGGAGATTGAGATAGAAACATCAATGCTGAGAGAATCATTGATCTGCTGTCTCTTGCACACCCCACACCACAACCCGGGCATGTGTCCTGACCAGGAATCAAACCATGACCTCCTGGTTCATAGGTTGACACTCAATCACTAAGCCATGCCATTAAGGCCATCCTCGATTTTTGAAAAACAAACTATCAACAACAACCCTTTCTTTCTTTCTTTCTTTCTTTCTTTCTTTCTTTCTTTCTTTCTTTCTTTCTTTCTTTCTTTCTTTCTTTCTTTCTTTCTTTCTTTCTTTCTTTCTCCCTCCCTCCCTCCCTCCCTCCCTCCCTCCCTCCCTCCCTCCCTCCCTCCCTCTCTCTCTCTCTTTCTCTCTCTTTCTTTCTTTCTTTCTTTCTTTCTTTCTTTCTTTCTTTCTTTCTTTCTTTCTTTCTTTTTTTCTTTCTTTCTCTAATAAAGAAATTAGATTTCCCAAGTCACAGACTATTTAGAAAACAGTCTTTTTTTAAAAAATATATTTTTATTGATTTTTTACAGAGAGGAAGGAAGAGGGTTAGAGAGCTAGAAACATCGACGAGAAACATTGATCAGCCGCCTCCTGCACACCCCCCACTGGGAATGTGCCCACAACCAAGGCACATGCCCTTGACCGGAATCAAACCTGGGACCCCCCCAGTCCACAGGCCGACGCTCTATCCACTGAGACAAACTGTCAGGGCAGAAAACAGTCTGTTTTTAATGCAAAGACTGAGTTTAAAAGCTTTCAATGTTTGTCAATAGTTTAAAGCCTTAATATAAAGTGCAATAAACAGAATATCTAACCTATCTAACCAGACAGCAGTGAAGTGACTGACGAGAGATGGGAAGAGGGTGGAGAGGTATGGGATTTTGGGGCGGTGGAGGAGGGTAAAGGGGGATAAATTGTGATGGAAGGAGTCTTGACTTGGGGTGGTGAACACACAATAAAATACACAGATAATGTGTACAGAATTGTACACCTGAAGCCCATATAATTTTGTTAACCAGTTTCACTCTTCAATTCAATAGAAAGGAAAATTAATTAATTAATTAATTAAAATTATTTTTTAAAACATGAAAACAATGGAGTTTATAATGTCAACTCAACATGTGATTTCACACATTAACTGTACTCCTTGGCATGAAGTTAAGCATGTGCTCCCATCCTCTGTAAATGAGTCTGCAGCCAACTGCTTCAGGTCTGAGGTCTTGGTTCACTGTGGCCACTGTTCAGTTTCCTTGAAACGCTTATTAACCAGAGTCCCAGTGAAGCCTGCAGTCATCTTTTTCATGTTTGGTGCACAAGCTTAGGGATGGTCTGTGCTTCTTGAATGCTGCTGGGGAAATGGGAAGCCTCCAAGTGCCTTGTGGCTCCTGAGCCTCTGCGGGCCAGTAGCTCCCCGGGAGGATGGAGCACATGCATCAGCAGGATGCTGCCACTGATGCAAAGGGTTTGCGGCAACGCTCCTGTGGGTGTGTGCCAGGGTCTACATGTACCAATGTTCAAAGTCTGGCTGTATGCGTTCTATTGATTTTAACATTTTCTTTCATTAACATAATAGAGGACATTAACAATTTTATTAAACTTGGAATTTCCCCCAAATGTTTAAAATCTTGGGGGTTATCAGCATATGTATGTATGTTTATATATATGTATATGTATGTGTGTGTATATATATATATACATATATATATATATATATATATATATATATTATATACTTTTTTTTAATATTAGAGGCAGGGGTGTGTCCCTCAGCCCAGCCTGCACCCTCTCCAATTTGGGACCCCTCGAGGGACATCCCTCTCACAATCCAGGACTGCTGGCTCCCAACTGGTCCCCTGCCTGCCTTCCTGATTGACCCTAAACACTTCTGCCTGCCAGCTTGATCACCCCCTAACCACTCCCCTGCCAGCCTGATTGATGCCTAACTGCTCCCTTGCCAGCCTGCTTGCTCTTAACTGCCCTCCCCTGCTGACCTGGTCCCTGCCAACTGCCCCATCCCCTGCTGGCCATCTTGTGACAGCCATCATGTGTCCACATGGGGGCAGCCATCTTTGACCACATGGGGCAGCCATCTTGCGTGTTGGAGTGACAGTCAATTTGCATATTACTTTTTTATTAGCTAGGATAGAGGCCTCGTGCAAAGGTGGGGGCCAGCTGGTTTGCCCTGAAGGGTGTTCTGGATCAGGGTGGGGGTTCCCTTGGGGTGTGGGGCAGCCTGGGCAAGGGGCCTGTGGTGGCTTTCAATCCAGCCACACTCCCTGGTGACTGAAGTGGAGTCCCTGAGATCTGGGATTTATTTATCTTCTATAATTGAAACTTTGTAACCTTGAGTGGAGACCAGGGCTGGCCAGAGTGGGCAGGAAGTTTGGTTTCCTCCATTGCCAGGGAAACCCAAGCCCCCTGCTTGCTCAGTGGCCACAGCCATCTTGGTTGGGTTACTTTGCATACTTGCTCCTGATTGGATGGTGGGCATGGCTTGTGGGCATAGCTGAGGTACCATCAATGTGCATGTTTCTCTTTTATTAGTGTAGATACATGTTTTATGTATTTGATATGATACAGATATTAAGCTTTGCAGGGGAAGAGTAAAAGAATAAAAGACCAAGAGAAGATTCTGATGTGTAGCCATTACAGTATTTGGCTCATATTCTTTCCACGTAAGTATTAGGATTGTATAACTGGGATACTAATGTAGAAATGGTATTCTATGGAGGATTTTATAACATATTAAGTTAATATTTATGAAATGTTGTTCTGTTCAATCCAATGTAACTGTGCCAAACTTTTATTAGACTAATGTAAAGAAAGATATAGAATATTAAAAAATCATAATCCTAAATCAAAATATAGGCAGGTAGATAAAATGTATACAATATAAACTAGCCTTATAAAGGCATTAAATGCTGAAAGGGATGTTCAAAATGTGTCATTCTGTTTAAAAACATATCTATTATAGTTTCCTTACACTCTAAAATTTGGTAGAGGTTTTCAAAGTTTGACCTAGATTATATTAGGATGCTCAAAGGTTAAAGCCTTTGTTATGCTCAGGTCAGATGGAGGGATAAATGAGCTGGCCTCCAAGCCTAGTGGGGAGAGAGATAGATAGAGAGAGAGAGAGAGAGAGAGAGGTGATGGAGGGAAAGCACCCTATATCTTTATATCTAGATAGATAGATGATAGATAGATAGATAGATAGATAGATAGATAGATAGATAGATAGATAAACTCTCTTCCCAGTCTTTGCTCAATGAAAGGGTTCAATGGCTAAACATGCTTAAAACACTTGGTTTAGTTTTAAGCCACAATGATATTTAGAGGTCAACCAATGCATCTTTGAAAGATGTAGCTGGCTTTTTCTGGTAACACTTTGCTTTCTGATTGATGTATTTTAATGCAAGAAGTTCACTTGCCATAAATAAAACTGCCTACCATGCAGTCAACAGTGATGGCGGTGTTTTAAAATTATACCTTTTTGCACACTTTCTTCAGGAAAAGTGAGCTCTACGGTGTTCGAGCCTGAATGCATGCGAGACGCTTTAATGCACGGTGACCTTGTCAAGATGTCGCGGGGAAGGAGGCAGGTAAGTATATTGTGCAGGGGTCGCAGAGCTGGAGCTTGTCAAAAACATGATGCACCGCTGTGCCTGCCTTCATTTCTCAGCAGGAGATGCTCTGAAGTTTTAGTACAAGAAAATGCACAAAAATGTGTGTGTGTGTGTGGGGGGGGGGGGGGGTGTAAATTGGAATGGACAAAGAAAAATCTCTCCTCTTAGTTGCCTCTCACTAAGTGGCTTGTAAACATTTAAATGCAGATATTAGCCAGAATTAATGCTGGATCACAGCAAGAGGTCTGAGCTTACCCATCAATCACCAGAAACTTGTTTCTGCTTTTATTTCCTTTGTTGCTTTTAGCATCAAATTACTCAAAATCATTCTTACTACCAGATAAACCGTCAGTAAGTGCCCACTTTCACCTACTTTTCCTTTGCTAAGGTCGCATGGCTAATTCTGCCGTTAATGAAACAAATGCACTCCTTGTGAGTGTAAAGCCTAATTCCCATGGTTAACCTGCTTCCTGTTAGGTAGCCGCCTGCGCCAAGAAGAGATGAGAATTTCGGGGAAGGGTTTCTGTCACCAGCTGCCCAGATGACCTTTCAGGACCAACTTTGTTTCCCTGCTGGGGGGTCGCAGCCCAAGACAGCCCTCAGCTGTCACCTTGGAATAGATTGGGCCAAAGAGATTCCTTGGGTCCATCGTCCCACCCCATTCGCAGGATCACCGGTTGTCACAGGTACACAAAGGCCTGGCCCTTCTCCCTGACTCAGGACCACTCCAAGGCCTCTGCAGGCTTGCTTAGTCATGGGTGGATCAGACTAAATTACCCCAGCTGCTCTCTGCCAGGCCTGCCCCTCTCCTTCGCATTCCCGGGACACTTAACAGGGTTGAACTACTCAATCGGATGTTATATATATTTTAATATAATTAAAAACCCATTGATCAATTAAAAATAATGTGGTTTAATTTCAAATGTTTGTTGTGCCACTTCATAAAATTAACTAAAGAGGCTTCACTGATGCAGGTTTTGTTGTATTGGATGCTTTAAAACAACACATTCAAGATTTACCAAAACAAAGCAATGAACCAATTTGGATTTATGAATGGGCAGTGCTTCTCTTACTAATAATAACCTTTAATCCTTTCTTTAATTTTTAAATACATCTTTCATTATTATTCAAGGTTACATACCCAAAGGAGTTCCAGGACATCTAGAAAAAATAGTGGAAAGCAAGTGGTTTAGAGCCAAAATACTGACTTAGAGAAAGACATATTTTTTATGCTGCCTTTTGTGTCCCCAAAGTACTCGCCCAGCAAATTTCCTTCAGAGTCCCTAAAGCTTCCTTTGATTTCACACTTCTCCCTATTCACCTTTAATCTATAAAGATGCCTATTTTGTCCATACACAGGTGCCGGCAATTGACAAAATGCAAAATTATAAGTGTACACACACACGGAGTTGACCTCGTATGTTTAAGCCCTGATTCGAATTGGAACCCGTAAGCATGAATTAGCTACTAAAAGTAGTGATCACTGAACGTTGCCATTTGGAAGGTCAACCAAAATCTATAAAATCTCACAATTGTAGGAAAATCAATATCTCATTAAACTCCCGTCGTCAACTATTATTTCATTCATGTCTAACGTCACTCCCTCACATTTGCTAAGTCTGCAGGTTGAACTTCATATGCTCTCATTAACACCTGTGGCCTTTGCACCAAGGAACTAGCAGTCATAGATTCCTTATCTCTGATCCAGTTTCATGGTCATGAAGCCAAGGGAGATTTGGACTGGAGGGAGAAAGTATTTGGGATAATTGGTGAATGAGAATAATTATAATTTGGTGCTAGGACTTACCTCCTAAATAGCCTTACAATGGAATTTCAATAGAAAATTATCTCAATTCATTTACATCTACCATACAATGTAATTAATTACAACAGTGTAGCTAATTGTGCACTGATTACCTTCAGGACATATTGAAACAAAGACTAAATTCAATCCTTACAAAGATTATCTTATATTTGAGTTTCCATATACTGTGTTGAAATTTGTTTAAAGTAGCATTCAAGATTGTGTTATTAAACAAATCCTCTTTTTTTTAGGGAAATGTGGCTGAACTCAAACCACAGAGCTGTGAGCAGCAGTATACTCTCTGAAGGCCCACCTGTGTTTTGCCACTCGTCAGGATCTAGACTTACCTCTCAGGTCAGGAAGAAGGGGAGAAATGAGTTGGATTGACTTCCTACTTCCATGATTCCCATCTCTTTCCCGCAAATGTAATCAGAGAATTTTGACAAACCAGCCTTTACTGTCTGGGAATCTACACACAGTGGCCGGATTATTATGACCACCCCATCGGTACTTCATTGGGCCACCTTTTGCCTTCAATACTGTGGTGATTCTTCTTGCCATTGACTCCAGGAGATGTTGGAAGGTGATGCGAGGAATCTGACACCATGCCTGATGAATAGCACTGTCCAGTTCTGTCAGATTTGATGGTTGTGGAACAGCTGCCTGATGGCTCTTTTAACTTCGTCCCACAAATGCTCAATTGGATTGAGATCTGGTGATTGTGGGGGCCACCTAAGCAAAGTAAAGTCTCCCTCATGTTCTTGAAACCACTCCTGCACAATACGAGCACCGTGGCATGGCGCATTGTCTTGTTGGAAGAAGCCATCTCCACTGGGATACGCCATCAACATGATAGGATGAACTTGATCAGCAACGATACTTAGGTATGTTGTGCTATTCAGACATTGTTCCACACGAATTAAAGGGCCCAAATCATGCCAGGAAAACATGCCCCAAACCATAACACTGCCACCACCAGCTTGAAGGTTGGTACTCATGCATGTGGGATGCATGCTTTCATGCTGTTTCCGCGAAATTCTCACTCTGCCATCTGCATGACACAACTGGAAACGTGATTCATCTGACCACATGACTTTTTTCCAATGCTCGACTATCCAATCCTTGTGTTCCTGTGTGAATTGGAGACGTTTTATCTTGATAACTGCAGACAGCAAAGGTGTTCAAACAGGCCTTCGGCTTCCATATCCCATATGATGCAGTGTACGGCTAATTTGCCTACAAATGTCAGTTGGTCATAATAATCTGGCCACTCAGTGTATATCCCATGTGTAAGGATGAACAGGGTGTTTATTTTTATTCATTATTGAACATAAAATAAAAACATATAATTTTGAAGCAAAAATAAGTTTTACTTAACTAGAACCAGCAACAACCTAAAAGAATCACAGATCTATAACTGGGCCCTGGGTTCAGAGAGTCAGACAGGCAAGACGGCATGGAAGCCTTCTCCTAGTCCTTCACAGGCAAGATGCTAGAAACAGGTGTGGTTGGGATGGGGTCATCCTGGCTGAAGGAGAGGCGATGGAGAGGATGACCTGGAAGTGGGAAGGCGAGGAAGGGAGAAGGGGAGCGCAGAGGAGTGGACAGAGAAAGAAAAGCAGAGCACAAGGGAAGGGGATGCAATGGAAGACAGAAGAGTAGAAGAGACAAGAGAGGGAGAGAGGGAGGATGGGCTTAGAAATATCACCTACAGTAAATGTGATCAGGTTGAAAAGAGGGGAAACAAGATAAAGATAACACAAAGGTTTCCCACCAGGATTCCAGCAGGATCTGTTAGTGCAGGTCCTTGGCTCACCCTGGCCCCTGCTGGTCCAGCAGACCCAGGCAGCACCCCTAGCTTCAGGCTCCCAGAGAATGCTGGGAACCTGGGATCCCAACCAACATGGGCGCCTGCCTGTTCCAGCAGCCCCTGGTGGCTCAGTAGCTTCCTCAGCTCCTGGCTCCCAGAGGCCCCTCCCACTGGAACCAGGAATTCAGTCCATCTTGGCACTGCCAGCTCCCACCGCTCCAGGGGCCATTATGGCCCAGATTCCCAATGGACTCCCACATGCCAGGCTGCAGGAACAGCCCAGCACCGCCAGTCTGAGCAAAGAAACACAGCACCAGCACATGCACACACACAGACACACAGCAGAAGGTGGGTGCGAAGAAAGAAGCCATGCCATCTGAGCCGGCCTGGGCCTAACTGGCATGATGCTCAGGAAATAAGTCAGAGACAGACACACACTGCATGTTCTCACATATATGTGGAGTGTAAAAAGGAAACAGAGAGTAGACGGGTAGCTACCAGGGCTGGGTTGGGGGGATGAGGAGACGGTGGTCAAAGTGTCAGACTTCCAGTTGTAAGATGAGTAAGTTCTAGAATCTCCTGTACAGCATGATGACTACATTAAGAATTACTTATCGTATACTTGAAGGTTGTTAAGAGAATAAACCTTAAATATTATTGTCACACACACAAAAAAATGAAAATTATGTGAGGGCATGGAGGAAGGTGTTAAGTAACCATATCGTGGTCCTTTTTCCCCCGCCACATATACATGCATCAAATTATCATATTGTACACCTTAAACTTGGTATTATTACATATGAATATCTCCATAAAGCTGGAAAAATTTTAAGAGCTATTGCTATACTTAAAAAAACACACCAAAATATATGTATATAAAAAGGCACAAATTAATGAAAAAGAAAAAAAAAATGGCGGAAGACATAAAAGCGAAATCTAGAGTCCAAAATCAGTAGACATGGAGGAGCCCATGCTAACATTTCTTGGGATATTTTATAAGGATAGAAACCAGTTTACAATTTTGTCTCATTCTCATAAGAAAATAATTGTTTGTATGATTTTAACATTGTTGGAGCTGAGCTAAAATTTTCATGCAAAATATAACAGGCTCCTGATACCGAGAACTGCAGAGCTAAACAGATGTAGGAACATTCTCCACAGTTTCTGGAGCCTTCTGCCCTGAGATGATGGGGCAGCTCTAGACACTACGGTGCAGCAACATCACTGGTTTGTTCAGCGTTGGCTCCCTCTGCTAGCTCGCCACCTTCAAGGATGCACCATGAGGGGCTGCTGTAAACACACCGGGGTGTTCTCTGGGTTCTCAACAATCCAGCTTTCATTCATGACCCTGACACCATTGGGCATGTTAACCACACGATGCTGTTCTTTATTTTCTTCTTTATTTTTTTTAATCCTCGCCCGAGGATATTTTTCTATTGATTTTTTTTTTTTTTTTAGAGTGGAGGAGAGAGGGATAGAGAGAAACATCAGTGTGAGAGAAACATTGATTGGTTGCCTCCTGCACGAGCCCTGACCAGGGCCCTGGCCCGGGAGGAGCCTGCAACCAAGGTATGTGCCGTTGACTGGAATCAAACCTGGGACCTTTTGGTCTGCAGGCCAATGCTCTAGCCACAGAGCCAAACCAGCTAGGGCACACAGTGCCATTCTTTAAATGAAAGAGGAAGCAAATAGGGTTGTAAAAGAAATACACTGGGCTTCCAAAGCAGTGTCCTCACCCTTGAGTGAATGACTTTTTATGCCAGAGGGTACCATTTGGTTTTCTGGAAGCAGCCATTTATGTCTCAGATGGTGCCCTGAGCATGCTCATTTGCATGTAATTGATAAGCACTGTGCCCTCTGAAAAAGCTACTTGCCTTCCTCAGCATTTGCCAGAGAGGCCTGTCTTTCTGTCAGTGAAATCTTACTCTAATGAAACGTCCTCTTCAGGGGCAGGCTACTCAGAGCAGCGTGCCATGTCCCTTCCAAGGTTTTTAATTCATTTCTATTCATTTGGCTTCTGACAGACACCCACTACTTAGTCTTAATTACAGAGAATAGGTCTGCTGATTCACATGGACAGGTTTCAATGAGTTTTAAAATGCTCTCTTTCTATGATATCCAGATGCCCAACTGTCACAGAGTTTACCAAATAAACCCAGAAAATGTGCCCGTTCCCTGCATTCAGGGCTTGAACACCGTCCATTGCTTTCTGGCTTCGGAGCCGCAGGAAGGCCATCTGCTCGGCTGGAGCACCCGTGGCTGCAGTCTATGCCACTTGGAGGCAAATTGAAGCAAGATCTCCCTGGACAGCTAACGTGTAGGAAGTCATAATTCTGATGTTTTAAAGGGAGATCATAATTTAAAGACAAAATTAAGACCCTTTAAAATATTTTAACATAATCATCAGCCCAGAATTGGGAAAAGCATAATTGAGCTTTTTTTCTCTCCCACCAATTTCTTTTTTCTAATATATTTTATTGATTTTTTTACAGAGAGGAAGGGAGAGAGATAGAGAATTAGAAACATCGATGAGAGAGAAACATCGATCAGCTGCCTCCTGCACACTCCCTACTGGGGATGTGCCTGCAACCAAGGTACATGCCCTTGACCGGAATCGAACCTGGGACCCTTCAGTCCATAGGCTGATGCTCTATCCACTGAGCCAAACCAGTCAGGGCTTTCCCACCAATTTCAAAGAGCCCAGTGGTACAGGTTTGGTTTATTCCAAACCAATAATCCATTTAGAGCAAATGCCTTCTGGAAGAGCTGTTTTAAGTCATGTTTATGGAATGTCTGCTATGAGATACCTTGGTCATCTGTGTTACATATATGGACAGAAAAGCATCCCTGTGATGCCTTAATCAAAGAGTTTGTTACCAATATAACCAAACACAAAAACTGTTGCAAAGGAAAGTAAATTATTATAATGTCAATTCCTTAAACACCCTCTAATTCCATCTCCATAAATGTGAATTCCAAATTGATTTGTCACACATTCTATGACCTTGGGGTAATTAGTTGACCCTTTGTTCTTACCCTGTCTTTAAATTTAACACTTATGTATGGAATCTACCAAATATGTGCATTAGGTTATTTGCATTTCCATTGCACATATGTTAAACTATATAAATATAGAGACAAATGAATATATGTGAAGTTGATTGTACAATTTGCTAAGCATCTTCTTTGTCAACTATTTAAGAAAACTTACTTAGCTTCAGGATGCAATTTATAAGGAGGCCCATCTATCTAATTATTTCGACCTCTTTTTAAAGTAGTTTGGCCACGCAGAGGTGAACTTCTCTCCTGTGAGTTGTTAGAAGGAGCACCTCCTACACAGCACTGCAATCCTTTCTTCACCTGTCCTTGCCCTGGACATGGGGTGCTGACTCAGTGAGCAGTGTTCTCATCATGTCTGTATGATACACACCCAGCCAGAGCCCCCACAAAACATACTTAGGATATGCTTCCAGAATCCATGCTAAAATAAATAAACAAACAAAATCCTCTGTTGTCATCCTCTCTCTACTAGTAAATATACAGAGTCACAGTTGAATGGGGGACAAAGAATACATTGATTGATAAATAGAATTCCGGTTTGAATTGTAAATACATAAGAGTCACACAGAGCAAGACGCCCCCAATGTTAACATGCTTTAGAATAATCTGGGGACCTTCTGAAAATGCCATCAAGATGATCCAGTACCTGTTCAGGGAACCTCACTTCCTGTAGCAAGTCACCAGAGCACACATGTCTCTAAGTATTATTTCCTTAGTTAAAACTTCCTGCATCTAAAAGCAACCTGTACCACTGGGCTCTTTGAAGAACCTTACTTAAAGATTTTCTCAGTATTTAATAAGTTTCAAATGATTTATTAACACACTGGGAAACATAACCCAGCACCATGTAGATGTGGATGGAAGAAGACACGCAGATAGGAAGTTTACAGCAAGTGGCAACCCGGTACATGAACTGTTTGTGTGTCTGCTGTGTCCATGCCATTCCAGGACAGAGCTGCCCTTCCCAGGAAGACACCCACCGGGTCACAGTGCGCCAGCGTTTTCACAGCCGAGGGCTGCACCGCGCGGTGATCTGGGTGTGCTTATGGGAGTCTGTGTCGGTGAGGGTGTCTGCTCGCCTGCTTATTCCAAACCAAGTAACAGGGTGGAAAATGTAAATGGGCTGCTTTTTGCTGAGATTATGTTTTAGCTTGAGCAATACCCTCTTTGAGGTGTGAAGGGTCATTCAGAGCAGAATCCACCTGCTTAGGAGTCAGCTCTTTGTTGTAACCACTGCACACCACATGGGTCCGAGCTGCAGGGAACAGTGCCCGTGTAAGCAGATCCCATCTTGTGAGCAGACAGGTGACTACATGGATAAACATCGGGAAGCCAGTGGCATTTATTTTGATGAAAGGAAAGTCTGAAATGTGAAGGAAACTGTCGTTTAGTGATAAAACCCGGTTGGCTTGCTTCTCTGTAGCAGAGAACAGATATGGGTAAGAGGCGCTTCCCGCCATCCTCAGCCGCAGGCACTCCAGGCACTGTCCTGAGAAACCTGATTCTCGAACTCTCTATGTTTCTGGAATTGCTTAATGTTCTATTTTTACATCTAAAAGTGAATATAAATGACAAGCTATGTCCAACATGGATCTAATTAATGCTTAAATGTCAGTACTTTGGACATGCCTAGTGATTTCTATATTTGTCTACAGCCTGCTGTCATCAATAGAAAGAATTTTAAAGTGATACGTATCTCTGTTCTCCAAGAGAAGAGAAGCCAACCATAACCTGCAGGCACTGATACAAACAGCCTGAGCAAAACTGGTAAACACTGAAAACTCACTTGTGGTTTGGTGGCCGGCACACAGCGTCTTGGCAGCTGACACCTGAGTCCCATAAGCTCAGGAAGGTTTGAGCAAGGGCCCCTGCAGCTGCCACTGCTGGCTGGCATTTTCTAAACACCCAGGGCATGGAATGTGGGACCCGTATTTAATGTCTATGGAAGCAAAGGCCCAGAGACATTCTCTACAAAGCTCTACCAGCATGCTATTTGATTATGAAAGGGGCTACAAATGGGGTGCTGTTTTCTGTGGACTCTGCGCATGGCCCATCTGCTGCCTGTTTTGCCAGCGCAGCACCCTGCGGCATAGCACGTCAACTGGACAGCCATTTGTCCTGTGACTAAGGACAGTGGCTTAAAAACTTCTCTTTTGAAGGAATCGTAATGGACTTGTAAGGCTTCATTCTGCATTTATAAAAATGTATTTGGAAAATTCCATTGATAAATGTACAGTATATTAAGTTTGTAGTCCAAGGCATCTAAATTACTATGATTCTTTTCAGCTTCAAACTACATACAATGCAATTAAAGTGGGAAAAAATTCAGGAATAAAAAACATACACAAGCAAGAAATCTTGAGTTCTGCAGACCACATCCTTGGTGGCACTGGCAGCAAAACAGTCTACTCTGCCCAGAACTAGAGGGAGGGGCTTGGATTGAGGATAAAATGTGAATAGTATACTAACAATTTAATTAATATATTTGTGCTTCAAAAACTAGGTACATTCTCATGCAATCATGCTCAGAGAAAGCCATTTGTTCTCTCTCTTTGCATTTTAACACTCAATTACATTCTATATTCAGCAAAACTTGATAAAACAACTTCTGAATTTCCCAGGGGCAAATGAGAATGAGTTCTCAGTGTTTAGGACACAAGACTGAGCCCTGGATTTGCCTCATTCTCCTCAGCACTGTGTTGAGTTCCAGTCCCTAGAAAAGATAGGCTCATCCAGGTTAATCTGTGGGTGCGTTAAAATCCCGCCAAGCAGCTGGGGTGGGCGCAGAGGAAGTGCTGCCCGGAGACAGCCTGGCAGAGAGAGCGCTCAGGATGGAGCTGGCCTCCCTGGACCCACGCGGGGCCCAGTCTGTGCACAGACACTGGACAACGAACCTCAGAACCTTGGATGCACGCACGGCCAGGGGCACCGGCAGCTGCGGCTTCTGAGATGGCAGGTCTGGAAAGGAAGGCTGATGAAGCCTGGAAAGGAATCCCCCTCGGAGCAACGTTCCCAATCCTGCGAAGTAGAAGGGTTAGAAGCTGCTTCAAAATGCCCAGGTCCTTCCCAGCGCCCTCAGACTGCTGTCCTCCTCGCTCACACTGGCCTCCCACCAGCCCCGCCCTGCCCACTGCCTGGCCTGGCGCCCTAGGTGGACCATTCCGTGGTCAACATTTCCCGTAGAGAGAAAACATAGGAACAGCTAAGCAGAACGAGGGGCACTGTAGTGGGGTGTCTGAGATGGCCATGCCTGTGCCGCGCTGTGCCGCGCCCCACTGGCAGATCAGATGTACTCTCTCAGCAGGGCGGACTGCAGGGCTGCCTGCGGACACCCCTTTAACTGAGCACTGCTTTTACTCTGTGGATCAATGCAGCTGAATACAGGGTTTAATTTCGTTTGTTTTTTGCTGATTGAATCTTTGAATTGGTAGCATTAAACATTTTTATCCACTTTGAAAAGCCAGTCATAGACTCAACATCAAAGAAATGAATATTTTAAAATAGGTTAGGTTACCCAGATAACTTATGAACTGAATTTTAGACTATTTTTATTTACTGTTAGAAACAAGTAAAACTTAGAAAGACAATATATTCCCATGAGAGAACCAATGTATTCTCTAACGTACACATTTGATAAATTAAGACTAAAATATAAAGGCGGACACATCCAGACATAACCTGTTATTTCCAAAGGCACTATGTATATATCAAAGCACCTATTGGAGAACACAATTTAGATGTTCTATTGAGAATTAAAAATCTGATCAGCTCTGGAATTAAATCAAGAGCTCCTATAAGACACTCTGGCTCCATCACCACCCCATTTACCCCCCCCCCCCCCCCCAGGCTCAGACAGCCAAACTCTCAAACTTTCCATCACATACCAGATCTCCCAGTTACTGTCATAAAAATGGTGAACATAACAGAAGAGTGTTGCCTAGATTACAGAAGTTAGGACACCTCTTATTACGTTAAATAAACATTTTTCAAGGCTTACAGAAAACACGAGTTGATATTCAGACAGGTGCAAGAAATAAACACTCTCTAACTTTGGATTTTTTAGTTTAATATTATCTAAATTTTTATTTAATATGTTAAATCATTACAAGTAGTACATATCAAGAGGTAAGTAAAACTAAACTTGGAACTCTTCAATTTCCTCGTTTTGATCAAAATTTTCATGGAGATTCTGGTTATTTATATTTACACATGTGATATAATCTTTTCTTTTAAAGTAAGCTACATATTTCTTTCTCAATTGTTTATGTTCACTATCCAACAGCTTCCCCTCCCAATCAATCAACACTTGCGCACACATGCACACACACACACTAACTTAATTTAAACAAACCCGTGTCCCTGTGCATTTGCTGAAATCTCATCTGTGGTGACCTGCACACAGATGCAAGCATCATACTACCTCATTATGTCCATTGTGGATTTCTGCCCAAACATTGAAATACTGAATACATGTGAGTTCACTGCCAATTGCTTTTGTTGTATTTTTCCCTTGTGTTACAGTTATAGTTGTTTGTAAAGTATACTTGTAGCCAGATTATATTATTGTGAATTTAATTTCAAGATAGTGAAGATGGAATTTAAAAACTAGATGTCACAGAAAGTGGTGTTAGCATTACCTGGGGAGAAAATGTGCTATCCAATAAATCAGCTCCTGGAACTAGACACAGGAGACAGTCTGAGATGGGAGGAGAATAAATAAATAAAGCCTTCTCTCAGGCTCTGCTGGGACCAACGGTACTGAAATAAAATATTGCCAAATATTTTCGTTATTGTTTCTCTGAATCTGTCGATGATGCTTTAGATTGTCATACTCAAATACTTTTCATGAGAAGAGAAAATTCTGAGTGGCAGAAGGAAAGGTTTAGACTATCACTCCAAATAAGTAAACTTTTTAAAATTATTTTTAGGAGACACCCAATAGTTGCTAAGAGTTTCATTCCTGAGCTGATCAGATTTTGATATAGTGCCTTAGAAAATGACAGGTTATGTCTGGATGTGTCCGCCTTTTAGTCTTAATTTATCAAATGTGTACGTTAGAGAATACATTGGTTCTCTCATGGGAATATATTGTCTTTCTACTTATTTTTACTTGTTTCTAACAGTAAATAAAAATAGTCTAAAATTCAGTTCATAAGTTATCTGGGTAACCTAACCTATTTTAAAATATTCATTTCTTTGATGTTGAGTCTATGACTGGCTTTTCAAAGTGGATAAAAATGTTTAATGCTACCAATTCAAAGATTCAATCAGCAAAAAACAAACAAAATTAAACCCTGTATTCAGCTGCATTGATCCACAGAGTAAAAGCAGTGCTCAGTTAAAGGGGTGTCCACAGGCAGCCCTGCAGTCCGCCCTGCTGAGAGAGTACATCTGATCTGCCAGTGGGGCGCGGCACAGCGCACGGCACAGGCATGGACCAAATATCAGATGTGAAGATGACTATACAAGGTCACACTGTTCACCCTCTGGGAGAGTTTAAACTCCTTCCCACCATGCTATCCTCTTCCTATCCCAAATGATGGACACATGACAGAGTGAAAATTCCATTTGAAGATTAAGTTATCAGCCTGGCTGGCTTGGCTCAGTGGTTGAGCATCGACCTATGAATCATAAGGTCATGTTTCAATTCCTGGTCAGGGCACATGCCCAGGTTGCTGGCTTGATCCCCTTTGTGGGACATGGAGGAGGCAACCAATCAATTATTCTTTCTTATCATTGATGTTTCTATCTCTCTCTCCCTCTCCTTCCTCTCTGAAATCAATCTATATATATAAAAAGTCTAAGTGACTGAACTACCAAATGATCAGTTGACCGGTCACTATGATGCACACTGACCACCAGGGAGCAGATGCTCAATGCAGGAGCTGCCCCCTAGTGGTCAGTGCACTCCCACAGGCAACCACCCGTGCTCCCCCCACCCCACCATCTGGCCCTGATCAGCCCCAATTGGCGCAGGCTGGCCTGTCAACCTCCCATGCTCCCTCAGCCTGGCCAGCCCACCCCCATCAGCCCCAGGCCCTGATCAGGGTGGGAGACAGCCCTGATTGCCCCAATCACTGGCCAGGCTGAGGGACCCCGCCCATGCATGAATTCTTGCACTGGGCCTTTAGTTAAAATATATTTTAAAAAATAAGTTATCAGACATATTAACAAACAGATGGTGCCTAGAAAAGTACTAGGCATGGTAATAGAATAAAAAATGAAAACAGTACAGACCTGAGGCATCTGGTTCCTTTTCCTTACCCGTACTATACAGGTGCAGTGTAGAAGGTACTCAAAGTAAAACAAAAGCACAGGGATCATTTCTCAGGCTGCTCTTGCATACGATTTAGTACAATTTAGCAACCATTAAGATTCACATCCAATATATTTTAAACTGCTTGAATGCCTTTCTTCTGCTTTGATGTCTTTAAGTGTAATCTTGTTTAAACAACACTGTAATTTTTAGTATTTTGTCAATATAACTTGATTTAGATATTACTGCTATAATTGCTAGGTCCATACAAACCTAATATTTTATTTGCTTCCTTGCAAAGTATACATTTGTTACTTGTTCTATTTGAAATTTCAGTTCATTACCAAAGTCCTCCTTTTTAAAAATTAATTAGTCACATTTTTATTAAATTATTGTAGAAGCTTGAAAGAGCTTCTGATATGAAAATAGTCTTTTATGCTATTGATTTTCTCTGATCTTAAGATCAGCAAACACGATAATCTCTGCTTCAGTTGGCATGTAATATGTGTTCTAATTATACATCAAGCCCATATATTTTGACTTTACAAGCAAGTTATCTTTATTTTTATAGACCATCGTTTTATTATACCACAGTACTCTGAAGCCCCTATATGCCCATCCAAATCTGTATTTTGTGGGAAGGGGTAATTTTAAAAACCAAAATCAATTTAAATTCATAATGCTACATGTCTTCTTAAATCTTAATTATTGGGACAGAAAAAAACCCACACATTTATTTGAGAATTATAATTTGTTAATCTTTATACAAAAATCACTTCTGATCAAGAGTCATGATGGAAAAAGAAAGGAAAGGGTATCTACACTTGACTAGAGAGAGAGAGGTTGAGAGAGAGAAAGAGATGGCGAGAGAGAGAGATTCATAGAAGACACACCAAAGAATTAAGAAAATCTAGTCTATTTTTCCATAACCTTAGGATATTACCATTTTTATATTGCCTATTTGAAATTTATATCTTTATAAAAAACGCAATTCATTCTGGTGTTGCAAGAATTAAATTCTATGTCCAGAAATGTACTCCTGTTCTCTCCCTCTATTTGGTATAGTATCATGACTTTCTTCAGTGACCTTTGCCTAAGAGGAATGAGTAAATGTGATTCAATAGAAACGAACTATTTTATTTTCTATAGAGGAGAATTATCTTCAAAAAGAACTACCTATCTTAGATGTCATCAATCTAAAACTTTCTCTATTTTAGAATGGAACCTATAGATATTATCATGAGTTGAATTTTAAGACCAACAATACACCATAGAACACTTTTCAGAAGTTTCACTGTTAACTTTTTGGTTATGATGTTAAAATGTAATCTCTATTGTTAAATATCTTATCACTTACATACCAAGAAAATATTAAATTGATTTTCAGGAAGTAAATAGATTTTTAATGAAGTTTTATAAAATATTTTAAAGTAATAAATTGCTTTTGGTAAAACAAATATAATGAGGAAGGTAACTATTTTTAATAACTGTTCTTGTGGAAATAAAAAAATGCTTCATGATATAACCGATATTATCAATATTAATGTTATTGTCCACATTTGTGAACAATAACATTAATAACCTATTAGGGAGGGGTCATATATATTAGTTTAATTTCCAGGTTTTTTCCATAACATTCTATAAATTATCATTCCTTTCCAACAAAGGATTCAAATATTGCATTCATTCAAAGAATTCTTTTTCCAAGTAACAAGGTGAAAATACCTCAGATTTATTAAAATCCACTGTTATAGGTGATAGATTTAAATTAGATATGGTTAGGATTAGTAAAAGTATTCTCAAGTAAGCAATTATTGGATTCATAATTCATAAATTCATTGGGTGAACTTAAAATATGAATGTAGATGTCCTAAAATTACCACTGAAAAAGTTAACTTGCCATCTTTTCCCTGAATCTAATGTAAATTCTGGATTTCACTCGATAGCACGCCACGTGTGGCATCCCTCAGGCTGACAGAAGTAGCACTGACTGCTCTCTCTGTCTCACAATAAAACGGCGGGAGCCCCTGCACGTGGCCTATGGGACCCTATATGTTCTGCCCTTGAAAATTTCCTGAAATTGTATCACCACAAAAATAGCTTTCTGTCCCACCATTCATACCTTTCTTTAGAAATTCCACTGTAGGTTGTTTACTCAGTCATTTAGAAGCATAATTTTTCTCTAATATTCTCCAACTCCTGGTCATTTTCTTTATTTTTTTGATTTTTTAAAATATTTGTATCATCTATGTCTTTTAATATTTTCACAAGGTATGTTTTATTTGCAGTGTTACTGTATTTGAATATCCTTCTATGATATTTTGCTTACACTTTGTGAACTTTACCAGCTTACATTTTACCTATTTTGCCTCAAAATATCTTGTCTTTGCTCTAATATTTCTGTTTTATGCTACTACTTTCTATAGGCAATGGCTTTGATACACACACTGTATTTAGCTTTTGGAGGAATATTGGGCAGCTTGGTTGGTTAGAATGTCCCAATGCATAAGGTTACAGGTTTGATCCCTGGCCAGGGCACATAGAAAAATCAACTAATGAATAATGCATACATAAGTGGAACAACAAACCTGCATATCTCTCTCTCTCTGTCTCACTCTCTCTCTTCTCCTTCCTCCTTCATCCCCTCCCTCCCTCCTTTACTTTCTATCTCTAAAATCAATAAATTTTCAAAATCTTTAAGAAGCAAGAGAAGGATACTGTTTCATGATATATGAACATTATGCAAATCAAATGTTGGTGTCCCTATGTACACTTTCACTGAAACAGTCGTGCCCATTCATTCACCGTGATTTATGAATGCTCTCCCTCTATAAGAGCAGATTTGACAGAAACTCCAGGACCTCCAACTTTAAAATACTATCTGGCCCATCAGAAAAACGTTTCTCAACCCTTGTTCTATGGCAGCCTTCTTCAGTGCATTCTCACAGCGGCATCTGCTTACTCTGCCTTTATAATGTCTTGCATTTCTGTAATTGAGTCTGGTTATCCGATGGAGATAGACAATTGTGTGGATGTTCACACTGCCATTTCTTTCTTCCTAATGCCTAATAGACAGGAACTCTATTTCTCTCTGCAGACTTTGCCTGCTCATACTGCCCTCTGCTCGGCAGCCCAGAGTTAACCCAGGGGCTCCTGTAACCCACGCCTGACCCTGTTCACTGCCATGTGGGTCTGTTCCTCTTCCTGACTCCCTAGTTGGTGAAATATTTGTTATATTGGAGTTTCCTGAGATCAGCAACCCCTGGCATTTTTCTCCTAACCTTTTCATGTCTGTTTTTTTATTCTTCTTGTTGCCTTGTGAGTGCCAAGAGGCAAAGGAGAATCACCTTCTTTGCAAAACAATCTCCATATTGGATATCTGATTAAAGAATCTCATTGGATAATCCAGATCAAAATTAAAATGGTTTTACAAACATTTCCATCATCCTTGCTTTCACAATGATTCAGGAAAGAATAGTTCATCAATGGCACCTGATGTTTAAGCAAAAGAATAAAACACTGTGTTTCTAACATGTATCATTCCATTATTACATGGTAGATGCCTAATGAGTGCACATTCAGAAAATAAAAGTTCTAAGTGATTTTTTTTTTAGCTTCATCTCATCCAAGCCCCAAATAACACTGTAATATAATTCACACAATTGTTAAAGTTTTCAATTGGTTAGAGTAAAACTGGATGAACCTGGAGAGTATTATGCTAAGTGAAATAAGTCAGTCAGAAAAAGACAAGTATCACATGATCTCACTCATGTGTGGAATCTAACAAAATAAACCCAGAGATACAGAAGCATGGATCTCAGAGGGAAGGGGGTGGGCAGTGGTGGCCCCAGAAGAGATTAACCAAAGAAGTTGGATACGTATATGCATAACCACAGGCACAAACTATAGTGTGGTGAAGGTCTGAGGACAGGGCAGGAGTAGGGTGGAGGAGGTCAAGGCGGGACATCTGTAATACTTTCAACAATAAGTATACATTTAAAAAAATAGCATGGCGTGCTGGGGGTAAAACGACTCTGATTCATACATGTAAGATTAGCTGATTTATCATTGAGCAAGCAAATAGTGAGACAGTAATTACCACACTGGGGTGGATGTCCAGCTCTACTTCTATAGAATTTAAGAGTTGCTTATGTTACTTTAATAAATAGTAGTTACATTGAGCTTACTCAGGCATTCTTTGTTGGGTTTCATCTCACCTCTTGCTTTTAGTTCTTCATCAGTCACCACAGATGACTGTCCCTGATGGTTTATCTGTATATACAATTAGTCACATCCTTCAATATTCTTCCAGAAAGCTAGATTAAGGTCATTCTCTTCACAAGAGACAAATTTATTTAAACTCACTAATATCATAATTCTCTGTTGAAGTTTGAAAAAGCTGAGATTGCCTACAAATATGTATCTTTAAAATACATTTTATAAAAACTAGATGTCTAATATCTGGGGGAATTTAACTATTAAAATAACATATATTATTGAAAATATAATAAAGCAAAGGTGTTTATTATCGCCCAAACTTTTTCTCTTTTATTGTCATTAGAGTAGTCAAGCGGGTTTCTGGTCATAACAGCAAAGGTGTAAAACTTATGAAATTTAACAAACTCCTTGTTTTTTGCAATAAAATGTAAGATTTTCCATTCTTTCTTGCTCACAATCCTCTAATTATAAATCAATTTAAACAAACATCAATTAAGGAAGGAAAAATCTCAGACTTTCTATAATTCAGAAAATTTTAATGTAAAATAATGTTAATTTCATGGTTGGTCAAAATGTTCATCTGTAGGAGAATATTAATTTTTAATAATCCTACCAATTTTATTCATTGGAATATTAGAAGGCTTTTAAAAATAATTGTGCAGGTGTATAAACATATCAGATTTTAGAAGATATTTATATTAAATATATGTACAATACACTGTATATAGGATATTACCATTTATGAAAATATTTATATAAGGATATATTTTTAAAATGCAAAATTGTGGTATGTTAGTAGGCCGGTAGAAAAATTAAAAAATGTTTTCACTTTTAAAATCATGAGATAATGATATATGTGTAAATGTTTATTAACTATTGAAAAAAGGTGTGGTCAACCTCATGGAACAGAACAGTCTTTAGGAAAATATAGAAATAAAACATGAAGTCCCTTAGCTTATGCCACTAGATGGTGAAATAAATTATTCTTATTGTAATAGGGTAGGCCCTAGACTGGTGGGATCACCTTTCCTGTCCCTTTATCTCATTTTAATAAGGTGCCAAGATCAGTAAGTTCTGGATTCCCAGTACCTCTGATGTGGTGGCTTGTGTGCTTGCATTAATGCACATGCATGTGTGAACTTGTGTATTTCAAGGCACATTTTAGTCTCAGAATCTTCATCTCCAATCTCTTGCTCAATTCCTAGACCTTTGGTTGCCTTTCATTTTCACATGTCCAATATTTTCACTTACCTACACAATGACATGATTACCATTTATTGCATCTGTCGTAAAAAGGCATTTAAAATGTAGGACAAAAAGCAAGTAGCAAAACATAAAGTACTAATTTTCGTAGATGATGTGAATGTAACCTTAAAAAAGGAAGTGGAGTCTAGTTTTTAATTTTGGCATTAATCTGCCTGATTCATGTTTTCTCCTAGAGGCCTAGACCTATCTTTACCTTAAAAAAAATATCTTCAATACACACATATTTGTAAAAAGTAAGACTTTGTGGGGAAAAGGATATAAATGAATGAACTCATGACATTTTATCTGTCATTAATGTTTTTTTTTATGGGGCAAGCTCAACTACTGAGTGGTTAATTTTAGATGTAAATTCATTTAACATAGTGATAAGCTTAAAAATTAATGCTTGCAAATATGACCTCTAAAGGAAAGGATGATACCTATGAGACCAACAAGTGGGGAAAACCATACTGTTGACTGGAATAATCCCAGTAGGAAAGGCGGAAAGCTTTAGGCGAAAGCCCTGAGAATGGGGAGATTCAAGGATTGAGAAACATTCCTGAAACTACTGATGGTGCAAAGTGCACTCATGTTGGCATCAGGTCATTGCAATCAGCATGCTCTCCAGCCAATGCATGGAACGTTTTAAAAACCAGAAGTTATTCAAGAAAACCATTACCAATATAATATGGACTTGAGTTCATTTTAAGAGGGTATTTAGACATTTGAATCCCATCAGTATTTTCTGCAAACAGTTTTGTGTTTGCATAAATAAAGGTAAAATATATATAGTATAGTGTTTTCAAATGTCTTTTAAGGGTATTCTGATGTGGTAAAGCTTATTTTCCTAATTGAGAAGAAGATCACACAATTACATCTGCAATCTCATAATAATCATGGCATGGCTGGTCCAGCAGCTTCGTCATTTACACAGGGCAGACAGAGGGCCATTATTTTTAAAAATTAGTTGCAATGAATAAGCGATCAAGGTGCAAGACCTTTATTGGAGAGATTTTAACAAGACTTTTGAAACTGCAAAATGAAGATGTGATAATCTGATGTGTTTCCAGAAATGCTATTAAATCTCATTTAGGGTTTCTGATGTCCTAAATTAGAGACCAAGTACTTTTTGCATTGTTTTTATCTTTTCACTTCTTGATGTTCTCTGTTCTTTAACACCTCATAAGTGAAACATATTAAAAAAATTCTCATTCTAGCAAACATTGTGATTTCCATTGGGATATGGGAAGCTCAATTGCATGTCATAAACATAAACAAATATAGCCCCTTGCTTATGAAATATAATTAACTGAAAAAGATAGAGGCCAGAAGTCTCCAGAAAAAGTAACACCCCACATAATAAGTGTGATTTTCATTCCGACATACTTTATCATTTTGAGTAGAACTAGAATGAGAGGAAATTATATTGTAAAGTCATTCTTTGAAAATGGTAATTACCATTATTTAATTCCAGGACATATTCTTTTTCTGGAGCACATTTAATTAGATTTAAACCATATTTTTCCTTCTTAACCATCGGTCTTTGAATGCAACAAAAATTATAGCCATTTAGATACCACTTTTGACTTCTTATAAAGACCTAATGTGTATTTTTGCATTATATCTAGACAACAGGTAAACTAATTTTTCAGTTTTTTCTAGGATTAATTCTGCTTTCAGTTTAGTTCCATTTTTTAACATTTCTGACTGAGTGGTTGACTAAGAGCACATGCATTTACAGGCATATAAAGTAGAAGCCACTCTGAATGGTTCTTAACATCTGGTGGAACCTCTGACACCTCTTGACATGAAGTGTTCAAAGAGTTTTAAGAAAATATTATCATACGAGGTTTTTTTTTTTATCATTAATGTAAATCCACCATCCTAACTGAACTCAGTCAGCGCAGGATTGCTCTGTGGAGGTTTCCCACCTAAAGCAGAAAGCTAAAGGACAAACAACCAAAGCAAAATGTAAAATGTCCTGTCACCTCAAATACCACGTGTCTAGAAATTCAAAAAGGATTACATTAAGAGTCATGTTAGTGAGGCTGCTTGGAGACCCAAACATGGAACTGTTTTTGGGAATTTCTCTACTCTCATCATTTGCCTCTAAATTTAAAATTTAACCAACTGACTTAGGAAAGTTCTCCATGGTCCCCTGACCGGGGGACTTGGCCCGTGGAGCCTAAGGATTGCCAGTGGATGTGGGGTGGCCAGGGCCTCACTGAGCTCCTCCTCTCCTGGGCCTCTGAGAGGTGCCTTCCATTCAGTCCTTGGATCCCCTTTTCCATCTCTCACTTCCACCTTCGAAAAGGAAGGCGCGGCCCTCACCAAAGCTGAACCTGGGACCATGCTGTGCCTCCGAGTGTAAAAATCTCTTTGGTAAGAACTCCTTTTTATAGCAGCGTAGTATTCCATTGTGTAGATGTACCACTGTTTTATAAACCTCTCATCTGCTGATGGGCACTTAGGCTGTTTCCAAATCTTAGCTATGGTGAATTGAGCGGCTATGAACATGGGGGTGCATATATTCTTTCTAATTGGTGTTTCTACTTTCTTGGGATATATTCCTAGAAGGGGGATCACTGGGTCAAATGGCAGTTCCATTTTTAGTTTTTTGAGGAAACTCCATACTGTTCTCCACAGTGGCTGCACCAGTCTTCATTCCCACCAGCAGGGCACGAGGGTTCCTTTTTATCCACATCCTCACCAGCACTTGTCATTTGTTGATTTGTTGATGATTGCCATTCTGACAGGTGTGAGATGATACTGCATTGTCCTTTTGATTTGCATCTCTCGGATGATTAGTGACTTTGAGCATGTTTTCATATGTCTCTTGGCCTTCCTTCTGTCTTCTTTTGAAAAGTATCTATTTAGGTCCATTGTCCATTTTTTGATTGGGTTGTTTACCTTCCTTTTGTTAAGTTGTATGAGTTCCCTGTAAATGTTGGAGATTAAACCCTTATCGGAGATAACATTGGCAAATATGTTCTCCCATGCAGTGGGCTTTCTTGTTGTTTTATTGATGGTTTCCTTAGCTGTACAAAAGCTTTTTATTTTGATGTAGTCCCATTTGTTTATTTTCTCTTTAGTTTCCATTGCCCTAGGAGCTGTATTGGTGAAGGAATTTTTTTAGCATATGTTTGAGATTTTGCTGCCTGTGGATTCCTCTAATATTTTTATGGTTTCCCTTCTTATGTTTAAATCCTTGATCCATTTTGAGTTTATTCTTGTGTATGGTGTAAATTGGTGGTCTAGTTTCATATTTTTGCATGTATCTGTCCAATTTTTCCAGCACCATTCATTGAAGAGACTGTCTTGATTCCACTGTATGTCCTTGCCTCTTTGTCAAATATTAATTGGGCATAGTGATTTGGGTCGATATCTGGGTTCTCTACTCTATTCCTTTGGTCTATGTGTCTGTTCTTGTGCCAGTACCAGGCAGTTTTGAAAACAGTGGCTTTGTAATACAGCTTGAAATCTGCTACTGAAATCCCTTCTATTTTTTTCTTCTTTCTCAGGATTGCATACTATGCTGTGGTAAAAAAGAAGGCATTCTTACCATTTGCAACAGCATGGATGGAACTGGAGAGCATTATGCTAAGTGAAATAAGCCGGTCAGAGAAAGATAAATACCACATGATCTCACTCATTTGTGGAATATAATGAACAACATAAAGTGATGAACAAAAACAGATCCAGAGACAGAGAAGCATCGAAGAAAGAACCTCAGAAGGAAGGTAGGGGAGTGAAGGGATGGGGGGTGGGGGGGAAGGTCAACCAAAGGACTTGCATGCATGCATATAAGCCTAACCCATGGACACAGACACCAGGGGGATGAGTGCATGAGTGGGTGGGTGGGATGGTAATGGGGGGATAAGGACACATATGTAATACCTTAATCGATAAAGAAAAAAAATTTAAAAAGTGGAAAAATAACAACAACAACAAACCTCTTTGGGCACCAAAGAGACAATTTTAAATGTTTGTTCGGGGTGGGGGGACACCCCCTTAATGAGTGACGCCAGGCAGCAGAGCAATGCACTGAAGCCTGTGGCCTCCTAACCAGAGCTCTGGCTGGCGGTCCCACCCGGGCTGTTCTTGTGCCTTAATTTGACCATCTGTGAAATGGAGATATTGATAGCACTCGTGTTATGGATTAAAATGTGAATAATGTAAGAAGTGCTTAAAGAGTCCAACGTAAACTGAGTGGTATATAGATGTCTGTTAACAAATAAATGCCATAAGCACTCCGGAAGTCTGTGATTTGCTGTCTTGTCTGGCAGAGGGAACACCGCTTTGCAAACAACACAGTGGACGGATTGTTTGCCCAACCACTGACAATTCACAAGGGGTGGAGGCCCCTGTGGGAAGGTCCCAGGGAAGCAAAGGGCAGCCATTTGCTTCAGAAAAAACTGGGGACTTTAAAGATGCTCCCTAGCTCCCCCCAAGGCTTCACTCTCCACATTACTTTGTGACTTCTCAAACGCTTCCTTAAGATGTGTCATATCCTGGCAAGGAAATTCTTTAGTAGCCAACTGTACAGGTAAATGCAGCTGTTGTTTTAAATGAAAACTTGAATCTTTTCTAGAACTACCAAACATCTTGAAATTCTTTGAATACAAAAAATGAATAACATTTTCCATTAATTATTTCAGACTCTATTAAGAAAAAAAAAACATAGATAGATATATATGAGTTGGGACCTATTTAATAAAATCCTTTCAAGAAACAGTTATTCTAAATTGTACCCATCCACATCAAATTTTATCCTTTCAAATCTTTTGCTGTTTTACCTCCTATTGACAGTAAACATATAGCATTATCTATAATAATTAAAGGGTAATATGCTAATTAGACAGGCGTCATTCCGGACAGCCTTCCAGATGAAGCCAGGCCAGATGGAAGCCCGGGTCCTGGGGGCCAGAGGGAAGCCAATGCCAGCAGCTGGGGGAAGGAAGGCCTACTCTTGCATGAATTTCCTGCATCCGGCCTCTAGCATATTTATATATACTGCATTTTTATAGTATGTAATTCATCTAGTAACTACATAGAAGACATTCAGCTGCAATGCCTGGAAAAAATTAAAATTGCATTTAATTTTTATTAATAATTTTTATTTAAAATTGCCAAATGTCTTATACTAATTTGATATACTTACACACAATTAATGAATAAAAATTCTCCCTCTGCCATAATTCTCACTTGATAGCATAATTTTAGCTGTATACTACAACAAATTATTTTAAAAGAAGCCATAAGACTCTCCTATTAACATTTTCGTTCTTTTTTGAATTTGTCATAAAAATGAGCAATCATCATATGGTTTAGTTTAAACAGAACAGATTTGTTTCACACCAAATATCACTTTGTATCTCTTCATATCAATGTTTCATATCTTTTATTAAGTATTTTCTTTCTCTCTTACAATGGTTCTGATTTGGGTGATAAATTATATGATTAGTCTAATTTTTTATCATATTTATTTTTGCTTCAGTGTTTTTAATAGTATGTCACAAAAACCTTTTTCAATGTATTTTCAATACATTTTATAATATTCTTAAAAATAAATATTAACATACTTATTTAAATTGAAAAATGGTTTGGGGGTTTTCCTAACTGAATAAGACTGGTTTGATAGCAAGGGTTGGCTTTGCAAATTTATTTACACGATGGGAAAATTTTTATAAGCATAATGCTCTAAATATGCCTTTCAAAATGTACAATAAAAGGTTT
Source organism: Corynorhinus townsendii (assembly GCA_026230045.1). Classification (NCBI taxonomy): domain Eukaryota; kingdom Metazoa; phylum Chordata; class Mammalia; order Chiroptera; family Vespertilionidae; genus Corynorhinus; species Corynorhinus townsendii. The sequence goes on along the minus strand of JAPDVU010000010.1, from coordinate 5,320,751 downwards.
CTAATAAAGTGTATTTATGTAAAAACTTGTATTCTTAGCCAATGTGTGCTGAAATTAGTACTATTTATTAGTACTAAAATCCTTTATTTTTAAGGATTTTGAATGTATTGGGTTAATCAGGTTGATTCTTTTTAAAAATATATTTATATTGATTTCAGACAGGGAGAGGGAGAGAGTGATATAATATAGAAATAGAAACATCAATGGTGAGAGAGAACTACAGATTAGCTGCCTTCTGCATGCCCCCCACTGGGGACCAAGCCTGCAACCCGGGCATGTGCCCTGACTGGGAATAGAACCTTGACCTCCTGGTTCATAGGTTGACGCTCAACCACTGAGCCATGCCAGCTGGGCCAGGTTGATTCTTAAGTAAAAGAGTAACAGGTAGAAAATGTAGCCACTGGAAAAGGTGATGTGAATTTGTTTCAGGACTAGAAATTGCAAATTAATCCATCCTCTGGCATGTCCCCAGTTTTCCCTGTTAATGTAAGCCTGGCTTAATTCAAGCTAGATGTAGGTTTTATAAAAAGCATTCTCTTCTCCCCCATGTCTTTCCTAACAGTTGATCTATTGTGACTCTTCAGACCTCTGGAGTTTAATACGGAAAGGGCCAAGATTAGTGGTGTGGTACTAAGAGAAAAAAGTCAATTTCAGGGTTGATTTTCACTCACAGAGCAAAGGTGCAGATGAGGCTGCTGTGCGGTAGCTCCCAGTCAATGAGGGTGAATTTGACAAAATGTACCAGAGTTTATTCTGTCAATTCAGTCATCGGATACAGTGAAGAGGTTAGGTGCAGCGTGAGAACACTCAAATTTGAAATGTTGTTGATCCTGTAGTTTTGCCTTGTGATCAGGTGCAGGTGTTGTTTCTAGGTGGGATGAAGACAAATGTCTTTTGAATGAAAGAGGTTGACACCTTTAAAGTCACTTCACTTATATTCACTAGCGTGAATATAAAAATCAGCGATACTAATTAAATATGAGACGTAAATAAAATGGCCCAAATATGAAGACACATAAAACAAAAGTCAAATACATTTTGGGACTAAAATATAAAACTGAATTAAATGTCAATTTAAAAAGTGAAGAAACTAATTTTAAAATGCCATTAACTATAAAATTTAATTATATAACATTATATTATACAACATATTTTCATGTATAATAAATTTAACCTTAGTAAAATATTCTGGTTTTGGTTCTAAAATATCTGCCAAATTTCCTTGTTAATAAGAAGTTAATTAAATATTTTACAAATTTTCAGTTTTTATCTGTATGAGGGTCATAATTTTACCCTTAAATGTGAGGTTCTGAATGCTAAATAAACTTATTGTGGTAATCATTTTTCCATATCTACATATATCAAATTATTATGCTGCTCACCTTAAATATATAGGATGTTATATGTCAATTATATCTTAATAAACCTGGAAAAATGCATCTTTCACCCATTTTGTTGGTCTTCCACCAAGAAGTTGAAGGCATCCACCTGAGAGCGATGGGTAGACACAGTGCACCCCTACGAGCAGTTTGAGACAATGCATGCCATTTCTTGGTTCTCAATGGTAAATGCTTAGTGAAAAGAGAACCATTTTTACTAATTTTATTTTTCCTTTCCTATAATGCATTTTATTTTAATATTTTTTGTTTATTTACGCATTTAAACTTAAATCAATGAAGAATCCTGTGCGCACGGGGATGGAGAAGAGTGCTTTGATCTCTGGACCAATGACATCTTGTGTCTCTGGATGTACACTTGACCATGATGAAATGATGGACCAGAAGCTCTAACACCTCTGTGTCTGTACTTCGGGATGGAGTTCACCTTCCGTTGTGTGAACGGTCAGGTCTGTGTTCCTCCAGAGGGCTGTTGATAATTTAGACGGCTCTAATATTAGAAAGACAGATTCGTGCACCGGTGGGGTTCTCAGCCTGGACTGTGGGTTTCTGACATCCCCCCAGGGGTCCCAGATTGCAAGAGGGCACAGGCCAGGCCAAGGGACCCCACCCAGTGCACGGTCAGGCCTAGGGAGAGATCAAGGGAGGGCTCCATGATGTGTCCGGCCCTTCTCACCCAATCCCAATTGGCCAGATGCCAGCAGCAAGCTAACCTACTGGTCAGAGTGTCTACCCCCTGGTGGTCAGTGCACATCATAGCAACTGGTCAAATGGTTGAACAGTCTGACACTTAGCATATTAGACTTTTATTATATAAAATAACCTTAAAATTCCTAGAAATCTAAGGAAATTTAATCTCAATTCATAGATGTGTTTTAAATATACTTTAATTTTTATAAAAATGAATCCAGAAATACATTATGAGTCTAGATTCACATCAATTAAACTTTAGCAAATGAGGCTAACATAATAAAACTTGTTTAAAACAGCTATTCTACTCCAATTTACCAATGTCAGTTATAATACAAGTTTACTGGTCAAATAAATCAACATTAAACCTATTGATTTTATATTATAAATTTATTTTAACTAAATTTCAAAATATTCTGACAGGTATTATTAAATGGCAACAGTAATACTAATTATTATTATTTTCATTGTTGACAGTATTACAGATGTCCCCCATTTACCCCTCTTTGGGCCCTTCCACCCAACCCTGAACCCACCCCAGGCCTTCATCACACTATTGTCTGTGCCCATGAGTTATGCATATATGTTCTTTGGTTAATCTCTTCTCGTCCCCCCACATTCCTTCTTTCTGAGATCTGTCAGTCTGTTCCATGCATCCATGTCTCTGGACCTATTTTGTTCATTAGTTTATTTTGTTCATGAGATTCCATATATGAGTGATGTCATGTGATATTTGTCTTCCTCTGACTGGCTTGTTTTGCTTAGCATAATAATCCCCAGGTCCGTCCATGCTGTTGGAAAGGGTAAGGGATTCTTCCTTTTTACAGCTGCATGGTGCTCCATTGTGTAAATGTGTAGCATGACCACTTGAAGAAAATTTTCAATATATTTAGATGACTTGAAACCATGGACTGACATTGAGTTAACTAATAGGTAATCACTAAATACCATGATCAATTTTAAACAAAAATATTACTGAAGCATTGATTACCAAGCATAATGCTTAGTTAAATGATTTTGCATCTTAATTTTGCACACCACAAGAAGATGTGTTTTTGTGCCATGTTAATAAATGTGCTCATTTTTCCCATTTTGAGACATTTATAGGTTGAAGAAAATCGTGCTCTAGGCTTTGCAAGCCACTGACATGCTGGGTATATCTCAGAAAATTATCAGCTCTTTCTCCTTCCAGTTGCTTGTGGTTGAGAAGTTTCCTTGGGATGTGGGACTTTCACTGGTAAAATCTGGACAAACTTAGACACCCTGCAGATAGTGAGTTATATTGGTTAAAATATATAACCAATATAAGTAGTGGAGTCTATACTTAGTAATAGCAGTAATATAAAAATAGAACTGTGGATGTTTGCTTTCTGCTTTTAAAGGAAAAGGTGTGGGTGTTCCCATTTGGTCTCCTGATCTACAAATTTTAATTGCTAAAACTTTAATGACCCTCCCCTAAATTTTTGTCTTTGTGGGAAAAACAATATTTCACAATGTTGAAATTGAAACAGAATTTTTTAAAAAAAATTATTCATTTAAACACATTAAACATATCATATATTAGTAGTCTTTGGTATTATTATGAAATGAATTTAACCTCACAGACCCCTGAGATGTATTGTCAAGAAAATTTTCAGTTTGTTATAGAATATAAATAAGCATAAAAAGGACAAAACTTGACAAATGAATTTTATTTGCTTTTTTATAATATCGGAATCTAAAACATTAAAAATATGTTAAAATCTTAGCAAAGTTTAACCAATTTTGGTGGACTTGTTTTCATGATTTGTTGTTTATTGACTTTATAATATGAAAGTATTTTCTTCTGTGCATTCTGCCTAGAATCTGTGTTTCCCCCTCGTAATTTTCTGTTTTTTATGTTCACTCTATCATACCCTCAATTATTTAAGAAAACAAAGAACTCTTCATCATGAAAGAGCTAAGACTGTGGTTGGCAAACTCATTCGTCAACAGAGCCAAATATCAACAGTACAACGATTGAAATTTCTTTTGAGAGCCAAATTTTTTAAACTTAAACTTCTTCTAATGCCACTTCTTCAAAATAGACTCGCCCAGGCCGTGGCATTTTGTGGAAGAGCCACACTCAAGGGGCCAAAGAGCCACATGTGGCTCACGAGCCGCAGTTTGCCAACCACTGAGCTAAGGTTTTTATATTCATGTTACTATGTATGTTTATTATCAAATGTTTTATTGTCGCATGAATAAAATGGGTAACTGTATTTTTTCTCAAGAACTCATGATTCTATTTTAATCAAGTGTCAAATCTCCTTGATTATTTTTGGGGGTAGAAGGATGGAGGAAAGCTTTTCCAGATCAGATCCTGACAATAAAATAAAATGCTATCCAGGAAATTTTTGTACTAAAATCTAATTTTTAGATATCACCAATGGTCCCTGGAAACATCGCAAAGATTTACTCTTTCACCCTATAAATAGAAGGCTATTAGAAATGAGTATAGTTACCCGATGGCACTGCTGATGAGCTGGGATAGGAGAGGTATTAATCAGAAGACACTCTTAACTTTACTTAGTCAAAGCTCAATAGGGAAAAGTTAATAATATCAATAACATAAAAGTGATGCTTTATGATAAGTCCCTAGAGATTTTCCAATGCCCTCATTTTTTATATCTTTAAACTTGGAGAAAATACAGATAGAGTTAGCCTGGAAATTCTGTCAAATTGTACTATATTTATCAGAGCCAGTGATGGTTTGCCTAATAGTGAAAGGCAAAACCAGCACATTATTACCAGTTATTATTTCAGTTCTTTAACATGATAACTTGTCTATAACCCTACTTCTTGAATTTGATTATAGCATCTCCTATGCTAGTGGTTTTAGTTGAGGAATATACATTAGACCTACCTATGGGATGTAATAAAAACACCTACTTTAGGATTGGAGAATCTCCTTAACTAATGTTCTTATTATGTTCTTGGCATGTACCTGGAATATCATATTATAGTATAATTTATATACATGTATCTATAATTCTCAGGTTTATTGTATGTTATATATGACCATTTTTCTCTTCAAAACTTATGTTCTTCCATTTATACAAGTCAGGGCACTCACTGTGTTCTTTGAAATGAGATTTACTAGATTAGAGACCTTGTCCTTAAGAAGTTTTTGGAAATGGCTTTATTACCCTCTCCAGCATGGCCCAGAAACTACCAGATGTCCTTGTCAGTCTCACCTGTATCGTCATAACTTCTCATCAGGCTTTTCCACTTGAGAATGAGCAGGAATGAATTCATCACAGCCTCTTAGGTCTCCGTCACCTGGTTTTGTTTTGCTTCCATGCTTCCATGGGATTCTGCAATCAGCTCTAGACCAGGATTTGTGTCTGAAGCAAAGACCAGTGTCAGAGCCCTGTGGAAAAGTACTGCTCTCAGTTCTTAAGATAGCATCACTTCATAGAACAGATTGATGGGATTAGGGGACGTACTGAAGGCATCGCTCAGAAAGCCTCCACACAGGCTTTGCCAGAACTTCAGGCTCCAGAAGTCAATGACCTCATTTGACCACTCACCCAAGTGGAGCCTAGAAATAATTAACCACACAGCACTGACCGAACTACTAAAGGGTGTTTATATTGATTTATTTGGAACGTTGTTGATGTTACTGTAATGCTGTATTTTCCAAATGTATAAGGAAAACTCTTCACTTCTTAAGCTATCGGGAAATGATACCTACTGAGTAGTTAGTTGTTTATATTGAAATAAAACATACTTAAGTGACACATTATTCTAACTAACAACCCCTTTCCCATTTCCAAAACACATCCCTGAGTCTCTTTGATTTATATGGCAATATGGTTATTAAGGATCTGACCTTGTGTGTTTTTATCATAATTATAATGGAATGATTATGCAACCAATGCCTTTCCTGTAATAATATCATATTTGAAAATGATGTTCATTGAATCAGGTAGGGCAAACTAGTTTGAGGTTTACTATTTGGAGCCAACACTTATAAATCCCTCTCATAAAGACTCTCATGACTTGTAGGGCCCCAGTTTTATGAGTGATGGAGAAAGGTCACTCTACCAGGTGAGGAATCTGAGTATTTCAGAAACCATGAGATGAAAGGAATTCTCCTGAATTCATGTGTATACCAGGTATCAGTCTGGTGGAGATTTTTCTTAGATTTGTTTTCTTAGAGTCTAAAGAGCAAATAGTGGAACCTTTAAGTGCAATTTGGGGTTTATCAAGATCTCCAGCAAATTTATGAAGAACCATCCACAAATAAACATTCTGCCTCCACCTATGTAAGTCATAGACCTTTGGTCAAGAGTAACCTTTGATTGAAATAGTTTTTTAATTATAAAGGGGGGTGACTGTAATAAAAATTGAAATAAGCAAAAATAAGGACTAGATATATTTCATTGAAAGTTGCATTGTTTAGAACACATCATTATAGGTGAGTCCATTCTTTCCACACTGCTGGGTATTTTACAGCTTTTTATGCTGCAGATAGCTTATAGAAATGCACAATGACTGCCACCCATGGACATGAGTTATTTCTGATGGACATTTAAATGTCTCTCCTCCTCATGGAGAAAGTCAGTGTCATGTCTATTTGTACATCGTTTTTACTTTACTTTCTATAAAGCTGCACCTCTTGACTTCTCCTTTGAGCCAGCCCATAGTCTCACTTGCCTATTTTCCCCATTAAAACTGAGTTAAAATGAAATCCTTAACACATGAATACAATCCTTAACACGTGAAGTAATTTTGTTTCCTTGTACAAATTATAAACTAAAATTTGTATATGTCTACATGACTCAGACTTCAAGTGCTTTATTCTCGTTGGCATAGCAGAGATGCCTCAATTTCAATGAGCCTAATTGCCATAAACAAGATGTTTTGTTTCTGATGACTTGAAATCAGGTCTAATATCTTACTTACAAAGCTTACACTGTTAAATCATCATTCCATTCAAAAGAGTGGGTCACCCTGTGCCCACTACTTTTCTAGATCTGTCAACTCTCAGTGGAGCCATGCGAGGTGGTGGGGTGTGACTGTCTATAGGCAAGGCTATATTGATGATCGGAGATGCAGCCACAGGAATCTGTTCATTTAGGTTGAGCCCCCTGTGAAGTTCCAGAAAGAATTGAGCTTATCTAGATGAGACCACACAATTAGCAACAGCATGCCTTTGACAGCAAGACATGTTGAAGGAAATTGTGTTAGTGGGGACTAGGCTATATATGGGAGCCAGGCAGTAAATTAGCTAAGAGACAAATTATGAAATATATGCAAAGTTCCCCTTGTCTTCCAGAATAAAAATATATCTTTTTATTTTAATGGTTATCTCAATTTTCACCTTTCACTGTATTTTACAAGGACAGTAACCTCTAGCTAAAGTAACTGAGTATATTTAGCAATAGGAAGCTGATTCTCAAATCACTTAGTGGGCATATAAATTCTGCAAGGTTTTTCTTTTCTTGTTTTACTGACTTAAAAAAACAGGTCTAGTTTTTAAGACCAGCAAACTTTCCTCTTTTAGTAATAAAATGCCTTTTTAATTGTTGGCTCTATTACAAATGTCCCCTGTTTCTCCCCTTTGCCTCCCCCCAGCTTGACCCCTGTCCTTTCACCACATTGTTGTCTGTATCCATGGGTTATGCATATATGCATATGTATTCTTTGCCTTTTTACTTGCCATATACATAAGTGCTAAATAAATCTATTTACTTCCCAGGCCCTGAGAAATGACTGTATCTCTAAATATAGCTACTTCTTAAAGTGTTTTTTCAAACCTAAATTTACTATGAAAGTGATGAGTAAGATTTCACAGGACATTCCGAAGGACTCTGACCCTCACCTGGACCTGAGGTCCTTCTACTGCTTGCCAATGTTCTTATGCACATTTTAAGTGACTCATGTTTTCAACTTCTGCTCAATAATGTCTAAAACAGTTCCAACAAATTATGCACAGTTGAAGTTCTTAGTGTTCCAATTACTTTTTCCTCAGCAGTTTACAATTTCATAACATCAATAGAAAAAAATTAGATGCCACTGCTCTGTGTGATTTTACACAGCGAAGTTGAATGTACCGTCTTCATGTTGCCTATGTTGTTTGCTTGATTTTGTTTTTGGCCAGGGAAGTACTCTAGTGTCATCAGAAAATAACAGCAGTCCCAGGAAGCATTGTCAATTTGCAAATTGTCAAGGCATGTGGTCACTGGAGTATGAAGGTGGAAGGAAGGAGGAAGCATGATTGCTGGTTACAGATCTGTTCAACCCTAGAGTCCTATTGAAAATCACAGCTGAAATACAAGTCAGTTAACTTACTGAACTTAACTCCGCCTTTGGGTTCAGTTGTGGAGACAGACTGTTAAATGCTTACATTGATTCCATGGCTTTAATTAGACTGGGACCACTCTCTAGGTTCCTTGGTCTGAGTCCACAATGAAGTGGTTGGTATGTTTTTCTCATAATTATCCAACATGAGCTAATATTGGAGCCTCTGTTATTTCATTTCTTTGAAAATCAAGCAAAATTATGTGATAATAGTGAGTTTCCTTTGTCTCAGAATGCATGGTGCTTGCCTTTCACTTAAAAAATAAGTGTATAACCCTAGCCGGTTTGGCTCAGTGGATAGAGCATCGGCCTGCGGACTGAAGGTTCCAAGTTCAATTTCGGCCAAGGGCACATGCCTGGGTTGCGGGCTCGATCCCCAGTAGGGGGCATGCAGGAGGCAGCTAATAGATGATTCTCTCTCATCGTTGATGTTTCTAACTCTCTCTCCCTCTCCCTTTCTCTTTGAAACCAATAAAGAAATATATTAAAAAATAAATAAAATAAGTGTATAAACTCAAAGTATATTTTTCTGAGAAAATGTATAAACCATAGGAAGAAGTCAAGAAATACCCATGTGCTAAGGATTAGTGGTTGAGTCTAGCTGATGATACATACAGAGGTGGGTGAAAGTAGGTGTAAAGTTGGGGGTGGCATTCTTTTGAGTTAATAAAACTATTTTAATAATCATAGCTTGCATGTATTTATCCACAGAAGAACTGTAAACCTACATTTCTCACCCCATGTATTTGGTGACACAAGATCTGAAAAAAGGAAGCAATTGTAAAATGTTTAGTTGATACAACGGAGCCTTTTATATATTTTGTTTTAAAAAAATACCTGCGGTGACTTCTGACACCAACTAAACTGCATCAAGCCAAACTTCATAGTTTAAGGGCACAGTGTCTGGAGGAGAACTGCCCTCATTTCAGACATCAGCTGTCTCCTGGGGGTTCCTAGTGCCAAACTCAGTTTTAACCAGCTGGCTCCAAATGAGGGATTTCCACTATGTGCTCAGGTTTGTTAATCTACTAGGATAACCGACACAACACAGGAAAGCACTCTGCTTATAATTACAGTGCTATTATAGCAAAGGATACAAATTAGAGCCAGTCAGAAAAATCATCAAACCTAATAATAACAAACATGTAAATTGACCGTACCTCCGCTACACCCACAGCCAATCAGAATGAGTATGCAAATTAACCCAACAAAGATGGAGGTTGATTTGCATACATAGGCGCCAAGAAGCCTGGATCCCAGGAACTTTCTCAGCACCCAGGTCACTCCGAGGTGGGTCCTGAGCAACCTGGGAAGGGCCTGAGCCAGGGGGCTCCTGAGCAGGGGCAGAGCCAGCCATGGGAGGCATCTGGGGAGCCCCTGACCAGGCCCTGAGGCTTTAGGCCTTGGCAGGGGCGAAGCCCACCATCAGAGGCCATCGGTGATCAGTGTGAACTACAGAAGAAACACCTTTTCTGACCACTCATTGGCTAAGCTCCCTGTATGCCACTGGTAATATTCTTAGTAAATTGGGTATAAGAATCCAAGAAGGTGATCTAGGGTTTTTCCACCTCACTCCTGGAGGAAAAAAGGAAGGTTGGCTGCTGGAGGGGCTAAGAAATGTCATATCTTGCCCTAGCCGGTTTGGCTCAGTGGATAGAGCCTCAGCCTGCTGACTGCAGGATTCGGGTTCGATTCTGATCAAGGGCATGTACCTATGTTGCAGGCTCCTCCCTGGCTGGGGCCCAGGTCAGGGCTCATGCAGGAAGCAACCAATCAAAGTGTTCCTCTCACTTTGATGTTTCTCTCTGTCTTTCCCTTTCTTTTCCACATTCTCTAAAAATCAATGGAAACATATCCTCAGGTGAGGATAAAAAAACATAAAGAAAGAAATGTCATATCCTATGAAAGACACATCTTGAAAATGCCTAAAGAAAGTTGTCATTTTTTTGTGGTGAAGGGACTAGAGTCCATGTTGATGAAAACACTATGGTGGCTGCGGTGACTGGCAGTGGCTGCAGCAGCAGGGTGATGGGGCTGGTGCCTTCCCCTGATCAGCCTGGTCGCCTCCCACAAAATGAGGCCAGACTGCGGTTTAGGCCCGCGCCCCATGGGGAGTGGGCCTGAGCCATCAGTAGGACATCCCCTCAAGGCTCCCAGTATGTGAGAGAGGGCACGCTGGCCTGAGGGACACCCCAAGTGCAAAAAGTACACATTGAATATAATTATGCACCGAATTGCGTGCCCTGGGCCCCTAGTAGATGTATAAGACAAGGTCTAGGAGGCTCCAAACACAAAGATTTTTATGGTCTTCTTCTGTGGACTTAGGATGTGCAACCATCAAGGCATCTCAGTGGTGACCGTCAGAAAAAGATTGCCAAGGAGTGAAGTTCACCAAGCTTCAATGCTCAGAGTTGTGATTGGATGGGAATTTGATTATATAGGTATGCTTAATAGCATCATTGATCAAACTTTTGAATTTGGCCTCTAGGACTTCACCTCTCTGCACTCATCAAGCTGATATCACATGGCTCAAAGCCCCACTGCTCTAATCATAGGACTGGCCTTTCTGCCATGAGCAGCCCCCATCCTGAGTCATCTTGTTGCCATGAGCTATCTAGGGACCGACAGTGAGCCACTTTGCTAGCATAAACCACTATGAATAAGAAGGACACCCCTGTATTCAGGAAATTCTAGGAATCTAGAAGCTAAATCCCAGCAACCATGGACAATGATCTTTCCCCATTAATGACATCTGATGGGATTTTTGGAACCAAAACAGACCCCAAAATGCAAATGAAATCTTGAGAAGAAAATGCAAAACTGAATGCTTCACCTTTCTAATTGCAAACTATATTACAAAGCTATAATAATAAAAACTGTATGGTATTGGCATAAACCCAGACACATAGATCTATGCATGCCTTAAAACTCTCAGAGAGTTCATACTAAATAAAACTTTACAGATAAATACATTTGAGAAAGTATTTAATTGAAAATCTAATATAAATAAACATAAAATAATTGACACCAGAAAGCACTAAAGCACTGACACATTTCAGAAATTATTATAAAGCAGAGTAGTTAGTATAGGAAAAAAAATCTAAAACCAAAGTAATTAGATAATTATATGCTCATATGTTTAAATCAACAAAGAGGTGGATGTTTGGACAGGCATAATTATATACAATGTGTACTTTTTGCATTGATGATATTTATGATTTTTGACAAGTACATATTGTTGTTTCAAAAATATCCCTGTCTTTTAACAATGTGATAACATATTGTCATACATAATAATTTGATCTTATATCATGAAATCACATGTATTTTAAATGATTTAATGAAAATGATTTGATGCTGTTCTATACCAGACAAGCTATCCTATCTAATAAAGATGGAATATGAAAATTTACTGTCACACCATCACAAAGATGGAAGTGCCCACAGCCAATAAGGAATAAATATGCTAATTGACTGCCACACCCTCAAATATGGCAGTGCCCACAGCCACAGAATGGCAGCTCTCAGTCACCTCAGTCCCGCTGGGGTGGCAGGCGGGCGGCCCCCAGGCGGGTCCAGCCACTCTGTGCACCTGCATCTGGAGTCCCCCAGTCCCCTCAGCTCCCCAGCTGCCCAGGGCCAGCCCAAGGCACAGGCAAGTTTCAGATGCCAGCTGCCCAGCCACCCAGGGTGGGCCCAAGGCACAGGCAAGCCCCAGATGTCAGCTGCCCAGCTGCCACTCGAGGGGCAGGCAAGCCTTGGATGTCAGCTGCCCAGCAGCCCAGTGCAGGCTGGAGGCGCAGGCAAATCTTGGATGGTGGCTGCCCAGCCGCCCAGGGCTGCCCGACGCTCAGGTAACCAGGGCCAGCCGAGGCTTGTGCTGCAGGCAGTGGCAGCAGCAGAGGCGTGATGGGGGTGTCACCTTCCCCTGATCAGTGGGTTGCCTCCCACCCCTCAGGGCTCCCAGACTGTAAGAAGGGGTAGGCCGGGCTGAGGGACGCCCCCTCCAGTGAATGTAATTTCATGCACCGGGCCTCTAGTCTTGAATATTATTGCTGCTTTTGGCTTGTTTTACTGAGCAAAGTATAGGGAAGGTGCTAATTGTTATGCCAAGTGATTTCAGAACATAAAAAACTAGTGGGTTTTTTTCCTAAACCTGAAGCATGTAGAAGTCAAGTACAGAAATTTAACAGCATGAATTGAAATTGGCTGAAAGCCCTGCCAACAATTTTAATAATAGAGCTGTGTGTGAACCTTGACTATTTCCATTCATAAGATATTTGTAGAAAGTTTCCCCTCTCATGAGGAATAGAAGTCTTGAAATTCTGATTTAATTTCAAGCTTGAGTTAGATTCAAAACAAAATATGAAATTCAAGTAACATCATCTGAAGTTAATATCCTTTATATACCTAACTATTATAGGGAACAAAAATCGTGCAATCTATATTCTCTCCATTGTAATATCTGCAGTGATCAGGAGCTCATTAGATTTCTGATGGCTTTGATTTTGAGGACTCGGCCCCAGGAATTTTTATCATGATATCCCTTAGTTCTATCTCAACATTAATGGCTTGATGCTATAACCAGTTGTTTGTAAACTTTTCATAATTGTCTAAAACATAGTAACCACTCAGTTCCAACCTTTTGAAAGAATAAATAATTGTATGCTGAAATATCATGCTCAACCTAGCTTCTTCCAAATAAGCTGCCAGGGAGATATGATTCTAAACAAAAAAAAAATCTGTCTAGAAGGTCTAGAGGCAATGCTGGAATGTCCATTCAGGTGAAATCTTGGGTTTCTCGGGGATTCTGTGTGGAGGATGAAGAATTGTATTCCACAGGGAGCATGTGATATCTTCGTGAGCTCTGTAAGTGATCAAATTGAAATAATACCCAACATATTATGAGTGCATGCAATTTTTATAATAAAACTAGAGGCCGGTGCATAAGATTAGTGCACAAGGGAGGTTGCCTCAGCCCAGCTTGCACCCTCTCCAATCTGGGATCAGGCCTAAACCAGCAGTAGGACATCCCTCTCTCAATCTGGGACTGCTGCCTCCTACCCGCTCACCTGCCTGCCTGCCTGATCATCCCCAACCATTCTGCCTGCCTGCCTGATCACTCCTAACCACTCTGCCTGCCTACTTGGTCACCCCTAACCCCTCTGCCTGCCTGCCTGATTGCCCCTAACCACCTCTGCCTTGGCCCCCACCACTGTGGCTTTGTCTGGAAGGACATCTGGAAGATGTCTGGTCTATCCAGTCTAATTGGCATATTACCCTTTTATTAGTATAGATAACATGGTGGTTATCAGATTTTGAAACTGATGGATGAAACATATAAAAACACTAAGAACCTCACATTTGTGGAATATGTCTCAATCACTTCACATTTTATAAGCTCAATTAGAGCTTTTGTTTTTGGTTGAAGGGGAAATATGTAATAGTGGGTAGACAATAAAATAGAACAGGTTAAAAACAAAATTTGTATTTTACCAAAACAATTATTTCCTTTAAAATCCCATCTTAGTTTTAAAAATGACAGTATTTATAAAACACAGATTTAGTTGTTTTCTTGGAACTTTTTACTATGATGTTATAGAATCTTAATGTTAGCAAATTTTAACACTAAATAAGAAATGATTAGAAGGACATTATAGAGTCAATAAACAAATATCCTAAGAGGAGTTTTCAGTGTAGTCATGTTACACTTGCTACTGTCCCCAAAAGTGAGGTAACCATGGTGAAATATTCATCTACCTATGTTAGGGTTCTGTTTATTTTTGAAAATATCCAATGAGTTTGGTACAAAAATAGGCTTTGAAACATCAGAGATAAAAACAAACTGATAACCTAGAAAAATTATTTACATGCGCCCTAACCCGTTTGGCTCAGTGGATGGAGCATGGGCCTGCGGACTGAAGGGTCCCAGGTTCGATTCTGGTCAAGGGCATGTACCTTGCTTGCAGGCACATCCCCAGTAGGGGGCATGCAGGAGGCAGCTGATCGATGTTTTTCTCTCATGGATGTTTCTAACTCTATCCCTCTCCCTTCCTCTCTGTAAAAAAAAAATCAATAAAATATTTAAGAAAAAAAAATTATTTACATGCTTAGCACTGGTGGCAAATTAAAAAAAAATGCTATAATCAACACAATGATTCTGACAAATAACTTAATTTTAGAAATGAACTAAATTAAAAAAAAAAACCCTCATAAGATATTGTCCTCATGCTTGGTGAGATACTTTTTTTCTATAATGAGGGGGAGGGGCAGGGGTCCTTTAGCCTGGCTTGTGCCCTCTCACAGTCCAGGAGCCCTCAGGGGATGTCTGACTGATGAGTCATCCTTAGCATGAGAGAGGCTCCCGCCACCACACCAGCAGTGAGCCCAGCTTCTGGCAGGACAGCACTCCCCATGTGGGAGCGCACGGACCACCAGGGGCAGCTACTGTGTTATGCCCCCTGTTGGTCAGTGTGCATCATAGCAACTGGTGGTTTCACTATTCATTTGATTTGCTTATTAGCCTTTTATTATTTAGGATAATATAAATAAGGTAAGTAAGCTACATGATTTTCAAGAATGTTTTGAACTCTAAGAATCATGTTTAAAATATTATAATTTCCTAAGTGTCTGAATGCTTTATTATGTCCGTATAGATCTGTGTCATTACAAATCCATACATTTATTTGATTTTTACAGAGAATGTATGAGTTAAGCACATTCTACCCACATTTATTGGTCAGGAGATCAAGACTAAAAAACAAACAAACAAACAAACACATGTGATCATCCTACTATCAAGTGGAGATAATGCTAATCTTAAAATTATGCTTTTGAGTGTTTTATTATTATTTATTATTACTTATTTTTAGAGAAGGAAGGGGAGAGAGAGAGAGAGAGAGAGAGAGAGAGAGAGAGAGAGAGAGAGAGAGAGAGAGAGGTGTGAGAGACACATTGATCCTCTCCCATGCCTTCTGACTGAGGATCCAGCCCACAACCCACGCAAGTGCCCTGACTGACTGTGGATGGAACCTGTGACCTTCTGGTACACACTGACCGAGGCTTTCCTGTGGTTTAAAGTTGAATATATAGGAAATTAGCTTAGGTTTTTGAATAAATATTAAAAATAGTATCCAGGATATAATTAGCAGCCATATCAATGGCTCACCAAATGTCACATATTTAACCTTATATCCCTTTATATAAACATGATTGTATTCTTCCCTTGCCACCATTGCGTTGTCCAGGGCACGGTGATACTGTGGTGACTTTATGGTCATTGGTTGTTTCTGAATGGTGGGCATGTGTTCTCTGTAGCGCCCCCCCCACTCCCCCCGCCCAGGCTTGTTTAGAGAGGGACCAGGTCTGAAGCTTGGGCTGGCCGCTGTCATGCATGGTAGTTATTTCAGACCGCTTCTCACCACATTCTGCCCTGGAGGTCCCATTGCATCACCTTTTTGACAAAACCCTTTATCTTGGTCTTTTCTTCAACTGGTCACATGGCAGCTAAAGCATGGATTTCTCCTCCACATCTCCTCCCTTTACATCCTGTCACCCAGTTAAAGTGAGGGACTCAGCAAGTACAGGGATCCCGCATGCCGTCTGCAACCTGCACAGAACAGCAAGAATGTACGGCTTCTGTCTTCAGGAGGGATTATTTATGGAGGCCAACTGCTGACTGCTGAGTGTAAGCTGCAAGAGAATGCATCCTCCTCAGCCCTGTCCCTTAACTTGCTCTGAACAAAAGCACATGAAAAGCCAGCTTATTAGTTTAGAGTTTGAGGATGTGGTTGGTGCCTTGTTTTATTAACTATTCTTTAATTTTTTCTCTTCCATTTTATTTAATTTCGGATTTGCTTGGTATTCAGAGCAAATACAAAGTATGGTAGTTATTTATATTCTGAAATTTTAGCCACATTTTTCTGTGTGTGTTGGGGTGTATAAATCTTTTTATTTGTGTGTGTGTGTGTGTGTGTGTGTGTGCGCGCGCGCAAAAAAATAGAAAAGGAAATGTTTGCAGCAATATAACAATTCTCTCTTAAAATTTTCTGGGCTCTGTATAGAGATAGAAATATAGATAGATATAGGATATTATTGAATGTATGTTATCTTTCCTGCCAACGATTATGCAACTATTTATTTAGGAATACAGGTTTAAATTTGGACATTTAAGGAAAATAAGTAAATAAACTGCCTGGTTTCCTAAACTTCTTGCTTGATAATAAGCTCTATTGTTCTGTTAAGTGCCATCTGGATTTGTGGGAGACAGTGATGTCCAACAATGTTATTGTCATATCTAAAACCATTAAATGGGGTCCCTCACAGCAGTGACAAAGCTAAGAACAACATCCAATTTGAGAAATGCTCTAAATGGCTCTTAATTTACACTGAGTGGCCATATTATTATGATCTCTGAATGCATAATAATCTGGCCACTCAGTGTATATCCTATATAATAAAAGGCAAATATGCAAATTGTCCCCTCAACCAGAAGTTCGACCAGCAGGCAGACCGACCAACCGCCCATGTCCCCTCCCCCTGGCCCATGCACAAATTCATGCACCGGGCCTCTAATATATATAGAGAGAGGGCCAGGGGTAGAGGACATGGGCAGTTGGCCGGCCTGTTTGCTGGTCGAACTCCTGGTTGAAGGGACAATTTGCATATTAGCCTTTTATTATATAGGATACACACACATGCACGCGTGCACAGACACACACACACACACACACACACACACACACACACACACACACTGAGTGTCCAGATTATTATGCTTTCAGAGATCATAATAACCTGGCCACTCAGTGTATAGTCAGTCAAATAACTGACAGACCCATGGGCCAGATGGCTTTAAATGCATCCAGACTCACCAGGACTCCTTCTCTTGTCCATCACACCTACACGACCTGGAATCCTGCCTTGAAACATATTTTTCTTTATTCACATAAAACTATTATTTTTAAAATCCATATCCATTCACTCATTTAATATATATATTAATAGAATGTTACAATGTATCAAGTCCTGTTCTGGGCAAAGTGAACTGAACAAAATTTCTCAGATAATAGAGTTTGTAATCTGGTATGAAAGGAAAGGCAGATAATAAATAAGCAACCAAACAAAGACATCAGATGTCAGGTGATGCTAAGGGCCATGAACTACAAAAATCATGATTAAGGACATAGAAAGAGCAAGGAGTCTATTTCAAAAGAGTGTTCACAGTAGACCTCTCTGATAAGGTACCATTTGAGCAACACTCTGGAAGAATTGAAGGTCTCCGTGGTGAGCTTTATCTAGGAATGCCCTTTTCAGATAAAAGCAACAAAAATGAAAAGTCCTGGAGTGCTTAGAATACTGAGCTCCATCGAGGAACATGAGAGCATGTGGCGGGAACACACAAAGCTGTGGAAGGAGATGATGCCATGGCATCATGGAGCTGGGGCACAGGGAGGTCTTTAGATTTTATTTTGAGAGAGATGGAATCACTTTTATTGCCATGAGGATGTATATCTATGGGGAGTGAGGTATAAAAAATATTGTGTGTGTAGTTAAAAGGTTATTACTGCCCTAGCCTGTTGTGTTCAGTGGGTAGAATGTCTGCCTGCAGACTGTAGGGTCCCAGGTTCCATTCTGGGACACATGCCCATGGCACATGCCCAGGTTGCTGGCTTGACCTCCAGTAGGGGGTGTGCAGAAGGCAGCCTATCCATGATTCTCTCTCATCATTGATGTTTCTATCTCTCTCTCCCTCTACCTTCCTCTCTGAAATCAATAAAAATATATTTAAATATTCCATTGTGTGGATGTACCACAGTTTTTTAACCCACTCATCTGCTGATGGGCACTTAGGCTATTTCCAAATCTTAGCTATGGTGAATTGTGCTGCTATGAATATAGGGGTGCATATATCCTTTCTGATCGGCGTTTCTAGTTTCTTGGGAATACTATGCTGTGGTAAAAAAGAAGGAATTCTTACCATTTGCAACAGCATGGATGGAACTGGAGAGCATTATGCTAAGTGAAATAAGCCAGTCAGAGAAAGATAAATATCACATGATCTCACTCATTTATGGACTATAATGAACAACATAAACTGATGAATAAAAACAGATCCAGAGACAGAAGCACCGATCAGACCATCAAACCTCTGAGGGAAGGTAGGGGAGGGTGGGGGTAAGGGGGAGAGATCAACCAAAGGACTTGTATGCATCCATATAAGTCTAACCAACGGACACAGACAACAGGGGGATGAGATCATGAGTGGGGTATGGGGAGCAATGCGGGGATAAGAACACATATGTAATACCTTTATCAATAAAGAAAAATATAAAAATATATTTAAATAAAAGAAATATTACAGCATTAAACTTTTTTTTAAAAAAAGGGTACTACTATTTCAGCCCAGTTTGGATCAACATTACATATCAGAGGTACCTTATATTCAATCAGTAAATATATTAATAACATTGACAGAGTTTTCTTAACTCTTGGCTCAGAATATTGACTAGAGGGATTAAAATTTAAAATGATGGTTAGAACATGAGGGATTATTTCTCTCTCCTTCTCTATCCATATATATATATGAGAGAAAGCCACACTTTTGCAAAATTATATTCAATTTCTGAGAAATAAGCTATTCTACATTTGTGATTTTTATTAATGTAACTTTCCAATTTATAGATCCTGTAATGGAAACAAGCATATGCTAAAAATGCCAATGAATAAAGAGAAAACCATCTAGATTTTTAAAAATATTATAAATTATCATCTAAAACAGATGTGTTTGAATATGTCTTTTCAATTTGGTTGAACTGCACATTCAGAAAATAAATTATTAGCACCATGAGCAAATAAAATAATGAGTACATTTTTCTCAGTGAGATGGATATCAGTTAAATATGAAATTAATGCTATTATTTTTGCTAATAGAATTTGGGGGCTGATGATACTTAACAATAAAATACTTATCACAGTAGCTTTTATATTGATGGAGACATTTAATTCTATGTGAATAATAACATAGATCAAAATTTGTTTTAGAGTTTGCATGCAATTTCTGATGTAGCTTTGAGGAACAGGATTTAAGACAATTTTTTAGTTTTCTTTCTGTTTTTTTTTTTTTTTTTTTTAGTCTTGTAATGCTCATCAAGTTTTTAAATAGCTTGGGCCTTTTCTTCATGACATCACCTGGCTCAGTGAAGCCAGCCATTCCCCACTGATTACAGTTGCTGGGAAAGGTCGCAGAGATGTGGGAGGCAAGCAGCTATGGAGAGAGGTAACAGATTTACCTCCTAAGTACACTGTTTGTGTAACAACAGAAACTGAAACAAAGATTTAATTCTTTTGAGATTTAACTGCAACATTAGTATAGTAATGCAATGATAGGTGACCTGCTTATTGAAAAGCACTTTGGTTGTTATCAAATACATGACTTTGTATAGAATTCATTATGGCAGCCTCCCCACATAGCAAGTGATTTGAAAATGAGCTTTACAATGTGCTGTAGAGTTTAGGATGGCTGGACAGTCTGGACAACATAAATATCCATCTCTGCATCAGCTAATACATCAAAGTCATATTCCAAGTAACAGGAATTTCAAATACTTCCATAATTTAAACCCTTTTGAAAAACATAAAGTTTCCTCCAGTTTTGTTTATTGCTATCTATTCAAAAATTTAAAAACTTTACTTATTTTTAAACTGATTCACTTTATAGAGATTTAACAGGGAAAGTAACTATAATGCTCTGGTTTTATTCCATTTTTGTCATTGAAATAATTACGGAGGTGATCCCAGGACAAAGGTATTTTTGGCTGTGAGAGGAAATGAAAGCCTTTTTGAGTGTCTATATGATCCATGTTATCTCAAAATTAAACTTCTGTGGCTGATGTACAAACGTATATGTTTATAATAAGGACCTCCATTCTTAGATAGCAGGCCTCTTCCCATAAATAATGAGTTAAATCACACAGTGTGATTACAGATTAAATAATGAAAATACATTGTATTATCTTGTTCTTAATAAAGTATTAAATCAGAAATCAGATCAATTTATTTGTCCAACATGATTTGTCCTCTCTGATATGAGTATTCTACCATACAAAATTCTGTTTTGTAAATCATTTTACTTTTTTCTGTAATGAAGTATTCATTGATATTTATTTGCATTAAGAAATTGTCATCATGTTTTTCTGTTAGAATGCTTGAGATGATGGTTAGTTTGACAATGAGCATTGTTTTATCCAACATACAGTGTTAATGAAGCATAGTGTGTACAAATGACTTAGAGATAAATGAAATTTATTTTCCTTGAACTGATTAATCTTCCTAAAGATAGTTATACATGAATCTATAGCTCTAAGATCCTGTTGAATTATTGAAAGTATGAGATAAAATAAAATGATAAACACAAACCATATTTTACTTAATGTGTATATTGAAATTTAAAATGTATTCTTTTTCATTTTTCCAGCACTTTCCAATTACATAAAGTTAAATAAGTATAATACATTATCATTTAAAAGTGCTGGTGAAATATTTTTGTTATGTTTTTCAGATAAACAACAATGAAAACCTTGAATAAGTAATATATTTTATTAAACAGGATGGTTTTAGATCTTTTCTTTCAAAAACAAAAGGCTTATTCTTGTTGTCAGCTAATCTTTTAAAAAATAATAAATTTTGATTAATACTACTCCGTGATTTTTTTGGACATGAATTGTAATGTGATCAAAACTTCAAGTGCCACCACTGTCAGGGAAATTCTCCACTTCCATCTACTGATGCACATCATAAAAGGTCCAAGTAACAATATCTAAAAATAGCAAAAAGTGTTTATATTTAATATTTTTTCTAGCAATAGAATGTGATCCAATTAAACATCTCCTTCAGAGATGCATTTATATAAAATTTATATTTAATACTTATCAATATTTGTTGTATTTTATGGTATTTGGTTCAAATATTTACTAACTAGTAGCCCTGCACAGGAATCCGTGCACCAGTAGCTCGCAGGTAACACCCTGATGCCCTCCAGTAGCTCTCTGCCGGCTGCCCCGCCCTCCTGTAGCTCTCCCAACCCCTGCTCCTCCCTTTTAGCTTGCTGCCCTGCCCCTTCCTGTAGCTCTCCTCTGCCCACTTGTAGCTTGCTGCCCCACCCTCCTGCTAATCCATGATCCTGTCATTACCTGGTGGGTCCTTAACCTTCATGGCATAATGACCATTTGCATATTACATCTTTATTATAAAGGATAGTAGTATTAATAAAACCCAGTCCAGAAGAAATTCCTTAAAGACTAAAGCTATATAACAAGTTTTAAAATTTTTTTAAATTAATAAGTTTCCATGTCTTTACATATTTTATTACAAAGAAATATAACCTGTAGCCACATTAATAATTTACCATCATAAAATATATTAAGTTAGTATGACTATATGTAGAAGTATAATAAAAATAAAGTTTAAAGAGAAATAAGACTTTGGAATATTAATTAAGATATGCTTTTTAATAAGTTATATGTTATGAACCCATTACGGTATATGTAGTGCAGTATTATTGACAAAGTCAATATAAAAGGTATATCAGGTACTACCTTTGTTTGAAATAATATACATTTTGATGAACTTTTTTAGCTATCAATTTGTAGGCTTCAAAAATATTGCATGTTCATACAAGTAAAAGTTTTTGAATACAAAAGGGACCAATTTAATCAGCTATATAGTTGTAGCAGTGGATAAAAAATCAACTCGCAGTTGATTCTTCAATATTATATAAATTTAACATCTCAAGAAACAAAAAGCATTGCACTTGGGAGACACTGGGTGAAAGGCTACAAGAAAGCGTGGCAGGATTGCTAATCCTCCTGGGTCAGCCTGCTGGCTGAGCTTCCCAAGTCTGGCAGGTCTATGGGGACCATGTGATTAATTCCAACCAATAACTGAGCCGCTGAAGAGCTGAGCTGCTTGTCCATTTCACTCTTTCCCTTTACAATGAACTTGGGGGCTGTTGTTTATACATGGCATAGTTTTCACGATGCAGGAGAACCTGCAACCTCGACCTAACTTTATCTGTGCAAAAAATGATGTGATATTAAGTAACTGTGTTGTAGGGTGTTTATTTCAGCAGTGTGCATCATTTTGTAATTTGGACTGAATGCTAGCATAATGACAACCCAAAGAAAAAATATGTACTTAGTGTTGGATTACGGAGGCTAAAGAATTTGATCCATGTGCCATTTAATATGAGGACAGAACTGAGAGGCTGCGGTGGTGTGTCAGACACCAAGACTGAGGGTGACTTGCGGCATTGCAGTGAGAGGGAGCTGTAATTTCTATTTATTGAAACCAGAACACTAAGAGAGGAGCAGTTTTGGTGTTGGTGAATATCAGGAGTTAAGTTTCCGATATGGTAACCTTAATATGCTAAACACCAAAGAAATAGGATTCTGGGTTAAGTTCCTAGAACTTTCAAACCTCTGGAGTTTGGAATCCCTGAAGGAGACTAAGAAGGAGTTGTCAGTATTGTGGAGGGAAAATATGGGAGAGGGAGCAGAGGGAGGGGGAGGGGGCTTGTATGCTAAGTGAAAATTTTGAGAGGGAGAATGTGAGACCAACTTTGACAATTGCTGCTAGATGGGTCGGGAACCCTGGGAATCACAGTTACACAGAGTGCATTCATGATGCCACCCAACAGACATGTGTCCTCCTTCCTGTGCACGAAATGATTTCTGAGAGCTTGACACAATGGAAATATTTAATAATCTACATACATTCCCAGTGGCTTTGTCTAGTCTGTTAATGAGGGTTCACCAAGCCTCAGTGCTTCCCTTAATTCTATATTTGCCATTAAATTGTCCCTTTTAAATGGCTCCCTATTGAAATATTTGGATGTTCTGATTATTTTCCAACAGGACTAAAACAGATACATAGTTTATTCTCTAATTTTAGACCCTCAAATCTTTAACCTCCTCCTTTTTCTTTGGTCTTTTCAGCAGTGGGATACATGAATGAGCTGAAAACATCATCAGATTACGTAGCTCCACATACAGACTGTGTCCTAAGGTTGAGGCTTCTGGGGCTGTGGGAGTCACTAGCTTCTAGTGCAGCAAATTGCACGACCCCACAACCCAAGCCTATATGTCCTCTCCACTGAACAGTTAAGTAAGAGCTTTTATCAAACCATTTGTTAAACTGAATGTTGGGTTTATAATCTATGGATCATTTGAAAAGTTCCTTTGTGAAATATAGTACAAACCAAATTAATACAAAAAGTTAAATAGTAAACTGGTTCATTTTATGTGGATACTGTTATTCCCCAGACCTACATGTTTTACATAAATTTTTATAAGAGTAATAATTTAGACCTTTTTTCTATTTAATCTCAAATTATTCTTTACTTCTCAATAGAAACGATTTGAGATTGCAGGTATGTTGCTGTTTGCCTGCATAGTGTTGACAGGAGTGGAGCACAGGGAAACACCTGCATTAGGGCTCTGTGAGGGCCTCTGCTGGGGCGAAAGGAGAAACAGGCAAGCCCGTGGGAGTCGGTCCCTGCGGTCCTCAGTCCAGCTCGGAACTTCCCAGTGACGAAGTATGCGGGAAGAATTTGAAGCGAATGTTTGGTGGTGACATACCTTCTGCCTCTAAAGCAGAAAGGTCACCTCCCCCTTAGGGCTACTTCCATCTCAGACATCTATGTTTCACTCCTAACCACTCAGTGAATAAGCATTAGTATAAAGAAATGGTAATAAGCATAAAATAAAGATTCCCTATGTTTTTCCTGACATAGAAAGGACGGAATACCGTATTCCTGGTGATGATGCTAAAAAATTCAGTCATCCCTGCCCCTGACATTAGTTGATACATAGGAAAATATGGACTCTGTACAGTGAAGAATATAAGAGAAAATGAGCTAGAGGAAAAGCAGTTGCCAGGAAGTCGGGGAAAGGGAGGTTAATAAAATAATAATAACAAAGTGATATCAGAGACAGTAGGCAGATGCAAATAAATTCAATGGAAACTGTAAATCACCGTCAATACCCTACAACAAAAGGCTAAGAGATAAATGAGTCTGTTCACACAGAGATTATGAGCAAACTCCCAGAGCCCTGCTTTCCTGGACAGAGACACTAGGGGTCATCTCCGTAGATGGGGTCAACAGGAGCGGTCTGCGGCTTTGGGAGGAAACAATTAAACCAGAACCACACAGAGGAATGGATGGGCGGAAGAGATCCATACGTCGTCCTCCAGAATGAACTAATAATCAGCTCCCTGTCGAGATGGGGGTTACCAACCACATAAATATTTATAAAGTGCTCTTAGCATCCTGGAAATTAGGTTTATGCTTAATCATCCTGGGAAACCTGGTTATGTTTTATCAATACGGTATATGTTACATAATTTTGAAAATGTCATTTTGAGCACATTTCCAGTGGGGTGGGAGGCGGGGGGGAATCATAGTCCTTGACTTTGAAAATAGGGAGGGCCTTATGGTTTGCTCACCGAAGTGTTCAGGCAGCACCTCTTCACGCCTAGCAGATGCTTCTTAAAGAACACCTTCATTACCTTACATGTGAGAGAGAGGTAGTCACTAATTACTAATTAACCAGGAGGTGGGGAGAGAGAGTTGGAGTCCTCTGAAAGGGAAAACTGCATCTCAGTAGATATTAAATTAAAGGGGGAAACAAGTTAGATCCATTGGTAATATCATGCAGTTTATTCTTGAATCATACTGTAAAACAATCTATAATAATAAATCTATAATAATAAAAGTGTAATATGCTAATGAGACTGGACAGTCAAACGAACTTCCGGGAGTTATTCCAGAAGTCCTTCTGGAAGAAGGCATGGTGGTGGGAGCCAAGGCAGAGGTGGTTAGGGGCAATCAGGCAGGCAGGCAAGCAGTTAAGGGAGATCAGGCAGACAGGCAGGGGATTAAGGGTGATCAGGCAGTCAGGGAGAGGCGGTTAGAAGCCAGCAGTCCCAGATTGCGAGAGTGATGTCCAACTGCCAGTTTGCGGGATTGGGACTAAGCTGGCAGTTGGACATCCCCTGAGGGGTCCCGGATTGTGAGAGGGTGCAGGCCAGGCTGAGGGACCCTTCCCCCATGCATAAATTTCATGCACCAAGCCTCTAGGGGTTAATAAAGAACAGGCTTACCCCAAATCAAACAAGATGTAGATTTCTTTTAATTAAAAATAAACCTCACAGAACTCTGAAAATATGTTTCTGAGACTATATGGGGTGTGGGTTCCATATGTCTGTTGGGCACAAAACTTATCTTTAATGTATTGAACCTTCAATAACTTAATTACAAAACTCTCAGGACTGCAATACAGCTACATATGAAGTTCCTTAAGTTTTCTATATTAGTCCCTGGGATCCTAAGTCAGTGGTCGGCAAACTGGGGCGCGCGAGCCACATGTGGCTATTTGGCCCCTTGAGTGTGGCTCTTCCACAAAATACCACCTGCGGGTGTGATTGAAACTTCATGGCCCATGTGCAGAAGTCGGTTTTCGGCTCTCAAAAGAAATATCAATCGTTGTACTGTTGATATTTGGCTCTGTTGACTGATGAGTTTGCCGACCGCTGTCCTAAGTTAACATAACGAGTGTCTAAGAGAAGGCCCCACCCTCAATCTGTTGGTAAGGGATGGTCTGTGCCATAGAGAATGAGCCAGGCCCTGGAGAGTGTTTACTTCCACAATGTGGTGCCCACATTGGAGACTTCCTGAAGGTCAGCGGCCCTGTCTCTTGGAGGCACTCACTCAGCCATTGCTTCAAATCCAACATGATCCAAAATGTCACCAGTTACCCAAAGTCACAGATTAGTCAGGAGGAAACATGGGTGACGTTTTTATTACAGTTTGCCTGTTCAGTGTACTTTTTGTTTTTCATTTTCTTATTCTATGTTTTCTCGTATATTCTGTATACCGATTTCCTATTAGAGACAGTCATTTTAAATAGGTACATTTAGTGAACTGAACTGGGTCAGATTTGCATTTCCTATAATAATGTGGAGGAATTTTATGACACAATAGAGGGTGAAATCCGGTTCCTTTCCTTGGTGGATTTAAAATTCGCCAACACTGCTATTTCTTCCCTGATAGCTACTCCAGAAATCTCATTTATGCCGAGTAGCAAACCAACCCGACAACATCCAGTAACATGCAGGAAACTTTGAAACATAGTTTTCTTTCATAAAGAGACATTCTTTGGCTCCATTAAATTATCCTTCAATAAAAAGTCATCTTTTAATCATAGAGTCAAGTTCAACATCTTAATGATGAATAAAGAGCTACCACCCTTCTTCAAAAACAAATCCTTCAATAAGGAAAATATAGTACAAAAGTGCTTAACTTTTGTACTATATTTAAGGAAAGCAAATAAGCAAATACAAAAAGCAAACATTATGATAAGCACCACAGGAGGTAGATTTGTGTTTTACAGGCAACAGGAATAGAATTCAAAACAATAAAGAAGATTATTAAAAAAAAAGTCATATTTTGCCTTTATGAGAAAGCAAGTGAGAGGTGTTAATTCTGCCACGCATGTCTAGCAAAGCTGATCAGAATGCCCTCAAAACCAATGAGGAAACGATTTAGCTGAAATTTGTAAAACAAGTTCAACTATCATTTGTCTATTTCCCCTAAAACTCACCTAAGAACTTTTAGGAATTTAAAATGTAAACCATTACATTTCAATGGATTATATAGGCTGGTAACACAGATTCACACCCAGCAATCAGAATGTTATATGGATCAATTTTCTTTCCTCCACACAAGGACTTTCTGGGGAGATTTCAATTAAATATGAATCTCAGAATTTCAACATTCCAGATTTTAAAAAATAGGGATGTGCATGTAAAAGTAAAATTATTCCACAATCCTGTATGATCACGTTAGCCATCCACACTCACTACAATGAACCAGGATCATTTTTCATTTACTGGGGTCATGGAAGCTGCAGCACAAGACAGCTGCAGAGCCCAAAGATATCTCTCCCACAGGAACGGAAACTGAGGAGCCTTCAGCATCATCAGATGTGCATGTGTCACCTCATCCTCAGCAGGACCATGGTACCATAAAACACACAAATTATTTGAGGGCATTTGATCAGTTCTAGAAAGTTCTGCTTGAGTGCTATTCTGCATTTTTTTAAACAGAATGTATATGTAGGAGGGTCTTTTGGACAACTACCCACAAGAAAGAATGTGAGTAAAGAGAAAGAATGGCTTGATAAAGGAACCTGTGTGGACTTTGCATTTGTATATCAGGCACAATATTTGGATGTCTTGGAGGGGCAGATGGAATTTTTTTACCTAAGTGGGAAGCAGAAGTCCTACACATTTCCTTGGGGAAGCCAGAGCTTCTATATGGCTTCTTTCATAATCCTTATATTCCAACAGCCAGGACTGCGTGCTGAACAGCTCAGATGATGTCAGCTTGGGTACCTGTAACAAATTGTCATAGACAGGGTGGCTTAAATGCAAACATTTATTTCTCTCAGTTTGGGAACCAAAGGTCAGCTGCTGGCAGATCTGGTGTGTGTGAGAGCTCTCGCTTTCTTCCTGGCTTGCAGAGGGCCATACCCTCATTTGGTGGGGGGGGGTGGGGGGGAGTTGAGGGGAGGGCTCCTCTGTCTCTTATGAGAACACTAATCCCATTCATGGGGGCTCCACCCTCATGACCTAAATTCCTCCCAATACCAGCCCATGGGAGATTAGAATTTCAGTATGTAAATTTGGGGGAACACAAATATTCAGTCCAGAACAGATGACAAACAAATGAAAACAATTTGTTATTAATACAAGCTATAAGACTTTTCTACAACTATGAAAAATTTTGTTCCCTAAACTATTATGGAATTTACTTCAATCTAATCATGTGGGTATGTTTGTGTGTTAGAATTCAGAAGTCGATAATTTTGATTGCACTCCATGGTTAGTGCTCAGGGGATACTCCAGTTCTTCCTGCATCCTCAGATATCTCAAAATTAGCTAATATGAGCCCCTTTAGGTCCTAAACATAGTACGCTTCTTTGAATCATCCAATCAGCTTCAGTGCAGTTTGGTCTTTGTTTTCCCTAAGAGTGGGAAGCAAGTGAAATCCACAAGGGAAGGAAAACAGGAGCAGTTTACTCATTAAACCCTTTCTTTGTTAAGATGTAAGTGCATAAATTTAAATAGTCATTGCAGTGTCTATTGTTTAATGAAATGCGTGTGGCATATGGGGGACATATACGGCAATCGGATTTGGAGTCACAGACTCTGTGTTTATATCTTTGAGGTAGTATATTTTCTTTGTATGACTAATCTTTCTGGCCCGAAGAATTACGGTATGCAAGATTACAAAATGTTAGTGAATAAACTTGCAGATTCTTCAGTATTAAAGTAAGTTCTAAAAACAGCAATGGGAGTTAAGGCAGGTAAGAATAAGAACTATGACAAAGGAATGCTCTAACAACCTACTGCCCAGGTCTCACTGGCAGTGGGGATTTCAAGAAACGTGCAAAGGCAGGAACATAGCACTGCAGCTAAAAGACTAACTGATTTCTTAGTAAGACCCAAAGCCGAGACTGTGTTCTCAACTAGTCATCAGCACGTGTTAGCTTAGTCACAGCTGCAATGTAGCAGCTTTCTCAGAATCAACACCTTTGTTTCTGCCCAGTGCCATCTCCACAGTGAGCTGTACAACTCTCTCATATCTCCAACTCAGATTTGAGAGAGAATCACATTGGCACAGTTACCGCTCTGATCTGTTTTGCACAGCTTGCTTGCCAAGCAGTGCTTGCAGGCCATGCCAAGCCCATAGATTCTCTAGCTTGAGTTGATTAACCATCAGATTCAGTCAGCCATTACCAAGGTGGCTGTTTCATCTGATGAAAAAACATAACTATCGATTCCCAGGGAACCCTCTAGCCATTCATTTAATCAAGGCTTCACATTTGGCAAGTCCTTACCTGGGGGTTACCATCTTGGCAGTCACCTGAATTGACCTGTTTCCAATGGGTGTAGTCAAGTGAGCTATCAGGACAGCAGTAAAAGATGGACCTTGGCCTTGCTTGACAGCTCAAATTAGGAATTAATAACCTGTACCACCTTTCACACTGAGCATTTATCTTGACCTTCAAGACATGGTTGGTCACAGTTGCTGTATATTATAATTAAGTAGCTCTCTGATTCTTGAAAGACAAGCTTGGGGAACACTAGCTATTGTGCAAAGTTATACTTTTCTATGTTTAACAAAATGTGTTCGATAATGAAGATGATTATTTCACATAAACAATTGTATTTTTTCATGCATAACAGAAGGCTATTTAGAAGTCGGGCTGTATTAAAGAAACCATGATCACAGTTTCTTCCAGTCCAGGTACACATTACATTTTACTTCATTTTGTATTCCGGTTATCTTTGGCTGGTAAAGGCCTGGAATTGCCCAAGACCTTTCTTCCACAGGAGTCGGGCCCTCTCTGAGGCCACCTCCCTCTGCGGGGCTTTGCCCTGCGTCATTTCCCAGCAGGCTGTATCTCTCCCAGCTCAGCGCTGAAGGGATGCTTCATTGCATCCTCGCAGCCTGGCTGCCTGCCCCTGCCTGAGCCACACTATTTATTTAACTACACAGTAACTGCAGATATTAAACACACCTAATTCCTACCCAATTTTGTTATTGTAATAAAACAACATACCCAGTCAACATATGTTATATGTTAGATATAGTTTTTAAGGTTCTTATTGAAATTTCAAAGACTCCTTTTCAAAGGCATTGTGAAGTTAGGAGTTGAAGGTCAAAGTTGTTTTTACTCTGAGCATCAATCTTTTAAAACCCTGTTATCAGCAAGGCCTCTCCTAAGGAATGTTAGATATAAATGTTTCAATCATGGCTCATTTTTAAAAGTAAAGATGGAAGGTCACACTTGTTTTATCTGATCGCCCTTGGAAATAGAGCTGTGCGTGCGGGTAGGAGGTTGTTTCCTTCTCCGCGCAGCTTGATGCACTTGGAGTCTCCAAAGGCCTGTTCGCACAGATATAAAGGGCCATGCTTCAAGGCCATTCGAGCAACATCGAGTCTTTGGTAATGAAAACAAAAGAAATATACACAAAGACAGAAACATATTTCAAAATAATGATACACTCATATTCAGCTACGGTATTGAATAGCAGGCTGTGTTTATTGCTGACAAATCGAATCTCCTCCTATCACAATGGGAAGCTTGTTCACACATTCATGAGTCCCTCTATGTAACACTCCCACTAAATAGGAACGGTAGCATTTCTCTTTGACCCATGCAGCCTTTAGGGCGGAATATTGTTGCCTGAGAATGTTACTAAAATTTCCTGTCATGATTTTTACTCCAAAATGTAACTTCTGGTGAATTCTAAAATGAGTGCCCAGCTGGTGTGGCTCAATGGGTTGAGTGTGTCCTGTGCACTAGGAGATCGCCTGCTCCATTCCTGGTCAGGGCAAGTGCCCAGGTTTTGGGCTGATCCCAGGAGGCAGCCGATCAATGTTTCTCTCTCATCAGTGTTTCCATTTATCTCTCCCTCTCCCTTCCTCTCTCCAAAATCAATAAAAAATATATTAAAAATTGTAATGAAGCAAACCCATTAATAAAGGACCAACTTCCAGCTATAAACTAAGTCATAGGGATGGAAAGCACAGGAAATAGAGTCAATAATATTGTAATAGCTCTATACAGTGACAGATGGCTACTAGACATATTGTGGTGGTCACTTTGTAAGGTGTGTAAAGGGTCACTAGGTTGCGCACTTGGAACTAATATAATATTACATGCCAACTATAGGTAAGACTAATTTTTTGAAAAGACCATGAATGTTTACACAAAAGCAGCTTTCCAGTATTTTTTCAAATTGCTTAACATAGTTATGGTGTAATAGTTCTTTTTTTTCTATATGAAATGGACTGGGTATTTCTAGAAGCAAATTACATCTCCATCAATTATTTTTCATTACTATATATTTGATTTTTTTCATTTGTGAGAATACTTTAAAGCAATGTATACCCATGGCAATTGCCTTCATCACATTAACAATTTTATCTGAGCATTGAGAGAATGCTATTTATTATGTGTGAGACAGAAAACATCTACAATAGAATTCCAGATCTGAAAGTTCTTCATCATTTGATTTTTCTACTAGAGTCCACTGACCTTTATCTAACTCAAAATAACACAATAAATATGACTGAAGTAAAACTCCATTTTCTGGTACTAATAACTTGCAATGAACTGGATCAAAAATGTTTGATCTATTCAAACAATTTTCTTGGTGAAAAGCTTGTTTCATATTAGTAGGAGCAGATCCTGAGATATTAAAATGACACACTGTGAATGAGAGAATAAATACTTCCTAAGAAAGTACTGAAATTAAATTGTAAATTAAGCTAGGAACATTTCTTCTCACTCATTCACTCAACAGAATTTACTGGGCATCTTTCATGGGCAATTACAGTGTTTTTGTGGGTGGCACAAAGACAGGTGAACTAAGGTTTGAATCAGTAACCAAGGCATCTGTCCTGACATGGACATTCATGCACCCTGACATGGATTGAACCCATGGCCCTTCATGCACCAAATGACACTGGAAGCCACTGGGCCAGAGCTCTCCTTCCTCTTTAATCACTGCACCCACCCACCATCAGAGCTGATGGCTATGTTTTCTAATTCACTGAGAAAACAGAGAAGTCAAAATAATTTCCACAGACTTTAAGCAATACATCTTCAGGATGTCTATGTCAGTACATATACATTCCACACATTCTCTTTCACTATGTGTGAAACAATTATATTTCATGAAAAGAAAAACTTTCTAATTGTACACTAGATCCCTCCTCGCACTACAATGACATCACTACAATAATTGTACTTTTTCACTTCCATCATTAGTTGTCCTATATCTAGACCCTTCCATACAGCAAACAAAGGTGATATGTTTATGTCTATTATAAAGAAACTAGTGATCCGGTGCACAAAATTTGTGCACATTAAAAGGGAATTAATTAGAGTAAACATTTTAATTTTGCTATTTGCCCTTTCTCTATAATAGAAGTGACAGAGATGAAAGAAAATTAGTAAAATTTGTATATGAAAGTATCCCCCCTTTCAGAATCTGGGGTGTGCTGCGGGACCCAGAGTCAAGTCCCCGCCTACCTGCATGCACCTCGAAATCGTGCTAGACCCAGACCCGGCTGGCCCCAACCTGTCAAGCTCTGCTGGGTGGGGGGTGCAGCCTCAGGTCCCTGCCAAGCCCTGCTGGGTAGGGGTGTGGCCTCAGGTCCCCCAGTGCAACCTCAGGTTCCTGGGCCCGGAGCTGGGGCGGGGAGCATGGCCTCAGGTCCCCTGGTCCAGGTGCAGGTAGGGGGTGCTGCCACAGGTCCCCCAGTCCCAGTTCCAGGGCAGGGCTGTGGCTTCAGATCCCCCGGCCAGGCCTCAGGTCCTCCAGCTGGGCCTCAGATGCCCTGGCCCTGGCGCAAGCACACGAGGGCACGAGGGCACGATGGCCATTTGCATTAGCTCTTTATTATACAGGATATTCTCTTGACTCTCCTGTGCTGTGTGCTGTTGTCCTGTATATCTTCTTGCCCTATTGCAACAATCCTGAAAGAGGTCTCTGCGCTCTCTTCCTCCCCAAGCATGCCACCTGGAGATCCGAGAATGGGGCTCGGCCATCTGCTCTCCACTGGAAAGGTCTTCTCAAGCCAGCGCTGATCTCTTTGGTCGATCAAATTGCCCATTCCCATTCTTTATCTTCTGGGATCTTCAGCAGCATATGGTTGATCAAAAATCTCTCCTTGGAATACTGTCTTCATGCAGCTTCCTGGTCAATGGACTCTCCTGGTGGGGGTAGGAGGGTAGCTGTTTTTTGTTTTGTTTTTACCCAGTGATCCTGACTACTTCTCAGTCTCCTTTGCTGGTTCTCAGTCCGAGATCGTTATGTTGAAAAGACATCCATAAATATTGGATTCCATAAATTACAGTCTTATGCATAGCTAATTGCCTCCTGACACCTTCATTTGAATTTCTAACTGTAACTTGTAACTCATCCTCGTCCGAGCAATATTCCTGTCTGCCCCCAGCCCTGATCCATTCCTCCTGCAGTCTGTGATGACAACGCCATTATTTCAATTACTCAGTCCTAGCTATTGCAATCCCACTGGATTCCGAATACACTATCATCCACTCTGAGAGCAATGCTGTTGGCTCTGCACTGAAAATACAGCCTTATCCACAGGGAGGGCATTGTGCCTAGTAAAATAAGGAAAACAGAGAGAGACCAGGACTGCATGATCTCATCTATGTGTGGCATTTGAAAACAATGAACTCACAGAAACAGAGGAGAGATGCGTGGTTGCTAGGGCAGGGTGTGGGGGAAATGGGTGAAGGTCACCTATGGGTACAAACTTCCAGGTAGAAGATAAGTAAGTCCTGGGGATGGAATGTACAGCATAGTGACCATAGTTAATAATTGCAATATAGATGAGAAGTTCCTAATAAGGTATATTTTAAAAGTTCTCACACATAAAAAAAATGTAAATATGTGAGGTGAGGGATATGTGAATTTAACTTATGATAATTATTTTGCTATATATATATATATATATATATATATATATATCCAAAATTACTGTCTTCTATACATTAATAGTACACAATGTTATGTGTCAATTATATCTCAAAAAACTGAAAATATTTTTAAAATTAAAATAAAAAATAAATAAAACTTTAATTCCTTATTTATTTATTTATTTATTTATTTATTTATTTTTATTAATCCTCACCCAAGGATATTTTTTCCATTGATTTTTAGAGAGAGTGGAAGGGAGTGAGTGAGTGAGTGGGAGGCAAGAGAGAAAAACATTGATGTGAGAAAGATACTTGATTGGTTGCCTCCTGCACCTGCCCCAACCAGGGTCAGGAATTGAACCGGTGACCCAGGTATGTGCCCTTGGCCAGGAATTGAACCCAGCACCCTTTGGTCCACAGGCTGACATTCTATCACTTAGCAACACTAGCCAGGGTAACTTTAATTCCTCTTAAACCTGCGGTGATGTAAGTCCTCTGTGACAGGGCTATTCCAGCGGCCTCATACCTGTCTCTATAATCCCAACCTTTCTTCCTTAAATATGTTCCAACACAGAAGCTACTTGCATCTACTTATAAAATGGAATGAGAGCATATTATTCTTCTTATCAAATTCTTCAAAGAATTTGAAGGTCAAACCAAAGTCACACCATGGCCGAAAAGCCGATTGCCAATCGACTCCTTATTCTAACTCACTCTCCACTGCTAACTTAAATACATCTTACTCCTCTCCACTTAGTACTGTACTTGCTGCTCTCTCTCCCTGGAATTTCCTCACTCCAGTTCAACACCAAGCATGCTCCTTCATCTTTTTCTGGCCTTGGCTTCCATGTCAGTCTCCCAGTGAGGCCTGCCCTGATTAAGGCAGCTCAAATTGTATTTCTCCTTGCTGCAACATCCCTCACCCCTTTCTCACTTGTGTTCTCTACAGCAATTGTCCTCATCTAACCTGCTGCATATTTTCCTTACTCATTTGGTTAGCTGTAAAACCCCAGCAGAATTTAAACTGCAAGAGAGTAACGCTTTGTGCCATTAAGTTCACTGATGTCACCCCAGCCCAGAACATGCCCTAGTTTATAGTGGGTCTGTGACAGGTATGTACGGAGTGAGTTGTTTCAATACAGAATTTCAGCCCTTCATAAAGTTTATTAAGGAGATTATTAATCAGTGTGCCAATGTCCTTTATGAGGTATTAGAAGGGTTTATAGAATTTCTTGTTTAGATGAGATGTCAGAGATTCTGACCAAGACTACAGTGCAAGCCAGTGTCTGTATAGCAGCCCACACTGAATAAGACATGGGGATAATAACTACCAACTGCCCAAGTCATCAAAATGTCGAGCTGCCAGATTCTTAAAACTTATAGAAAATGAATAAGTAAAACTGTATTATAAAAATAAAACCATAGAGTTAGGAGAGACATCTATCATTCTAAATTAATAGATACAAATAAAAATAGAAGCTGAAGATTATTTATTTAACATAATCACAAAAACTCTATAAAGCTGTCAGTCAGATAGATTTTGTGCCATTAATTATTGATCCAACTGTTATCTAGGATTGACAATTTGAGGAGATTGACCATTCCTGACAGTAAATCAACTCCAGTACAAGATTTATAGAATTGGACCTAGTGCCTCAGCTACTGTGAGCCGATCCAAGAAGTGTTACAATAAATACTGATTTTATATTTTAGCTGTTAGGTAAGTTATGCATAAACAATTTGTTCCATTAAGGAAAGGTACTTAGGAGTTCTCCCCTGTGGGATATCGAGCGCCCATCCAGGATAATTAGGATTAAGTATTCATTTTTAAATTTGGATGCCATCCAGAAATTATCCCAGACTCACATTCTGTCTGTTTGGGGAGAATAATACAACACTGCAGCTGGTTTAGGACTTCCGGCACCATCAGCTCATTCTGCCTCACTCCCCACTACATCATTAAAAGGATATCACTTTGCATGGGAAAAAGTAAAAATAATTCCTATACAATTATATAGTGTCATAATTTCTTGGCCAACATTTAATACAGTTCATTCTTATTAGAATTACTATAGGGTGGAATAAGTGTCAGAGAGCTGAAATGCACTATTTTCTTCCTTAGTGTTAAATAGCATCTGATTTTCAATTATTAAAAGGTGGCTGATATTTTCAGGATAAATAGCATCAATAACAACAAAAAATGTGTGTGTGTGTGTGTGTGTGTGTGTGTGTGTTCTTCAGTTACAAAGAAGGTACACAATTGCACAGATGTGGTGAAGACAAGTTTAATTATATTTCCTGTTGAATTCTGGAACAGAGAGAAATAAATCACGTAACATCTGCCAGTTTGGTTGCAGCTATACTTTATAGACTGGTGTGGTCACTTTAATTAATGACTGCACCTGCATTTGCTAGAAGAACCTGGGATTTATATACAACACATTCATCATGCTTTCATGGGAAATGAAAATCACACGATAGCATAGAGAACACAATACATTCTGAGGATCCAGGTAATTTTCCTACAAGGGGTGAGGAGTAGGTTGTGCACCCGGAGCCCCAATTTCTGCAACAGTGCAGAAGACATGCTGCAAGTGACACTGTCCAATTACTGTGAATGGCTGCTTAGTGCCATCCATCTCTGTCCTTTAACTGTCTGAAGTGCACACCATGGGCTTTTAACAGAAACAATTACACAAGTGTACTAGGGACCGAACACACTGATTGCATGATTTGGGGAATGGAACCAAGCATTAAAACATAGTTCCTGACATTTTCAATTAATGATAAGAACTGTGAAGCAGTTTGTTTTAATGATTTCATGAATACAATTTTGAAAAAATAAACTATAAACAATTTACAACTTTTTTATGGAACTGATTTCTAGAGCACATTTTTATTAACCTCTCAAATTCCTCATTAATCATTTTTAGCCCTAATTCCACTCTTGTTAGATACTAGGAGGTTTGTGCAGGCTCTGGGGTAAAGAAGAACATTAATCAAAATTTAGTGAAAAATATTTTTTCACTCAATCAGTAGACACAAAAAAAGTTCAGCAAATTATTTATGAATCAAAAATGGAATTTGGAAGTTCTACATCTGGCCTTGTTACACATAAAGGAATCGATAATGTTTCCACTAAATATTATCATGAATAATTAGCAACATTATTTTGATAGGGAATATCCAACAAGTTTCTGAATGAGGTATCAGAGGTGAACTTGGAGGAAAGAATATTAAGTTTGAGATTCCACTTGGTCAAGTGGACCTATCTCATAGATAATTACATATGAAAATCTATAGTTAATGTGAGAATACAAAATTAATGATATAACTACTTAGACATTTTCTTCATGTAGATGGTCTTTAGAGCCATGAAATTTTATTTGGTCATCAAGAAACTAATGTCAACAAAAAAGCAACAACAACAAAAAAACCCTAAGGTATTTTGTACTAACAATTCTTAGACATAAGCATAAGGGAAAATGAGAAGAAATTGACAATGAATTTTCAGGAAAAATAAATAAAAGAAAAACAGATTATAATGCCCTGAAAGCCAAATAAAGAAAAATCTCATGAAAGAGGAGTTCAACCAAATCAAATGTTGACACATGTCAAGTAGAATGTGGAACACAAACTGGCCATTGAGCTCAGAAACATACAGGTCATTATTATCTTAGAGTGTGGGGCAATAGTTGTGTTGGAGTGGGTTTGTAAAACAATGGAAGAAGAGAACTGAGACTTGTATACAT
This sequence comes from Corynorhinus townsendii, assembly GCA_026230045.1. Taxonomy (NCBI): domain Eukaryota; kingdom Metazoa; phylum Chordata; class Mammalia; order Chiroptera; family Vespertilionidae; genus Corynorhinus; species Corynorhinus townsendii. Next base: position 5,283,005 of record JAPDVU010000010.1, on the reverse strand, counting down.
GGATAATTCTTTTGAGACGTTTGTTATAAAATGAAAGATAGAAATAAGGCCGCAGTTGGAGGGGAAAGTACAGTCAAGAGTGTTTTGTTGTTATAATTTTATTATTATTACTTTTTTTAATATGGGATAAAGAGTACCATTTTTTTGTATGCTGATGGAAAAGATTCACCACAGGAGAAAAACTGATAATATAAACAGCTGGATTCAGTGTGTGCTAGTCAATTATATTTTTAACAATTACCTCTATAAGTAAAAAGCAGTAATTTTAAAAAAGTTAATTAGGTTAGTATTTCCCTGATAGTTGGTATGGTTTCTTATAGCTCTCACTACATATTCACCCCACCATTTCTGTGTGTCAAGAGTTACACTGTTTGGGTGATAAACCAGTGAATAAAATCCCATTCCTTTTACCATAGTGATGGAACCAAGCAAACCAAACCTGAAATAATTAGAACATGGTATCTCCCTGGCTGAAGGGATTAAGTCCAGTCATGGTTCATGCAATGCAAAGCTCACTCTGCACAAGAGCTCTGTTCATTGGAGACCTGTGATTGCTGGAGCCAGTTGCTAAAGTGGAGGAAGCCTATTTGAAGAGGAAGTTGATATGGGGGATCACAAGCTTAGAGAATTTTAAACAAACCATGCCAGAGCCTTAAGTAAACTGTATCTAGGAAATTTAATTATATGAGTCAATGCATTCCCTCTGTTGTTTAAATAAGTTTGAATTGAGTTTTCTATTTCTTGGAATTAAAATTGCCTTAAGTCTGCAATGGACAGAAAAGCAAACCTTGATTTACATAGTTGGCACTTACTAATTATGCAATGATAGTGGTTCACATAAATTGTGTTGTTTTGTTTTGTGTGTTGGGTGTTGTTGTTTTTTTCTGAAGATAGAAGCACATAAAGAAGTGAACTTTCTAGTAAAGAAATCTTTGATTACCCTGGGAGGTCCAAGATACAGCTCATAGGCCTCATTTTCCCATCCTATGTGTTTTATAAAGCTTCCTTCAACTTAAAAATTCAGTTAGAAGACCTTTGCTTCCTTTCAAATTTAACATCCTTTAACCCTGAGTACAGTGTGGTTGTACATCACCACTGACTTCATTAATAAGGCATGGTTTTTATCAAATTACTAGAGGCCCACCACGCGACATGAGACCCAGACCCTGCGCACGGCGGGACCCAGCGTAAGTCCCCACCCACCCACATGTGCCTCGCCAAGCACACAGCCCCGCTCACCTTGAAGACAGTTGTGGATGGAGATAAGAATAGTTTCCTGCCCTAACCTTTCCTTCTCAGGAGCACTTAAATTGACCGACGTTGTAAGATAAGAATTGAACAGAGCAACATTTACTTGTTCCATGAAAAAATCATATGACGTTCAGCAGGTGCCTTTTCGCGTTTGGTCATTACAGCGTGACTGCGTCACAGCCACGGGTTTTTTATAATAGAGATTCTACCTGTTAGTATAACAGTGGGGAATTGTAACCCTCCCCACCATTCTTTTGGCATTGCTTCTATAAGTGCTAACTCTGACTAATATGTCGCATGTAGATAAGCAACATCCTATATAATAAAAGCATAGTGTGCAAATTGTCCCCTCAACCAGAGTTCTTCCAGGAGTTTGACAAGGGGGCGGGCTGGCCATGGGAAGGGACGGAGGCCCTGGCCAGCAGCAGCGGAAGGTGGCCAGAGGAAGGGAGGGAGCACCCAGCCGGCAGCTGGCGACTGCTAGGACCCTACCAGTGCACAAATTTCGTGCACTGGGCCTCTAGTGTTTGTATAAGAATCCTAGGAACTAACTTCAGAAGATACAGACTCTGACCTTCAGTCATCCTAGTTCCAGGAAATTTTCTGACCTTCAACTGTAAAACCAGGATGATACAGAACTAAGATGACAAAGACCAGGATGATGCACAGCAGACCATCACTTGACCGGTTTTGAGATCCTTATTGGAATGGACCATGCTGGCCTGCACATAGAGAACTTTTTAGCACCCTTCCCTTGAATTATTTGTTCTCCTTTCCCTCTCCCTTCTTATAAAAAGCTCTGCCTGGACTGAGGTGGAGAGATTGGCATTGCAAGAGTCTCCCATCTTCTCAGGTGACTGACACTTGAATAAACCTCTTCCTTTCTCACCAGCATCTGTTTCATGAGTTTGGCTTTTGTGGCATCAGGAAGCCACACCTTGGTTTTGGATACATTAGCTTAGTACACAATTTTTTACATGGCCTAAGAATTGAAGAAAACAACTTGCAAGTGTAATAATAGCTTTCAGAGAACTGGCGCTAAGAAACTTAATTCAATGGATATTATTAACTAGATAACATGTGCTCAATTATATATAGCAGACAGAATTAAAAACCAAAGAGGAAAAATCCTAACTTGATGAAATTTACAGGCTGTGGGAATATAGACATGCAAACATGTAAAATGCAATATTCCAAATGTGTGTTCTAGATGCATTTAAAAGTAGTATGTTGGTAATAACCAAAAGAACAGTCACTTCTGCCTGAAGAGGTCAAGTTAAACTACTAGGAGATAGACCTTTTTAAAGTAAGACTTAACATATAAGTAAATTTATCAGGCATGAAAGCAGGAAGAATGGGGTGTCCATTGCCCTGAAACTGCACTGCTCGGGGGGAAGAAGGGGACTTCACCTCCCTTTTATACCTGAGGTCTGGCCTTGCAAAGTCACAGAGCAGACACCTCCCACTGGTTGTCTTTAAAGTGCAGAGAGGGTTATTGAAAATGCTAGAAAGGGTGGAGGGAAGCAGGCAACACACAGGAAACAGCTTTATGGAAGAAACTTTGCTTCTCTGTGTGCTGCTGGCAGTGCAAATAGAGAGATGAGTGGACTAGAAAGAGCTTCATTAATGGGAATGTATGACAATGCACAATTAAGATGTGTGAAAATGTGAAGGTCATAGAGGGGAGAGTCCTGTGCATAAACTAATTAATGTTGACTTTATCATTTGAGTAATGAGTAGCCATTGAAGAATTTTGAGAAACGGCAACATGATTGAGATGGTCATTACAATGACCACATGAAGGGCATTTGGAGAGTGGACAGGAATGGCAGGAAGGTTAGAAGAAAGCAGGACATTTAGGAAATCACTGCAGAGGCCAGGGAAGGGCTTTACTGGCCCAGCTACAGCAAAGGCAGCAGATCTGTACAGAAGGGAAGAAGTCTGAAGTGACTACCAGCATAGTAAATAGTGAAACAGATCTCGGACAGTGATTTATTGGTTACAGTGGACAAAAGCACCGGGATTTGCAGCTTGTACAATTGAGTCGATAGCAGAGTATTTTTTGTACAAGAAGAGACGTACATGAGTGAGAATTGATACTCCGTTTGGAGTTTAGGACATAAATCAACAGTCCATCTAAAAGATCTTGGGATGTATTTGCCAAGTACAGATGCTTTTATAGGTCCTGGAATATTTCAACAGTGAATTGTCTTTGGAAGGTAAGAATTAAAAAGTCACCAGGAAGTCCTCGTGTTCATCCAGTGGTCGGCAAACTGCGGCTTGCGAACCACATGTGGCTCTTTGGCCCCTTGAGTGTGGCTCTTCCACAAAATACCATGGCCTGGGCAAGTCTATTTTGAAGAAGTGGCATTAGAAGTTTAAAAAATGTGGCTCAAATAAATTTCAATCGTTGTACTGTTGATGTTTGGCTCTGTTGATTAATGAGTTTGCCGACCACTGTTCTAGACTATTCAGTGGCCCTGGAATTCTGCAGGGGACAGGGAGCACAGCAGTTGTAACTTTGCCAGTCTTCATGTCTTTTCAGTATGTACCCATTCATGAACAATCTGCCTGAGAAAAAGCGCCTCATCAGATAACACAGGGGGCTTCCTACCACACTCCAATTTCTTCGGTTTTTACCAAAACAGGCTCACTTCTCATCTTCTCATCTGCCCCTCATCTTACTACCATGCCATTCCTGTAGTGGCTCACATGTAACAAAACAGGAAAAAGCTTCTCTTGGATCTTGTATTTTAGTGACTACAAGTATAATACAAAATATCAGTGTTGGAATTTAGAAAATGAATGATAGTAACTGAATAATAAATTGTTGCAAAGTGTATGTGGTTCCCAGTTATTTGCATTCAAAAGAATTCAAGGAAAGATATATGAAATTTTTGGCATATAGTAGAAAGAGTTCAAATAATTGAATGACATTGTTATAACAAAACTTTTGGATTATTTCTACTTATTATTTTCAACCATATTCGTAGGATTACACTACAAAAATCAAAACAGCTGATGATGCTGAATCCTGTCTTATTCTTGTAGGAATGACATCTATGTACAAAACACTTTACAAAAGAGACCTGCTTATCTCAATTATGTGCAGTTTCATAATTTTACTTGGATATTCAATAATTATTTATCAACAATGTAATGTCTGTTGTATACGAATTCCAGAAGATGCTTTAACATGATTAGACTGTTCTGCTCAAATATAAATGTTAAAGTATTTTCTATTTAAAGTTATAAATATAGAGAGATGATGTAGATGTAGGGATAGATAGATATTGTTAAAGATTATAATAAAACTAGGGGCCCAGGATCTGTGGGCTGTGAGGCTGCGAGGCTGCAGTAGGCACAGGGATGGGTCTCAGCCCATCCTGCACACCCCTGCCCGACCCCTTCCACTGGGGCCCTTGGTCCCCTGTCTGCCAGCAGCCCCACTCCCGCCACTGACGCTCCCACATGCTGATGGTGCTGGCCCTGTTTGCACCTGCTGAAGTCACCGCAGCTCCTGCCCGGATAGCCCCTCAGGAGCAGAGGGAGGTGGAGAAGCCCTCAGGGGCAATGAGGGCCCGCAGCTGCCACTCGCACCACTGATGGCGCTGAACAATGGGGGTTGGCACTGGGTGGGGGCAGGGAGTGTGAGCCTCAGCTCTGGCACCAGCAACAGGTGCAAGTGTTGGGCGGGACCACGGTGTGCAGGAACAAAGAAATTTCAGTAACCACCAGAGGCTCACCCTGATGACAGCCACCAGCACCCCGCCTTGGTCTGGCACCCCCTCACCTGCTCCACCATCCCGTCATGGCCAATGCCTGCCATGTTTCGTGCATGCCACCTGGTGGTCAGTGCACATCATAATGACCAGTTGTTCCATTGTTCGGTTGTTACAGTTGTTCTGCCATTCGGTCTATTCGCATATTAGCCTTTTATTATATAGGATAGTACACAAACTTTAAATCATAAGAGCACATATTAGAATATATCTATTTGTAGAAAGTGTAATAAGATTAAAATTTAAGTTAAAAACAGAATTATGTAAAATATTCCATTTTAAAAAATAACTTTTTAAAGTGATATTAGTGCTATCAATTTGGCATTTAGAATTGTTTGTTCTTTCCAAAATTAGAAATGACAATATTGTGAATTACCTTCTCTCCAGGTCTTTAAGCCTCTTGAGAGCAATGTCCCTGCCTCATTCACTGTATCCCTTATCACAATACTCACTAAGCATATTATTTAGTACTGAGTAACAAAGAACCCCCAAATTGAGTGTCTTCAGTTAACAACAGTTGTTATTCAGAGACACTGCTCATCAAGGATATGAGTACAACTTAGCTGCATTTGCTGACTATGGGTCTCTTACCAATGAAAGTCAACTCAGACATTTCTGGGAAGGATATGCCTTTTCTGACTTTTATGTTTGTTGGTGAGATTTAGTTTCTTGTGGGTTGTTAGACTGATGCCCCAGATGCTCACAGAAGTTGTCTCTCTCTCTCTTCTTAGCCACATGGACCCATCCATAGGGCAGCTCAAACATGCTAGTGTGCTTTATCTGATCAACCAAGCAAGAAGGCACAAGACGGTTCCAGCAAGAGAGGAGAGGGGCCAGACTAGCAAGAAAGCCACAGTCTTTTGTGGTCTAGTCATGAAAGGGATATTGCATGATTTTGGTTGTATTCTACTGGTTACAAGCAAGTTAATAGGTCCAGCCCACACTTAAAGAAGGGGAACACAAGCATGACTATTGGTAGGGGTAAGTCACTGGAACCATGCGAGAAGCTGCCTAACACAGAAAGTCAATATGCCTTCACTCGATAGATGTTTAAATGAAGGTAAATCAACAAACACTGATTTGGGATCCACCATGTACCATGATGGGAAGAAGCAGACATTATATATAGTGTTATTGCTAAACCAAATGCAACATTTATATTAATTTAATGTAAAAAGTGTTATAACTAATCATTTTGACCTCAGACATCTAAATATTAAACTGATAGAAAAAATAGACAATGCAATTAGTTTAGAGACATCATATTATATGACAAAAATTAAATTAAATGGTGGCAGTCCCTTGGAGACATTTTAAATCCATAAGAGACAACCATAGATGTATCAAGCATTAGGTTTTAAGGGAATCCATATCCACAAACTGTTAAGTACTTAAAAATTATATTTCAGCGTCTTATTCAATGGTTTAATGATTGTAAGACTGTGCCCCAGGCACCCCAAAAAATGTTTTTAAGGTGTCTGCCTGCTGAAAATTATTTCCATAGTAACATAAAGACATAGTTTGCCTTTTTACTCTCGTTCTTTCAAGAGCTGGCAGTAGAGTTTCCCTGTGCTTATATTGCAGTCGATCTCACAACAAAATGAAAAGCAGACATGAAAATTAAGTTGATGTATAAGTCAAACTTCTTTAAGAGAATAGACAACATTTTTGGAAAATATAGTTATCTTTCACAAAAAAAATCATTTATGTTAACATATTACATGCTTACGTTATTTTTCAATGAAATAATGTTATTCAACTTATGTTTTAATTTTTAATATACCTGTTAATAAATATAGTTGACATGAACTAAAGCTTTTTAAAATCCTTAATAATTTTTCAGAGAGTAAAGGGACCCTAAGACCAAAAGTTTGAAAAAACTGAGTCAGACAGCTCTGAAAGCACCGGTGAGTTTTTGGGGGTCCGAGTGTCCCCAGGATGTGCCGCCTTGGCACGGAGGTTATTCCAGCTGAGAACAGTCAAAGCCCGAGCGTCAGGAAGAGTTTGTTTTTACCTCCCCTTTTCTTCTTTGAAGAGATTCTAGCAAGACCCTCATCAGGAAAAGAGCTTTAGCACAACCACCATCGCCCATTCACTCCAGCACCCAGGAATTAAGTATGGGAGACAAGAAGCATCCATGCAAAACCGTTCACTCCATGGCCCTGATCCCATTGCTTCTGAGTTGACTGGCAAACATTGGCTACTTTCTTGGTTACATGGTTTGTGAACTGCCTAGTTCCCCTTTAAAGTGCCAGACATGGTTCCCTTCTTCTTCTTTGTCCAAAATAACAGGTATTTCATTTTGCCTCACTATGTTTGGAGTTTTCATGCTTATGAATTTCCTACGTGCCATATCAAAATCTGATTTCTTCTGTTTCTTTGCTGAATGTTGTTTGAACCATTCAATCAGCAGCAAGAACCAAAGAAATGGAAAGTTTCTACAGCTCCAATAGAAAATAAATTTATATTATTAGACTTATTTTCTTATAAGACAGTTGCTTAGTTAAGTTCAAAGTGTACAAGTTACCACTTCAGTAAGCCAAAGCATTCTTGGAAATGATAATCATCTTTTAAATAAGGAAATCATTTTGAGTGTGAATGTGAAATCAATGGCTCCATAAATCACAGCAAGAATATTTATTACACTAATGTAACTGGAAATATTAAAACAATATTTTTTCTATGTAATAGAGTAAGATTATAAAGTCAAGATCATAATTATATCAGCAAAACCAGTGTGAGGGCAAAGTATAATGCCTTTTAATGCATTTAGGTATATTTCAATAAGGCTTACATTTTATCTTGTAAAAAAATAAGGCCTGTAAGTACGGTGGGATACATTTTGCTAATCTGCTGATATAAAAATACACCACTTCTTCACAATAGTATAAGAAAACCTCTCGTATAATAACATATAATCGGGAGATTCTTTTCCTTTAATAATTCATGTCAATGATCCATTTTTTATCGCTGAATGCCTGTGGTGTCCCTGGCGGCACCTCGGAGATGGAGGCAGGGGAGGCAGGTCAGAGGAGCTCAGGAGGCCCTGCCTGCATGCACAGCACTGGTCACCGCGCCTGCGCGAGCACGGGACATTTAACGAAATCACACACATGCTGTGGCCCTTTCCAGTGCATGGCGGCTTCTGAAAGGATCTGCAGGAGAAAAAGACAGCTGCGAGAGGTCCCAAACAACACAGGGACTTTGCCGGGCTCGCAGACACAGCCCACACCCAAAGACGCAGCACAAAGACCAGCATCACTGAGCCAACTCCCCCAGGCACAGCGTCCTCAACAACTGAGGGGAGGGCCCAGTAAGGCAGCGGGAAGGAAGGGTCAGGTTAGGGGAGGGTCAGGTTAGGGGAGGCGTCAGGTTAGGGGAGGCGTCAGGTTAGGAGAGGGTCAGGTTAGGGGAGGGTCAGGTTAGGGAAGGGTCAGGTTAGGGGAGGGTCAGGTTAGGGGAGGGTCAGGTTAGGGGAGGCGTCAGGTTAGGGGAGGGTCAGGTTAGGGGAGGCGTCAGGTTAGGGGAGGGTCAGGTTAGGGAAGGGTCAGGTTAGGGGAGGGTCAGGTTAGGGGAGGCGTCAGGTTAGGGGAGGGTCAGGTTAGGGGAGGCGTCAGGTTAGGGAAGGGTCAGGTTAGGGGAGGCGTCAGGTTAGGGAAGGGTCAGGTTAGGAGAGGGTCAGGTTAGGGGAGGGTCAGGTTAGGGGAGGGTCAGGTTAGGGGAAGGGTCAGGTTAGGAGAGGCGTCAGGTTAGGGGAGGGTCAGGTTAGGGGAGGGTCAGGTTAGGGGAGGGTCAGGTTAGGGGAGGGTCAGGTTAGGAGAGGCGTCAGGTTAGGGGAGGGTCAGGTTAGGGGAGGGTCAGGTTAGGGGAGGGTCAGGTTAGGAGAGGGTCAGGTTAGGGGAGGGTCAGGTTAGGGGAGGGTCAGGTTAGGGGAGGCGTCAGGTTTGGGAAGGGTCAGGTTAGGGGAGGGTCAGGTTAGGGGAGGCGTCAGGTTAGGGGAGGGTCAGGTTAGGGAAGGCGTCAGGATGAACAGGAGGCAAACACTGAGCTTCTCCAGAGGCGACTGGGTTGTACTCAGGTTCCAATCCTTGTCGAGAAAAAAAGGAGAAAAAAAAAGGAAGAAAAATTTTATTACATCTTAGGACATTTGAAACCAGTGGTTATATGAATCAAAATAAATACAAAAAGCAAACACATAGAGAACAAACTCATCTCTAAGTTTAATGGACTTTATTCCAGCCGAAGACCTGATAGAGCAAGAGCTCAGAGTGTATCCCTGCTCTCTGTCTCTACGCTCTGTTTGCTCACAGGACACGTGGAGAAGCAGAAGAAAGAGGCCCACGGCAAGGGATAAAACAGCCAGCAGAAATCAGAATTGGCAGGAAAAGGGATTTGTTTTATAGAAAGTATTATTTTTTAAACAGGGTATAAATATGTTAACTAATCTAGTGGATAATTAGTGAAACATGTGTAAGCAGATGGGAGACATTCAAAAGGAAATCAAACTACAAAAAGGAATAAAAACCTCATGGAAGACTGCACTGGATGCGCTGAACAGGAGTCTGGGCACGAGAGGAGGAGAAAGGGCAGTGGACCTGAAGACAAATCCTAGAGATTAGCAAGAGTGAGCACACAGAAAATAAAGAGCGGGCCTGAGGTCTAGGGGACAGTATCATGTGTTTAACATGTGTGTAACATGTTGCAGAGAGTGAGAAGAGATTAAATAGTAATGGACCTGACAATATTTGAAGAGAATAATGGTGAAACATTTTCAAAGAATTAAACATTCAAATATTGTTAAAATGAATATATATTGAGAAAGTTTACTCAGAATAAGTATATACACTTACAGATATACATGCACATATATAATCTCAGCAAATACATATAACAATATATCCATTTATAAGACTATAAGTCACAATCATATATAATAATATGTACATCTATAAGAACATGTTTACATACTTATATGAGAAGATATGTGTAAATATACATATGTGAATACATTTATCAGGCTCCCATAATCTGGTAAAACCATATACAGATACAACTATTATCATATTAATTAGAATATATTGAATATTTTCTCCTGATTTGGGACAAAATGTATGTCTACTTGCATTATATCCATTAAATACTTCACAGGTCACTTATCCAGTGCAACAAAAGACAAATAAATGAAAGGCATAAGGATGAGAAAGGAGTAGAAGTTTTAAAAATTAAATTAAATCTTATATTAAATCATCTATATGTATGTATGGATATGTGTGTTTGTGTTAAAAAGCCCAGATATTTACAAAAAAACCCCAAAAACCCTCCAACAAATAAATTCAGTAAAGTCTTAGGATGCAAGTTTAATATAAAAGTTATTCTTGTATTACTACATACTAAAAGCAAACAAACACTTGCACAATTAAATGCTGAAAATATTATTTACAAGAACATCAAAACTTATACAAAATTTAAGGAGAAATTTAACAAAACAGAGGCAAAAATTTCAACTGAAGTGAAACAAGTCAGAAATGAGAAAACTTTTTGAAAACTGTATTACTAGAGAGACATACTATGTTCATGGGTTACAAGTGTATATTTTATTAAGCTACTTGTTCTCTTCAAAATGATTTGTAGGTCTAACAAAACCCTATAAAAATTATGTAGGCTTTTTTTTTTGTCAAAGTTAACAAGCCAATTCTAAGTTTACACAGAAATGTAGAGAATCTATAATAGCTTAAGAAGAATGAGACAATTTGGCAGACACATTTATTTTACATATTACTGTAAAGAAACAGTGATAGAGATAGCATTTTATTACCATAAATGTAGACAAATTGATCAATGGAACAGAATTTAAACAGCCTGAACTAGACCCACTCATATATCATCAATTGATTTTCGACATATGCACTAAGGCAATTTGAGGGGGATAGAAAAATCAATTCTAGAAATGGTGTTGGACCAGCTGGATACACACAAGCAGAAATAAACCTTGAACCTTATCTTATTACTAAACATTTAAAAATAACTCAAGAAGAATCATGAACCTGAACCAAACTGGAGCCACAAACTTTCTAAAGAAAACAGCAGCACAACTGTGATCTTGGAATAAACAAAGATGCTTTTTGCACATGTAACAAAACCACTGAACATTAGGGGAAAATGATAAAATTTGCTTATGCAATATAACTTCCAATTATCATGAGATATTAAAAATAAGACAGGTAAATCCTATCATGTGAAAATATCCTGAGTACCCATGGTTTACAAAGTATTCATATTTATAATGTGGAAAGATTCCTGCAAGTCAAAGGTACAAAAACACTCAAAATTATAAATTAGCAAAAAGATCTAAAAAGGCACCCCCCAAAATAACGTATGCTAATGGTGAATACATACATGAAAATGTGCTCACTAATAATTATATGATGAAAATTTACACTACAATCTATTGTGATACCAATCCCAAGGCTAGGAAAAGGACAACATTAACAATTTTAAATATCACTGTGAAGTGGTGGCACATTTCCAATGGGAGTACAGGGTAGTAGAACCATGTGGCAAAGTGGCCTGGCACTTTCTCATGAAGCTAAAATATCATGTGACTCAGCATCCCACTCCTATAAATTCACATACCAGCTTTAAATACATGTTCACAGAAAGTCTTGCATAAGAAGGTTTTTAGTGGCCAAAAACTGAAAAAAAGGTCAAAGTGATTTATTCATATGCTTGTGCAATGTAATACTATCTACACTAATAAAAGAGAAATATGCAAATTGACCGTACCAAAGTGACACCCAGCAGCCAATCAGAGTGAGTATGCAAATTAACTCAACAAAGATGTCAGGTTAATTTGCATATGCAGGCATCCAGTGGCCTAAGTCACGCAGAACCCAGGCTGCTTTGAGCTTGTAGGCCTGCCCATAGGCCCTGAGCTGCCAGGGTCCCAGAATGCCCCTGGCCACTCCTGGACTATGGGCCTTGGCACTGAGTGGCTGGGGATGGGGCAGCAGAGGCTTGAGTGGGGCCGGAGCAAAGTCGGAGGGCCCTGTCCAAGCCATGGCACAGCTTGATCAGAGCCGGGGGGCTCTGCCCAAGACACAGCAGAGGCTTGAGCAGGTCCAGAGATGGGGTGTGCTGGCCTTGGCTTGCCAGCAGTCCTGCCTCTGTGAGCTGCAGAAGAAACACCTTTTCTGACCACTCATTGGCTAAGCTCTTAGTAAGCCACTGGTAATATTCTTGGTAACTTGGGTAATAAGGATCCAAAAAGATGATCTAGGGTTTTTCCACCACACTCCTGGAGGAAAAAACAAAGGTCAGCTGCTGGAGGACTAAGACATTTCATATCCTGCCCTATCAGGTTTGGCTCAGTAGATAATGCCTCAGCCTGCTGACCACAGTGTCTGGGTTCAATTCTGGTCAAGGGCATGTACCTAGGTTGCAGGCTTCTCCCTGGCTGGGGCCCAGATCAGGGCTCATGCAGGAGGCAACCAATCAAAGTGTCCCTCTCACATTGATGTTTCTCTCTATCTTTCCCTCTTTCTTCCACACTCTCTAAAAATCAATGGAAACATATCCTCAGGTGAGGATAAAAAAAAAAAAAAGAAGAAGAAGAAAGAAAGAAATATCATATCCTATGAAAGACACATCTTGAAAATGCCTAAAGAAAGTTGCCATTTCTTCATGGTGAAGGGACTGGAGTCTGTGTTGATAAAAACACCTTGGTGGCTGTGGTGGCTGGCAGTGGCAGCAGCAGCGGGGTGATGGGGCTGGTGCCTTCCCCTGATCAGCCGGGTTGCCTCCCGCAGAGGGAGGCCAGGCTGTGACTTAGGCCCACTCCCCCTGGGATACTAAGCTGTCAGTAGGACATCCCTTGAGGGCTCCCAGTCTGTGAGAGGGGGCAGGCTGGGCTGAGGGATCCCCCCCCCACCCCCGGTGGATGAATTTCGTGCACTGGGCCCCTAGTCTTATATAATAAAAGGCTAATATGCAAATTGTCCCCTTGGGAATTCAACCACTCACTATGACATGCACTGACTACCAGGGGTGGTGCAGAATGAAGGAAGGCCCCAGCTGGCAGCTGGCAGTCAGGGGAAGTAAGGCCCTGACCAGCCTTAGGGATACTACTACCCATGCACGAATTTTGTTCACCGGGCCTCTAGTACAGCAATAAATGGAACAAACACAGATCCCTACAACAGCACAGACATGGAAATAAAAAACACACACCTTCTACTGAGGGAAGAAGCTAGGCAAGACACAATGCGAGATGCTGCAATATGAATTCAAGAATTCAAATAGGAGACCTGAGAGAACATTCTAGCACACAATGTCATGTCTCAAGTTGCATGGTGGTTACATGAATGTGTAAACCCCTGTCAGAATTCATTTATCTGTTTACTTAATATATGTGCATTTTTATTCACACCACAATAAAAATCATGTAATCCTGTGACATTTTTACATAAATGTTAAATTATTAAAGAATTTATATGAAAGGGATTAACTCCTCAAAGTAACTCCAGATTTTGGCATTCCATTTGGGCAGGATTTAAAGAACAGCCTTCTTATCACGTGTGTGACGGGCTGGACGTGTTTCCAAGATTTTCTTAACAATTGCATTTCTTTAATGAGGGTCCCTCAGTGCCCACTGTATGGGGCGGAGACTGTACTGTGTGTCAGGGAGACACCAGTGATTATAAAACGATTTCTATTGCTTTGGAATTATAGTAAAAGAGGACCCAGACTAGTAATATCCAAGGACCATAGATATATAGTCTTTTTTTTTTTTTATGGTTTAAAGTATTACAAATAGTAGTACATGTGTCTCCTTTTTTTTCCTCCCCATTGAACTCCCCCTGGCTTCCCCTACCCCCCAGTACATGCCTTCACCTGCCCGCCCTCCCTCCTCCCCCCCACCCCCTCGCCCAGTGTCTTGTATCCATTGGTTGTGCTTATATGCATGCGTACAAGTCCTTTGGTTGATCTCTTACAGCCCCCCTCACCCAAGCTCCCCTGCCTTCCCACTGTAGTTTGACAGTCTGTTCAACGCTTCTTTGCCTCTGTATCTATTTCCCCCCCATTTCTTTCCTTTAAAAAATTTTGCCTCTGCAGACTAGAAATAAACATATAATAACAAACAAAAAATGTTTGAGTCCCAATTTCAATGTCCAACAGTTCTGAGTCCCCGTTTCAATGTCAAACAGTTCCTTATGTGTACATGTCAGCAATGATATCTGGATGGTGGGCACATGGTGGCAATGCAGGTCTGACCTTCTCTGGTTTGGTCCTAGGCAACCTGCAGCGGTGCACAGCTGCTGACTGCTCGCATGGCAAGGCATCGTCAGCGTCTTCCATCTCTGGACTGTTTTTCCTCTTGTCTTCGTGGTTGGAGCAGACCTGTCAATTCCTCTCTGTTGCAGGAATCCATCTGGTCTTGGAGTTGTTTTCAGAAACGATACAAACATATTCTCTACCAAAAGTTAATAAAGGAATCTTTTCTATATAATTGATTTGGGATCCTTTTTATTTTTGCCCAAACGATTTTCCTTTGTCTTACCTTGTGTGTTTTTCATGGGTGTCTTGCTGTTAGCATTACAAATGAAAATTAATTTTGTAAAGTAAAAATTTTCTAGATGTAATTTAGTTATAGGATATTTTTCCTTACATGATATTACCCTACTATCCCCCCCTCCTTTTTTTGATTAATGGAGGTTTTTGTAAATTTTATAATGCAGTCTTGATAACTTTAAATTTAAATTTTTTTGCCCAAAAATATGACTGCTTTATGTTCATTGCATGTTCAGGAATTTTACCATGAGATGAACTACCAATAGAAATTTTAGTTATTACTTTAAGAACAGCTTTATGTCCAGTACAATTAAATTTACTTGAATATTCACTTATTTCAATTAGCCTATTTAAATTAATCTGAAAACTTGATTACTATTTTACTGTCAAATTTAATACCCTACCAACAATCTTAGTCTTTAAATAAAGCAGTTATTGACAAACTTGAGACAATGCATATCCATGTTTTAAATGTATTCCACATTACCCTAAGTTTAAAAGTCCCTGTGATATTATATTATTCAGCTCCAAATCTGCTTTCCAAGGCATTTAAAGTTTATGTGTAGCTTAAAGAATCTCTTCAAAATTATTAATTAAGTGACCTTCACATGACATTTTCAAAATCAATCCAAGAGGAAAAACCTTAGCAAATAATGGAAAATTTGAGAGAAAGAACATCATAAGTAGGTAGATAAGAATAATAATTATATCATAGATCAATTCAGATAAGCAATACATTAATGTTCATTAACAACATTAATAAAGTATAAAGCCTCATAAAATTATAATTTTTTTATGAATAGTGTATTAAGTTGTGGACTGGGGCTGGATTCTGTCTTAATCCATATTAGCTCCTATCCTCTGACCTCTCCCTACAAAAGAGTTTTGACAAGATTGCTGACACATTTAACTTGTACAAAAGTGCTGGTCCAAAATGGTAATTTTAGCATAGCAAAATTAGTCTCACACACACCTATCTCATTATAAACCCACAAAACCAAACCAGGAAAAACAAATACATCACATTTGCCAAAATCATTCACATTTCATCAGATTTTTGTTATACAATTTTTAGGTCCAGTTTCTTAAAACATATGATTGTGGAAATATAGAATGTTGACAGGTTTAGCTCCTTGTAGCAACAGCCAGATTCCATGTTTCATTTTTAAATATATTTTTAATTGATTTTAGAGAGAGAGGAAGGGAGAGGGAGATAGAAACATGGATGAGAGAAAAACATCTATTGGCTGCCTCACGCATACCGTCTGCTGGGATTGAGCCCAAAACTCAGGCATGTGACCAGGAATCCAACCTGTGACCTCTAAGTGCATGGGCTGACTCCCAACCAACTGAGCAACACCAGCTGAGCTCCATTATTCATTTTAATTCGGTGGCAGAGTGGAGAGAAGCCAGGACAAAGCTGTTTAAAGTATAGCTAATGTTTTAATTTTGATATGAAGCAGTCATAGATGCATTTGTACAAGCCTGTGTTAGCTACCTGTGGCTGCTGTACCTAGCCACCCCAAACATCATGGCTTCAGGTAGAATGTTACTCCCTCTTGGTTCTAAGACCAAAGTCTGAAATCAGAATCCCTGAGCTGAAGTCAAGGTGATCTACTCAATTAAAGCAGCATGATGCACAGTAAAATTAGAAAAAAAGAAGTATTAATTTGATATTTGGTCATATGATACACCATTATTTCTTACCATTATCTGCTAAATCCTATAATAAAGATAAGTATAAAAATGAATATGACAAGAATCCATCTTAATACCAGGAAAGGGCAGAGGATATAGAAATGGACTGAAGCTTTAATTTTGAATGTGTGAAACCACATCTCTCTCTCTCTCTCTCTCTCTCTCTCTCTATATATATATATATATATATATATATATACATATATATATATATATGTATATATGTGTATATATATATACACATATATAATATATATATGTATATATATGTGTGTGTATATATATATGTGTGTGTGTATATATAGCCAGGGTCCATAACATCCAAAATGACCAAAGGCTCAACCTAACACCCAGGCTGGGCATGCAGTAGGCTCTGGTGGGTGGGGACAGCGGGGGCCAGGGCTGGGGAAGGTGGGGCTGGCACTCAGACTTACTCACAACCACACACATGCACAGACACACACAGCGCTCACCAGCTCACAGTCTTTTCTCCCTTTTTTCCCTCCCCCCCAACTCACTCTCAGAGCCTCTCTCAGAATGAGGCCCAGAGCAGACAGAGGGTGGAGCTGCCCCCACTGGCCCTGCCCCCTCCCAGCCAGGAAGGAGAAAGAGGGAGAGAGGGAGGCAGGGAAGCCTGGAGGACTGCTGAGAAAAACAAAAAGAGACAGAGACAGGGTCTTTGTAATGGTACTAGATTTATTATCAAAAGATTGCGACCTAACATAATCGAAGCTGAAGTATTAACAGGATCTGCAGAAGGAGAGGTTGTTCTGATTCCAAGAATTGATTTGTCCCCGTCTGACACTGGCCTCCCATTTAAATTAATTCGAAGACAGTTTCCTGTGATGGCAACATTTGTGATGACTATTAAAAAATCACAAGGATAAACTCCAGACAGAGTAGGAATATTCCTATCTGGACCAATTTTTGCATATGGTCAGTTATATGTTACTTTCTCTCAAGTTTGAAGAGCATGTGATGTTAAAGTTGTAAATACTTCATCACAAGGGAAATTAGACAAGCACTCTGAAAGTGTTTTCACTCTTAATGTGGTGTACAGGGAGATATTAGAATACGTTTAATCAATTTATCAGTCATTGTTTGTATCGGTGTTGTTTTTACATCATGTTTTTATATCATGTTTTTGTTGTTATATCATGTGATTATTTATTAATAAATGTATATATTTTTTCATATACATTTTACTAATTTTCTTTCATCTCTGACACTTCTATTGTAGAGAAAGGGCAAATAGCAATATTAAAATATTTCCTCTAATTAATTCCCTTTCAATGTGCATAAATTTCGTGCACTGGGCCACTGGTATTATTATAAGTTTCACTTGCTGGGGACACCCCTGAACTGCAGGTATAGCCTTTATTTCTCATTCCGTAAGACATGCATGTGCAAGCCATGTGGTTAATCATTCATTGCAGGATAAGATCATCTTTAGAGGTGAGATAAACTCTCTCCATTTGCTTCTACTCTGTACCACTTGTTTCCCTTTATTTTCAAACATACTTTTACAGAAGGCTGTGGACTTCATTAGAAAGAATGGAAACAAGCATTTTGTCTCACTGCACACTAAATCAGTGTAGAACCTGCAAAAGGCCCTTCTAGGTCAATCAATGAAAGACTTTCCTGTGCTCTTGGATGTTCCTGAGATGAAGACGCATTCCCAATTTGATTCTCTTGCCTTAAACGTTTCCCAACCAATAGATCTGATTAAAATAAAAAACTTCAAAATCTTCTGTTTTAGAGACTATGCCCTTTGTGTAGCTTATTGTTTATAGATTTCATCATTGTATCAACCCTCGTTTATTACTTGCTTTTAAAGCTATGATGTTGGTAATACAACATATCTCAAATAATCAATCCTATGGGAAAGGAATTGGCACTAGTAAGTCATTCTAAAATACTAAGATTATTTCTAACAATGATGTGAAAATAAAACAAATGGTATGAATATGTCATTCACAGTTAAGAGCATGTATGAGGTTTAATGTCAGGAAAGAGTGCTATCTTTGAAAAACATAGTTTAAACATTTGGTTTCCTCTGAGTTTGTGACTTAACTACCCTGTATTTTATATTTTTCTTTGTGGCCTTAGTATGTGGAACCAGGAACTCTGTTCCCTGATGCTCTCCTAAGAGTCGATTCTTCAGGACGGTTAGTTTAGGCCTTACAGTCATCACAAACTTAGATTCTCTTTGTATTTTAAAAATCAAGTGACTTCAAACAATCCTCTTAAGGTCCAGTCTTTGCAAACTTGAAGCAGATAATTATTGCCGGAATGTAAATTATGCACACAAATAGATGAAATGCAATTAGCTGCATTAACGCGGCCATGATGAATTCTTCCCACTGTTGTTACGTGTTCTAAGGTGACTTGGTAGACACCATTGTTATATTGCTGAGCACTCAGAATATCTCAGTTCAAAAGATGAAAACTGACCCCCTTGTGCTTGCTGAGTGGTTCTTCCACACACATCAGAATTTATCTCACAGACAGAGCTATTTACTGTCTCTAATCATTTTCAGAGAAGCCTCCTAAATGTTAATAATCCCAAGCAGCCACATACCGATACATTTATAATTATACAGTTATGAATTATTTTGTATGATGTTAAAACTTGGCTTTAATATCTGACATCGCAATTAATTCTCCAAGGTTCATCGCCCACAAAATAATAATTTTAGTCACATAAAGGGAACTATACATTTAGATAACTGTGCAAATGGATTTCATTTAATTATTTCTAAAACAGTTCAAATTCACAGCTCAATTAAAAGGTGATGGATTGCACATAATTTGTTCCCTTTTATGGATTATAGATTGGAGATTAAGTGTCCTCAGGAGATCTTTTCTTTCTGCCTGTGGTGGCTCACAGTCTGTTGTTCTAAATGTACACTGATTAGTCCCAGCAGGTTTCCGGTTCCCAGTGTTTGCTTGCACACTTACATTCTGTAATAAGATATGCTAATCATTACCCGTATTGCAGAGTCTCAGGGGATCCTGCAGGTATTTGTTACAAACAATATTAAATAATTTTAAATAATTTTAAAGTCAGAACTCACAGTATGAAAGCCAGTTCTCAACAGCCTTGCTGCTCCCAAAATCTTCTTTATAAACTCTTTTCTCAAAGACTTGCTCCTGGGAGTCTGGAATTTATTGCCTAGAGACAATAGGTTGGAGACTGACATATTCCATGTAAAAATGTAAAGAATAGGTAATTATATTAAATGAACTTTCTTTGCCAAAGACATAAACAGCCCAAGGACAACATTTCTTGAGCTATTTTCGGCGTTTGAATTATTGGAAAATTCTGTAGTACAGCAGATTGCAACCTGAACTGCTTGCCACAAATCTTTAGAAACAAAGAGTTTGTCTTGCCTCCGCTGACAGTTGCATGAATACCAAAGAGAAAATGCAATTATATTTTGCAAATTCAAGGGAGGGACTTCTTAGTAAAACTTTCCACGTTCAACTAAATTAAATAGATGCGCGTATGGCTGTATCACATTCCACCTAAGGACTAGCTTACACAAAGGTAGGCAATGTCCCTGGCATTGAAGCTTTTGCCATAGCACTGGGTGAGAGTGACTCCACCTTATCGCTTGTGGATTAAAATTGATACTTGATACCTTTCCAGAGTGTTTCTACAGTCATTGTGACCAAGAGGACGCCCGCTTCAAGCTGACACACCTCAGACCTGGACCTCCCCGGCGAGGGGCCCCTCCTCTCTTTTCAGGAACATCTACCTGAAGAACTTGTGGTTGCAAGTCCATACCCTTTGCGATATAAATCTCCCAGCCACTGGCCACCTCTACACCCAGGAATGTCATTCTCCAGGCTCTGGAGCCTTGCATTGCACTCATGTAAGAGGACAAGGTCCCCAGACTGCCAGCGTCTGTGGAGGGCAGCAGCAGACACTGATGGCCTGAGCACCTGGACTAGTCTAGTCTCCAAAGTCCTCCCATACTTTTCTCCTTTTTCAGTTACAGTCGACATTCAATGTTGTACAGCACAGTGCTTAAACATTTATATAGTTTACAAAGTGACCCTCCCAACATTCCCAGTACCCAACTGGTCTCATACATAGTTATTAAATTATTATTGAATATATTCCCTATACTTACTTTACATCCCCATAACTATTTTGTAACTGCCAATTCATACTTCTTAATCCAGTACTTTTCCACTAGCTCACTCCAGGATTTAAAAATCTCCCAGCGTTTTGTTTTCTGCAAAAGCAGTTCAGTATCTCTTGCCTGTTGCAATAGAATTCCTCGACTGTTTAACTCTTTACAGTGTATTTTCCTTTGGAAAATGAAGAAGTCCTGCTACTTCAACTTCCACCAATGCTTCTGTAGCAATAATAACGATGGTACTGGGATGCTCTCCTGCTCTGTGCGTGCTCCCTTCTCATGGAAAGTGATATGTCTAACAGTTGTTAAAACTGATTTGATTTCCAATTGCATTTACTTTGATAACTTAGTCAACAATTCCAATTTTTATTTCAAGAAATTTTTGTAGTTATAAATATATTTTAAAGTCACCACTTTGAGGAAACCAAAATGCCCATTCTTTGGATCCAGAGAGCAACCTGAAGGAAAGAGCCCATGCTAACTTTGTTCAGAAGTTCAAAATTAAAACTTTACCCAGTGTTCTGACAATGGCAGCATGCTGCCAAAGGTCACCCTGAGATCCTCACTTAAGGCCAGCCCGGTATAAACATGGTAGGTTGGCTTGAGTTTTAAAATTTCTATCATGCCCTCAAGTCACCATCTAGCTGAAAATGCTAACCAATGAGAGAAGTCTATAGTGCAGACATTAGAATAAGAAAGAAAGCAGACGGTATGGGCAAAATAATTTTCAAATTACAGAAGTTGACTTTTTAAAGAGAAGGAAAAAACAAGTGAAAATTAAAATTAATGCAAATTTTAATTTCAGACAAATTCAGTATATTACTTATCATTTTCTTACACAAATCTGTATCTTTAAGCAGATGTATATGCTTTGATGAATGCTTTTAAAGGTTAAAATAAATGAAACCAGGTTAGTTGAGGAATGAGAATGTCTTGGAATTTTATTTAAAATATCAATGATTTTTGTTTGGTTCGCTGAAAAATCTATAATTTAATTGCTGCACAGTCTGGCTTGTAGTGAGCATTCAATGAATGTTTTTGAAGTATTATTACTTCTGTTCTCATTATTCCTCACACCACTGAGTTGCCAGACGCGTGGGACGAGTTTGTGCATGGCTGTGAGTTACTTGCTCTGGGGAGTTGCATTTGCTGTATGACATCACTTCCTCCTTCCACAGCAGCACCCGCTCTGCCCAGCTGGTGTCCAGTGTGGGGCAGCAGTGAGCCCTATAGTAAGGGAGCTAAAAATAAAAATGAAAGTCAGTCACTATTAAAAGCTCCTGAAATTTAATTTGCTTTCACTTTAAAATTTTATGTATGTATTTATGTATTATTTATGTATGTATTTATTTATTTGAGAGAGATAAACATGGATTTGTTGTACCTCTTATTGATACAATCATTGGTTGATTCTTACATGTGCCCTGACCAAGATCAAGCCCAAATCCCACCAATACCTTGGGGTTTTGCGATGATGCTCTAACCTATGGGGCTACCCAGCACAGAGCCCTTTGATTTCGCTCTCACACACGCACTTGAGCACATTCATGAGTCCTCCTCAGTTCCTTTGGATATGCTCTGGGCCATAGCTCTGAGCTCTGCGTGGCTCGAAGGCTTATGGAACAGCGGGTCTGGCAGAGATACAAACCTTCCTCTTGTCTCTTAACCACAAATAGTTGTCCACTTCTTACATAAAAGAGTCAGAGAGAAAAGTAGAGAGAGATAATGAAGTACATAAATTCTATTTAAGATATTTTATAGTTGCTCTGGCTGGTATGGCTCAATTGATTGAGCATTGTCTCATGCACTGAGAGGTCACATGTTTGATTCTGGGTTAGGGCACATGCCCAAGTCATGTAGGAGGCAGCTGATCAATGTTTCTCTCTCTCATTGATGTTTCTCTCTCTTCCTCTCCCTTCCTCTGTCTCTAAAAAAGTCAGTAAAACATTTAAAAAATTAAAATATTTTATAGTAAAAAATTATGTGAATTTTTACTATATTCTAGTGTGTCCATCTAGTAGGAGAAAATAATTATGTGGGATATATACACACACAATGCTTTAGTAAATAAAATGGCAAAGGGGTAGTTTCCGTTTAAGATACATGTGAGTGTGAGACTTGGAACAGGAATTGTTTGATGTTATGAAGTCGCCTCTTGGAGAACTAAAAGAAAAAAATGAGCTAACTGCTATGTTTCATGCATTAAGCACATTTTAAAGATTTGAAGCCGAACTCTTAGGAATTGAATGATATTGTGATTTATGTTTCAAGGTTGAAAAATTATTGCTTAAATGCAGCAGAAACTTTGAAAAAGGAGAGACATGCTAGCAAAATAGAATGTGAAATATACAAGTATCCGAGTTGTAAGTTCATATATAGCGACTGTATCTAACCCTAAGCAGAGAAGAAAACAATACTGAAAAGCACTGGTCTATAAGCCACATCTTTGGTGTGACAGATACAGATGCTGGATCAATTTTTATTAATACTGTTGACTCTCAGGGTTCACATGAGATATTCTTTCAAGGAATGTCAGGTAAGTATTACTTTAATAGATGTGCAAATTAGTCAAATAAATGATGTTATTCCACTTTTCTTTGGGGGAGCAACATTTCTCTACAGAAAATTCATCTTTTAAAAGGTCCTGATTCACATACACTTAAGCATTTCAGTGGTGGACCTAGTTTGACAGCAGTTGAACTCACACATCCAAGACTGTATCCCACCAACCGCCATCAGTCTGGTTAGGGATGAATGGTTCTCCATAGTGAGGACCTTACAATATCTTTGCTGGGTGAATTTCTAGGAACTGGTAAACAGAAGCAGGAGCGTGGGAACTGCCTCATGAGAAGATGGGTCCAGTCAAGTTCATTTTTCAGAAATAAACAAGTGGGGCGAGTGGGTTAGAATTAGTATTTTAAGCAGGTAACCTAAGTGAAAGTCACTCCACATCGTTCATCGTTTTTATCATTCTAGGGTTTATGGTAACCATTGCATATGAACATTTCCTAAGGAATGTCTTAAAGAGAGATTATAAGATTAGTACTGTACCACACAAATTAAGAATTCATTAACCCAGAAAACTTCATGGGGTCTTTCTCATTGTGGCACTAGCAAAACTTGTCACAATTGTGGCCCTAACCCCAAGTCTTCACAATATCTAAAACATCCAATCAGAGACCGTTAGAGCTAACAGGAACTTATGCATCCAGAGTCCAACCAGTTCTGGCTACAGTGAGGACATCATGTAGAGAGAGCTTGAGGCCCAGATTGGCAGAAATAGTTCTGGGGGAAATCTAGAGAAACTAACAAGGTCTATGGACTCCTATCCCAGCTGTGCTGCCTCCTTCACCATGTCCTTCGTGTATTTCTCATGAGGTTTTTTTGTTACTGTAGCAGAGACACCGGTGAAATAAAACTGCCTTGGATGCAGTCAAGCACTCTGTTCCACCACTGCCTGGAAGGGTGATGCAAAGCAGGCGGGTGAACATTCAGCACCAACATTAAAGGCAATGAGAAACGGAAGCGCATGTTCATATGGTGCTTTAGTTCAGTTCAAAAGTTCTCACTACAAATAAAGCACAACAAATACAGATCAAATATAAATAAAACAAGACAAATGCAGATACAGGTAAAATATAAATACTTACAAAACTACTTTTCTAAGGCAAGGAGTTTTATTTATTTTTGTATCTAATTTTTTAAAACATTTTATTTTTAATTCATTGATCTTCAGAGAGAGAGAGGGGGGAAGGGAGAGAGAAACATCAGTTTGTTAGCTGGAACAACAAACATGCAGCCATTGGTGGATTTCTGTGTGTGCCCCTGCCTTGAAGTATCTAGTGGGCTGGCTCTCTAACTAATCGAGCTATCCAACCGGGGCCATAGGCAGGGGGTTTCAAAAACACAATTCTGGCTGTTTAAGGAAGGGTTAAATGAGGTCAGTTCAAAGCACAAAACCTATAACTTGAGAAACTTCAACAACATTTAAAAATGGGTTACTGAAAATGTGTCAGCCAGCAGAAATATGTCCTTTGCAAAATAAATAAGATAGATCACATAAATAATAAATGATACCAATGCATGTGCCATTACTCTGTGACTATGTTCCTATAAAATATTGAGTGAAAAGCTTAAATAGAATGAATATATAAATATTTAAAATATAGAATATACTACATTTAATGATACATTGATTTTTAAGAGCCATGCAAGAACTAATCAGAATGATGGTAAATATACTAGAATTTCACAAAATTGATTTTTCAAAGACATGTTTTCAACTCTTGAGTTATATACCTGAGCAGTCACTTAACTTCTACTGTTTTGCTTTTTATTTGCCTGTGTAAGTGCCTTGCCTGTATATCAATAACAAAAAAACAAACATAAGGAAAACTAAGCTATTAGATCATAAAGGGTGTCTGCTGAGGAGCACTGTGGCACCTCAGAAAATTAATAAGTAAGCCATGATATATTAATTTTTTTAGTGTAAAACAGCTACATCTTTTTTATACCACACAAATTAATGCCATTTTGTCCTTTGGACAAAAGTTCTTTAAAAGAGGAGTTCCTAGACTTTTTTTTGTGTTTTTTTTTTTTTTTTTTGGCCAGCAGTATTGTGAAAACAATATTGAGAAACTAAGAACCTAGAAGGTTTGGGAATTTGGAGAATGTAAGATTTTTGAAGTCCTATCTAAATGCCAACCTGAGGAGTGATTGAAGGTGGAAATGGTTGTTTGGAATGCAATATGTTCATTTTAAGTGGAAAACTTGAATTTATTCATAAAGTTCAGAAATATAAAACAAGATTAAGGTATTTTTAAAAATTATTAACATAAAATTAAGAAATTGTGTTTCAGGTAGTTAAGATTTAAGGCAAATATATAGGTGAAGAATCATTACAATCATAGCCATTAATTACAGTGCATCAAAAGTCATCGGCCAAGACATTCCTAGTGCAGATAGAAGCAACTCCATATATATATATATCTCCTATCTAATAAAAGAGTAATATGCAAATTAACCATCACTCCACTATACCCACAAGCCACACTCACCAGCCAATCAGGAGCAAGTATGTAAATTAACCCAACCAAGATGGCTGTGGCCACGGAGTAAGCAGGAGGTTTGGGTTTCCCTGGCAATGGAGGAAGCCAAGCTTTCCACACACCCTGGTGAGCCCAGTCCTCTGCTCAAGGCTAGAAAGTTTCAATTATAAAAATAAATAAATTCCAACAAAAATGGCGGCAGCCATGGAGTGAGCAAGAGGCTTGGCTCCACTCAAAGCTGCAAAGTTTCAATTATAGAAGATAAATAAATCCCAGATACCAGGGCTTTTGCTTGGGTTGCCAGGGGGCATGGATGGCCTGCAAACCACCACAGGCCCCTCACTCAGGCTGCCCACAACCCAAGGCAACCCCCACTCTGATCCAGGACATCCTTCAAGGCAAACCAACTGGCCCCCACCCTTGCACCAGGCCTCTATCTTATCTAATAAAAGAGTAATATGCAAATTGACCATCACTCCAACACACAAGATGGCTGCCCCCATGTGGTCAAATATCCTGCCCCCATGTGGACACAAGATGGCCACCACAAGATGGCCAGCAGGGGAGGGCAGTTGGGAGGGACCAGGCCTGCAAGGGAGGGCAGTTGTGGGCAATCAGGTCAGCAGGGGAGGGCGGTTGGGAGGTACCAGGCCTGTAAGGGAAGGATGTTGGGGGCTATCAAGCCTGCAGGGGAGGGCAGTTAGGGATGACCAGGCCAGCAGAGGAGGGAAGTTGGGGTGACCAGGCCTGCAGAAAGGGCAGTTGGGGTGGATCCAGGCCTGCAGGGGAGAGCAGTTAGGGGCACACAGGCTGGCAGGGGAGCAGTTAGGCATCAATCAGGCTGGTAGGGGAGTGGTTAGGGGGTGATCAGGTGGCAGGCAGAAGCGGTTAGGGGCAATCAGGAAGGCAGGCAGGCCAGCAGTTGGGAGCCAGCAGTCCTGGATTGTGAGAGGGATGTCTTACTGCCTGTTTAGGCCCGATCCCTACGGGTCGGGCCTAAACAGGCAGTCGGATATTCCTTGAGGGGTCCCAGATTAAAGAAGGTGCAGGCTGGGCTGAGGGACAACCCCCCATGCACAAATTTCGTGCACCAGGCCTCTAGTGTGTGTGTGTGTGTGTGTATGTGTGTGTGTGTGTATAATATGCAAAGTGTCCCCTCGGGAGTTCCACTGGGAGACTGGGAGCTCGATTGCTTGCTATTATGTGTGCTGACAACCAGTGGGCTGTGTCAAATGAAGGAAGGCCCCGTCCAGCAGCCAGGAGGCCTAGATCAGCCCTGATTGCCCACCAGGCCTAGGGACCCTACCCATGCACAAATTTTATGCACTGGGCCTCCCTCTAGTTTTAAATAAAACTGTAAAATAAAAGGGGTGTGTCAACATATAGAGAAATTTATTAATTTGTGTTGTTCAAATTAATGTCTATGTTACAAAATGTTTCTAACCAGAATTGATGTTAGGTTTCCTGAGGATGATTTAGCACCAGCTGAGAGGTCAAAGGTCATATGATTCCTTTTCACCTTGAAGTTGCTTTGGGGATTTCTTTCATTAATTTTTTATAAATTAAAAATTTATTGAGATACAACTGATATATAACATTATGTACATTTAAGGTATACAATGGTCATGATTGAGACACAAATATATTGTGAAATAATAACTACAATAAGGTTAGTTACCATATCTATTATCTCACATAATTATGTTGCATTGTGGTGAGAACATTTAAGACTGGCTCTCTTAGCAACTTTCAAGTATATAATACAAAGTATTGTTAACAATAGTCACCATGCTGTCCACAAGAACCCCAGAACTAAGTCATCTCATTGTTGAAAAATTGTACCCTTTGACCAACATGTCCTATCTTCCCCATGCCCACCTCCATCCCCTGATAACCACCAATCTACTTTGTGTTTGTGTGAGTTTAGCTTCAAGACTGGACGATAAGTATATTAGTGAATAATAGAATCAGATTAATACACAGCAAAGAGAAATGCAAGCATTGCTATCACATACCTAAAGGAGGGAAGACTCCACTCCAACATCATATGAGAAAAATTTTCTGAAAGAGTTGGGTGTTTTCATGTTCCCAAATTAACATATCTATCTTCAGGCTAATTCAGGGATGAACAACAATGCTGTTGAGTCAGAGATGGAAGAAGATGGCGAGAGCACATGCATCCCAGATACAGGGTGTCCCAAGATCATGTAGATGTACTTTAACAGCTGATCTTTCTTTCCTTTCAGCCAGACTAAGTTTTAAACGAAGGAAATTCATCCTGAAATGCTAGTGGGAGTTTGAAAACAAAATTGAAGTACAAGCACTGCTTTTATAATTATTCAAAATTATAGGCTGTGTGTTCTCTATTTCATTCCATTCTGCTCTAATTTTTATTATTTTCCTTGTTCTGCTGACTTTGAGTTGCTTTGTTCTTCTTTTTCTAGTTCTTTAAGATGTGATGTTAGATTGTTTACTTGGGATTTCTCCTGTTTCTTGAGATAGGCCTGTAATGATATAAACTTTCCTCTTATTACTGCTTTCACTGGATTCCCAGAAGTTTGCACATATTATACTGTCATTATCATTTATCTCTCTATATATTTTGATCTCATCTTTTATTTCTTATTTGACCCAGTCATTTTTCAGTAGTAACTTAAAATCATGTATTCACAAAGAAATACATACCCCTATATTCATTGCAGCATTATTCACGGTGGCCAAAGCATGGAAAATACCTAAATATCTTGTGACAGAGGACTGGGTAAAGATGATGCAATGCATACACACAATGAAATACTACTCAGCCATAAGAAAGGGTGAAATAGCACCATTTGCAACAACATGGATGAACCTTGAGAATATTATGCTAAGTGACATAAGTCAGTCAGAAGAAGCTAAGAACCATATGGTTTCACACATATGTGGGATATTAAACTGAAACTTGTGAACACTAATAGCAATGTGGTGGTTTCCAGAGGGAAAGGTTGGTCCTTTATCCCCTATCACCTCAATATATGGTGACAGAGAAGATTTAACTTTAGATGGTGGGCACAGGGTGCAATATACAGATCTTGTAACATCGAAACCCACACCTGACTAATGTCACCCCAATAAATGTAATTAAAAAGCAAAATGTGTATACATTTTTGGGGGGACATAGACTGTCCCAAAACTGCCAGCAGTGATGTGACCATGATGGGGGAGTAAGAGGCTCACTTCCATCTTCATGGTCAGCAACGGTACGGCTGTTCCTCCACGGAAACAGTTCTCAAGTCCACTTGGGAATGGCAGCCATATAGTGGAACAGGAAACGCGAGAATAGCCACAGAAAGGGAAGGAAGCTACCTGTTTCTTTTTATCCCTCAAACCTGCTTTGTAACAAGAGGGAACTTCTCATTTAGAAAGAGTTCCTCTAACTGAGAAGGAGAGTGAGTGACCAGCTTCCCAGCCTGTGAGGATGCCACATGAAGGCCCCGCTTCAGTTTCACCCCACCAGAGCCCTGCGAAGCTGAGAGGCACAGAGCTGGCTAAGAACGAGAGAAAGCTGGCGCTCCCGCATGAGCCACAGGCGAGAGCAATTGGCTCCCAGTGACCCGCTGTGTAGACAAACCCAAAAGCTTTTGCCACCAAACAAACCAAGAGCCAGCACAGCCCACTCAGACCTGTTGGGGATGTCACTGGCTTTCTCCCCACGGGCCTTTTACACACTTTTTCCTGAAGAAGACATAGAGATGGCAAACAAGCTATGAAAATGAGCACGAGATCACAAACAACCAGGAGAACACAAATCAAAACCACAGCGGCCGGTGGCTCACACCTCTCTGACTGCAAGACAAGAGATGACAGATGTCGGTGAGGATTCAGAGAAACATCCATGTGAGAACAAAACATGGATCGGCTGCCTCCTGCACCCTCCCTACTGGGGTTGAGCCCGAAACCCAGAATCAAACTAGCAACCTTTCCCGCACATGCCCCAGATGGCACCCAACCAACTGGGCCACACCAGCAAGGGCAGTGAGGATTCTTTTAAGGAAAAATAGGAATACTTAGAAAAGTAGTAACATGCACGTTGGCCCTGTCTTTAACACTTGTAACTAGTGATGCTGATGACACGGGTAACCTGCGAGGGCGCCCTTTCTGCTTGCTGAGTTAAGCAGGAGGCTGTCCAGAAACAATCAGAAACTAACTTTTCATATTAGGTTAAACAGGGATTTGAATCAGCACTATTGATGTCAGAATGTGTCATTGTTACCTCTTGGGGAAAACTTTGGAGTTAAAACAAAACATAATTTTCCTGTAAAGTAAATTTCATTGATGGAATACTACTCTGCTATCAAAAAAGAAGGAATTCTTACTATTTGCAGCAGCCTGGGTGGAACTGGAGAGCATTATGCTAAGTGAAATAAGCCAGGCAATGAAAGAAAAATACCACTCATTTATGGATAATAAAGAACATTATAACCTGATGGATAAAAAGATAGACACAGAGGCAGTGAAGCATTGAACAGACTGTCAAATTACAGCGGGAAGGCTGGGGAGTGTCGGGGATCAACTGAAGGACTTGTATGCATGCATATAAGCACAACCAATGGACACAAGACACTGGGGGGGGGGGGGGGGCAAGGGCATGTGCCAGGGGGTAGGGGAGGCCGGGGAAAGGTCAATGGGGGAAAAAAGGAGACATATGTACTACTATTTGTAAAACTTTGAACAATAAAATAAAATTTAAAAAAATAAAGTAAATTTCAAGCTGCATGGACTTGTCAGACAGGTAATCCAGGGCATAAATAATTCAAGAAAATGTAATTACTTGGTCCAAAATATCTTTAAAAATTACATATTTCAAAAAAATATTCTATTAGTTTTAAATTACAGTCAACGTTCATTAGCAAGGATTTTCTGGTATTTTCCTAGAGTTAGTTTCTATAGACATTATTCTACTAATTAACAGCATTTCTATCTGAATGTTAATGGCATGTGAAAAAAAAAATATGCCTATTATTTTACCTCATAGAAGAAAAGTACCTAAATTTTTATTTCAGCTAGTTGTTTCCACCAATTACAGTCTCCCCAAAAATCTGGTTTGAGTTTAATTTACTTACAAACTTACAGAAGTATTTATTGAATATTCTCCAAGGCCACCATTTCAGTACATAATTCAAGCAAATGACTAAAGTTGGATAAAATCATGAACAGTAATGTAACTGCAGGTTTACTTTAGGATGCATTTCCCACCACTTCTTTTCTTTTAGATAGGTTTATAACTCATCACTCTCTTCCTACTCATAATACAAGCCTTTGGTGCATGGGTGGAGTCTGGCCAGCCACCCCCAATCAGGGCCAATCAGGCCAGGCCAGCCCAGGGGAGGGGATGAGGGAGGTTGGCTGGCTGGCCCCAACCCTGGTCGAACTCCCAGTCAAGGGGAAAATTTGCATACTAGCCTTTTATTATATAGGATAGGACATTTTTCTACAATGATGATATGTACCAAAAACAACATTTTATTTGATTAGGTGTGATGCATATCAAAGAATAATCTGAAAACCACATGATAAGACTTTTTTTTTCTTTTTTTAATTGTTTGATGTATTACAAATAGTAGTACATATGTCTCCTTTTTTTTTCCCTCCATTGACCTTCCCCCGGCCTCCCCTACCCCCAGTACATGCCTTCACCTGCCCGTCCTCCCCCCCCCCCCCCAGTGTCTTGTATCCATTGGTTGTGCTTATATGCATGCGTACAAGTCCTTCGGTTGGTCTCTTA
Source organism: Corynorhinus townsendii (assembly GCA_026230045.1). Classification (NCBI taxonomy): domain Eukaryota; kingdom Metazoa; phylum Chordata; class Mammalia; order Chiroptera; family Vespertilionidae; genus Corynorhinus; species Corynorhinus townsendii. The sequence goes on along the minus strand of JAPDVU010000010.1, from coordinate 5,251,747 downwards.
CAGCCCCCCTCGCCCAACCTCCCCTGCCTTTTCACTTTTTTTCATGTAATTGTCTTTATATGCAAAAAAAAGGTAATTCTAACTTTTAGATTTGACAAGAGGTTTCTTTTTCACCAGAAAAGGAACATGTTATTTAATTTGCTTCTGGCAGACTTGCAACTTCATGGAACATGTATCCTATATAATAAAAGCCTAATATGCAAAGTGTTCGACTAAGAGTTTGACTGGGAGTTGGATCTCTCTCTATGATGTGTGCTGACCACCAGGGGCAGCACAGAACATGGTGGGCGTCAGCAACACAGTGCTGGCAGCAGACAGCAGTGGAGGCACTGCTGGCCTTGATGGGTCCCAACTCGAGTGGGACAATGGCAGGATAGTAAAGCAGGTGAACGGGCAGCGCCATGCCAAGGCGGTGTAAGCGGGGGCACGATCACCCCGCCCATTGCCCAGGAGACGGTGACCAGAGATAGCAGCTGGGGACAGAGCCACCACCCAGATCCCAGGTGCAGAGGGAGCCAGGTGGGGGGTTGGGCGGCAGGCCCCGATTGATCATCCCATAGGCTGGATGGTGGAGTAGGTGAGGGGGTGGTGCAAGGCCATGGCAGGGTGCCAGGTGGGGCTGCAGGGCAGCGAGGCTGGGGGTGCGAGCTGGGGCTATGAGCCTGGGTGCATGAACTGGGGCCTGATCCTGCAGGTCACCCCGAGGGACCCCACCCATGCACGCATTTAGTTTGTATATAAAGTTTCTTTGGTTTAAAGATATTCATGCATATGTAATAAATTTATTATGTAAAATAATGCCAAATACTCTGTGAAATGTACCATCCCTAATATTAAAAGTCCACAAAGAAAAATAAGGCAAGAGTGCGATGTTGGGAGTAAAAAGGGGCCACAACTTAGTAAGAAAAGCAGGAAGCATGTGTGCCTCCAGGGCAGGGGGCAGCTTGCAGGTGCTTCCCTGAGAAGCAAGCCTCCCAGGCAGAAGAAGCACAGGCTAGCCCTCTGCTGATAAGGGGTGCTAGCCATTTTAAATTGTACTTTTTATTTCTCTTTAGATTCATTTAATACATTATTTATGCACATATGCATTAAATATCAATGACAATACTAAAAGGAATTGCATTTTTAACCCTAACTTTTGCTCTGTAGCAGAGGCTGGTCTGCTGAGGAATGTGTGAGTTGAGTAAAGGCGGCTGGGTCTGGGTCTCATACTTCCTTATACTTTGCTCATTGTCTGTAGGCATTGGATCACATGCCTGTAGTCCTGCTGCGTGTGTACCTATCTGATTGTTATAGTTCTGCCCACTGCCGATGAGGTGTGATGACTGTCAATCACCCTCCTTCCCCGGAACGGAAATGTCTTTCTTGGGAGGCTGGTATTGGCTGTGTGAGTAGGGTAGGCGTTTTAAATTACCCTTTGATCCGGAGACATTGCATGGAGCTCAGTCTCGCACTGTCTGTTACATTTGTTGTTTGTGACAAGTTCATTTTCATGATCTTGAAGAGCTTAGCTGCCTAACATAAAAATAAATACAGCATTTCCATGAAGAGCAGTATACCAGTCTGAGCGCACACACACACGTGCACACACACTCACACACATTGTACAACAGCAGGGATGCTATAGGGATGAAGGAAGTTGAACAAGAGATAAATTCAAATTAGGATCTGTTCTTCCTTTGAGATTTTTTAAAAGAATTTATCTTAGAAAGTTAAAATTTGAACTCTTTTATAAAATATATGGCAAAAACATTGAGAGTATATGAGATGGTTATGACAACTTTTTTCTTTTATAAAAATTTCAGTGAGTTTCAGGAACGTACAGTCTAGGGTGAAAAGTTTTAATACTGAAGGCTCATTTCCAACCTTTTCACCCTGGAAGCCTGTGAAAATGACAACAGGCCACACGATTCTCCTAAGGATCTCAGAAATGTGGTGCAATGTCTCCCTCAGGTTTTTCCACCAATGCCGCACCCTTCCTCTCTTGCCCTTTCTTCAGCAAATCATATTTCATTCCCACACCTCCTGCCCAGTGAAATTCTAGTCATCTTTCTTTGCAAACATCACCTGTGAGGAGCCCCTTCGATCTGTCCTACTGCTCAGCAGAGGGCATGCAGAGGGCAATGCCTGCTGAATCAATGAAGCAAATCTCGCATGGGCTCTGGCTGTGATTTAGAGCTTGCATTTACAGTTGTCTCCAGTGCACAGGGGCAGTGAGGACCACGCTGTGACTTGCTCAGTTTGTGGCCTCCCTGTTCCTTCCTGTTATTAGGACACTATGGCACGGAGTCTCCACAGATTTGCTGTAGGGCGATTGGCACCTCGTTTTAACTGCCTCAGTGACATAGAACTAGATCATCTTTACATTTACATCCTGTTCTAAATAACTGTGAACATTTGTTATCATAATTTATTTTATTTCGTGTTAGAAAGTCGGCATGAGTAAAAAATGAAATCGTGTTAATAATTAAAGTGCTTAGAATTTGGTCAAATAATCTTCCTCCTGCCCTTGTGCTGTAAAATTTTGAAAATTAGCTTAGTTGGCATAATTACCTTCAACTCAAATTCCTGTAAAAATAATCAAGAAGCTGGTAGTTACTGACTTCTGGAGAATTTTAACAAGCCCAAGATGGAGGAGCGGATTAACGAGAGTGTTGGATATCAACACGTTATTACTGGTCCAAAGTCCTACTGGAATTATGGCCCTTTCAAATGTAAATCTCATCAAAATGCTCTGTGTGCCATCTATCAATGTGCATTTATACCTTAATTTTTACCTAAATTTTTTCATAACATAGATTATAAGAAAACAATCTTTATCAGTTGCTCTCAATATTAGTTTTATAAAGAAATGATATAGTTTCTAATATTTCTTAATAATATCTGGAAAATTTTAACCAATTTGGATTATATTTTTCTCTGTTCCATGTGTCTAACATGAATTTTATTTTATTAGGTAAGTGCTATTACATATCACATTCATAGATATATCAAAACAAATGTACCAAGTTTTCTTTACAAATTATTCAGTAGGAAAAATAATATGGCTATATTTGAACTCCACACTTTCAGATCTGGTGAAATATTTAATTTCTATCAAATTAAACAGTTAACTATTAAATTTCATGTTATATTTCTCTTAAATATTTATAATTCCACTTTTCACATCTTGCATTGTTTATTCTCTTTTGAATTTCATAAACTCCTACATCATTTTTTATATTATCATCTGCAATGCATACCTGTCATTTCTTCGTTCTTTTATTTATTTGCATATGTGTTGCTTTTAGTTCACTTCTTATATATCTACCTTCCTATTATAAGGTAAAATGTCTAATTTCAAAGCTACGTAATATTTCATATCCTTGGTTTACATGACTTGGACAATGGTTATCCTCTAATTAGTGACAGGTTTCAGCAATTTTCAACATTTTAAAACTATATTTTACCTGGACATTTTTATAAGCATTATTTTCCATGTGTAATCTGTGTTATTACAGAAGTGTTATCAATATTTAGATAGTTGATAGATTTCAACTCTGTTGCTATATTGAAACAAAAGCCTCAAGTTTTTTCAGAGGCCAAATCCATACCAGATTAAATTAAATATTCAAATGTTTATTAATGTAGTTACTTGAATAGTCCAATCTTGGAGTAGGACTAAGGCAAAACAATCACATGATAAAGTAAATATAAGAATGTAAGCAAAGGATGATAGTAAAACAAAAAAAGAAATGTGAAACAAATAATAAAGCATAATCCTTTCCCTTTAATTAATAAAGTAGTTACTTTGTTCTATTAATTAAGATGTATGTAATCCCTATCTAGACACCAGTATCAACCTATTTGTAAACTCAAGACCCTTAGTGTGACTGGAGGAATATTTTAAGGAACATTATAAAATATGTCTTAATCACACCAAAGAGCACTACTTAATAAAAATAGTGTTTGTACCTCGTTCTTCCCTCAGAGAGTAGTAGCCAAATACACTCTGAATTTGAATCTGTAACCCAAGATTCTGTAGGCCCATCACTCTCCTTGGTAATGCTTATATTTTTTTCTCTAAGTTGTTCACAGTTATTAAAAAATAAACCAACATTATAGCTCCAGTTTTTAATTATAATTTAATGTATTTTTCCTTATCTATTGTTAAATTAACACACTGTATTTGATCTATTTTTACACTTTATAACCTACCTTACTATCAAAACTTTTATTCTCTATGTAAATAAATGAAGCAGGAGAGCCTCTAATTGTATCTCTTCAAACAACTGTGACCCACCTGTTGAGGGAAATAAATTGAAAGGGCATTATCTGTTCTTAGTTAATCCTTTAATTATTTGAAAATCCTTAATTGAGGTTGTTAGTATTCTTAATATTGACTTGCAAAACAGCAAAACAGTTTCAGTTCCGTTGTTAATTACTAGTTAATTATTTTAACTATATCCATTAAGGCTGAACAATGACATAAATTGTTTATAGGTATGCTTATATTTCTCTTCTTCCACTTCTTTCCACAAGTTCTTATTAACTATTCAGGAAATGCTTTTTAAAAATCTCAGTGGGTGCATTTAATACTACTTAATATGTTGATATTTATCAGTATATTATCTTTCATCGACTAAGCAATGTATATGCCCTATAGGAACTACCCAACGTTTTTGTACTCCTTTTCTGTTTTTAGATTGCAATTTGAAAGAGTGCAGCAAACATTTGGCTTGCAAAACATAACACATTGTGACTAGGAAACTGTTGGCAGTGGGTTTTTTTGCCTGAAACTCTGATAACATGATTTTAAAGTAATAGGAAAAAAGCAAAGCTTCCAAGTCAGGTGAGTCCAACTCAAAGGAACGCACTTAGACACTGACACCCACTGAGAAACAGGGTCGAGGCAGGAGTTTCCCTCTCCTGATTGAGGAGCAGGACTATGAGAAAGCTGAATCCTCGTCTTCTGTAATGCGAACTACTAAGACAGGAAGTAACACTATATATATAGCAGCACCCTTATTCAGAAAGATGAGGCAAATGGCATAAAGAACAGCAAATAAGTGGCTTTCAGAGTAGATGCCTCTTAGGAGAAAGCATTGGAGGAGGAATGAACATGGGCTGCAGAATGTTCCTGCTCTGGTTTAGTTTGCTGTTTTCACTATTTATGCACCTTTGATAAAAGTTAAGTATCAATTCAGAAGTTTCAGTGTTCACATGGATATAAATTGAATTAGTAATCTGTGGCTCTTCTTAGCCATGCAAGGGAAATGTTTTTGGTTTGGTTGCTTGTCTAGTTTTGGTAATGAAAAAAATGAAACGATCTAGGGTGGTATGTGAGTCTGTATTTTCAAAAGGAAGGGCAGATTATGGAAGATTCCCATAAAGGCCATCCCGAGAAAGAAATAGCCCTTATTTCATGAACACAACTGAAACATGAGCAGATGTCATCAAATGTTCAAGGGTAAGATGACTCCAGCAATTGTAAATTAATGAGTAATAAGTCAATAATCAGGAGATGTGCAAATGGTGAAGAAACAGAGGACAGAATCAGGAAATAGTCCAAGTCTGTAATACCCTGAAAAGGGAGTCTGCTTATGTCATAATAATTAGTGCTAAGTCTAGCTGCAATGGCCTTTTTGATGTGGTCTGGAATGGTTAGGAAAATGCCAGACAAAGTGGAAGTCTTGCAAAGGACATGATATGTCATATTTTAAGCAGGATTTTTCTTGTTATTCACAAAGTCATTCATACAGTTTCTCAACATATCTGTTCTTTCTTATGCCCCATAAAATCTTTGCCATATTTGAGGTATTGTTTATTCCAATCTCTGAAAACTCAGCTGGCTTCGGGAAGATTGCATCATTTGTACTTCTACTACTCTTTTATATCTCTCATCCTGTTTTCATTACGAGATTCTGAATGTCCTATTTTTATTTTGCTTTCCTCTCTATATATTTCTTGCTTCAGTGATCCTATCCTTTCTCTTTTTTAATGTAACCGGTTCTGGGCAGAGGATTCCCAGCTGTATGGTTAAAGCCTGACTAAAATCCCTAGCCCACATAGAAGTGCTCAATGATAGTATAGACCACACACATTCATTACTGGATACAATTAGCGAAGATGATGAATTGTAAGGCTACAATGTAGAACATCATGCCACATGATATTCTGGGTGAATCATTTCCTTCTTATCCTTCCCTAAAGCTCACATTTTACACGAATAGATTATTATCTGTAACTTCACACTTGTCAACATTGCTTCATCTGATTTAGAGGGATGCTGTTTATAAAAATTAACTTGATTCATAATTGCAACTATTATGGGGAAAGTGAACAATTAAAAGAATATAGGTACTTTTCACTGAGTGTCTATTGGGCTAGGAGTTTTTCATTGATCAATTATGAAAACTTGACAAAAATGCTGAATAACACATATTTCTAACTTCATGTTTTAATGTATGAATTCCAGATACTGAGCAAGGAATTACTTGTCAAAAGTTACAAAATTTGCAAGTAACAAAAGCAAGAATGAAGGCCCGCCTTGATTTTTTTACTTTATCTGTAGTGCATTGCTTCCTCTGGTTTAAAAAGAACACATTGCAAAAAGGTTATTACATGAAAAATTTACTAATTATAATTTTAAACTGTGAAATTTAATTACCTAATATAATTAAAGGCATATATTAATATGGCCAATTCTTATTCTTAAAATTAATTACAAATTGATATTTAATATATAATTATGTAAAAGTCATTAACCTCATTTTTCAATGTCTTTTCGCTTTTAGGCAAATCTCTGAATATTGATTAGATAAGCATATCAGCAAGGTCTGTAATGGAAAATAAAAATATCATAACCACCATTTGTATAGACGTTTACAGGTAAACCACAAGTCTACCTGTTGAGGTTTGGAAGTAACTAAAGAAATATACTCATCAGGATAAGTGCATACCTGCCTGTCACAGGTGATGCCAACCTCACAGCAGCCTCCCTCATGCCACAGGTAGATTACAAAAACGTTCAGCTCCTTGCAGGCAAGTACAAGATGCTTTTCATCCTGTGACACCACTGGCTTTTACAAAGCCCCTGAGATAAACCATAAGGTGGAGGAAAAGTGATGAGCAATGGGGGTTGGCTCAGTCTGTGAATCAGAGCAGGAAACGGGCTTGATCTAGTCCTAGCAGCCTGTGCCCATCTGCTCTGGGTCCACCAATACACACTTCAGTCTTCATTCCATGGACAGGGGACACATACTTCTCCCCACCCAGAACACCCAGAATACCACTACTTAGTCACTGAATGCAGCGTGGACCAAGATCTCTAGGAGAACATGCTGTACTTTCTACTGCTCAGTCAGAATGTGAGTACTCTTGGTTTGATCAACCTACCATCTCACCAATATACTACAGCATATGGGGTAGCATTACTCACATAACATCTTCCAAATGGAGAGAATGCAATGGGGATATAGTCAGCAGTCCGGGGAGTGCCGGGATCTTTAGAGGTGAGCATGGGGTCTCTACCAGGCAGGAAAATATGTTCTCTGATTATTTCTGTTTTGTTCTTTGAAAGGGAGTATTTCTTCATTTTTTCATGGACCCTAGTGCTATATCCTTAATGGATGGGAGTGAGTTTTCTTTTACCACATTTGAAAGAAATCGTGGATGCCATTAGGTATATATATTTTTTAAGTCAGAGTGTTAGAAATTGGACTCATAATTCCTTTGACTATATAATTCCTCCAGAACTTAATGGGTTCCAGATCTATTCGTCCCTAGTTCATCCCTGGTGCCAATAACCATAAATAAATGCTTCTGTAGCCATTTTTTTAAAGTCTGCATCATTTCTTTGCATCCTTGCCCAGCATTTATCTCTATTAACTAAATGGCTGTACCTTGAGGCGAAACTAGTTTGAGTGGAAAAAATAAAAGCCTGAATCTTAATGGGTCTCTGCTATTTTCTCAAATTTATTTCTCTTTTCTTTTGCTTAAAAGCACACACATTTTCTAAGGCTTCAATGCCAAAAATTCCAAGACTATCATCTTCTCTGGAGTCCTCTCTTTCTCTTATTGTATTGTGTCCAATGGTCTCTGAAGTTATCTCCTTCTTGGGAAACAGCTAATAATCGTCTATACACAGTAAGGTTTTACTTCTTTCCATCCACTTCCTCTAGAGCTGCTGGCATGGACTTTGTTCCAGGTCCTCATAGTGTATGGTGTCACCAAAGTTCTGCCCCAGTGTAACATGGATCATCAGTTTTCCAGCTTTGAAAGTCTGTTTATGCACTGCACGGTCTCTGTCACCAAGTCAATGCCATGGAGCTAAGCTTTTTGCTACAGTGGGACTCCATTCCTTGTATCAAACTGCAATAGTCAGTGTAGGAAACTAACTGCTTAAGCAAGCCCAGCTCTCAATGGCTTAGCCCAGTAATTTGCTCATGTGACAAACCATAGGGAGAGGCAAGGGGCCCTTCTACAGTCATTCAGATATTCTAGCTCCTTCTGTGCTGCAGAATGATTTCTTTGAAGTATGGTGTCAAGATCATCATGGAATATGAAGGGAGGGAGTGGCCAAGTCTGGCACCCATACTTACTTATTTGATTTACAAATTTTCAACTTCATGACAGTTCAAAACTGATATATATTTGGTAATGACTGTACTTTAAATTTTGATCTTTACCCCACTGTGAATATGTGGTAGACACTCTCTTCTAATGCTGGGCAGCCACATCAAGACATAGCTCCCTGTTAGCCTTAAGACCTCGAGTATCACCATCCAATACTCCACAGTGTAGTCAGGTGTTAGTTGATTTGCCCAGCTGTGGGCTAATTCTGGTGCTCTGAGCACGTGTAAGGTGAGCTAGGATAAGCTTTGTAACTTAGGTATACTCAATACATTTTTGATTTAGAATATCTTCAACTTACAATGGAATGTGACCCCACCTTAAGTCAAGGAGCATCCATATATGATGTTTGCCAGTATTTCATTGGGTAGTCCCCAGTCCTGTGAGCCTGGTCTCTCTCTCTCTCTCTCTCTCTCTCTCTCTCTCTCTCTCTATATATATATATATATATATATATATATATATATATATATATTCACATGAGTGAAAACCTATGGTATTTATCTTTCTCTGTCTGACTTATTTCACTTAGTGGATTTAATTCCAATATCAAGGAAAACAAAATCCAAAATCAACAAGTACATCAAACCATAAAGCTTCTGTGAAGCTAAGAAAGCTATCAACAAAACAAAAAGGCAAGCTACTCAATGGAAGAAAATATTTGTAAAACATACATCCAGTAAGAGATTAATATCTAAAATATATAAAGAACTCATACAAACCAACAACAAAACAAGCTGACACAAAATGGGTAGAAGATCTGGATAGACATTTTTTTTCCAAAGAAGACATTCAAATTGCAAACAGGCCTGTGAAAAGAGGATCAACATCACTCATCTGAGAAATCCAAACCAGACTAAGATAGTACTTCACACCTGGAAGAATGGCTATTCCAAAAAGACAAGAAATAGCATGTTGCCTAGTATGTGGAGAAAAGGGAACCCTTGTGTACTTTTAGTGGAACTGTAAATCCCACTTTGGAAAACAGTATGAAGATTCCTCCAAAAATTAGGAATAAAACTACCATATGATTCAGCAATCCCACTTCAGGTTATTTATCCAAAGAGTACAAAAACATTAATTTGAAAAGATACATGCATCCCTATATTCATAACAGCATTATTTACAACTAGAGGCCCGGTGCACAAATTCATCCACAGATGGAGCCCCCCTGATCTGCCCCAAGGCTGGCCGGGGGGAGGGACTGTGGGAGGTTGGCTGGGCACGGGAGGTTGGCTGTGGGAGTGCACTGACCACCAGGAGGCAGCTCCTGTGTTGAGTGTCTGCCCCCTGGTGGTCAGTGTGCATCATAGCGACTGATGGACTGGTTGTTCTGGTCATTCAGTCGTAATGGTTGCTAGACATATATATATAATCTCCAAGATATGAAAATAACCCTATGTCCCAACAGATAACTGAATACAGATGTAATACACACACACACACACACACACACACACACAAAAGGCTACTTAGCCATAAAAAAAAGATGAAATCATGACATATTCCACAGAGAGAAATATTTTTGTTTTCCTTTTTTTTTTTTTTTTTTTTTTTTTTTGGTTGTTTTTGTTGCAGAAGCAGGGAGAAAGAAGATGCCTGGATAGCCCTAACCGATTTGGCTCAGTGGATAGAGCGTCGGCCTGCAGACTGAAAGATCCCAGGTTTGATTCTGGTCAAGGGCATGTAACTTGGTTGTTGGTACATCCCCAGTAGGGGGTGTGCAGGAGGCAGTTGATCGATGTTTCTCTCTCATCGATGTTTCTAACTCTCTATACCTTTCCCTTCCTCTCTGTAAAAAATCAATAAAATAAAAAAGTATGCTTGGATAAACAAATATTTTCTACCTTTTTTCCTCTTCTCCCTTAAAATTAGTAGACCAACTTTAGTGGTCAATGAGAATGTGGAATATGCAAATTTGGGTAGGAAAAATGGTAGGTATGAGTGTGCAATCTGCATTTGTAGAAGAGGTATATTGCTAAAGAACCATTATAGCAAATGACAGAATACATTGCTTTTGAGGTTGGTTCTGAAGGTGGGCTCTGGCTGGCCTTTGTTTTACAGAAGTTCTTGAATCCACACTCACCATCAACACATACCATCAAAACAAAACCACACAAAGCAAAAGCAAGTTCAGTAAATCTCAAGGAGACCCAAGAATCAGGATTTTAAAATAAGTATTCCCAGGTAAATTTAATATAGCTGACCTTATCTAAATACTAGAGGCCTGGTATTTAAATAACATTCATGCATTCAGGGATGGTGGGGTCCCTCAGCCTGGCCTGTGCCTTTTCACAATCCAGGACCCCATGGGGGATGTCCACCTGCTGGCTTATGCCCACTCCCCAGGGGATCGGGCCTAAGCTGGCAGTCAGACATTCGTTTGGCAGCCTGGGAGCCCTCAGGGGTGTCTGACTGCCTAGGAGGTGGGAGAGGCTCCCAGCCAGCAATCCAGCTTGTGACTGAGTGGAGTTCCCCCTGTGGGAGCACACTGACTGACCAGCAGGGGGCAGCTCCTGGATTGAGCATCTGCCCCTTGGTGGTCAGTGCATGTCATAGTGATAGGTCATTCCTGGTTATTCCACCATTAGGGTCAATTTGCATATTACCCTTTTATTTTATAGGATACTAGTGCGATACCTACAGCATGTGGATGGAGTTAAACTAGTTGGATTACTTAGTTATTAATTTTTTTTGTCTTTGGAAGACTACATATATCTCTAAACTGTAAATATTTTTTAGGCTTGTCTTTACTTGTGACTTGAACATATTCTAAATAAATTAGTTATAAACATCCTATGAGGAACTGTACTTTCTGTTTCTTAACAAATCCAAATACAAATCAGTTTTACCAAGACTGATCTGTCTGGAAAGGAAGTCAGGTTCCTCATTTCACTTGCTAAAATATTTAGATTTTTATCCTCTTTTTAAAAAATTACATTTTATTGGTTTCAGAGAGGAAGAGAGAGATAGAAACATTAATAATGAGAGAGAATTATTGAATGGCTGCATGCCCCCTTTTGGGGATCAAGCCCCAAAACCTGACCAGGGAATGAACTTTGACCTTCAGGTTCATGGGTCAATGTTCAACCACTGAGCCACACAAAGCTAGATATTTGTTTTTACTGAAGACTGAAAAAAGCTCATAATTATGCCAGATAAAGTATGTCCTGGCTCACAAAGGCCAGGTTCAGAGAAGCAGAGGTAAGTGGACTAAATTGGCACTATCTTCTACCAACCAATATACAGCACATGCACCTCTTATCAGCCGGGAATTCTAAGATACTTCTCTCTTTCTTATTTTGTATTTATCTGAATGTAACAATTCAATCACTCTATTTCCCATTTAGTAAGACAGAGGACCAAAAAGGAGGAAAATATGCCACTCCTCAGACCTTTTTTCCTGTTTCACACAGATAGGTGGGTGTAGGCATGAACATGGTCCTCAGTCACACATAGGTAGGCAGGAACATGTTCTTTAGTCACACACAAGAGTTGGGTATATGCATGAACATGTTCCTCAGTTACACACAAGAGATTTGGGTGTAGGCATGAACATGTTCCGCAGTCACACACGTAGTTGGGTGTATTCATGTATATGTGTTCAGAATCCATTTTCTTATGCCTTACTCAGAGCCTGCAGAGTAATAATGAAGGTGGACTAGACACTATAGCTCAAGCAGCTCAAACTCATGGCCTGCTGTCCGCATGCAGCCCTCAAGGAATATTTTTGGGGCCAAGCCAATATAACAGTATGTAGGAAACGTTCTAATAAAAATTTCATAACTTAACTTTTACAATATCCTTTTATACATAATCTATCAATATAATAGAGGAATATGTAAATTAGCCAGGAACCTGAGGCTGCATGGACCTCAGGCCACGCCCCTTGCCCAGTGGGGCTTCACGGGAACCTCAGGCCATTCCCCCCCACCCTGGCATAGGCCAGGAGACCTCAGACTGTGTCCCCTGCTCCAGCCCAAGGTTGGGAGACCTCAGACCACGCCCCTCACCCCAGTGCCAGGTGGGGGACATCAGGCTGCCTGGTGGGGCTTGACAGGGGACCTGAGACTGCACCTTTCACCTGGCGCTGGTCTGGGGAACCTGAGGATCTGCCCCCTGCCTGGAGAGGCTTGACGGGGGTGGGGTCAACCAGGTCTGGGTCTCACTCAATGGGGGTGGGAAAGGCCTGTCTGGATCTCCTGCATTTTCAAACCATGTGCAGGTGGTAGATGGGGACTTGACTCTAGGTCCCAAGGCATCCCCCAGACTCTGACAGGAGGGAGATTTTCATATACATTTTACTAATTTTCTTTCATTTCTAAACTTCTATTATAGAGAAAGGGCAAATAGCAATATTAAAATATTTCCTCTAACTAATTCCCTTTTAATGTGCACAAATTTTGTGCACTGGGCCACTAGTTATTAATAATGAACTACAACGTTCGCTAATGACTGATTACTATAATCATGTTGCATTCATTTCTCTTACTCACCTTATGCGCAGGCGCACCATTTCTCTCCACTAATACTAGCAGTGAATATTTTAGCAGCTGATTACCACATCATTAGTCTTGGACTGACTTGTCTGGTGTGCACAACAGGAAATATTTCCCTTTTGGAGAACAAGAAAAATAATTTTATTTGCATTATGCTTATTAATTTGTGTAGTTATTCAGTGTCTGGTAAGTTAATGTTCAAAAAATAGTTATATTTATTAAAATGTTCTATTATTTTATGTTAGCAATTACTCATTTATTTCAGCCCTTTGTATTCAGCATGTCTCTATCAAAATAAACCTATGTTTTTATGAAAATGTAAGCTTTTGTCTTTTTGCAGCCCACATAAACTTAAATCTTCTTTATTTTGCCTTTGTTAGCCTTTGAGTTTGACATGTTTGCTCTAGCCTAACACATGGTTTTATTTTCCTCATAAGCCTAGCTTAGCCACTTCTCTCTTCTTCTCATAGACTGTTTTACGGCCCCAGTAAAGTATGTATTCATGCCCATTTGTGTTTTTATTTTGTTTTCTGTCTGTTTGAAGCCAACCTTTTCCACTGGGGTCGAGTTCCTTCTGAGCCAGGGTGGGTCACTTGGTGTCCATACCACTAGGACTTGGCACAGTGAGTACCTTCCCTGGAAACCTGCCCAGAAAGGGGTTGTCCAGGCAGGGGGCAGACAGGGGAGGAGGAAGAGGGGAAAGCCAGGGGGAAGAAGAAAGGGAAGGGGAGAGGGAGAGGAAGAAAGGAGGGGCAAGACTGAGAAAGGGGAAGTGGAAAGGGGAGAAAGCGAATTTCTCTTTCTGGTGGAAGCGGGGTGGAGGGGTCACGGGGAAGCAGTGGTGGAAGACAGGGCCAGTTTCCAAGTAACTGGACGAGGGCTGCTTGCTAAAGGCTGACATGGCAGCACCTTTTGGATCTGCATAGAGTTTGGTGGTTTGCTAGGTGGAGTCTGTGTTTCAACTTGCCTGCCTCACGCCTGCAGCCCATTGTTCCATGCAGAAGCAGCCACTGTGGCTGAAGTCGGATTACAGGGGCCAGCCAGGGTCTGTCTCCTTTTCACAGGACTGATTATCCAGAAACACAGCTACTTCTCAAGATCGCCCTTAGGTCACCTTTACAACAAGGTGAAGTATTTAAACTAAAAACCTGCCCAGTGAATGCTTCGGGAATGAACAAATGTGGACCACAAATGCAGGGAATCATAGAATTTCATCAGAGACAGGAAGGAAAGGGTAAAACCAGCCACTGTTTCATAAACAGGTTCTTCTTTGCATTTCCTTCTTTCCTAGAATCAACTTCATAGCTCCTTCTGAGGTTTGAGATGCAAAGTTTTTCACACCACAAAATCTAAATTCTTATCACAAATGGGTGAGGAGGCAGGTGTTCCTAACCCAGAGCAAACAGCTCAGTAGAACTTATCATTTGGTATTTAAGGGTAAAACAACTAAAAAAGATAAATGTAATTACCACCTTCATACATATTTATAAAATTGTACTCTGAAGATAACAAGCTTCTCATGATTTTCTTCCCAAGAGTATGTTGGTATTTTAACAAAACCGGAAGTGGTGACTATGCCATGAAGCTAGCGGTCCTTGGAGAGACAGCTTAGTAGAGTAGGAAAGGTGATGGAGAATCCAGTTTTCAGGCCCACCAGGAGAAAAGCTGGCAGGAGCTCCAACCACAGAAAAAGGAATACACAGCTGAATGTGGAAGATGAAGAAAGAAACATGACTTTTTTCTTACTATCCAATCACTTGTTTGTGTTACTCCTTTTAGCTTACATTGATAGTGGTCAATTGGGTAACTTTAGAAACATGAAATGGCTACATGCGGTACATAAGCACTGCTATATGTTTGACATGTAAAGTTTTGGAAGGTGCTCAATGTCAAATGATAACTTAGGGTCTTAAGAACAAAAAGTGCCTGACTAATGTGCCTCCGTTGGTTGGGTATCAACCTGTGCCCAGAAGAGTTGCCAGTTTGATTTCCAGTCAGGGCACATGCCTGGGTTTCCTGCTCAATCCCCAGTAGAGGTTATGGAGGAAGCAGCCGATTTTTTGTTCTCAAATTGATGTTTATCTCCCTCTCCTTCATTTCATCTCTCTCTAAAAATGAATGCAAATATTTTTTAAATATAATTGGGGATGTAAAGTATAGCACAGGGAATATAGTCAATAATACAGTTATTACCACGCATGTGGTCATGAGGGCACTAGACCCATCAGGATGATCACTCTGTAAGTCACATAAATGTCTAAGCACTATGTTGTGTGCCTGAAACAAATTAATATTGTGTGTCAACTGTAATTAAAAAGTCAAAACAACAATGAGATACCATCTCACACCTGTCAGAAAGGCTATCATCAACAAATCAACAAATAACAAGTGCTGGTGAGGATGTGGAGAAAAAGGAACCCCCATGCACTGCTGGTGGGAATGCAGACTGGTGCAGCCACTGTGGAGAACAGTATGGAGTTTCCTCAAAAAGTTAAAAATGGAACTCGCATTTGACCCAGTAATCCCACTTCTAGGAATATATCCCAAGAAACCAAAAGTATCAATCAGGAAGTATATATGCACAGCAGCACAATTTACAATAGCTAAGATTTGGAAACAATCTAAGTGTCCATCAGCAGATGAGTGGATTAAAAAACTGTGGTACATCTACACAATGGAATACTATGCCGCTATAAAAAGTAATGAACTTTTACCATTTGCAACATGGATGGGACTGGAGAGCATTATGCTAAAGGAAATAAGCCAGTGGGAGAAAGATAAATACCACATATAATCACTCATATGTGGGATAATTTAATGATCAACATAATTTGATGAACAAGAATAGATCCAGAGACAAATGGCAGGGGATGGGGGGTTAGAGAGCAACCAAAGGACTTGTACGCATGCATATTAGCATAACCAATGGACACAGACACTGGGGCGGTGGGGGCTTGTCCAGGGTGGGAATGGCTGGGGGTCAATCAGGGAAAAAGGAGACATATATAAAACTTTAGACAATTAAAAATAAGTTTTAAAATAAAAAAGAAGAAATTTTAACACCTTGTATATCTAAAAATGTTTTTATTTTTCTAATAGTAATTCTAAATATTGAAGACTTCCTATCATTATCCTGAGAGGAATAGAATTATAAAAACTAAACATGGCTAAACCTCAGATTATTCTCAGTTCACAAAAAATAAACTGTTTCTGCTCAAAGTACAAGCAAATGCTGTAGCATCATTCTCAAATCAACCTGAACTTCCGGCCTATGGAAAGCAGAGCATGCATCTTCCAGAGGGAGCAATCAGTTAAACAGTTACAGTTGGGGTGGGATATTTTTAGCAGTATCTTCAGGTTGTTATTTATTTCAGCTGCAGGACCTGTCAAAGGCTTTTAGGGCATGACAAATGATGTCAGTCTGACAACATGTAATTTATATAGAAAACATTCCCGGGAACACAGGAGAATGCTGTTTATAGGGGGATCTTGTGTGAAAGTAATTAATATTAGAATATTTGAGAGAGAAATATCCATCAGCTGCTCCTGTACCCCGCACCGCCCCCCCCCCCCGCCCGCGCTCCTGCCCCCGACTGAGGATTGAGCCCACAACCCTCCCATGCATGGGCCCAAGCTCCAACCACAGATCAGGGCAACGTTTCCCTGCTCTTGCACTTGTTTTCCATCTCACTACATGGCATCCCTTCATTGGAATCCGTGAGAATCATTCCTTTCAGAATCCAGAATGTGTGTTGCTCTCTGCTGAACACCTTATTCTCTTTTTATATTTTGGATTCTGTGGATATTGTAAATACAAAATGGCTTGGTAACTTCCAAAGAAATAGCAAAGCTAGGTCCCCTGTAGGAAGTTAAAGTCAATGAAAAAGGTATGTTTATCAAAATTGCAAGGAGACATCTCTGCCAGCCTCAATCGGAAGGAAATGCAAACCGTGGCAAACAGTGCGGGGGTGACCACCACCAGTCACGGGGACAGACTGGAGAGTTTGCTCTTTATGAGAATGCTGGATGGGGGCAGGGCACTATGTGGAGGAAAGATGCTGGGGGAACTAGTAGCACAGGGAATTGCCAAAATATAACACAGGCAGCTTCAGTGATGAGCTGAACCAAGTCCCTGCCAGACCAGGGGTTCTACTACAGTGTCCCCATATCATTGACGCCAGAGTCCCAAACTGCTCTTAGAATATGTGGTTCTGGTCAAAGACTGGACACCCCAATGCTGGGCAGGAGGAACTGTAATCCCCAACACAGGATAATACTGGGAAATAAGTAGGAGGTTGATAACCGAAGACTTCCATAGAATTAGCCACAATACTCTAGTCACAATGCAACAATAGATTTAGTAATGATTAAAAGGATAATAATTATGAGTTATTAAAAACACAGGGCTATATTATGTCAATCTGGACATAAAGCTATTTGTAAGACCAGGTTTGCTTCAGTGATTTTTATTTTTACAGACACACCTTTGTCTCTTTTTATTCTCTGGTGCAATTCCATGAACTGCTGTGCCACAAAGGGGTCTATCTGAGTGAAGGTCTTGGAAGGGACCACTCCCAGGAGGCAAGATCCCATGTGCGACTCTGAAGGTGGTGGCCACAGCAGAACAAGGTGGAAGCTCTAATAGGAAGGAGCTGATGGAGTAAAGAGGTTAGGCTGGTGGGTAAATTATCAAGGATGGGGATGAAGTTGCTTATAATGATGACAGGCAAGTGAATGGAGAGACAAGCAATAAATGAGGTACCAAGTTTTCAGTGACTAAGCCTGCTTTTCTAGGAGATCAGAACTGTGACAGTGATGAGTAGGGGATATGCCAAGCACTCCTTGATTTCCAAATTAAATGCACCCTCTTTGGTATTCAGTAATTTCTTCTTCAGTTATTCATTTACTCCCGTTATCCAGTGGGATCCTATAGGAGCAGTTTACTCTCTGTTCTTGCACCATCGACAGGCCACTCCCTTCATACTGTTGCAATTCTGTGAGATCTTATACACTTTTTTAAAAATACATATTTTTATTGATTTCAAAGAGGAAGGGAGAGGGAGAGAGAGACAGAAACATCAATGATGAGAGAGACCATTGATTGGCTGCCTCCTGCACGGCCCCCATTGAGGATCGAGCCCACAACCCAGACATGTGCTCCTGACCAGAATTGAACCTGGGGCCCTTCAGTCCACAGGCCGATGCTCTATCCACTGAGCCACATCAGCTAGGGCAACATCTTCTACTCTTGACACAGTGCCCAAGTTTGTTCATCTCCCTCAATTCTTTACTATTTATACCAACCCCCCCCTTTTTTTGTAATCTCTATTAGGAGTCTATAAATAACATTTCTATTACGGATGTTCCATTCCCTTGAAATTCAGACATATGCGCCTATCTGATTATTGGGCTTTAAAATATATTATCTAGATGAAATTAATCCTATCTAAGAGACATCTTATTATTGACATGGTAAACTGTACTCTGCAAACTTCCTGAGAGATGGCAATTCCATCCTTGGAACCTGAAGAAATAGTCACTGAGCAGTTGAGTCAGGTAGGTTGATAGCTAGCTCAATGACCCAAAGATTTTGAAAAACAGAAATATGTTTAATGCTGAAATCGTCAACTCCTCTTTGAGTGCCTAGAACTTTTCTCTGCCTAATCCCAAATCCTCCCATTAAGAATCTTTAATTGTGGTTCTTCTGTGTCATTTCTAGGTAAGAAAACACTACGTAAAGCTGCCCAAGTCAGGAGAAAGCATCCCTCGGACTTATTCAGTCAGCTGGGCTTCTGCTCCTGACTCAGAGCTTAAGGATGCCACTAGGCTTTCAGGAAAATGTCTAAACTTCTTATTAGTTACCTTTACCTTTCAATCACATATTTCTAACTCCCTGTTTCCCTTCACTAAGCTGCCCCTTAATTATGCCGATTTTGCCACTTTTCTGCTGGCATGCAAGGATGTAAAAATGCAGGCTGTTCTATAGCAGCAGCATTCCTGAGCCCGTCATTTCTGAGTGATAGAAGGCATTGGAGGAAGAGCATTCTTGATGTGTAAGGTGCAATCAATCATTGTGGCAAGAGAATAGCTTATTACTTTTACATATTTCTCTATATCAAATACAATGTTTTGCATGTCATTTTAAAAATATGGCTAGATAATAGTTAGAATTTTAGATATTTTTGTATCTTTCTATTTTCTAAAACAGATATTTCCCCTTTATTATTTGTAGACCTAAAAACAAATGGATGGAAAAAATTGCAATCTCAAGGTCAGACATATGGCTCCAGTTCTGTGAAACCCGGCCTCATGTTATCAATGCTTCTACAGACGTATGCTGTTTTGTAACTGAAAGTCTGAATGACAATTACAATCGGCCTCAAAAGGATTCTGTGAAGCAGAACTATTGAACCTGCCACCACCCGATGGTATTGGGAGAAGATAGAGCTATAGCATGACGGATGATTGACGGGCATAACTGGCAGCTCCGAGCCAGGCACTCCATCATGCTGGAGCCCCCGCAGGAAGCAGGCAACAGAACCAACAGTCGCTGTGAAATGTACAGCACTTTATCATTCAAAGATCTCTCAGAGCGCCTTACAAGAATCCCCAGCGCCTGGAGAAACAGCAATACCACGCCAGCAGCTGAAAGCGAAGCCGGAGGGAAGGGGTCCTTCTGGGCTCCACTGGGGAGAACAGAGCAGTTCTGAACATGCTGACTTGGATAAAGAGATGCTAACTAGTCAAGACAGGAAGCCCCGCGGAGGGCTGCTTGTTCAGTGATCATTTCAGTGGAACTAGGCAATAACACCAGGAGATACTTAGGTTTCTGCAGAGACTCAGGTCAGAGCATCATGGGGAAGGGAAACAATGTAAGATATTTAGCAAAATCTCTGGTCTTTTTCCATTAGATGCTAGTATTATAACTCCTGGATCGTGACAATAAGAATGATCTGTGGATATTGGCAAAATCTGCCCTCTGTTGAGCACCATTCTGCTTTATTGTCCAAGAAGATCAGCATGGTTCTTTAAGGGCAGAGAGGAGGTAGAGAGCAAGTGAGTCACAAAAACTCTCTAGGACAAGTCCAAAGTTCTTGTGGAAACACAAGCTGGAGTCTGTAAGGACAACAAACTAGACAGAACAAAACACCACGGCCTTTGCTTTTATCTACATTTTAGACATAAAAACGTTATGGTGCAAAGATATCTATTAAAGTAAGTCCTCTCCAACATGGTACATAGTAATTGTCCATTTTCTTTTTTTCATTTTTTTCTTTATTGATTAAGGTATCACATATGTGTCCTTATCACCCCATTGCCCCCACCCACCCTCTCATGCCCTCACCGCCCTGGTGTCCGTGTCCATTGGTTAGGCTTATATGCATGCATACAAGTCCTTTGGTTGATCTCTCCACCTCACCCCTCCCCTCCCCTACCTTCCCTCTGAGGTTTGACGGTCTGATCGATGCTTCCCTGTCTCTGGATCTGTTTTTGTTGTTCATCAGTTTATGTTGTTCATTGTATTCCACGAGTGAGAGAGATCATGTGGTATTTATCTTTCTCTTAATGACAAAGAATATGTTCCTATTTTCACAGTCCTAAACTGAGCAACTCAAATCCAAAGCCATCTGAAAGAGCTCAGCAATGCTCAACCCTGGGGCTTTCCTATCCTTGCTTTAATGCGAGGTTTCTTAGTCTAGAAACTATTGACCTTTAGAACCAAAGCAGCGTTGAGCCATGGGGGAGTTGGGGCTCCCAAACAATGTAAGATATTTAGCAAAATATCTGGTCTTTTTCCATTAGATGCTAGTAGTAACTCCTGAATCGTGACAATAAGAATTATCTGTGGATATTGGCAAAACCTGCCCTCTGTTGAGCACCACTCTGCTTTATTGTCCAAGAAGATCTGTCTTCAGCCATCCCAAATGTACTAGTAAGAGCTGCTGCGAAATTTCCCAAGTCTTCAGTGAGGCCAGTTTTTATCAGCACATGGACCTTGTCACAGCACGTTGCCATAGCCCACTCCCCAGACGGCTGCCCACCTGCTTTCAAGGACTGTAAGAGCAGAACCAACATCTCACTGTTGATGAATTCCAAAGGACAGCACAGGGCTGGCACGAAGGGCTTAAGCGACACACAATCATGATATACTTTTGAATACCTTCTTCTCTCTATATAACAAATTCAAGTATAAAAGTAAGAACGTGGCATGGGCAAAATAGTATATGTATTATGTATTTGTTTTATAGAGAAATTTGAAAAGCAACACAGCAACTAAAACATAATGCACACTTTTGCAAAAGCTGAGTCTAATGGCTAAATTTATTATTTCAGTTTCCTAAGCATAAACATCACATTATCCTCCTAAGGCAAGGAGGTATTAACTTGGGCCTCCAAAATTAAATAAGTTCAATAAAAGTAGATTGGTCTTACCTATGCTATTAGAGAATGTAGGAGTATACTGGTGCAGGCATATTAACCTGTTTTATAGTGAAACTCACAGCATCACTGTGGGGCCATTCAAATCATTTATCAAGATTATAAAACATAGTCCAGAGGGAGGTGTTATCAGCTTAATGTAAGCTTGCAAATAAAACATTATAGAACTATATGTCTTCTGTGAGTTCTTAATCTCTTTGGCTCGTTTGGGGGATAAGGGGAAAAATGAATGAATTGCACATATTTTTCTCTCATAAAAATGTAAAATACAGCCACGCACTATATTGCTTTATTCTGAAATTGGACTTCCAGTACAAAAACTAATGGCTATAAAACTCCTCACTTCTCTGTAGACCTTACCTATGCTATCCCTTTTCCTTGGATGAAAATTATCTTCAAGATAGACAAAGGGACATTTCTTTCTGTCTTTTGATGCTAAGTGAGAACGGTTTCTCCTGCCCAGTGTATGCTGTCATGGGTTGCCCTTCCCATCCTGGCTGAGGTTCATTTGTGTAAAGGCACACCCTTCATTCTTTTCTTCCTTCTAATAGTTCTTCTAAGGCCATGTGTGGCTAACCATATCACTAAAACAACACATTTTTCCTATAACATTTATAAGCTAACCTTAATATTTTCATTTTCCTTTCTTTTATATTTTTCAGAAGTAATTAAAAAGCTGCCTTAGAATGGTTAAAATAACCAAATACTTTTGAAACACTTTTGTTCAGCATTAAATAATTCACTGATTTGTTTTTATTTTAATTCTTATTTAGCTATAGTTATCTCCAAAAATCCTTCTTATGCATCTACCATTTTATAGCTAACACATTTTTAGATTGGGCATTTTCTCATTTATTATTCAAAAAGATGCCTTGTATTTTTTTAAGAGTTAATAATGTGTGGACACCTATTATAACATTACATTGTTTTGTACAAAGATAGGTTACATATACTCTTGGTCTTCTAGGTGATCCTAGCTACTAGTTTATCCAATAATACAAATATAAATGCAATAGCTTGTATTTATTACATATCAAAAAATTGCCAGGCGCTTCTGTGGACATTTGATATATGTTAACAAACTTGGAAAATGTAGTCACTGCAGTATTACCTTTCTCCTGAAATAATAGACTGGAATAATTTATAATGATCATACATCATTTAGCTTGGATTAGCCTGAGCGTTTTAGCCACTTTGGTCCATAATGGATCTTTGTAACTTCATAAGAGTGGCAATTAAATGCCTTTCATTCACATTACTTAACACTGTTGTCCTCTCTGCAGGTCTATAGAGAATGAATTAATGTTACGGATTACATACCTAGAAAGTTCGTATCTGTTTGTTAATTCACATTTTTTCTAAGTTTAATATATATGCCAAGCAGAAATAGTAATGCTTAAAAGTGACTAAAATACATGGGGAAATTATTACAAGCAAATTGGTATTAAGAAACAATTTGTGGGATCCAGAAGAGAACTCTATGGAAGAAAAAATATGGAAACACAAGGAGGGATGAATGTGATGGAAATTCAGGAAAGACGTCACAGAGATGGTGACACTGGAGGCAAACACGGAAATATGGATGGAAATCACAAGCTGGGAAAGAGAAAGAAGCACTGAGGTGCGGTGTGAGCACAGTCTCAGCGGGGAGAGTTCACGGCCGGGTTCGGTGCAAACAAGTGACCGTTGTCCAGGAGCAGCTGTCAGATATAAAACCCTGAGACAGAGCAGGTCCTTCGTATAAGGGGTCATTGCCATTTTCCTCCATCACCAATGGGTCATTTTGTAAACCTTCAGACAAAGGGACTTCCTGGGAATCAACTGGGCTGGAGAAGCAGATTAAAGAAGGGTGACAATTATTCGGTGAAACCATCTGTTGCCTGCCGTCCAGCATGTCCCCTCCTAATAGTCCACGCCATGGCACTGATGACCCAGCTCCCTCCACTGTGGGCACACTGCAGCTTGTGTGGGGCTCACCCTGCCCCCCGCCCCCGCCCCGGGCTCTGACTAATAGGCCCAAGTTCCCTGCACAGTGGTTACCAGGTCGGCCTATGCCCCAGACCAAACCAGCAAGCACATGACACTCCCAGGGCTGGCTTCTTCATGCACCAATCCAAAGAAACCAGGATTTTTGCATCCGATTCCCTCTCTCTCTTCCTCTCTCTCTGGAAATGTGAAATCCTTCAGCCTTAGTATGAATGTTATACTTGATGAGCTCAGGACCATGAGGACTGCAAATAAACTGAGTTAAAGGCGTCATCAACCTGTATGACATTCTGAGACATTTTGTGAGCCATTATTTGTAAATAATAGTGTCGTACCGATTAGGGAGGAAATTGACTGTAGTAATGCTGAAATAAATTATGAGTTCGTGGACAAGATAGCCCAATAGTATACCAATTCAAACTTCCACCTGGAGACAAAGTGTTTGGGCCAGTGCTCTGAGTGTATCACAGTCATATCTTGAGTTTGTGAACAAATAGAGATAGAGCGAGTACCTTTTTAGCACATAGCTTCACTGAACCAACACTTTTAGTGACTGCACTGGATAAAGGAAGTACAGTTCCCAAAATCTTCTTAAAGAAACAGAAACCCATGGGAAGACCTGCAACATTTGTATACTAGACATAACACACACAAGCACATGGATAAGCACACAGATCGAACGAAGTCCAGGGCAGCTTGAAGCCTGTTGCATATCATCTCCATGCTCCATTTTTTTAACAGGCTAAGGCGGGTGACCTTGAATCTGCATAATCTGTGTATGTATGCACATGTATACACACATATACACACATATATCATACGTATTACACTGTATTTATTTATTTCCAAGTGCTGTGCTCCTAGATTACCTATATATCTAGGTAACATATATACTGTACATGATTGTATATAAATATAAATATAATGTATAATGTATATATAATATAAATGTAGAAACTGGAATTACATTTGGGACCACTGATGTATCTTAAATGTTACTTTCAAAGAAAACAGTACATTTCAAGAGATTCCATTTTCATAAATTAAAAACAGGCAAGTGCTGCCCAGTGCATATTTTAAGGATGTGGAAGTTGGATTGACAGGGCATGAATTACATATATGGAAACCAACATCTATGGCGGGGAAAAAAGAGTAAAGGTTGTGGTGGATGGTGAAACAATCAAACATTGAGTGTCAGGATGATACATCACTAGTGTCCACATTAATACAAAGACTGAAACTAAAGCTAAATCAAATCAAGCCAAAAGCTACAGAAATAACCCAAGAACTGCCAGTGCTTATGAAAAAAAAAAATTGACATAATGGACTTGACTTAGAGAAGGGTTAACTTAACCCTTGGACCTCCTTTTGAATAGCAGGGAGTTTTACTAAAGCACAGATATATTATGTGCTAAGAGACGGGTCTCAGGAACAAAGTAGATCTGTGATCAGCTACATGCTTAGTGAGCACAACTCTGAAATGTAACATTCTCATGCTAACCACTCAAAGTTAGCACACACTCCACAGGTTCAAGGGTGCAGTGCCCGCAAAACTACCTTCACTGTGATCACCAGTCAAACTTCAAGGGCCTCAGGCCACTGCACTTCTGACCACTGACTGCAAATTCAGGGCTTTCCATGACCCCTTCAGCTTGGCCAACATGACTCTCAGAACTCAGAAAAGTGCTACTTCCAGTTTTCTTACACAGGATGCAAGTCAGAGCCAGCCAAACAAAGCAATGATGAGCAAGTGACAGATATTTCTAAGCAGAACCATGACCTGCTTGGTGCCTGTCTTCAGGAAGAGGTGGAAACGGGGGCGTCCCTCCCCTGCGTGGAATATAGGCACGGCCAGGGGAGATACCACAGCACCAGAGAGCTCTGGAAAGAAGAGGCTTACCACTGGGGAATTTAAGAGGAATCAGGAAACCATGATGATGTGCTGATTGGAGGACACTGGCCATTTCCGGCTTGGGGGCCATTCAACCTTACATCATAGTGTGGGTTTGTTCTAAGGAGGGATTTGTGCCGAGGTCAGAGGGAAACACTTGTTTCATAAGTATCTGGGCAAAAGTGAACCCCTTGCGTTACTGATTAAAATATATACTAAGATGGACTATGGCCTTAACCAGCCAAAGGAGTCACGCCTGTGCTGCGGGGAGAGCAGCTCACCCGACACGTGGCAATGGCCTCTTTTCCTTCCCTGTGATCTGGCCTCCACTCAGCATTCTGCTCTGAGTTCTGGGAGCGCCGTTGTTCCTATTGCCAGCTCTGCAGAGGGACAGGCTTTATGGGCAAAAGGAAATTGTATACCGAATAGAAGTGACAAATGGAAGCCTAATGCAGCCACTGTGAGCCGAGCGGGACCAGAGAGTCTTTTCAGCTACTTACAGACATAAAAGTGTTTTGCAGGGAAAGTAAACAGCACTGCAGCATCTTAGGATTCCTCCCGCAGCCACGCGCCAGCGCCAAGGCTGCATTGCAAAAGATGTGCCGCGGGAGTCTGCCAGCACGGAAAGGAAAATCCAGGATTGGAATTAATTTCCAGGGATAATTTGAGCCTTGCAAGGAAAGTTTTCCTTCCCAAAGGTGTTAAGAGCATAAATAAGCCCTTTAGCTTCTACCAGCTGCACCTCGTGCTGAGAGGGAATGCATTATGCAGCTTTGGAGTGCAAATGCCTGTGCAGCAGAGATCAGCCACCACTGAAATCTCCAAGAGCCAGACAGCAGGGCGAGAGCCCTGAGAGGAAGGGGAAGGTTTCCTCTGAGGGGAACCTGATAACAAATTGGTGGGGACGGCAGGGACACCTACATGGCGATGCTTACAAATACCTTGTCATGCCTGCCATTTTACCAGCTGGTAAAAGTGAGAACCAGATCAGTACCCTGTGCTCATTTCATTTCACAGCATCTAGACTTTATATACAAAAAAAGAGAAAACATACAACAGTAGCATTGTAACTCAAAAAGCAATCATTAAAAATGTATAGGAAGAGACTTTTTAGCCCCGAACATTTCTTCAGATGTCATTTCAGAGGCTTCATCTGTTCCTGAGATTCCAAAGGAATCGGAGAAACAAGGGTTCTCACTGGAGCTGCGGTTCCGGTTCCCCTGGACATGGCTTCCAGGAAGGAGCACCCACCTCCAGCCCCAACTTTCCCTGCCTGCGCCTGCCTTCCTGACTTTCCCCGGAGCCCCAGGCACTGTGCCCCTGTATTGATCAACCATTGCCTAGCAACGTCCTTTTCCAGGATGGAGCCACAGACCTCAGCAATGCAGAGAAAATGGAGCTTTAATACCAGGTCAGTATTGGGCTTGACTGCGCTAAAGCCACCGGAAGTCATTTTTCACATCTTGCATTACATTGGAAATCACTCCCTGTTCCTACCACCAGACCATATTTTTAGCTTAGCTAAAATAGACACATATAAAGGAAACGAAGCATTTTTTTCATGGTCTGATCTACCTCTGCATTACAGAAGTCTACACTGAGTGGCCAGATTATTATGATCTCTGAATGCATAATAATCTAGCCACTCAGTATATATATATTAGCAGCCCAGTGCATGAATTCATGCATAGGTGGGGTCCAGCCAGCCTGGCCAGGGGGAGGGGACATAGGCAGTTGGCCGGCCTGCCTGCTGGTCGAACTTCTGGTCGAGGGGACAATTTGCATATTAGCCTCTTATTATATAGGATATACACTGAATGGCCAGATTATTATGCATTCAGAGATCATAATAATCTGGCCACTCAGTGTATTTACTACTGTGATTTTTTTATAGTAAGCCAGGTTCATATGCATTCATATCTTACCCAATTTGGGATATGTTACAAATATTTTCACGTTTGGAATTTTACCTTTGATATTAATCATCCCTTAGCTGTACATTAATAGTAAGAACTGTATGGACCATGGAGGGAAAGCTTTCTATTTAGAGCCCACAATGGAGTGAGATCATTCCATTGTCTCTGGGTTTGGCATTCATGTCAATGTTTATTCCACCTCAGCATCTTAGGATTTAAGTTTCTTGCCATTCCCAAAGCTCTCAGACACACTTGCACTATGTTCTTGCTTACACTTGCACTCGCCTTGAAGAATAGCCTTTCCACTGGAAAGTTCTATCATGGTCTAGATCAGTGGTTGGCAAACTGCGGCTCTGTTGACTAATGAGTTTGCCGACCACTGGACTAGGCTCTCAATTCCAATAATTGCAGGCTGTTGTTGTTCCTTGTGATTAAGCCCCTATCCCAGTGGTCGGCCGCAGTTTGCCGACCACTGGTCTAGATGAAGCATAGCCTGTTTCTCCTGGGACCTCCTCTCACCACTCTTCCTTCTACTTTTAATTTCTAATAACCAAAACCCCAAAATCATTATGTTTGCTATAATGAGAAGGAAGAGAACCAATGCGCCCTTATCTATACAGTACCTGTCTACCCGGTGCATGCCATCATTTTGACACCTGAGACTCCCACAGTTCCCCGTGGTTAAGTAACCTGCTCATGGTGACACCCAGAGAATAATATAGGGCCAAAGTGTCAACTGAAAGAAAGCGCAACAAGCCTGTGCTCCTCACATTACAAGAGAAGGTCATTTAATGTGCTTAGCCAAGTCCAGGTTATGACTGAGCCTGCTTTACTCGATGCTTCCTGCTGGTTTGAGTCATTAGTAGGTTTGTCTTTCTCTCTTTTCTCTCCAACCTTATAACTGGGAAGGTCGGCTGATCTGGTACTTTCTCTGAATATGGCAGATCACTCCCTCACTGTCTTGTGTGGAACATCTTGGACTCAGCAGACAGGAGTGTGATACGATTTAAGTTTGCTTTGAGGCTGCATCTTTCCATGGCAATGTGGGGGAGGTGTTAGCTTTCTAACACAATATCATCAGAGTTTTCTGCATTTATTTTTCTTTTGCTTGGATGCCTAGATCTTCTTAATAATGAAATAACTTGTTGGTTGTCTCTGCCAGTAGACCTTTTCCTTATATCTCACCCAATAATTTATTTTTTTGGAGAAAAGTTGATTGGCAAATAGGATTTCTGAATTCCTGAATTCTTCAGCCAAATATCATCTGAAAGTATTTGAAGGCCATCCTTATTGCTATAGGCCCACTCTTAGCAATAACACCAAGATGCACCTGCCTCCCTCTTGTGCCACACCCCCTTTCAGCTGTTGAGGTCTCATTGCCTAAATAATTTTAGACTTTAATATTTTAACCGACAGACAAATGCATAAGTAAATGCAATTGGAACTAAAGTAGAATAAATCATCAGGTCAAAATAGTGAATTGTATGCTCTGTATCTACCACTTATCAAGTACATAAAGGAAGTATCCTAATATAACAGTGATCTTCATGTGTGGGGATGATCTAGCTTCCTTCAGGAATGTGTGTTTGAATAGCCTTTCTACTCGTCCTGAGGACAGCTGAGTGCTAGATATTCATTCCCTTGTTCTTCTTGTGGACAGTACACTTATTGATGGCACGTACAGCAGAATAAGCTGCACAGTGTAAATTCAGGGAACAGAATGGCTGTCTTTGGATGAAGCTTACTCTCTCACATGGGGAATGAAACCTTGGCCTTGGCCTCATTAACACCAAGCTCTAATGAGCTGAGATAATGGGCCCAGATTGTTTTGCCGACAGGTATAAAAACTAACTTAAGTCTACCATTCCTCGTTTTCATAGGCCTGATCTTGAAAAGTGGGATATTCAGGTGCTATTAGTTTACAACATTTCTGGTGCAGTCCACCTTCACAGTCTGGAGGTAGGGCCTATGGAGTGATCGTCAGCTTCTCAACTGTTTCCTACCTATGTAGCCCAACTAGGTCCCTGAGTTGCTCTGGAAAGGGTACCCTCAATAGAAGGGATCCCATTACAGATGTTGTGGTTAGTTGTTCATATGCCAATAAAACAAGAAAAAAGTTTCAGCAATATCTGAGGCAAGTAGAAATTCTGATTTTGGTAAAGTAATTAATTTGAGAAGATAGAATAACTTTGACCTTCCTCTGATGCTCTCAGCAGCATAAAACTCCCAAACCATTTGATCAAAATCATTACCTTACCTCACTCAAACAGTTTGTTAAATAAGAAAACTATCCAGTGGTGCCAAACTATAGCACCCTTTGGGGCATACTGATCCTGGTCATGCTCAAGATCTGTTTTCTATTGGCGCTTTCATGTTACAATCCGGACTACATGGTCCACAGAATATAAAGTAGTGATTATCTGGCCCCTTGCAGAAAAAAGTTTTCTGAAGGCCAAACTGGCCAATTAGACTTTAGCTGACTAAAAATGTAAGTTTGCACTTTCGCCAGGTTGACTTGTTCTGTCCCTGGAATGAGGAGTGTATAGACCTCAGCACCCATCTCTGTGCTTCTGAGACTGGCAATCATGTAACTTCTTTTGGTCTTTTTTCATTATTAATAAATGCTAGTATAGTGTACTGGATTCAACATTCTCTAAAATATTTTCTGCACACTGTGTGATTTTAGTTTTGATAATTTTGAAATAAATTCTATCATTGCCCTGAATTATGGTGATCTCCCCCGAACTGTCACTCCCTCTCAGACAACCCACACTTTAAAATCTGAAGGGAAGATTGGATCCTCATGTTAATGCCCAGCAGGGAGCACAGCTATGGGAACCTAGCGCAGCTTCTATGAGTGTGCCATGAGGACCAGAGGCACTAAATTGAATCAGGCTTTATATAGGGAGAGTGGCCACAGCCGGGTTTTGCAAAACTCAAGTCTTCTCTGTCATTATTGACACCACACACATTCTACTCGTATTTCTTAGCAATGTGTGTAGGTGGTCATATATTTATCTCCCTTAGACTGCTAAAAGGTGCCTAATTCTTCATGATAGAGATCCAGGTTTTTAAAATTTATTTATTGATATTAGAGAGAAACTTCAGTTTATTGTTCCTCTTATTTATGCCTTCATTGGTTGATTATAGTATGTACCCTGACTGGGGATCTAATCCACAACCTTGGCACATTGGGATAACACTCTAACCAAATGAGCTACTCAGCCAGGACCCCTTTCTTTCCATTAACTACTATGCAATACAACTGCAACATCCCACATCCTTCCTCATGATATGTGACAGCTGGCATGGCGTGCACGGATGTTTCCATCCTACCCAGACAGTAGAATATTAGATGGAAGAGAAACATGGTGCCTTGATCTAGAATCAATGCTTAGTAGACTTTGGAAACTTTGAGATTCTTCTTCATGAAGGACAAAATGGAATGACGGTATATACATGAATAGGGTGTTGATAACAATGTGAGGCTGCTTTTCTTATTTGACAAGGAACTCATGTATCTTGTGTTACAAAGCAAAATCAGAGCGGGGCAATTAAAATTAATCACAGTGAAAATTAATCCAGACATTCCATTTGTGTGGGACACAGTCCAGCATTCTGTTTGGTACCGATTGTGGTTCTCATCTTAAGCAACATATCCCTAACTCTGATTCACCAGAGAGGAGAAGACTGATGAGAGAGACCACAGAAAACAATTCTAAATATGAAACTATCACAATGATTAGTTTTCTCTTATGCCATCATCATGGTCACTAAAAATGTAAAATGTATGCCTTCCTCTCTTTTACCATATTCTGTATCCTAAGTCTAAAGAGAGCTATTTAATTTTAATGTGAATTTTTTATTGAGATGTAAGTGACATATATTAATTTCAGGTGTACAACATAATTTGATTTTGTATATATTATCAAATGATCACCACAATAATCTAGTCAACAACTACAGATTTTTTCTTGTGATGAGTACTTTTAAGATCTACTCTTTTAGCAAATTTCCCATATACACTACAGTGTATTAACTATAGTCACTTTGTTGTGTATTACATGCCCATGGAAGGTGGTATCTTTTGAGTGTCTTCACCCATTTCACTTACCCTCACCTTAATGTGAATTGTTTAATAAGGCCAAATCTCTGAGGCACTTCTCGCTGAGGAAATTGTATGGTGTTCCACAGGAAGTAGCAGGAGGCTGTACAAGAGCAGGGGGCATAGAAGTGGCCCTGAGCGTAGGTGGCCTCTCTACCTTTGTATAAAAAGCCTGTATGCATTTAAAATGGAGACCCACTCTAAAGCTATCCATCTTGCATAAGACATGACAATATATTGAATTTGCCAATTCTTGGTTCTGCAGGCTGTTTCACATTTTTTTCCACACTGTCGTCTCTAGGCTGATTGCAGGCAATATTATGTCTTTGTCCTAAATAATGTAGTAGTGCTTGTGTGTGTGTGTGTCTGTGTGTGTGCACATGCCTTAGGACGGTTTGAGAACTTAAGAGAGGCAATGATTCAGTACTCTAGTAATATAATCTAACCTCTACACAATTTTTATATGACAATATGGAAAATTATATCTTATGACAATAATGCATAGTTTTCCATATTAGCTTGCTTGATTTTCATAAATATAACCCAAATAATTTTGACAAAATTCACTTAAAATGCTTCATTAAATATAGTCTTTATTTCATTATCATGGCAACTGTTTTATATTAAATTACATGCATTATTTAATAAAAATTTAATTGTTCTCTTGCCTTTACAAATATAAGCTGCTTACTGTCACTTTCATTGGACTACTTAGTGCTTTTTAATACGCACATTTTCTTATTTCAGTGAATACGCAGATAAAAATAAACAAGGCTGCTCATTTCTCCTTGGTTGCTCTTGTTTTTCCAGCCAACTCCATGTCCCTTAATACCCAGAGTCAGACAGGAGGAATGCTCCTTGTGCAGATGCTGCTGAGATTTTACATAATAGGATAATCTCCACAGCCAAGAGGAACTAAAGTGTTAATGCAATTAAATTCTTACTTTCAAGTTTAAATATTTTAATTCCCCATAGTCAATCCTGCTTATTAAGCCTGTAGCACATATGGGCAGAAATAATCCTCTAATCCAGGGATCTCTAGGGTCCTGCTTGACCTTTTTTATTCTGATCAGCAAAATATTGTGATAGTAAAATCTATGTATTCCTATATTATTATAACTCAGGTGGCTTAATAATTAGTAACTTTATCATATTTATAAAAATCATAAAAGTATTATTAATTATTATTGACTGGCTTATTTTGTTTACCATGATCTCACTCATATGAGGAACTGATGAACATAATAGATCCAGAGACATAGGAACATGGAACAAACTGACAAATCTCAGTGGAAAGGCAGAAGGGATGGTAGGGAGAGATTAACCAATGAATTTATGTGCATATGCGCATAACCTATGGGCACAGGCAACAAGGTGGTAAAGGCCTGGGGATGAGGACAGGAACAGGCTAGAAGGTGTCAATGGGGGGAAAGGGAGCACATGCAATGCTTCCAACCATAAAGATGAATTTTAAAAAATAATCATTAAAACAAGGCACATGCTGTGAAATGACACATACATGTGCATATGCATGCACACACATATCATTTTATATGTTAATATACATTATTTACAGATTTGCTGTGTGATCTGATACCACTTTACTACCTGATGCAATCAAAAGGATAGTTGATTTAGTACAGGGTGGATGTGGTTTGTTTTTAAGGCTGGATTCCCTTAAATCTAGATTTTGGGATTCTTTTTTCTCCTTTTAATTAATTTATTTTATTATTTACTGATTTTGAGAGAGAGAGAGAGAGAGAGCAACATCAATTGTTGTTCCACTTATTTATGTGTCCACTGGTTGATTCTTATATATACTTTGACTGAGGATCAAACCTGCAACATTGGCATATTGGGACGACACTCTGAGATACCCAGCCAATTTGTTTTTTTCTTTTTTTTAACTTTTTTTTCAGCTTTATTTGAATATGAGATTCTAATTTAGGTATTTTATCATGTTCTGGCCTAAAATCTCCGCCTCACTTCTTTGAGGTTATTAGCACTTAATGTGAACTGCTGAGTATTTTTTAGACTTTTTTTATTCATTTGTAAAGAAAAATTTGTTATTTGTAATACTGAGACTCTCTGTCTCTTACTTTAACATTTTTCTATGACATTTGCAGCAACTGACCTATTTTCACCATGGTTAAGTATTTTAAATATCATTTAGAGAAAAGAATCAATACTTGTTTTGGATCTGACCTATAAAAAAATCATTTCATGAAGTGATTGAGGCTAAAATGATCTTTGTGATAATGGGACAGAATTATAAACATTAGTATAAACTCATGTTTAGCTTAATATAGATACAAGTGATTACTTAGAGACATAGTTATAATATCTTTATGTACACAGGTTAGTATGAACACACATATATTTTCCTGTCAGTTGAGAGATATTTAAAAAATTGTTCCGAAGCAGCAAGCACTTATAACATGGGTGTATTGCCTTCTAAGTTCATTCCTTAATAAAAGGAACTGGCCTTCTTGGAAAAACAGTTCATTCTAGTACTGGAGCAAGCAATATACAGAGGGGTGTGCCACAAAGTAAGGAGTGCTTCACACACACACACACACACACACACACACACACACACACTGATGAGAGTATGTCAAAAGCACACATGAGCCAAAGGAAAGGGCTCCCAATGGCCATAGCTATTTACAATTTGATCAACTATATAAAGAAAGTAATATTGGATAATAACCCAAAGAATAAAATAGAAAATATCAATGAACCAATATTGATATAAATAATTTTTAAAAATGTGGAGAGGAGACAATTCTGCCTTCCAGAAGAATTTATAATAATTAATGTAGAAAATATATGCTCAAAGAAATATAATTCCACTTCTTAGGTGTGTGCTGTGCATGACAACTTCTTTCCAAAGGTTAACAGTATCCAAAGTGAGAAAGAGGAGTTGCTTTACTATAGATAAACCTCATAGATACGACCTCAGCCAGGTGATCAAGGCCATTATCACATTTTAAATCATGTCGATAGAATGTACCTTTGATTCTGTATGCTGAAACTGATACTGTAACTCTGGAGATCTCCCAACAACACATAACCCCAGCCATCGCTTAACAAAAACATTAGAAATTCCAATATGGGGACATCCTACAAAATGACTGGCCAGTACTCCTCCACATTGTCAAGGTCATGAAGAATAAAGTCTGAGGGATGGCACAAGAAAGAGAGGCTTAAGGAGACATGACTACCAAATGCAATGTGGTGTCCTGGATGGGATCCTGGGGAAGAAAAAGGACATTAGATAAAGGGTATAAGTAAACTATGGAGTTTCGTTAATAATAAAGTATTGATTTATTCATTGTAATGAATGTACCATACTAATATAAAATGATACTGGTAGGGAAAACAGAGTGCTGGAACTCTCTGTACTTCTAAATTTTAAGTAAATATAAAACAAAAAGAGTCTATTTAAGACAAAATCAAACTACAACAAAGAAAAACCAATATGTTCTTCCCACAAGCCTCCCTCAATAGCCAACCTGTCTTCAACCTCTAATAATGCATACTTCCTGAAGAGCATTCTGACACTTCCTGTGGAGCATCATGCTACTTCCTGTGGTGCAACTTGTACTTACTGTGGAGCATCCTGATACTTCCTGTGGAGCATCATGCTACTTCCTGTGAAGCAATATGATACTCCTGTGAAGCATCTTGACATTCCTGTGGACCAACATGGTACTTCCTGAGGAGCATCTTGACATTCCTGTGGAGCATCATGCAATTTCCTGAATCAGCAGCACAGGTGAGGTCTGCAAGAGCACAGATAATAGATATTATGAATAGGTGGAAAATAATAGGAAAGGGGTGAGTTTTGAATATTTATCATCATTGTTTAATATAATTTATTTTATTTAAATTTTAAAAAGAGCTGTATTTAACAACTATTCCAGAAAGTACCTGAAAATTTGATAAATGACTGTGGCTCAAATAAGTTAGTTGGTTCCAGCACACCACTGCTTGGGAGTGTGTGCATGGTCTGTATTTGATTCAATTGTTAATAAAGAATTTTAAACAAACTACTAAATATTGTGATGTAGAATTTTAATTTCAAGGAGTTTTTAAGATTGAAATTTATCTTTTAAAAAGCCCACAATGATAAATCAATGTAATTTTTAAAAATGTATTGCCAAGCACCATCCTTTGGAAGACCTTTGAAGATGATTAAGTTAAGATGAGATGGGCCTCATTAGGGTGGCCTTCATCCAAAATGGCCATCCTATATAATAAAAACCTAATATGCTAAATGCCCAGTTGTCTGGTTGTCCGTTCAACCAATCAAAGAGTAACATGCTAATGATATGCTAAGGCTACTCAATCACTTGGTATATCATGCACTGACCATCAGGGGGCAGACAGTCGACTGGTTGACCAGTTGCTATGGCATGCAGTGACGTGTAGGGGGTAGACACTCCGACCAGTATGTTAGCTTGCTGATGGGGTCCAGCTGATCAGGACTGAATGAGATATGCCCTGGAGCCCTCTTGCAGTCCCTCCCCAGCCTTGATTGTTCACTGGTGGGGTTCCTCAGCCTGGCCTGTGCCCTCTCAAAATCCAGGACCCCTCAGGGGATGTCGGAGAGCCAGTTCCAGCCTGACCCTACAGACCAGTCTGAGGGACCCCACTGGTGCATGAATTTGTACACCAGACTTCTACTGTCCTTATAAAAAGGTGGAATTTAGACCCAGATAGAATTTATACACAAAGATTGCCATGTAAAGATGAAGGCAGAGCCTAAAGTGATGCAACCACAAGCCAAGAAATGCTGAAGATTGTCAGCAAATCACCAAAAGCAAGGAGTGAGCCTGGAACAGGTGCTCCCTTGGAGCCCCAAAAAGGAAGCAACACTATGACCCCTTGACCTCAGACTTCTAGTCTTCCAGTCGGTGAGACAATACATTTCTGTTGCTTATGTCATCTAGTTTGTGATAATTAGTTATGTCCACCCTGATAAATGAATATACATATAGATAACTGACTAATACAAGCCAGGAGAGGAGATACATAATAAATAGAAGGAGAGTTTGATAATGTAATTATGAAAACTTAAGCAATACTACTAGAAAATCCATTCCAGAATCCATTCCATAATCATTAAACATGGGCTTACAATATATTTTTTTCATCCATTCACTTATCCTTCAATAGATGCTTATTCATGCCATGCCTACAAAATGCCAGTTACTAGGTAAGTGTTGTGCATACTCCAGAGTGACAGGGGTTGTCAGGACATGAGGTTGGAGAGAGATGTACATTCAAGTTTCCCTGGACATCCATTAATTGTTCTACCTTTATAATATTTAATGGCTTCTTTGCCTTCAAGAGTGTCCTGGTCTGAATGATAAATTATAAGGTTGCCCTACATCAAGTCATAGTAGGGGGTGTAGATCATTATACATAAAGTCAGAAGTCAGATTTTGTTAAGAAGGAGAGTGGAATGGTACCTTCACATGTATGGCATTATTCCACTTGCCATATGGATATCAGATTAGAGGAGGGAGAATGGAAACAGGGAGAAGACTTAAGAGGCTGTAAAACAAATGCAAGACACTATGATTGGTTCTAACAGGAGTAGACCACTTCTGTGAAGTCAACAGTGTACTCATGAGACAAAGTTTTTAAAAACTAAATGTAAATATGCTGTAATAGTGTATATTTTTATCACAAAACACAGCTATAGGGGGACATGATGTTTTCTAAATATCTTTAGCAGTGTGGAGAAAAAGGGACCACATGCTAAACTGACAAGCTCAAGGAAAGACTGTGTGGCAGCCTTGCAAACTCAGAGACATAAAGTAACCACAAAGGATGGTCTGAAACTAAAACTTTTTAAATTAAAAAGCAGTGTATGGTGGGTAGTCATGGCCTAGTCCAGGATCTTTCCTGACCAAGATCAACTTTTAACTTAATGGATAAGCCTATTGTCTTTTGCTTCTACAATAACAGACCTTTGGGATGTCAGGAATGACATTACCCTGAGTGCTCAGGGCACAACCAATGCACCAGGGAGAGACCACAGATTCTCCCATTGTTATTGTTATCCTGTTTATTGTTGACTATTAAGTATCCTGTACCCACTTGTGTAAAAGAAGTGTCTATCACTTTACTTTATGTCCAATCCCAGAGGTTTCCCTGCTTTGCTTTCTCCCACCTCCCTAATCTATCACCAATGGATTTTATATAACTCACTTATGTCTCCTCTTTTGATTGTGATGTATAAAACAAGGTGAAAAACTGCCATTCTCTGGAGCATTATCTCAGTCAGTTGAGATTCTGCTTCCAGGCAATTGTCAACAGTTTGGCTCAAATAAACTCATAAAGATTCTTCACAGGTTTGAATATTTCTTACGTTAACAGCAGCTTGTGCAGATATTTTCTGTTTTGATTTATGAAGTTCATGGTTGTTCTACCTTTTTGGGAGCTGACCCATGTCAATCTAATGCCTGTTAGTGTCTGATGCATTGTCCTCATTACGGATACTCACTACTCTGGAGTCAGCACCGCTTCTCCAAAAGTGGCCTGTCCCTTTCACTGTTGCAGTAGAACTTGTCTCTGTTGGCTTGGCTGCCTCCTGGAGCTCAGATCCTTTTTCCAAATCTCTCACATTCCCCTTCAACCACTGCGTGATGGTTGCTTTCAGTAAGCTTGAGCCACCTTCCCTCGGTGCAGCAGCAAAAGCCTTCGATGAAGCCACATCAACATCTTTTTCAGCTTCCTCCACTCATGGCCTTGCTCCTTTCCCTTGCTTTGGATTTCTGATCATCAGTCTTAGAGAATCAAACCTCTGCTTCCAGCAGAGTCTCAGCTGAGCTCTCTAAAAAATTCCACAGCAAACATTTGACCCAGTTGTACTTTTTCCCCAATTGAACTACCTCCCCCTGGTCTGAAGTGAAGCAAAGAGTGAGAGCAACAGATATTCCCTGCATGTATGTAAATCACATCATGATTGAGCAATTATCTTAGCACATATGGGATAGCTAAGAATCTATCTTTAAAAATCCAACCTGAACATGTTCAAAGTTAGCATTGGAAATGATGAGGATAAAATATAGAACAGGCCCCATAGGACCAAGGCACATTTATAGAAGGAGGGGCTGCTGACAGTGAAATCTACTTCAATCAACTTTTTAGTTAAGAATTAATAATATATTTAATTATCTTTCCCAAGAATGGTGAATTCTTTAGGATGAAACTCTATATCCCAAAAATCACCTACCCAGAATGGAGTGAGTGGGACTTTGACACATATGGGTTACATGGAAGAGAAGTGTCAGCCAAGAGGAAAGAGGACCACTGCCGTAGTAGTTTCCCTGTGAGCTGATAGCCTCTATCCTGTAGAGTTCATTCCAACCTGAGACCTAGCATTAGGCTGTGGTGAGGGACATGTCTCTTTTGATCATAGTTGTATCTTCTCCCGCTAACATAAGACATATACACAATAAATATTTAGGGGAATAACTAAATCCAATATAGATTAGTATAGGAAGTGACATATAAATATTAATCCTCATGAAAAACCAACCAGAGGAAAACAAAGTGCTCAAATTAGATTCACTTTATTTCCACTGACTTCTTAAAGTATGTCAATTTATCCAGATAATTTTTAACATATAGACTAAGATCATTGTGTTATTCAATAAAATATTTTACAGAAAATTTCTGATAGACTTGAGGTTTATTTAATTCTGTATAATTTAAAATCACAATGAATTGTTTTTAAAGATAAGATTTTTTTACAAAGCAATAAGAGTGATGGGCTCAGTTTATAATAAGCATTTTAATGTGCTTTAACAACAGGAGATATTTATAGTTGCCTATCTCCATTAAAACGTACCACTCTTTAAATATGATTTTAGAAACTAACTAGGTTTTATTTTTCTTTCCAAGAGAAAAAAATAGTTTATACTTGATTTTTTTTTACAAGATTGTAATAGGTGATGATGCAATAGCCAAATAAAGGAAGTATATTCTAAGTTCCTCGAGAGTTTATTCCTCAAACATGAAAACATGTGGTCTCTCATGGTTTTCAACATTTGTTATGTTTGGAGCTCAATAACATTTTGATGATGTTACATTGAAGTCTATGAATTTAGCAAAGGTATCCGGTAAATGCATGTAAGGCCAACTTCAATTTTGGCTTTCTTCTGTTGGACTAATAACTGTGGTCTTTACGGCAGCCAATCAGAGCAAAAATTAGATATCTTTTATTTGTATTTTCGTATTTATTTTAATTAAATCTACTTTAATCTAGAACAATTCCCCAGTCTTCATTGTATCTCAAAACATTACCAGAGTTTAATCTGATGGTATATCTCTCAATTTTGGTTCATCCCGTGATTTTTTTTCATTATTAGATTCAGATTATGTATTTCTGCCTTAAGTAACATCAAAATGGTATTCAATCCTTCTCAGTACACCGTATCAGGAGAATTGTGATGCCAGTTGATGCTATTACTAGTGAGGTTACATTTAATCTACAGGCTAAAGAAGTGTCTGCCAGATTTATTCTTTGAGAAGTTACTATTTTCCCTTTGAAATTAATAATTAACTTGAGGGGATGGATGAAGTCAACATAATTATCCTGTATCTCATCAAACTTTCACCTACACAATTTAGTATCCATGAATGATTATAGACATACATTGGCAGATGTAAACATTTAATATAATACTTAAATTGTTTACCCAAGCCTAAGACAGAAATGATAATTGAAGATATTCAATTGAAGTGCCATAAATAACATAATGGTGATTCTTTTTGAAAAACTATGTCACGGAATAATGGAAGCCAGATTTAAATTGGGGGTGTCTTAGCTGGTAACAATAGAGCTGACAAGTCAATGGACACAATCATATGGAATTTGGGGGCAGTTATTTACAAGCAGAAAGACTAGCAAGACCAAGGCCATAGAAGAAAGGGCATTGATATGTTCAGCCAATAGAAGTAAGGTCTTTGATTAAATCACAGAAATTAGGAGACGAGTGAAAGAATGTGAGATTGGAGAGGCAGACAGGCTATATAACGGGAGGCAGGCATTGTAGACCTTGGTAATAATCATTACTTTATGCTAAATGCAATAAATGGGCATGGGAGCAGATAAGTATTAAACTGCTTTTCATTGGACATGCATACATATGCAATTTAATACCACATATTTATTTGGGAAGTTTCTCTTAAACTGTTCCTAAATACCTTACTATTGGATCTAGCTTAACTTCAGGAAAAATATTTCTTTAAATTTATACATCTGCACCATACATGGTCATCAAGAACAAGCAAATTTCTGTATAATATTTTGACCTATAAAAATATCAATAAATTTTGAAGAATGAATATGTTCATCAATTTAATATTCAATGATTCAATTGCAGGTAATGATAAATACATGAAAAGAAATATACTATACATTAAAAAAGATATGAAGTAATCTCCTGAACAATCATTTCTAAAATTTTTTTCTATTCTAGATTTGACATAGTGTCTGGTAATTTTACTGTTCTTGAAATTTCTCCAGAGACACGTGTATTACATATTAGTTAATATACGATAAGGGATGACATGTTCCTATATATCCTAATAGTCACTGTGCTTCACTGGGTCGGCCAAGGTGAGCCTTTATCATCCATCATACGCTTCACAAATCTAGGTCATACTCACTTCATTGTACTTTTGGTGGCTGTCTTGTCTGGCAATCATATATTTCACAATTAATTGGAGAAATATCAGCTTTAAAGAAATTTTAGAATTTCTGGCCTGGGGCCCCATCTCAGGAGAATAAACAGCATGTCAGTTGTACAGATAACTTAGCAATTATTTCAATTTACCATAGCACAATCTTTACAGCATGTAGCAATTACTGAGCATGACCACAGAATAATGTCCTCTTTCTCACAGTCCCTCTGGCGTGAATCAGACTAAAAAGATGAGAGTTATCACAACTTCATGTATAAATTAAATACAGGCTGGTATCAAATTTCCATAAAATTACATGGTATAGCTTGATGTTTTGGTATATTTTTTTAAAAAGTTTCCAAACCAAGGTCAATCTGCAGAGATTTTTGCTATTTTCTTTTTAACATATAACCTGCTTAATATGAAAGAGCGAAAATCACAGAGTTCAGCAGGATAATTTGACTTTACATCCCAAGAAAAAAGATGCATTCACTTTTCTCACTTATGAAAGCTGTTTATTTTTCTAGTTAGATAGTTTGAATAATTTATGGAAATTTGATTCCTGAGCAACAAGAAGAAAAAAAAAAGGAAACATAGCTAAGCATGAGAAAGATCATTGTAACAACATAACCAAAATTCCTTATTATTTGACTTATTTTTACTGAACTAAAAAAATCCTTGTAGTGATTCTGTGAAGGGTAATCACGCCTCATCAGCAAAGCAAAGCTGAGGGAGGCAGACAGACTCAGTCTGAAAACACAATGTCCTTTCTGACCTTCAGCCGGGAAGCTTAGTTCTACCTACAAAGGAAAGTCCCCCATATTAGCAAAGGAAAGACAGACCACCATGTGTCTGTCAAGCACGCTGTGCCTCCCCTAATTTTCCCCTAAATGCCAGTTACCTGAAAAAGAATCAAGTTTCTGGAGTCCCATCAGCTACTGTAGAGATAGAAAAACCTCTAATACTACTAATTTGTGGTGGCCAGTTGGAAAACTGTTCGATTTGTGATTAAACAAGCCTGCGCCCAGGTCCTGGTTCCTCCAGAAGCCAAATGTGCTGACTTCTTCAAATGGCTGACCAGACAGGGTGAGGCTTAGAATAGGCGCCTCATTGACTGTAGTGGAGACTGCTTGTTCTGGTGTGTCAATGTGCTTGCCAGGCAGCACCTGTTCCCTTCCATGTTCCTCCTGTCTTCTTCCTCATTCTAGTATGTCTCCCACAGCAGAAATGAGAGTTCTGACTTTATTGGCAATATTTATTGACAATATGTATTGACACTATTTATTTGCAATATCTGTATTAAACTCTAAAGATAGAAAGAGGTGGAAACATTCTGAAAGTTGCTGAAATATTACACTCAACAAATTAAATATAACACATTTTTAACGTCTGTTTTTTCTCGGTTTCATGGTTAGAGCATGAGTGCCCCACTAGTTCAGGCTAAGTGCTGGTGAGCTTTGACCAATCATACTTTAGTTCCATGGAAGATATGTGTATCTTCTATGTAATTTTAAGGACTAAGATTCTGGAATCTGGACTGACCTTAATAAAATCCTACCACTTCAGTTCTGGTATCCTTAATCAATTTAATCTATCTAAGCCTCAATTTCTGCTTCTATAAATTGACAATTATTTGTCACTTTTTGTATATATTGAGATAATTGATACAAAATCTTTAGAAAGGTATGAACACATAGTAGATGTTTAATAAATATTGGCTGTGATTATTATCATTATTACTGATTTTTTTCTATAAGGGCACAATAAAGAACAGAAATCTGAAAGAATTTTGCTAGAATAATCTCCAGATAGAATTTTAAATATAAGCTTCATTTACTTTTTACAAGAACTATAATAAAAATTCTTGGAATTTCCCCAATCTACCATTGCATTATTTGTGGGAGGATAAAGCATTGCAGAATATAAGTCAGGGATAACTCTTTATAAGCATCTATTCCCTAAAAATTATGCCAGCAGTATTAATAGAATTCCATAAAAGTAGTGTCTACCCAACTAGTGAAAGGCTTATATCATAGAAAGAGAGAAGTAAAAAGGAAATAAAAACCTTCTGTATGATAGTTGTAACGAAATTCCCCCGTTATTTAAAAATAAGCAGTAATGATTTACATTTTTATAACCAGTAAAACACATTAGATTTTACTATGAAGGAAAGGCAAAAAATAAACAAATAAACAAGCAAAAAAACTACTATTAAATGTTATAAGATATTAAATAACGGAAATTTAAAGTTTATTTTCCACTTGGAAAAATGTTTGCTAATTATAATTAAATTTCTACATTTTCTTGTTATGGAAAAGCAATCTAGATTGGTTTTCACAACAATCCCATGGTAAAA
Organism: Corynorhinus townsendii; assembly: GCA_026230045.1. NCBI lineage: Eukaryota > Metazoa > Chordata > Mammalia > Chiroptera > Vespertilionidae > Corynorhinus > Corynorhinus townsendii. Next base: position 5,208,237 of record JAPDVU010000010.1, on the reverse strand, counting down.
ATCAATTTACAGGAATTTGTGTTTTTCAACACAAAGAGTAAATGGTGGAGTGGGTACTTGTTATAATGATTGCATTTTTCCTGTTGGTGTTCCTGTCAATGGCATTTCCTATCCTAGGAAAATAAGATATAGAATATATCTGTTTTCTACTATAATCACTTTATCCTGAGTATACCTTGATGTTTCAAACATACTATCTAATAAAAAGGGAATATGCAAGTTGACCATCACACCATCACAAAATGGCGGTGCCCATAACCAAAAGGTTGAGGTGCCCATAGCCACAAGGTTGAGGCACCCATAGCCACAAGGTGGAGGCACCCATTCCCCTCAGCCCTGCCAGAGTCCCCCAGTCCTTTCAGCATTGCTGGGGGTGGGGGGCGGGCACAGCAGGTGCTTGGAGCAGCCAGACCCACTCTCAGGCGGGTCCAGCCACTCCCCACGCCTGCCATCGGAGTCCCCCAGTCCTTTCACAGAAAACGGGTTGCCTCAAAAGTTAGTTAAGCTTCTTAGGACAAAAAGCAATCAAAATCTTTGAAAAGGGAATTCCAATATTTATAAAAGTTTGGACTAGACAATTCAAGGTTATTTCTACTACAACCATCTATGATTTTGTGATATTAACATTCTGAATTCACATAGTACCAGCTGTACTGTATGTAAGCAGATATTATTTAAAGGAATGGCCATTATTATTAAAATAACTCATAAAACCACACTGTTTGTATGTCAAGGGCATTCTGTGTGATTTTCCTAATGGCTGGAGTTAATGCCCCTAAACCAGCAGTCGGACATCACCCAAGGGGTCCCAGGTTAGAAAGGGTGCAAGCCGGGCTGAGGGATACCTCCCAAGCACGAATTTCATGCACCGGGCCTCTAGTTGTATAATATTTCTTGAATTAATATAGAGGAGATTTTACGCAGAGTTTAAGAGAGTTTAGAGGAACAGAAGTGGGTGATAAGCAATTTAAATACATTCACTATGTTTTAAAATAATTCTATATGTTAGAATAAAAATATGTGGTCTTTCATTGGTAGGCTAATTCAGTGGCAGGATAAGTAAGAAAATATTTTTTTAGCCTAAATATATAGGAACAAGGATTGTCTTATTTCATTAATCTGGTAATGTCACACCTGCCCATAGAATATGACACCAAATGGGGTATTTATCCTAAAATTGTCCTGAGTTCCAGAATATTTCAGAATTGTTTCTGATATTCTGTGATTAAAACAACAGTAACCTTAAACATTAAGCTAAAGAGAGACTTCTTATCTGTACTTTATCCTGGTTAGTTTAAACTTGGCTGTTCTAGCAGACAGAGCCCTCTGTCTAATTGGGGGAGAGACCCTGAGGCTGAGATGATGACACAGTGGAACTATTATCAGCCCACCTTTCCTCAGCCATCATCTGCCTGCCTATGTATAGACACAGTTGCTGGGACCACTAATTGTATCTGATCTCCAAAAATATTCTTTTGGAATATTGCACACAGCTGGAAGCAAGATGTAATGTCACAATATCAGAAAAGTCATAATAGGGCCTATTCTAAAACATTGGCCATGTCAAGGCTACAGTGAAAGAGACAGGAAGTTGGAATCTGCTTAATAGAACTCTTTCCCTTTTCAGGCATGTTATGTGCCACCAGCTTTTCTCCTACAGAATTAAAAATGAGCTGAGTTCTGTTCGCCTTTCCAAAGCACTGTCCACCTGGGGAAACACGTTAGCCTATGCATGTAGTAAACACCACTGTTCTCAGGGGACACTGTAGCCCAACCCTCCAAACTCTTATTCTACATGTGGTTATCCAGGTGTCAATTTTTTCCATTGGCATTTTGGGCCATTTTATATTTAAGAGGTGGAGTCAAAGATGAACAAATTTGCTCTATTTTTTCCCCTCCTGGGATCACATGAAAAGAATGGCTAGATGAGAAGATGTGATTGGCTGAGCATATTTGTTTGCTGATGTCTGTCACAAGTTTTTCAAGACTGAAGAGTTCCTTCAGCTCATAGAAATAGAGCTTTTATTTATGTAACTATGGGTCATTTTCTACGGTATGTATCTGGAAAGTGAAATCTCCCTGCTCTCATGCTTGCTGAAGGAGATAATTCAATTTAAACAAGCTTCATCTTGTACCTTATGCAATGGTGTTTCAGTACAGAAATATAGAATAGTCTCATTGGGTCATCTTTAAAACAGAATTATAACATTTAACCTATCTTACTTCTTTTGAACATTTCAAAATTGGACACTAAATTTAAGAGAACATGATCACATACCGCTAACCTGAGGAGACAGCAATAGTATCAATATCTAGCCCTGAGGAACCACAACTGAACTAGAAAATAGATCTGAATTTCCACCTGAAATCACAGCCTCAGTTTCTATATTTACATGCAGCACACCGAAAGTATTCATCACTGATGAAACTCATCTTCCTATAGTCTCCATTTCAAATGATAGCTCCCTGACCCATCCTAATAGTCATTCTAGAAGCAGGAAAGCCATTCCTTATTCTTATCTCTACCTTATTTTTCACATTTAGCCATTGACTAATCAGAATTTACCAAAAACTCTTCAGATGTTAAGCCCAATATCTTTGCATCAACTCCAAGTCTTACCTCTCACCCACTTAATTCATCTCTTTACTTTGAACTCTGCTCCCCTCAAATCATTTTCATATAGTCCTGAAGCATAGATTTGAAAGGCCAGGCTAATCTGTCATTCTCAAACAAGTCTTCCAAGTTTACCCATCACTAAGGCAAATTACATTTTCAATGCCCTTATTTTCGTGCATCTATAGGGTATCTCCTGTCTATCTTACATGTTCTGAACAAGCCATACTCCACATAGAAGGCCTTTGTGGTAAGGCTAACCTATCACTTCTTCTTGGTTGCAAACTATTATAGAAATAAGGTTAAAATACAGTAACAGACTTAGAGAAATCTACAGGGATGGCTGATGGATGGGGTTAAAATAGAATCTTGAACATTGTCCTGCCCATTCGGGCTGCTATAAAAAGATACTCCAAATTGCCCATCAGCAGCAAGCATTGATTGCTCACAGTCTGAAGGTGGAAGTCTAAAGTCAGGTAGCCTGGTCAGGTTCTGGTGAGGACCCTTTTCGTGGTCACAACTTCTTGCTGTGTCCTCACACTGTTGAAGGGGTGATGGTAGTCTCTGGGTGCCACCATTTTTGGGTTAGGATATCTACATATGAATTTTGGGGGGACTCGAGCATTCAGACTTGAGCAAGAGTCAATGGAAAGGAGGTTACAAGAAGTTTGAGAAAAATAGAAGCAAGCAAACATTTATTTCCTAACAAGAGGAAGAACTTGGAAAAACCTCCACCTCTGTACCCAGAATTGACCCTGGAGGAGCTGTGGAAGAAGAGCAGACCTGGGTGAGGAAGAGAAGATAAACTCCCTGAGGAAGTCTAAGAATCACATGAACGGCAAAGGAAAGGGTAGGTTAGAAAACATAATTCGTTTATATGTTTCCCTTTCATTGCCTTGAGAAAAACCGTTAATTACCTCTTTGTCAAAGAAATTGCTTTCCATAAAATATCCCTTTTGTTTCTGTGTTGCTTGAGATAACCTTTATTACCTACATTTTACCAAAGAAATTAAAAACATGTAATATCTTGGTGACGTAGGAGGGCAGTGTCAGATCAATTCTGTTCACAGAGAAATTCATGAATACAGGTGAGAACTGATCAATTCCTTCTGAAAATTGCCTCTCTGGTCATTTTAATCAAAATTCTCAGTTAGACTTCCCTAAATGATTAACTAGTAGAGGAATTGTCCTTCCATTATAAACAGACAGGAAACAAAATCTATTAAACAGTAGCCTTCAGGCTTTGCTGTCTCCAGGAAGGGGTCCTGGGAGAAGGGCAGGCCACTGCCCAGCTCTTGTCTGGAGGCAGCTCCCAGGCTATTGCACTGGGCAGGAAGCACACAGAGCTGCTGGGCTCCACTGAGGAGACAGTTCCTTGTGTTCCCGGAGGTTGAGGCTCCTGGACTGTGTGGGGCAGAGCAAGAGAGAGAAGAGGGGTGCACAGAGAAGAGAAGATCCAGATATTTGCAGGATGCAGTCAACGATTTAGCTGCTGGTCAGCCCTATGTGCTTGAAAAGGAAGGGCCGCAGAGCAGGTTCTCGGAAACAGGTCAGATGGTTCCTAGAGTTCGCAAATGGTGCAAACAGTGCTCTCCTCTGCTGAGTGGACATGGATCCAACTCAGGGGACACTGAATGCATTTATTCAAGGATATTACCTTGTTCATGGAGCTAAACTGATCACAGAGTGAATTTGGCTTTGGATGGTCTGAAATAAAAGTCATAAGCAAAGCTGAAAATGGACCAGACTATTCTATGACTCTCAGCTGCACACCAACCAGAACGTAGTGCTCTTTATTAGAAATACAGCAAAATCCAGTGCCCAAGATACAATGCACCATTCCTGGCACCTAATTGTAAACTTATCAGACATGCAGAGAAGCAGATAATTATTACCTTTGAGTGGGAGTAAAAGTAGAGGTCCTGAAAAGAAATGTGAGAATACTGGACTTAGTGCATGAGAATCTTAAATAAGAAGTTAAGATTCTTATCTATGTAAATAATATTGTTAGGATATAAATACTATTCTTTACCAAATAATGTGGCTATATATAATATTTTTGTTTTAAAATGCTGCTGGGGTAGTGAGGTAGTATCTATGGAGCATAAATACTTACTAAAGGAAGGGGCATTGATGAGGAAAATAGTGGAATAATGTTAAAAATATGAATGATGTTTGTAGAGACTATATATATATATATATATATATATATATATTAGATGAGATTAACATATATAGATGTGTGTCTATTTTATATGAGATTAACAGATATATATAGATGTGTGTGTGTCTATATTAGATGAGATTAACATATATATAGATGTGTGTATGTCTATATTAGATGAGATTAACATATATATATAGCTGTGTGTGTGTGTGTGTGTGTGTGTGTCTATATTAGATGAGATTAACAGCAGATTAGTCTCCATAGAAGAAATACAACTAGCCCTGGCCAAGTGGCTCAGTTAATTGCTACATCATCCAATTCACTGAAAGGTTGCAGGTTCAATCCCTGGTTAAGGCACATATAGGAGGCAAGCAATTGATGTTTCTCTCTCACCTCTCTCTCTCTCTTGCCCTCTCTGAAATCAAAGAGCATATCCTCGGGTGAGCATTAAAATAACTAAAATAAATAAATAAATAAATAAATAAATAAATAAATAAATAAATAAAAATACAACTAAATATAAACGTATTGAAGAGGAAATGGTGCATATAAGTGAGTATGTAGGCATTTGTCATATTCTTCCTTGCAGGGACTAGTACTGACTCACTCAAATATTCTGAAGCAGAAAGACATTAATTGGGAAAAAATGGAAACCTGTCTGTCATTGTCAGTGTCTTACACAATGCTTGGAACATAATAGACAGTTAAATATGTTTACTATTTTATGAAATTACAATTATATTTTTACTAAGTCAGCGTAATTATGCAAATAATACAATTTATTTACTTAGTAAATAAATGAACTAAATAGTCATAGAACAAAAGCATTGCTGTCAAATGTCTGCAGAATAGTCACCAAAATATTTAACATGGACTCATGGGTTTGGGATTATATTCTAATACTAGAGGCCTGGTGCATGGGATTCTGGCACTGGAGTGGGGGACTGGAAAGGCATGACCTGCAGGGATCAGCTCACTGTGGGAACAATTCTTTTTTTCATCCTGGTCAGCGGAGCAGTTGTGGACCTTCCCTCTGAGCGGCTGCTCCTGCTGTGGTAGCACTGCTCATCCTGGTCAACTGTGCAGCGCAACCCCTGTGGGAGTGCACTGACCACCAGGGGACAGCTCCCGTGTTGAGCATCTGCCTCCTGGTGGTCAGTGCACATCATAGCGACTGGTCAACCAATCCTTCCACCATTCGGTCACTGGGCTTTCATTATATAGGATGTGCTAACAGCTAAGAGACTCTCTCAGTCACTTGGGTTCACTTATAAGCTATTGCATAATGTAGTGTCCTGATTCAGGATTTCATCTACCACTCTCACTTTTTCAAAACATAGTGATGTTTTACATATTCCTTGATAATTACTCTATTTCTCACTGGATATCATAACCTATAGAAAGCCTGAAAAATTCAGTGGTTCTTTTCTAAAATACTAGAGGCCCAGTGCACAAAATTTGTGCACAGGGTATATGTGTCCCTCAGCCCAGCCTGCACCCACTCCAATCTGGCTCCCCACGAAGGATGTCTGACTGCCTGTTTAGGCCCTCCCCTGCAGGACTGGTTGCCCCCAACTGCCCTCCCCTGCAGGCCTGGGTCCCCCCAACTGCCTTCCCCTGCTGGCCCAGTCACCCCTAACTGCCTGCCCTTACCAGCCCAGTTGCCCCAACTGCACTCCCCTGCTGGCCTAGATGCCTCTAACTGTCCTCCCCTGCAGGCCTGGGTCCCCCCCAACTACCCTCATCTGCAGGCCTGGGACCCCCAACTGTCCTCCCCTGCAGGCTTTGTCACCCACAACTGCCCTCCCCTGCTGGCCATCTTGTGATGGCCATCTTGTGTCCACATGGGGACAGCCATCTTGTGTATTGGAGTGACAATTAATTTGCATATTACTCTTTATTAAAAAAGGTGATCTGTCCACGTGGTTCTGGCTATTAATCACATCACAAGACTCAGGAAGGTACATATTTTCTCGCCCTTCTCTTTATTTTCCCCTTTGTTAAGTTACTTGCCCTACCACTTTAAATTTTATTTTGCAGTTTTTCCCTGAGATGTATAGTTTTTATATGGGGACAGGTGAGAAATATTGACCTGAGGAAATCTGTGACAGAGAGGAGGTGACAAAATACCAGACTTAGATACTAGACATATCCACCGCTGACAGGTAGATGCTTGCTTTTTTACTTCCAAACACATCCTATCAATTAATTACTTTTTAATGATGAAAATAATCTAATATCCAATAAGGGACTCTTTCAAACTCTATCCAAAGAAGAGATATTTCTCTTCAACTGTTATTTATTTATTATTTATTTCCAATTTATTTTAGAGAAGACATGAGAGGGAGAGAGATAGATCGAAACATCAGTGATTGAGAGAGAATCATTAATTGGCTGCCTCCTGCACATCCTCTACTGAGGATCGAGCCTGCAACCTGGGCATGTACTCTTGACCTGAATCAAACCCTGGACCCTTCAGTCCGCAGGTCAGTGCTCTATCCACTGAGCCAAACCAGCTAAGGCAAGTCCTCAATTGTTCAATGATAGAATTTGGAGCAGGATAGAAAGTGAGAGAATTAGGAATAATTCTCCTTAACTAAATTATTTTCTTCCAATGTAGGTAAGATTTCAAGAGCTGAATCCCAAGTCCATCTATCGTTAATGAAAGTTCAGTTACAGATGAAGAGTGGATCATGTTTTTAACTGATGTGAACTAGAGGGACAATGTGGATATTGAGGAAATTGAACAGATTTCACTTAGTGACATTGAGTTTGTTTCAACTGCACAGCCAATATTATGAAAATACTTTTTGACATAAATAGGTGGCACTGGGAGACAAGGATCACTCCATCTTTTCTTTTTTAATAGCTCTTAGTCACCTCATGTTAGAAAATATCAATTTAAACTGTGCTCACCATTTATTATGAGTCAGTCACTAACGGGCATGTGAAAAATAGTGCCCCATAAAATGGAACCCGAGTATTACTTCCATTCTATTTTTGAAAATATGGATCATTTTTTTAAAAACATACACATTCCATTTGGATACCTTTATTATCCAATGAAAATAAAATGTTTGTCTTGAGTCAAATATGAGAAATTAACGGAAAATCTTTAACAGATTCAGTATGATGGTTCATGTTTGTTATTTGAAATAAAATTTTCTCTAAATCGAAGATGAGACATGAATGCATGAAACTTGACAGTATTCTAATATCATAAATGAATATCCAAGATCCTCAGAAGTCATTATAAATTATGTAAAAAACTTCTAAGCAGAAACATACATGTAAACCAAGACACACAAATGTAGGTGTATTTAGAAGAGATGACTTTTAATACACATATCTCTATAGTAACAAGTACATATGCTCTTTATTACCTTCCTCTATTGTCAAAAGGAGGGTGAGAAGTGAAGTTTAAGAAATTTATGTACTTAGAATTTTGAGATTTAATTTTTATAAATCCAAGCAATTCAATAAGGTTTTCATACATTACTATCTTTGTTCTCTCATCTTTTCACTTGTTTCATGTTCCATTCTCCCCAAGTAATATAGAATTGAACCTCATTCAATTCTATATTCTCTTCAAGATCAACTTCCCTACCACTTTCACTTCCAAATTTATTGAAATGATATATTTTATTATTTGTATAACCTCATCTGTCAGTTGTTTCACTATCCATGTAGCCCTGCCTCTGGACTGAAACATCTCTTTACAACCAGACACAATGCCCTGCTTCCTGACTACAAAGTCCTTGCCCCTTTCCACCCTCCTTGACCTTTAAGAAGCAAGTGACAATCCCTCTGGATTGATAATTCTTTTTCTCAGAGACAGCACTGCTTTTCATACTTTCCCCCTTACCTTCCAGAGCACTTACTATGCTTTCCTAGTCTATTTCTGAGTGTTCAATGACCTGGTTATTTGTCTGGCATACTTGACACCTCAGCCCACCCTGCCTCACACTGTTAGGAGGCAAATTTCCAAGTTCACTCTCTAGGCCCCACTTCCTCTGCTAGGGCCAGACAGAACCCAAGGCTTCCTGGCACAGGAGAAACAAATAAAATAGAATTGAGGGAGAAAGGTTGTGTCTGCTCAACATGTTCTTAGAATCTCCTTGCTTTATCTCAGCAGAGGTCTCCACTCACTTTCTTACACCTCAACTCATCGACCTTCTCCACATGGCTGCTGGGAATCTCTTCAAAAGAAGGAGGAGGAGAAAGCAGGGGAGGAGAAAGGGGTCATTGAACACTGCCATCCTCGAGTCCAGTCCTGACTCGCTTGCTGGGAGAAACAATACAGCAGGAAAAACAAATGATCGTTAAGGCTCAACGTGAGGAATGCATCTCTTGAATTCTGGATCACCTCACACATATATCTGAACGTCTTCTCACCAAGCCTTCTGTCCTATGCCCTTCCAACTGTTCCTTTACTGTGTGCCTTCACAGAGCACCCGGCCCCCTTCTTCTCAGCCCGGAAAGCCTTCCATGAACACCTGGCTGGCCTTTCCTTCCCTGTATCCCTAAGAGAGCGTATTCACACAGGTGCCTCTGTGCACTCATGGGATTCTGCTTTAAGAAGGTATGGAGTGTGTGCTCAGTACAGGAATACAGTACATAGCAGAAAACCTAAAGCAAATGAAAACTGGGACAGGAGTTTGTTACAGAAAGTGATGGCCATTACATTTTCTAAGTGGGACATAAGCCACGATTTTTAATTCCATTTAAAAGCAATCACCAACATGACTCACACATAATGTAAGTAAAGATGTCAGATGAAGCACTGCTGCAGCGTTGTCTTTGACACTGAGAGGGACAGGAGTTTGCTGACCCCAAACATGCTGTTTTGGACACTGATTACTTCAACCTGGTTATTTTTAAGGAACAGAAGACTCTGAGAGAACCTTTGACTGCCCCTCCCTGCCTTACCTGCCTAAAGGAACTCAGATAGAAGAACAGCTTCAGGAAGGGGTTCTTCTAAGTGGCAGGCAGGGAGGATGGCAGGTCTGTCGGTTAGACTCCCTCTGTGTCTCATCGTCTGTGGATGGGCCAGGCGAGAATTTGTTCACCAGATGTTGGCTCCTTCTCATCTCCCTGTGAATTGTGTGCTTTCCCTTTGAAATCCAGACCCCTGCCACCCATCCTTTTGTCTAGAAACATATCAGCTGCAGCTGCGCAGTGTCCTGTGTCTATATTCTTATGGAACCCCTATATGTACATTTGTACTAAATGTGGTCATGTTCTCCTGTTGGTCCATCGCAGCTTAGAAGAACTTAGAAAGGTCTTCTTTTTGTCAGCAGCAACACAAGGCAGTATGTTCTGTGTTAATTATATGTGTCCCGTAGGCCAGTCAAAGGAGGAACTGGCACTTGATTTTCAGGCTGTACACTGTCCGTCCTTTGGCAGGGCAAGTGCCCAGCAGGGGAAAGTGGCGCTGCCCGTGAAGGATGCAATCTTCACCTGAGAAACCAAGTCCATCGTAGACAAACGGAGACCGGTCCGCTCTGTGGTAGTGTGATCCACTTCAGGCCGTGTCTTTGACAAATGTGTGGCCATAAAACACACAGTTTTTAAATTAAGCTGATGAAACGTGTTTTTGTTAAAATCAGAAAAATTTTGTAAATTAATTAAATCTCTAAAAAGCCCATCTGGTTTACTCCTGAAGGTGGGATTTTAAAAAATTAAAATGCAAAAACCCTGGTTGCTTTCTACAAATATTTACCATTTGTAAATGTTGATGATTAGAAACAAACAGTTGCTGTTTGTTAATTGCTAAATGAGTGAACTTTTTACTTTTTATTAACAAAAGTAGTTTTCAAACTTCTTGTCAAAGATAGAGGAGTGAAGCTCTCCCTCAAAAATCCATCAAGAGTAATTAAAGGAGGGGAGGGAGTAATCATCTTTAATGAAATGAAAAAACAAACAAACATCAATCCCAGCCACATACCCAAGCACACGTGGTCTGAGGGTGAGTAAGTTGGGCTTTGCTGTCCTCCCCTGTTTATTCTGCTGTAAACTCCACCACAGCCGCAACCCTTATTCACTGGTGCGCCCCAGGTACATAAACCAGTGCCTTTTACATAGTAGACTTTCAAGAAATATTTGTTTGGTGACTGAATAAGTGGGAGAGATTTCATACAGTATCTTAAGAGAAAGCATCCAAAAAAGTAGCTGTTGTCAAAATTAATTATCCTTCTTAGCATATTTGCATAATTATCATTAAAAGTGTAACATTTTAATACCTAAATATAATGAATTACAAATTCACATGCTAAAAATAAAATGTAGCAGAGGCATTTGAAATTAAAAATGAGCTTTCCATGTGCAATATTTCTGTATTGAGTGAACCAACATTTTAGGAATATTTTCCTCTTGAAATTGTTTTCTACTAATTTTATGCAAACTTATTACATTTATTTTATCTGAGATATGGGATGTAATTGTAAAGATGTAATGAATTGTTTGCATTTAATAACTATTAAAAATGTGTACATATATTTACATATTATACATGCAGACTTATAAATATGGTTTGAATATACACTAGTTAGCTGTTTATTTTTAATAGGGTTTTCATTGATTTTTAGAGAGAGAGGGAGGGAAAGGAGAGAAAGAAGCACCGATGTGAGAGAGAAACATCAATCAGGTGCCTCCTGTGCATATCTGGGCAAGGGACCAAACTGCATCCTGGGCATGAGCCCTGACCAGGAAACAAACCGGTGACCTTTTGGTGCATGGTCAACCCACTGAGCACCACCTGCCAGGGCTACACCAGTTAACTGTTTTACAAAACATTTGTATTTAATTAATAAGATGAAATACAACTCTTACTTCTAATACATTTTATGTTGTTATCACAGAAGCATAATATCCATATGTGTGTTTCTACCTTTAGAAAATATCATAGTAGAAGCTTTAGCATCTAACAAATTAATATACTTTGCCTCTTAACCCCAGTGTCTAACTCAGGAATAGAAAGAAATAGTAACATAGAATTATTGCTCAAGTGCAGATTTTCAACCTCCTCTCAGTGTAAGCTAGATGGTTCTACCATTTCCTACCACTTCTCCTCACCTTTCTGTTTGCTTTGACCATGACAATTCCTAGCTGCACACCTGTTTCACAGGCAGAAAGGTGCATCAGGATTTGAGAAAAGTATTACTCTCGGTATTATTACAAGAAGGGAAATAAAATGCTTACAAGTAGACATAACTGCCATTTGACTTTTTCTGTCCTATACAAGGATGAAGTGACAGTTACTCAAATAGATGGCCAGGCCACCTAGGCCATGCAGCTGTTTCCCGTGGCTTCTGTTCGGGATGAGCCGAGTCGATGTTGTGCCGCTTGTAAAACATTGTAAATGTAATTTCTTCGTAAGTAATTTTTGAAAGACTTTTATTTAAATTGAATTTTAATTTTATTGTTGACAGTGTTACAGATGTCCTCCAATTTTCCCACCTTTAACCCTTTTTTCCCAGCCCCTCCCCCTCCCCAGGCCTTCACCACCCTGTTGTCTGGGGCCATTGGCTATGCACATATGTATTTAAGTTCTTTTGTTGGTGAGACTCTTCCTTTGCCTTCCTCCCTTCCTTTGCCTTCTGTTCCAGCCCTCCATACCTCTGTGGATTTTTAGAGAGATAGGAAGGGAGAAGAAGGGAGAGAGAGAGAGAGAGAGAGAGAGACATCAATGGGCTGCTTTCTGCATTCCCCCTACTGAGAATCAAGCCTGTAACTCTTGAATGTGCCCTGAACAGGAATCAAACTGGCAACCCTTCAGTGCACAGGGAGACATCCTAGCCACTGAGCCACACTGGGCAGGGCACTAATATTTTTAAATGTTTGCGCCTTGGTTGTGCAATCAGGTCTATCTCGTGCATATGAGTGCATGGACATCTTTGTTTGGAGGTGTGCTCTGGACTTTGTAAAAGAAGAACTAAGGAAGGGGACCACAATTTCAGTGCAATAACTTCATGGAAAATAAATATTTCTAGCTGTTTCTAATTCTTGCTTATTGTCATTATTTAATTTAATCTACCCCATTTTTTTAAACTGTGTATGGTGTTCATTACAAGGCCACTAAGCTTTTAATACATATTTGTGTCTTCACTGGACGGCTATCTTTAACCACAGGTGATATTGAAAGAAAGAATTGCAAAAATAAGGGAAGATAGAAAATCACTGATAGAACACATAAAAACAACAAGAGTCATTCTCAAATATTAAGGAAGGAAGAGGTGAGAATTTGAAATGTAACTGCGTCCTGTATATTCTTCAGGGCAAATGTTACCTTCTCCTGAGGAAGACTCCTCCTGTTATATAGTGACTTAGTTTTAATAAAATATGACACACAAGTAGGTCATAAATCTCAATTTACATATACTATTTATTTTGAAATTTTAAATATTTCAAGCAAAGTAAGTTAGAGAATAGTTTAGTGAAGAAAATTGTATAATCTAATTTAGTTTATATGTTCATAAAATGCTAAAGGATATTAAATAAAATTGTGCATTATCACAATGTGCACAATTTTTTCCGGAAGCCAATGGAACTTGGGAAGTATAAAAATCCAAGCAAGTAACAAAATAAAATAAAAAACAGACTATGAGTACACAGGTGGTGTTTCTGGAGAGGTGATACGGTTTAAGCTTCATAGACCCACAGGGAAATAAGTAAAACCTGTAGGTGGATCATGGGCGTGGAGCATAGTAATGTCACCTCTCCTAAAAGTAGCACAACCAAGACCAAAAGCCACATTCTGCTACTGTGAAACCTGCCTTGACAAGTACAGCTCTGAGCACATAGAAAGTGCTTTACAAACACTTGTTGGATGAATGATTTCCTCACTATAGGTTTAAGTACATTTATACTGAAATGCAAAATTATAAGTGTGCTTTTGTTTACATCAATAAATGTTAACAAGTATATATAGAATATATACATATTATTTAATACTAGAGGCCCAGTGCACGAAATTTGTGCATGGGTGGGGTCCTTAGGCCTGGCTGGAGATCAGGGCCCATTGGGGCCAGGCCGATCAGGCCAGGCCAATGAGGGCTCAAAGGCCCCAACGGGGTTGGGAGAGGAGGCGACAGTCGCCAGGCCGGGTACGGAAGGTATGGACACTGGACATGACGCCACCCTCAGGACCCCACCATCATGCAGTTTCTCCCCTCCCCCCATCCTCTTTCCCTTGCCACCACACCACCACCGGGGCCTGCCAGCTGGGGGAAAGACAGGGCCTGCCAGCCAGGGGAGGGATGGGGGAAAGGACTGTGGGAGGTTGGCCACTAGCCCCAAAGAGGGAGCTGAACCTCGGCCCCCTGGGGAAAGGGGCCATGTCCGCTGCCATCCACCCCCAGCTTCCGTCCCATCCCAGGGCCCAGCCCGATGAGGTGATCAGGGCCTGTGGGCCGTGGGAGGGCCTGGGGGAGGTTGGCGAGCTGGCCCTGCCCCCAATCAGGCTGGTTGGCTGGCTGCAGTGCGCATCATAGTGGCCAGTCATTCTAGTTGTTCGGTCGCTTCGCTTTTATATATATAGGTTATACACAACTGTAATTACATATTAACATGGCAAAAGCCACATCCACAAGTAAGTGGTCATACACAAAGCAACCAAGAAGAATAGAATAATGTGTTTTGATTAGAGCCAAAATAGTGACCATCCACTCTGAAGAGATCCAAGGTTTTAATGAAGGTTATCAAACATTTTCTTAACCAAATGATATTGTCCAGTTTAAACAAATAATGCTAAATAAATTTAAAGTGTTTTATCATTAGAATATATTCCCACTGGTACTATTTATAAGACATTCTCAGGCTATTGTGGAACATAATTTAATAACTTAACAAGGATAGAGACTATGAAATAAAATTCAAAGCAACTCAAGACCCCAGTAGTACTCAGCTTTTCAATTGTTTTGGAAATAAAAAAGGTAGTTTCTCTCTGCTGTCTTTCCATATCATGAAGTAAGTTGCAATTCAAAAGTGCTGTTTCTTATTTGTGAAATGCATTTTCATGAGATGAGTTGCATAATTTAATACAAATATTTATAATATGGAATTTGGCAAAATACTAAAGAGCTAGAGCAAAAAAACACACACAAAAATTAAAGTAACTGTCTTATCTACAGTGTCTGTTCTGCTAGAGTATGTTATTTAAACTTTCAGTGAATCCTCCCATACTTTAAGCAGCAGTCCAGAGTTCACTTCATTAAGCAAAAGGAAAGAGAGCCCTGGAATAGTTAGCTTTGTTTGGAAACGCAAGGGAAGGGAGAAGTTGAATGCAGAAATAAATTTCAAACTATTCACTTCTTACACGGTTGAATACATGCATCCTTTCACTTATATCAGTCAAAACATCACGTTGGGAATGAAGTATTGCATTTCTGTATTAAAACTAACAGAATCTCTCTTTTAATTAGATTAACTTAAAATATTTTATCTATGGGCTTGTATGTCTACAGGTTTCCCAAGTTTGATGTGACTCCTCTGGGCCAAAGGCTTCTTTGGAAACATCTACCTGTAATCTCCCAAAAGTATCATCTGTGAAGGGCTGACATTTAGCTTTCAGAAATCAGCTTTTACTATTTCATACTAATGAGACATTCAGCACCAAGGCCTGTGGGAATGATCTTGGTTACCTAGATCTGGTCACAGGCCTGTGTAAAGGACCTTGTGTTTCCTGGGTGCTGAGGTCCAGGTTTGAACTTGCCCCCTCTTGTTGCCATTATGCAGTTTAACAAGTCAGTCTCAGGGAGGGTCATGACAATTAATTGGCATTGTATTGTTAAGGACATTGAAACTTAAAAAATAATGAATAATGCCAGAAAGTATTCTTTATCTTGAATTTGCGCTACTGGAAGGTGCTGTCTTGTAAGTTCTCCATGAGAAGGGATTCATTCCTAGGAGGACAACTCAGAGTCTGCTTATCTTGTATATCAGGCAAGGGTAGCTTTCAAATCTGCAGTAAGCCTTGTCCTTTTAAAGTTATTTCTTACAGCATTTTGCAAGTCAGGGCTTTGGAATCCATTAGTTAAACCCTTTGAGACAAAGGATTAGGTCCAGGAGTTTAAACAGTAGATATTGGACTAACATTTCAACGTGAAAAGTATCTAGGATCAAGTAATATATTAAATTTCCTCAACAAAAACCTACTTGGGATTAAATTCTGTCTTGTAATAAATAACAACACTTGACTCAAAATTGATTTTTTTTCTATATATCCACTTAAAGGTGAATTTGACTACTTTTTCAGCTGACTTTGCTTCTGTTTCTGAAATGGCACAGCTTTCAAGAATACTTTTAAGGGGAAATTAATGCTTTTAGCTGTGTGTGTTTTGATGATTCAGCAAAAATATTGCTGAGTTGATGACACCTCCTGGAGCCCCAGCTACTATTTAATAAAGTCTTTCGTAATCTCTTGGCAAATGAAAAAATAACTAAATGTTCTAAGTTAACAACATATGAAGGCAGAAGATGGGTCTTCCTTTATTGTGATTTCTACAAATATATATATATATATATATATCTCCAACATACTTTAAATGTTTTAGAATCTAACTACTAATACTGGATATTGATGAAAAATGTCACTCACTACCAATGTTATATACCTTTGATAAATTCTTATGTATTTTATAAGTATATCAGTTATTTAAAATAATGGTACAGATTATATTATTATTAGAGGCTCAATGCATGAAATTTGTGCATGGGGCAGGGGTGGGGGGGTTCCTCAGCCCAGTCTGCGTCCTCTCACAGTATGGGACCCCTTGCTCCTAACCATCTGCTTGCTCACTCCTAACCGCCTGCCTGCTTCCTCTTTACCACCTTTCTGCTTACTCCTTATTGCTTGGCTTGCCGCTTCTTAGTGTTACCATAGAGGAGGGAGAGGCTCCCACCACCACTGCTGCCTTTAACCAGATTCTGGCTGAGTGACGCTCCCACTGTGGAAGCACACTGACCACCAGGAGGCAGCTCCTGCATTGAGCATCTGCCCCCTGGTGGTCAGTGCACATCTTAGCAACCAGTTGTTCTGGTCGTTCCGGTCATTCCACCACAATCGTCATTGGGCTTTTATATAGAGAGATAAGGATGGGTATTTACTTCAAATATTGGCTAATATTGCATACAAATTACTTGAAAGTTGAGGATATGTGCTTATACATTTTATTAAATTTATAATACCTCATGCAATTTATAATACCGCAATCATTTTCTTCCCATCTTTCTAAATTCCGGCTGGACTAATAATCAAATTAATGTAAGACAGATTAACTGGAGAAAATGACCAAATGTACTACATATGTACATACTGGGGTTCCATAAGAATATGAGACCCCATGACACATTGGGCAGTTGCAGCTTATATGACATTTTGGACAAAGGTTTGGGGTTTCAAAGGGAAAACAGTTAATTCAAAGGTAGATGAGAAGGACTTAATGTGTGGTAAACAAATTCTCACTGAGCCATTCAGAAGCAATGGGACACAGAAGAGAGTCTAACAGAGTTCCTGAAGTCACTAATCATCTGTGAAATCCAAATCAATACCACCATGAGCTATCTCCTCACCCCTGTTAGAAAGGCTATTCTTATAAAACAAAAAGAGAGAATTAAGAAGTGATGCCAAGGATGTGTAGTATAATTAACTCTGGTACACTGTAAGTGGAAATGTCAATTACAGTAACAATTATGGAATATAGTATAGATGTTCTTCAAAAAACTAAAAATAGAAATACGATGTGATCCAACTATCCCATTTATGTGTATTTATCCAAAGTTGAAATCAGGACCTTGAAGAGACATCTGACTACTGGATCTGACTCTATGCTCTTGGAAGCAGCATTTACAATAGCCAAGATATAGTAAAAACCTAATTGTCCATCAACAAATGCATAAAAATGTAATACAATAGACCATTATTCTGTTTTTAAAAGAGAAAGCAATCCTGTCACTTGTGACAACATAGATGGACAAAGATGTTATGCTAATTGAAAGAAGCCAGACACATAAAAGTAAACACAGTATGATCTTACTTGATATGTGGAATGTAAGATTGCCAAACTCATAGAGGCAGAGACCGCAAAGGTGGCTGCCAGGGGCAAGAGTAGGGGGTCATGGAGGGGTAATGGTCAAAGAGTGTAAAGTTTAAGTTAAGCAAGATAAATTTTAAGAGATCTACTATACTGTATAGTTCCTATAGCTAACAATAATGTATTGTCTATTTAAAACTTGCTAAGAGGGTTAATTTTATACTGACTACTAGAGGCTCGGTGCATGAAAATTCATGCACTGGAGGGGGGATCCCTCAGCCCAGCCTGCCCCCTCTCACAGTATGGGAGCCCTCAGGGGTGGGAGTCAACCTGCCAATAAGGGGAAGGTGATGCCCCATCTCACCTCTGCTACTGCCATAGCTGGCATTGCAAGCCTCAGCCTGCCCTGGTTACCTGAGCCTCGGGCAGCCCTGGGCAGCTGGGCAGCCACCATCCAAGGCTTGCCAGCATCTCAGGCTGGCCCTGGGAGGCTGGGGGCTGAGGGGACTGGGCGCCACCATCTTGTGGCTGTGGGCACTTCCATCTTTGAGGGCATGGCAGTCAATTAGCATATTCCCTCCTTATTATCTATGGGCACTTCCATCTTTGAGGGTAGGGTAGTCAATTAGCATATTCCATCCTTATTGGCTGTGGGTGCCACCATCTTTGATGTCCTAGCAGTCAATTACCATATTGCTCCCTTATTGGCTGTGAAGGCCGCCATCTTTGTGATGGCATGAGGAACAATTAGCATACTCCCTCTTTATTAGATAGGATATTTCTCATGCACACAAAAGAATATACATTAAAGGGGTAATAGTTATGTTTATGGCCTTGATGGTGGTGACAGTTTTATATATATATATATATCCCCAAACTCATCAGGTTCTATACATTAAATATGTACAGTTTTTAATGTCAAATATACCTCAATAAAGTGTTTCATTAAAATTTTTCATACATATTATTAGCCACATTAAAAAATGTCATCTGAATAAATGCAAATTTTTTGACAAAATTTAACACTTATTACAATATATATATATATATATATATATATATATATATATATTTATTTATTTATTTATATATATATATCACAACATACCAGAACTAGACAAGAACATTTTCAGTATGGTAAAGAGCATCTGGTAAAAGTATCAGCACTAACAGTACTTTCTGGTATAAGACTGAACACTTATTATGATTGACAGGATGGCCAAGATGTCCCCAATACCCACTTTAACTCAGCCCTTACAGTGGACATCCATGCCAGTGACGGTGCCAACAAAGATAAGTCAGTTTTCTAACAACTGGAACAGACGTGTTCTTTTATACACTGTATATGTGACTGTTATACATTCAGTCTTTAGGAATCAATAAAAATTAGAATTGATAAAATATGACCCCAGCTTAAAAGATCAAGTCACTTGTGTTTACTAGTAGCAAACATTCAGAAAACAATTTTGTAAATACACTTCAGAACAGTATATGAAAATATATAATACAATACATTTAATATAAATGATGCATAGGTAAAATATAAGAATCTCAATAAAGGAGAGATATAACATGGTTTGCATTGAAAAACTCAATATGCTTAAAAGGAAACCTCTCCAAAAATTAAAATACAGATTCACTACCAAGCAAAATATCAATAAAGATGTTTTCAGTGTGTGTTTTTTAGAAATTGGCAAATTCTTTTGAATAACAAGATACAATGTGGAGGACACATGATACCTAATTCCAAGAATTACATAAAGTTATAGAAATAAAATTTTAAAAAAGTAAGGTCCTGCCAAGGATCAATGCAAACAAATGGAAAGAAATGCAGATCCCAGAAAAAAATGTATGAATATATATATATATATATATATTCAACAGATGTATACAAGTATATACAATATACCTATGTGACATATGTGGGTGTTTTGTGTGTGTGTGGCTGTGCACATGAGAGATTAATGACAAAGTCGACTTTTGACAGTTTTCAAAGAAATTCAATGAGAAAAAATAATTTAAAGAAATGATGCTTTAACAACTGGATAAACCTATGGAAAAATGGATACTTTATTTCCCATAGCATACACAGATATTATTTTCAAAGGGATCATGAATTGAAAGTTAAAAAGCTAAACCTATACTGGTAAAGTTCTTAAAAGTGAATGTAGAAAAACATCATCACCAGGTTGGACTAGGTAAAGATTTCTTCCATGTGACATATGATACAGTAGCCAGGAAGACAAAAAGTGATAAATCACCTTTCTCAAACATTTTAAAAAGAAGAAAGGACAGTCAATACAAAGAACCATCCTATCTAATAAAAGAGTAATATGCAAATTGACCATCACTCCAACACACAAGATGGCTGCCCCCATGTGGTCAAAGATGACCACCCCCATGTGGACACAAGATGGCTGCCACAAGATGGCCATCAGGGGAGGGCAGTTGGGAGGGACCAGGCCTGCAAGGGAGGACAGTTGAGGGCTATCAAGCCTGCAGGGGAGGGAAGTCAGGGGTGACCAGGCCAGCAGAGGAGGGAAGTTGGGGGCGGCTGGGCCTGCAGGGAAGGGCAGTTGCGGGGGATCCAGGTCTGCAGAGGAGAGCAGTTGGGGGGGACCAGGCCTGCAGGGAAGGGCAGTTGGGGGCAATCAGGCTGGCAGGAGAGCAGTTAGGCATCAATCAAGCTGGCAGGGGAGTGGTTAGGGGCTGATCAACATGGCAGGCAGAAGCAGTATGGGGCAATCAGGAAGGCAGGCAGGTGAGCAGTTGGGAGCCAGCAGTCCTGGATTGTGAGAGGGATGTCAGACTGCCCGTTTAGGCCCAATCCCAGTGGTATCAGGCCTAAACGGGCAGTCTGACATCCCTCACGGGGTCCCAGATTGGAGAAGGTGCAGGCTGGGCTGAGGGACACACCCCCACGTGCACAAATTTTGTGCACCAGGCCTCTAGTTAATGATATAAAAGACAAGCCACAAACTAGGAGGAAAATATTCCCAGCCTGTATATTACTGAGGACGTCCATCTAATGATATAAAAAGTCTTAAAACTCAGTAAGATGATGACTTGGGCTAGGGTTAGGGCAAATATATTAACATTTGTCTAAGTATTGAGAGTTCCCACAAGGAAATGTGAGGATAGCAAAAAAGCACAGTAAAGACTTCCAAAATCTCTAATGTCAGTACAATTGAAATAAACAAAAAATTAATTACCACTTTCACATACCTGAATGGATAACATTAAAAAGACTGATCATAGCAAACTTTGATGAAAATTTGAACGCCTGAGACTCTTGTATATTGGTGGTACAAATGTTAGAAAAGATTGTTATTTTTAAAAAAAGTTTATCATCTATTTACCTTATGATCCAGAAATTCCACTGCTAGATATTAATCTAAGATGAATTAACACACATCTACAAAAATTACTTTATGTGAAAATACTTTATTCACAATTGCCAAAAACAATAAGCTGGCCCTCAGCAGGAAATGAACAGACCAATAAAAATGATATAAACTGAGGCATGCCACCATAAGAATGAGTATGAAGTCCAAGATTTTGAACAAAAATGTTAGACAATATAAGGTACATATTTCCAGTGATATGAAGTGATGATGCACACCTCACTGATCTATGTTGCTAGAAACCAGAATAGTGTGTGGCAAAGACATAGGGAGATTTTATGGGAAGATTAAAGTCAAAGATTTTTGGCTGCTGGGAATTTTCTACATCCTGATTAAAGTTTTAGATGTATAAATGCATTAAATTGTCAAAACACAAAATTGTACATTCAGCTTTTATGTATTGCAATACACACACACACACACACACACACACACATTTATGGAATTATTTACTATTTGCTAGTAATTATGATGATATGAAAAGTACCAGCTTGAATCATAATAGAAAAGATCAGCCTCGTTAATGGAATTTATAATAAAACAAAAAACAGTTACTCAGTTTTCTTCATGACCAAACAAATCTCAAAAAAAAATTAAAATTAAAGGGACTGTTCCAATTGAAATATATTTATAATTATATTTAATTGGAAAATCTATAAAGTAAATATATGTTCTTAGGTAGCAATTTTTATCTAAAATCAATATACATAATAGGTTTTCTCTTCAAATAAATTTCAACTAATTGGTATTTACAATCATGCTTACAAAAAAGTATTTCTTCTTTACTTAAAGATCTTTAAATCATAACATAAAATAACTTTTCTTTATAGTTTTTTGTGACTTAAAATTAAAACATTATCAGATGTAATGTATCACATTCACCTCAGGAGAAAATGTTCACTAGATAGTTTCTTTTCTTTTCTTTTCTTTTTTTTCATGGTCAAAAATCTTGCTGAGCAATGTGCTGGCAACCTGGATTAGAAGATGAGAAAAAGGCAACAGCCTTGGAAGTTAATGATGAAGATTTCTGGAGAGATTTATAGGCTCATGTCCCCTGGAGCCATTTATTAAAATTCCAGAGAGTAAAGGACTTGCAGACCTCCTGCTCCTCTTCCCAGAGAGGATTTATTTACATTAGAAAAATGAGCTCTCCCAATGTCACCCCAATAAATTCAATTAAGAAAAAATGAACCCGCTCCCTTTCTCCATCTCTATCTTAAGTGTTTGATTCTGTAACTTGGATGCACTAAAAAGCATTTCCCACCTATCATCTCTGTTTTGTATATGTTTAACCTAGAAAATTGGACTTGGAAGAACTATTGCCTTTATGCCTAAAATAGGGAACTTACTTAAGATCAAATTTTGGGCAATTGAGTTCAACATTTGGTTTTAAACTAGAAAATAATTTTGTCCCTACCTCATATGTCAGTGACAGTATGTTAAAGATCAGTGGCCATTATCTTAAAAAGTCAAATATTTTTGAGAGTTTTGATTCATTGTAATTCATTGCCTTCAAGAAAATGAAGGCAAACAGACTTAGTTATAGTTTTGAGTGATTGGCTTTGAAAATATCTTCTTCAATATAAACGACTGACCCCTTGATTAAGTAGACTCTGTAGAACGAATCTAGACATTAAGAAATTTCAATTATTTTCTTAATTATTTATGTCATGTTATGTCAATATTTAAAAATTCCAATGGGCTACGCTTGAGGTTAATGTCAATTTCCATGCATTGGCTCTGTACTCATTCATGTATTTTACTTTCAGCTATCAAGTTTCTACTTCTCAAAGAGAAAAAATAATAGTCATATTTCCAAACTGTTAGCAAAGTAATGTTACAATTAACTTTGATAGTGGAAAAATTGGTGCTTCCAAGATTCAGGAAATGATTTAAGTTTCTGATTTAAAAATTTACTTTGAAGGTAAAGAAAACCAGCTGTTTTAAAATTAATTTGTTTTACTTAAAAATAGCATTTTCTTTAATGAGTCATTATACATCATTGCATAAGCTATATTTCACTTCATATTTTATTTATCAAAAATTGCAAATGTGTTCCCTGTTTTCATAAAGCTAAGATTTTTTTTGTAAAATAAGTAAGCAAGAATAAGGTAAGTAAGTTATGAAAAATTGGTGTGAATAATATTGCTGGAAGACAATAGTGCTCTTGTTTAGAATTAACACATCTGGTTAGAAATGCTAGCTTTTTCATTTGAATATTTAGACAGGTGACTTTACTCAAGTTGTAGGGCACTCATTTGTAAAATGAGGATGAGCATCATTCTTAAGGCAGTTTTCAGGTCTTCACTGAAGCAAGCAAATGTGAATCACTTGGAACAATTTCCAACATGGCATGGACGCTGGATAACTGGTAAACCTGGGAAGCAGTACAGCTGTGATACTTAAGTAATAACAATAATGATTAAATAGCAACTCTATTGCTTTGCCTAAGTATGTAAACATGAAACTATCAATTAAGAATATCTTGGGTCATATCTAATGTTTGTGTCAATATCCATCCTTTTTAAAATACTTAAAAGCTCTTCTCAAATCCCTCCAATATTTCTATGTCATGAAATGGAACTGCTCTTCAGCATAGTCTCACCTTCACTCTAAAATATTTCTCAGTTCACTCTACATATTCCTTTTTTCTAAACTTCCACCCCATACTGTTGACGGTTCCTTGCATACATGTCTGCCTCACTTGTAAGATTATAAACATTCTCATTGGAAATTAACATTGAGCCCAAACTTAGGTCATTGGGGTGTTATAATACTGGCACAACACAACATAGACTATTAGGAATATAATTGAGATCCATACTATCTAGATTTTTTTGATAGTCTGCTTATTGAAGGGGTCAATCATTTACATTAAACATATGTTTCAAAAGCCAAAACACTCAAAACTATAACAAGTCTGTTTGCCTTCATTCTTTATTTCTTGCAATTGCAAGGTTTCAAAGCTATGGAGAATATCTGACTTTTGAACCTTGCAGATAATAACATACTGTAACATACTGTCACTGACGTGAGTGAGGTAAGGACATAGTTCCTCTTTCCCCGTGGAACCTAATTTGGCTCAGATGTCTGTGTATCCCCTAGTAACTGAGAGGAGAGCTCATCCACAGCTTCAGAAATAGATGCTGATTAGTTTTAGCCAATTAGTGTGTGGCATTCCCCAGGGAACGCTGAAGCTCAAAATGGAAACAGTGACATAAATAGGTTCAAATTCAGGGGAACATTTGTAATTTGGGCAAAATATCTTTCTCTCTCTTTCCCTCCTGCCTTCCCCTGTTTGACATGGAAAAGAAGACTTCAGCCCCGTCTGCCACTGGTAACTGTCTTATGATCCCAAGAAGGTCCAACAGGCCTAGCGGGTCTGACTTCAATCCTGTGGACCAGAGGCACTGAGAACATGGGGTCCCTGCGGACATCAGCATGTGCCTGGTCACACAGTACCAACGCCCAATTTTACCTTTGGACTTCCAATTTGGTAAAATGATCAATTTCTTTCTCATATAAGAATTTTAGTGTCATGATTTCAAGCACTGTCCTGGAGACAGGCATCAATTAATGCTATCACTTGACAGAGAGAACATAATCCTCCTTGTCTTCAATGAAATAGACGGTGTATCTTCTCCTCTCTACAGAAATCTCTGGCCAGGCAGCTGAGGGCAGCCCTGTGGTATCATTAATGGGCTGCTTCTGTCTTGTGGCTGCTCCATCTCCTGTGTGTGACTTGTGTGTGAGTTCAAGATTATGTAATGATCTGAGATACACGCAGGAGTTCTAGCAAGCTCACATATGGTCCTGGCCTCTGTATGGGGACAAATTAGGAGCCAGAGCACCACTCAGACTTGAATTTGTTCTCCAGGCAGACATTCCTAAGATTACTGAAGCACGGTCTTCGTTGGCCAGTCATTGATAACCTTGTGATAAGTACTTGTGAAGGAGGATTGACGTGGTCTTTATCCCACATTGTTCTCAACTCAATTATGTTGTTCTTTTACTAAAGAAGAAAAGGTCAATGGGTGGTGGGAGACAGAGGCCACCCTGCACTTGGAGGTGAAGATAACAAATGTCAGAATAGTGGCCCCACTGTTGTTTTTTATCACACCAGAAACACTTTCAATGCCAAGTGCCTGACTGACCCCAACCTGACTGAAACAGCTACGGATAAAGTGGGCAAATTTATTTCTGAAAACTACTTTGAAGTTTAATTATTTGAACGGGATAGTTGTTGAACTTTTAAAAATGTATTGTTAACTGATTGTAGAGAGGGAGGAAGGGAGAGAGAGAAAATAAAATCGATGCAAAAGAGACACAGGGGACAGTTGCCTCCCATACAGGCCCGGGCAGGGGATTGAACCCGAAACCAGGCATGTGCCCTGGCCTGAAACTGAACCTGCCACAGCCTTCTGGTGTTTGGGACAATGCTCTAACCAGTGAGCCACGCTGGCCAATGCAATGTCTGGATACTTGTGGGTAAATGTGCACCTCCTCAGGCATCTGAACTCAGCAGTAAAGTCATTCTATGCACTAAACAAGAGGTAACCAAAATTCCACTGTCTCTGTGATGTTGAAAAATAGTGTTGTAATCAATGTTAAGCTAAAGAATAGTGATATTTACAATGGAAAAAATACATGTTCTTAGATGGTAGGATACCCTTTGAATAAGGTCACATCACAGCGTAACTTTATCAAAGGACTGCCAGGGCAACAGACCATGAAGTCCCCATGTTTTAAATCACCGTTATGGAAAAGATGAAACACAAATCAAAAAGAAAGTTGGTATCTGGACATTTTTTAATATGCCTGCGTTATAATCTTCCGAATTCAAGCTCTAAACTTCTCAGCATTTTCATGAGGCTTTAACCCCGCTACTGTGATTTGAGTATTAGCTGGCCCCAGGACTGGTATCGAAAATAAATCCTGATTATGTTACAACTATAACATTTGCTCACATGCATTGATTTACATATCTCGAGAACATAAAGGACTGTATTTCCAGGTGTTTTTTACTGCTACTGGATTTTCTAAAGACATTTATTTCTCAGTGCTAAAAAATTCAGGCTGCTAGTTCATTAACTAGACTGTAACTGTTGTTAATAAACTGATAAGTGAAGAATTGTAAAAAGTTTAAAAAACAACTATTTCTTGGGAGAAAGGAAAAGCTAGTATGGAGCCCTGACTGTGGCAAAGGAGCGGAAAGGGATATCCTCACTGCCATTTAGAGGCGACGTTTGTGATTCTGAGGGCTGCCCTCAAATGAGGCAGCCTTTTTCTTCTGCTGAGATTGGAGGCCTGCATTCTCAGCAGAAAATATTCATCTGAGATCTGATAGTCAGGGCGCCAGGCACAGAGCATTTGTGTTGAAGCTGATACAGTAGCACAGGGATCGGCAAGGAGAGCAGATGCAGTGATGTATAGTTAAGGAACTTAAGGCTTTTCCTAGAGAAGAAAATTATTTTTTATCGATTGATTGGATAGATCAAGACAAATAAAAATTAAACTTCCTTGCCTAAGATCCCTAGTAGGTCTGTTTAATAATCCAAAACACTCTTAGGGTTGTAAAAGAGAGCAGGTACCATAGAAGGAGCCACTTACCAATGTAGTACCTGTCTGCCTATCAAAAAGGAGCTAAGTTGATCTCTTCATCTTAAGATCTCTCAAACTCACCTCTTTTCTGAAAATGCATTCATTAATGCTACTGTCCACCTTTTGTGGATTTCTGTAGTAACCCTGAACTTGGCCTCACTTCCTGCTTCAAATACATTCCCTCTCTGATCACAATGAACCTGAGCATATTTTTCCCCTGCATAAAACGACAGTCGTTTTATTGTTGTTTGGGATGAAGTCCAAACTCTCTAATGGGTTACTAGACTTCTAAGGTCTCCACTACATCTTGAATTTCACCACCCCAGCCTTCATTCCAGCAACACAAAACCCGTTTGATATCCGTAACTCACCGCACGATCTCAAAAATACCGGGCTTAGCCCTGGCCGGGTAGCTCAGATTTTTAGTGTCATCCTTAAAAGCCAAGGTTGTGGTTTGGATTCCTGATCAGGGCACATACAAGAATCAACCAATGAATGCATAACTACATGGGACAACACAGCAATGGCTCTCTCCCCTCCCTCTGAAGTCATGTTTCCTGTGGCTTGGATACATCACAGTGTAAACTGAAGTAGCTCACAAGGATTGTAAGACTTTTTGGTAAATGAATGAATGGCATTTTTGTAATCTTGATTTAATAAGAAGACACACCTATACATTTGCATTCTTTTGAGAAGCTAAGCCTTGAGATACCATTATTTTCTCCCTATATGTTTTAAGATGCAAGCTAACGTGAAAACCTCAAAGCAAAATTAAGGGATTAAAACACTTCCAAAATTGTAATTCCCTAAATTGTCTCTAAATTTAGCCTGAGCCTTAAAGGTTCTGTTGAAGGGAAAATCCACTTATTCTGTTAGTGAATTTTGAATGTCTAATGGGTTTAACCCACTGCCCACAGTATCCCAGTTTTATGTGTAACCTCGAGACCCTGATGACCCAGTAGAAGGGTTGGCAGGTCAGAAACCAGGGAACAACTGACAGGTGGTTTGGTCCAGCTCTGCAGAAGCACTGCTCCCCTGAAGCCGTAGGGGAGACCGCAGCCCTGGTGGCACTGACCTGCCCTGGAACCGGGTTTCACGTCCCTGTGAGGTTCAGTCCTTCAGAGAGAAGCTCCCACTCCAGGGGGTTTCTGCAGGGACAAGAGCCGAGTTCTGTACTAATGTTGCCTGTTCTCCACAACAGTATCAATAACACAAGGCTGTTTTGTGTCTCCTCTGTCCTCATTCAGTTGCTAGTGCACTGGACCTCAAGTGGACTCAATGCAAGGGGGCATCTTTTCACAGAACCTGAGCTGCACTATTCACTTACTTACTCACACACTCACACAAGTCACACTCGCATACACACACTCTCACGCTCACACACACACTCACACACACACTCACAGTCACACACACACACACACTCACACTCACACACACACTCACACACACACACACAGTCACACACACACTCACACACACGCTCACACACACACTCACACACAGTCACACACACTCACACGCACACACACACACACTCACACACAGTCACACACACACACACTCACACTCACACACACACTCACACACAGTCACACACACAGTCACACACACTCACACACACACTCACACACAGTCACACACACACACTCACACTCACACACACGCTCACACACACTCACACACACTCACACACACACTCACACACACACTCACACAC
This sequence comes from Corynorhinus townsendii, assembly GCA_026230045.1. Taxonomy (NCBI): domain Eukaryota; kingdom Metazoa; phylum Chordata; class Mammalia; order Chiroptera; family Vespertilionidae; genus Corynorhinus; species Corynorhinus townsendii. Next base: position 5,179,700 of record JAPDVU010000010.1, on the reverse strand, counting down.
ACACTCACACACAGTCACACACACAGTCACACTCACACACACACTCACACACACACTCACACACAGTCACACACACACTCACACTCACACACACGCTCACACACACACTCACACACAGTCACACACACAGTCACACTCACACACACACTCACACACAGTCACACACACACAGTCACACTCACACACACTCACACACACACTCACACACAGTCACACACACACTCACACGCACACTCACACACACACTCACACACAGTCACACACACACACACTCTCACACAGTCACTCACACACACACTCTCACACACACACTCACACACACACTCACACACACTCACACACACACACTCACACTCACACACACTCACTCACACACACTCACTCACACATACACACTCACACACACACTCACACACACACTCACACACACAGTCACACACAGTCACACACACGCTCTCTCACACTTTTCTGTTCTTAGGTAATTTGAAACTAATTTATTTATTTTTAACCCTCACCCCAGGACATGATTAGAGGAAGGAAAGGAGAGAAAAGGGGAGGAAAACGGAGAGAAGTGGATATGAGAGAGAAACACGGATCTGTTGTCGTCTGTGCATGTCCCAACTGGGGATCGAACCCATAGCCTTTAAGTGCACAGGACGATACTCAACCGACTTAGCCGTTCCGGCCAGGCTGTTCGTAGGTAATTTGAAAACCTTAACTTCTCCCATCATTTTACTGGAGAACAATAAACTCTTTCTTAGACATTGATATTTGAAAATAGCTAACTAGAATCATAGCTAACTGAAAGCAAAGCAAGGCAAAATACACTCAAACATTAAAATCAACAACTTAAACAATTAGTTTGTGTAGTAATTTTTCTCTCTTAAACAATGTTAAATTTAAACTCTCAATCATCCCATCATCTCATATTCACTGTCAGGTTTATTGTAATTGTGTGTACACATAAGTATATGCAAAAGTATCGATGCATTATATAAACCTTTTTATAATTTATGCACTCTACACAGATTTTAACAGAAGTACCATTTGTGCATATAAATATTAACATTTATATTAAGTGTGCACAGAAAGGAAAACTGTTGAAAGGAGGGTTTCAGAGGTTATTAAGAAATAAATGAGTTATAGAAGAACATGTATAAATCTATGTATTTTCTTTAATAAAGGGAATATATATTATGCAAAGAAAACACACAAGTGCATTTAAAACGTGTGGGGAAAAAGACACCTCCCCAGACAGATGACAAATGACAGTGACACTCAAAGGGAGAGTAAAAGAGGATCTCTCTATTTCATTCCTTGCAGTTCTTTATTATTTTCAGTTTAGCCACAGCGATGTATTTGTTGTTGACTTGGGCAATTAGGAAAGCAACATATATGTGTGCATTACCATGCAGCCTATTTCCCAAGCTAGTTACTGAGAAAGCAGCTAAATTATGCTTTAGCTTGAAATTTGGGAAGTAACAAGTAACACTGTAAGAGTTCTGGGTATATTACTGAAGTCCAACAGCCAACCTCTGGTTTGCATTTTTCCTTTAAGCTAAGAATTCCGAAGGCTTAGCTTCCTGGGAGCACTGCAAAGGAGAGCCAGGTTCCAAAGCCTCAGGGGAGTCCCAGGTTCTTGATATTCTATACAGGTCATTTCTTTTTTTTTTTTTTTAATTGATTTTTTAGAGAGGGAGGGAGAGAAGGAGAGAGATCTATTGCTTGCCTCCCACTAGGAATCAAACCCCAAACCTGGGCTGAGCCCTAACCAGGAATCAAATCTGCCACCGTTTGGTGTTCAGGATGATGCTCCAACCAACTGAGCCAAACAGACCAGGGCCATACAGGTCAGTTCTTGGTAAATAAACATGTTATGGTATTCTGATCACTGGTGTCACCACAAATCTCACCTTACTGTGATGGAGACATCTCAAATAATGTCACCGTAGCTCATGTGAGATGTGGTAAGGGGAGGGCATATCTTTCTCTCTCATATTTAATGCAGATGGATGAAAAGCCATTACAAAGAAACCCATTATGGTCTTTTTTTGTAAGGCAACTACAAATCTCACGTTTAGGCTACCATTTCATGTATTTTACATGTTTATGACATTCAATCAACATCATATTTATTTGCCAAACCAGATAAATCCCCAACAAAATTCTAAGGAAAAAAAATAAGTTCTAAAAATTAAAAGGACAAATTTGAAGCATTTAGGACCTGAAGTTACAAATAAGAAGTATTTAAAATGAATAATCATGCACATACCTGCCAAACTCTCTGTTCAGAAAATTTGAGGGAAGAAATATCAAAATATTCTGATACTCCTTTCTCTTATCCAGTATAAGTGAATACAAGAAAGACATTCTCAGATCCTTATTTCAACCACCTCCTTTTAATGCTGAGAGTTGTTGAAATGATCACAGCAACTTCATCTCTCTTCAATCACCACAGAAATGACTGAGCACAGCACATAGCCCAAAGCAAAAGTGATTCATCAAGCTCATTTAAAGCTGCCATCAAACCGTGGTTTAGATGCACTGGTGAATTTCTCAGCCATCTCTCTATTTAAACAATGGGAGATGATGGGGAAAAGCAGGACAGAATGTGAACTCTATGCGGGCAGGCTACAATTATTTTTCACCCTATGTCACATGCTTGGACATGATGCCAAACACATAGCAATATTCAACCAACAAGTTTTGTTGAATAAACCATGAAAATTATGGAACCAATTTATCTGCAAAATCAGTTGGAATGTTAATTCATTTGTTCCAGGGATAGTAGTGATGTAATAGTAGGAATATTAGTCACAGATATTAAGAATTTATGCAAGGGTGATTTCAAAGGCATTAGCTACTCAAATATTATGATTAATAAAGGCCTTAGATATGTATCTTGGAGCAGCGCATCTCCCATCCAGTAACCAAGATGCTCAGTCCAGACTCTGCTGTACCGCGTTGTTGACTTAAACATTGTGGAGAGGGCAGAGCTCATGCTGTGGTCTCCCCACAGTGAAACATTAGAAAGTATGCCTTGTTTTCTCCAAGTATGTCAAAATTTAATCATTAAAATCTACACTAATAAAAGAGAAACATGCAAATTGACCATCACTCTGCTACTCCCACCAACCAATCAGGAGGGAACATGCAAATTAGAAGGACAAGGATGGCTGCTGCTCAGCTGCTCCAGGCGCAGAGTGGCCAGGTGGGGCAGGATGCCTGCTATGAGAAGGAGGGCTGGGGGTGAAGGGATCTACAAGAGTAGCACTCTGGCCTCAGTGAAGATGAAGACTGCATGCAGACTCCAACTGGAGTCTGTAGCGAAGCAGTGAAGATGAAGATGGCAGACTCCGGCCTGAGTCTGCAGCAAAGACGAAGAAGGCAGACTCCAGCCGGAACCCGGGTTCCAGAGGAAAGCCGGTGCTGGAATCCAAGGGAAGGCAGGCCTATTGCACGAATCTCTTTGTGCAATGGGCCTCTTGTAGTATACATAAAAGCTTTGAAGGGAACTCACATTGGAGTGAAGATTGGGGGCACTGAATGTCTCTGCTCCTGGTGACCCAGCTGGTGTTCCTGAACATCTTCACACCATTGCACTCTGAGTGACAGTGCTGTGTATTGGAGATCCATGTCCTTGGTAGTTAAAACACGCACTTCAGTCGTTTCTAATGTGGGGCTGATAATGCAGACCAGAACTCTGAGACATATGTCTTATAAAGTTTAAGGCATCTTCTGTACTTTTACCTTATTTTAATCATGGAAAAAATATCGGTATTGATCAATGTGAACAAGGTATTTTAAGGGAAGACATGATAAGTGTCCTCTGTATCAGTTGACCCAGTTTATTCACAACAAAACTAAAATTATGTTTGTAAGGGTGATTTTATTTCTTTTTAAATAATACCTTTTAAAGGTATTATTCTCCCCTGAAGACTCCGTGTGTTTATTATGTTACTGTTTTAGCAGGAGTTAGACTGTGGTGTGAGTTAATCAGGACTGAGAACAGAGCTAGCCCACCACAAGTGCACCGCAGGAATTTGTTGACATATCTCACTTAGCATAATAAGTTCAAGTTTTATCTATGTTGTCACAAATGGCAGGATGTGTTCTTTCTCATGGCTGAGTAATATGCCATCGTGCATACACATACACATGATGTAGTGACAGCTTCCTTACCCATTCATCCATTGATGTTTCCATATTTTGGCTATTGTGAATAATGCTGCCATTTGCAAAATATGGACAGATCTTGACCACATTATACTAAGTGAGATAAGTCATATAGATAAAGACAAGTACTGTATGATAGCAAACATACGTAGAATCTCAAAGTGCCAAACTCATAAAAACAGAAAGTAGAATTGTGATTTCCAGGGACTGGGGCTTGGGGAGATATGACAGATGCTCTTTAAGGTTACACACATATAAGTAGTAAATAAGCCCTAGAGACCTATTGCACAGTATAGCGAATGCAGACAACAATATAGTATTATAGTCATAGAACTTACTAAGAATCTAGAACTTAATTATTCCAACCACGAGAAGAGTCACTGTGTGATGTGATAGAGATGTTGAATATCACTGCAATGAAAATAACATTACAACATATAAATGTCCTACATGTTCTACACTCTAAGTTTGGATAATGATATATGTGAAACATACCTCAATTAAAAAGGACATAAAATATTTTAAAAACATAAACAATGTTTAATGAATGATAGGGAACAGCAAATCTCAACAGTAACAGATAAGCAAAAAAAAAAAAAAAAATCCCAAATTATACTTTACTCTCTAGTATGACAATTTTTTGAAGCAGAATCATAACATATAGAAAAGTCAATAATTTAAATAAGTAATAACACCAAGACCAAGATAGCTAAACATTTCTCTCCCACCCTATCAATCATCTATCTATGATCTATCCATCTATCTATCATCTATCTATCTATAATCTATCTATCTATAATTTATATACTTATCTATCATCAATCTGTTTTATATATCAAAGAACAGATTTGATATATCATAGGATATATGTGTATTACTTGATACTGTAAATTTAAATTCCCAGCAGTAGTTACAATAGTTCAATATCCTTGTCAATTTTCTCTTTTAAAGTTTTGCAATTTTTGTGGCTGTGTGGTGGTATTACACTAAGGAAGTAGTGTGTTTTTCAGAAGGACTAAGGTGTTGACAGCATGCTCATGGTTTAATGGAAATGGGGATATCTTATTTTAAAGTTTATTTTTTTCCTTATAATTAGTAACTAAACACACCTTTATACACTCAAATTCATCTAAAGCATTTTTATACATTGAAAATATAACTCATTTCTCAGAAATACACATTATATACTCTATTACATGAGTCAATTTTTCATCTCTTGATGGTATCCTTAATGGAATGAAATTCTTAACCCTAATGGTATCTAATTATTCCTAATTTTTCTTTGAAGTTAGTACTTTTTGTAGCTTTATTATGACAAATTTGCTTTTTCAAGCTTTATAGCCTTTTATAGATGACGAGAAGCCTGATGCACAAAATTTGTGCACAGAGGGGGGTTCCTCAGCCCAGCCTGCACCCTCTCCAATCTGGGAACCCTCAAGTATGTCAGACTGCCAGTTTGACTGCCTAAACCAGCAGTTAGACATCCCTCTCACAATCTGGGACCACTGGCTCCTAACTGTTTGCCTGCCTGCCTGCCTGATTGCACCTACCCTGGCCCCCTGCCAGCCTGATCACCCCTATCTTGGGCCCCTGATGGCCTAATTGCCCTTACTGCCTCTGCCTCGGCCCCCAGTCTGGCCTCCCTCTGTGGGAGGTGACCTGTAAGATCGGGGGAGGGCATCACCCCCATTACCCCTCTGCTGCTGCCACTGCCGGCCTGAGCCTCAGCCCTTTGCAGCCACCCATGTCTGCCTGAGCCTCGGCCCTCACAGCTGCTGTGACTTTGTCTGGAAGGACGTCCACTCTAATTAGCATATTACCTTTTTAATAGTATAGATTTGGGGACCATTACAACCACACAGAACTTAAAGAAACCACATGGCCCTGGTCGGTTTGGCTTAATGGAGAGCATCAGCCTGTGGACTGAAGGGTCCCAGGTTTGATTCTGGTCAGGGGCACATGCCTGGGTTGTGGGATCAATCCCCAGTAGGGGGCCTATGGGAGGCAGCTGATCAGTGATTCCTATCATTGATGTTTCTATCTCTCCCTCTCCCTTTCTCTCTGAAATCAATAAAAAATATTTTAAAGAAAGAAAACACATGCTCTTCACTTTGGGCTTCGTCATTTAACAATATCCTTTGTGCAGTATTTTAACTTCCCTCAACTTTCCTTTACCCGCCCTTAAAATGCAATCTACTTTGGGGAAGATGATCAGGAAAGTGATTCTAGTGGGCAGAAGTTTTTTTAGAGGGGATGGGGTCATGAAAATATTTAAAAATTGAGCATGGTGATGGTTGTACCACTCTGAATTTACTTTAAAAAACCAGTTCATTGCACACTTTAGGTGACATGTACACTGTACGAATAATATCTCAACAAAGCTGTTCTTTTATTTTTTTTTAATAAAGACCAGTCTTATAATCAATTGCAGATGTTTTCAGAGGCCCCCCAGGATTTGCTTACCGCGTCCCAAACCACGGCTGCTACTCCCAGTTGCCTCCAGTCCTGGTGGATCTGGATGGTGTGGTTTGCAAAGGAGAAGATGGCAAGAGGCTTGTGGAATTTCTGCAACCCCATTCCCGCCATCACCTCATAGGGAACCAGGGCCATTTCCACTGCCAGCTCTCTGCTTCCTTTAACCTGTTGGGCAAAAGAATCCTGGGTGATCTGGCCAGAAAGTGTATTCTCTCTTAGGTGGCCTTTTTTTAAGGTTGTTTTATGGATTCAAAAGAATAAACAGAGATGTGGAAAGCTTTTGTCAAATTCCTTTTACATGGTTCTTCCAGTTTCATGGGAAGTGAGATGTGGCTCTGAATTCATCCCAGAAAGTGTCTTTGGGGCAAAAGCACCCAGAATGGCACAACTCCTGAAGGATGCCCTACACATGTCAGGACTCTGGGGGGTTTGAGGGTGAGCGAGGCAGCAGTGCCAGCACAGGACCTGGGAGAAGATAGTGCTTTCTACGCTACCCAGGCCACGTGGACTGCCGCTGTATCCACCCAGGTGGGCAGGGTGCTCCTGCTGCTTTGTTTTGGTCTGGCCTCTGCCCCGTCAGCCATGGACCCGTGCCTACACTGAGACTGTGAATGGTTCAATGGTCCTACTGTTTGGTGGATGGTGAATGCACTCCCACCTCCTGGAGACTGGCAGTTAGACACTGGCTCCCTCCAAGCTGCTCACGGGGGAGTGCAGCCCTAGGTCCAGAACAGACTCCGGTGTCCTTGGCTAGGAGTCTTCCCCGGGCTAGGGGCCACCGGCGGTTTGAAGGCCGACCACGACCCGATTGTGGTGGTGGTACCCTCTGGGGCGTTAGCCCGCCTGGGCTAGGGCTGTCCGCAGTTTGAAGACTGGCCACACCCCTGATCCAGGTGGGGTTCCCCTCATGGTGACCATTTGTCCCGCTCCCTCAACTCCCTAGCCTCCTGTTTGCTCATCCAGGCATTTTGGTCATAATGGCCCCTGGCTTTTTATATATTAGGATTATTGTTTCACCTTTCACAATTAGGTCTACAATACATATGGAATTGACTGATATTTTTTGTATTTAAAAAAAACCCCTCTTTTTAAATTAAGTTGTTAATAATGAGATTTTGCAGAAATTTTCAAAAGAAAATTAAGAAGTTAATTTATAAAATAATTTAGAAAAATAATAAAATTAGGTAAATTTGCATAGTGATATGTATAGTTTAGGGTACAATTAGATACGTTTTGAAAATACTGGATAAAATAGTTTATCAATCTATAACATATCAGTCCAGAACATTTACTAATTCTTCCTTCCAATCTCTACTCTCCAGAGACAAACACCATTCTGATATATAGACACATGGAACTTCATAAAAATAGAATTCTACAGTATCTACTCTTTGATATCTAGCTTTTTTTGCTAAATATAAATAAAATTAGGAAGTATTTAAAATTAAAAATAACAGTCTTATATTCATTATACTGCATTAAAATTCTACCATCCCTTGAAGTGCATTCACACAGTGGCCAGGGACCTGTCTTTGGCTGAATAAATTGTCTGTCCATTGACTGCCTTTTTAACGTACTGAGACTCACAGTGTAAATTAGCATATTAAGCACTTTGAGAACCTCTACAGAACCGAACACCAACATTCTTTAAAGTGGTTTTGAATGGAGCCATCTTCCAATTCCATCCAGTCAACACGATTGGGACACTTTGCTTTGTTGGAGGACCTGCATCCAAGAAGTACAGAAGGTGGCAGAAATACATTATTCTTGTGCTTAAAGTGGGAGTGAGTGTAGACTGGGTGAAAGTTTAGTTTGAAAAATTACTTATTAATACAATTTGTTACTGTGATGATAAATATTTTGGGAATTTACCATTTGAGTTTTCAAAGTTATGTTACCATTTATCAGAAGAGGAATGGCCATCTCCATCATATTATTTTCTTTTCATCTTCCTTTGGTGAAGGAACCCTCAGCTAATGGGTTTAGAATGTATTTCACCAAGGTAATTGAATGTATATGTTCCTAACCTTCAAGAAAAGAACATAAATAGAAAAATATATCAAACACTGCATCTAGAGTTTATAGTATTGAACTGCAAAGACCATTTATTAAAGCAGTAAGAGTGTAGATTTTAAGTTCTATATTGTAATGAAGAAAATTTAAGTTTGAGACAAACAGGGAGACAAAGTGTGTCCATAAAATACTGTTTATTTTCTAATCAATTTTAATTTGCCTTAACATTATCAGATGGAATTAAACATTTCCATACTTATTTTGATACAAACTCTATCAGTCTAGTTTATGAGTCCCTCACAGAGAGAACTGTTTTGGTTTATCAAAACTCTCAAAATGTTGCTCATTGATCTAGGCCAGTAGTCAGCAAACTCATTAGTCGACAGAGCCAAATATCAACAGTACAACGATTGAAATTTCTTTTGAGAGCCAAATTTTTTAAACTTAAACTTCTTCTAACACCACTTCTTCAAAATAGACTTGCCCAGGCCGTGGTATTTTGTGGAAGAGCCACACTCAAGGGGCCAAAGAGCCACATGTGGCTCATGAGCTGCGGTTTGCCGACCACTGATCTAGGCAGTTATCGATGCCTTCATTAAGATGGATGAAAAGTTGAATGTTAGCTGAATAAGTTGACCCAGAATCCTCCTTGACTTTGATGCTTTTAGAGATCCGGGGGAAAAACCCAGTTGTCATTGGGACCATCTATCACCATTACCAACTACTCATCACTGACCAGGACATGTATCAGTTGATTAAAAACCTGAGTAGAGACAGGGAAACAACTGCCCCTTGCAGCAAATGAGTGTCATTCAGTTCAATGACTAAGAAAACAGAGTCTCTTCACACACATCTCAGATCAATGGGCTCCAAGTTGTAATCTTTATATTATTTCCTTATCATTAGTGTAGTTCATTAATCAAAAACAGGATATTTCCTCTTTTTATTTTGGTGAAAATATTTTATTTAAATGTAGCTCTACTGTTTAAAGTATTACAGCTGTCTCCTCCCATCCACTGACTCCTTCCCACTGCTTCTGTTCCCTCCCCAGGCCTTCCCAGCACGATTGTCTGTCCATGGGCTATGCATATATGGATATAAGTTCCCTGGTTAATCGCTTCCTACCCTCACCCCTCTCCTTCTGAAATACATCAGTCTGTTGCATGCTTCAATGTCTCTGGATCTTTCTTGTTCATCAGTTTATGTTGTTCATTAGATTCCACATATAAATGAAAAACAGGGTATTTTCAATGTATACAAACATATATGGGGGTATAAATGTATATAGATGGCTTCTTCTGTATAACAGTTTCTTATATAAAACAGAATACATTTCTCTTTCACATAAAAGCAGGGCTCGGGTAGTTAGTTCAGGCGAAGTATGGAGGCTCTGAGGTCTTTGAGGACCCAGGCTCCCTTGTACTGTGCTAATGGCATTTCCGGCTTCATGAGTGTCTTCTGAGGCTCTGGATAGCATGCTTCCAGTTCACAAAGCAGACCTCAAAATAATTCTGTTAGCAGTTCAGTGGTCTGCTTTGAGTCACATGGAAGGGTAAGAACAGTAGCATTTAAACTGGATACGTTTTCACTTGAAATAAAACGAGGTTTCATAACTAATGAGAAAGAAAATATTGGGTATTTGGGGGAAACCAGCAATTTGTGCTAATCCATATCTTTCCTCTCTTTTAGAGCTTTTAGATATTAGTTCCATTTGATTCAAGTGTGTGAAAGTAGGTATTGATATTGTGACCATCTTCTTAAATTAATCTTCTGATGTTTAAAAATAAAATACATCCTTTAGTTGCAGAAAATATTCTTGAACTGCCTTGAACCTTGTAGAGGTTCTAGTTCTTTCCCCCCTGCTCTTGTTCTGTTCTGGGCATTAGTGGCATTTTCTAAGCATTCAGCTTGTTCCTTCCTGACAAGTTTTGGCGTTTGGGGTGGATAGAGTAGCTCTAGCACAAGTTTCAAACATCCTTAAAATAGTTAGAGCTACAGTGATGCCAGGAAAAAAGCTTTCATCCCGCAGGTTCCAATCCTCAATGGCAGGGCCCCTTTAGGGCTCTCTGTTTGCTTCTTCCTGGCTTTGTGTGAGCCCAGCAGACCAGACTCTCATGGAGAAAATGCCACTCTTCAGGGAAGTCCAGGGGTGTCTGAGTCAAGCTGCTCCCTGGATCCCTGCATTCAGATGCTTATACACCCTGGTCTGACTATGGTTCCCAAGGTCCCATGTAATCCAGGGATGAGATGAATTGCAGGAGCTCTAACTATCGGGACTTAATAAGCCTATGACCCCATTTCCATACTGTAAGTCTCAACTGCCTCAGAGCAGCTGCTTTGCTAAGGAGAGGACTGGAGTTGGGCTTGGCAGAAAATTAAGCCAGGATTCATCCCAATCATAATCGTCCAAGAATTTGGAAAGTGATTTCAAGCTATTTAATTTATTTATTTAATAGATTTCTTTCTTCAAGGTGATCTTAAATGGAATTCTACACCAAAGCTGACTTATAATTCACCCCACTCACTTTGCACTTTGTACTGACCCCCTGGTTCACCTTGCTGCCCTAAACTCTTACCTTGCCCCCCCATGGATATGATTTTAAAAAGATTGATCTCTTGCCTTTTTGACACCCACTGAAAGAGTTTCAGAACTTTTCTTTGAAGTCTTTGTATCCAGCAGGTATTTCTTCCACCTGTCCCTGTGCAGCCAGGAATGCCATCTATCATAGAATTAGTTTTGTTTTTGTTTTTGTTTTTTTTATAAGAAGAAGCAAAAATTATTTCTTCTATATAATAAATATCAAAGAAAAGAGGATCAACCTTTAGTGAAATACACAGAAAGAACCAATTGAGACCTCCTTTATAGTAAAGGTGGACAGTGTTAGTGGGACCAACACTCTTATTGAAAGTAATTTATAAATTTGAATTTTTAAAAATCATCAAGCTAAAGCCATTGAAGAGCTGACACTATAATAGCAATTAACCTAAATCTAAATTTTAAGGTAATAATTATCAAGAGTTTTTGCATCTGCACTATTATCAAAATTCTATTTGTAAGAAAAAGAATGGTGTGTCTTATTTTCCATTTAGCAATCTTCAGTACCAGATGTCTGACTTTATATTCCATCTGACAGCCTCCTATCTGGGTAGGATGGGGCTCATTTCTTACATATTCTAAGCATTAGTTTCTAGACCTGTAAAATGTTCGTAATGAAGTCAACTGAACTCATAGAGTTTGTGGCTAATTAAATAAATTAATTCCCATAAATAATAATGTCTAATAATTGGTAAGTACTCAGTAATTATTTTTAGCTATTATTCAATTTGGAGATAATTCATAAAATGTACAATTTTAAAGTGACCTCAAAATACCTCAAAAAGACAAAGAGGACAAACATATTATAATAACCCTGTCTACATGCACACACATGTTAATTAAATATTTTCTATGGAAAGTTACAACACACCTGAAGTTCTGCAGGATCCCCCCTGCCACATCCACCCCACCCCCACCCCCACATCCTAGAAGTCCATAAGGTCCAAAGTTCATCTTCTTAACAAGAACTGAAACTCCCAAATCCCAGCTTCATTCAGTGAGTAACTCCTTTCCAGGTTGAGTCTCTGCCAGTTGAAAAACGTTATGCCCAGATTTTGTGATCCCCAAAGACCACCAGGGAGCTGAGTCCGATGCAAAAGCAAAGAGCCTTTATTAGCCGGCCAGGCGACTGCTCTGCCATTCTCCATGCAGGGAGTCCAGAGAGCAGCCGCCCCTACCCTTTGTGCAGGACCACTTTTTAAGCACATTAACCACATCCTGTTCTTGCAGAGCAAGTAACCCAAGACAAAACAGTTTTTCCCAAGCAACGTCAGAGTCATGCCATTGACGACCATGTTATTCACAGGGTCATCCTGTTCTTCAGAAAGCTGACAGTGTTCTATGAAAGAAGGCTTACATGCTGGGAAGGGGCCATGAGACCATATCTCAAGGCCTGGCCTGGTGTCAGCACTGACAACTCTATCTGGGGCATAGTCCACAGCCTCAGTAGTGCTCAAAAATTCCCACTCTCCAACATTCCCCACTGGTTTTATGTACTTGAGTCAAATCATTGACTCTTTTGGGTCATTGTTGGTGAGGGAGTTATATTGACCCATGGGGACTATAAGCTTGATAGAATTAATTCTCTGCTGAATAAAGTCAGTGGGCCTGTTTATAAGATAAGGGCCCGGAATGAGGGCCAGGACCAATCCCCAGAGGGTCTGAAAAGTCCTGGACTCTATTTTGCCTGGGCTGTCTTAAACCAGGTGTGATGAAGCCACGTTGCGATCCTGTCGACCTTGACTGCCGTGGAGGTGGTCCTTTCCAGGTAGGAGTCAGTCCTTGAGTGGCAAATTTCTTTATCTAAACAGTCACCAGGATGGAAGGATGGACCGGATCAGACATGCTTCTGGACTTTCTGGGTGGACTGTAAAGCCTGTAAGAACTTGAGTAAAGATTGGTATGGATTTCAGCTTTTCTAGATTGGGTTTCCATGTAAGCTGGTGAGATGGGTAGGTCAGGTCACTAGAATCTGTAGAGGCCCCACTGGTTTTAGGGCAGTCTCCCAGGCTGCTTTATCTGCAGCCTCATTCCCTCTTGCTTCTGGGGAGTCCCCTTGTCTTACATAGGTAGAGATGGAAAGACTTAATTATATCTGGTAGCTCTAGTTGGCCCATCGTCCTTGCTCTGCTCATATCTGTCTAACTGCCTAATATATTACGTCAAGGATCCTGGCTCTGAATTCTTTTAGGGAAAATGGACGTCGGTGGGCTCTTCTAGCTACTTCCTGCTGAGGCGGGTCAGAGGTTTCTCTCAGAGCCAAGAGATCCTTGCTGTCTGTCAGAGGGACAATGAGGCCTGGGCACAGAAGGAGGTGGGCTTGTGACCTGGCAGAGATAAACTGTAGATTTCTTTTCCTCTTCCTAGCTTACTGGCCTGTATTATTTGATCAATTTCCTTACAACATTTTTCTTCTCCTTCTTTATTACATGCAACGACCTTTCTTAATTGTATACTTCCAAATTAGCCTTTAAACCTTCTTTCTATGTCCTTTAAAAATGCATAACCATGCCTCAGACCTTCTATTCAGTATTCCTTATTCTTTGAAACCTCAATCCTTTAAACAGCCAGAATTTCTATCCACTGTTCTCTGCCAGCATAGTTCAGATAAGTAAGAAACCAAGGACTCCAGCAGAGTGGGTTGTACCCAGCAAAATCAACAAAAACCTATCTCTCCGTGCTCTCCCTGCTGACACGCCCCCCTTTTCTGCATTAACCGTTTACTCTGTCCTTAGCAGGGGCATAAGGCAAGAGGTCTGAGATCCTGTATAACCAGGCTTTTTACACTTAAGGAACAGCTGCTCTCCCTCCCAGATTTTCCTTCTTTACTCCAAGGCCCCAGAATATCTCAACCTTTACCACTTCTGATATCTCCAACCATCTCCCTGTCCCCCAGCCTAGAGCTTCTCTATCTCAGCAGGCTAAGAGTGAATTCCACCGCCTCTACCCTTTTACATTCCTGCTCTGGAGTAGTTTTCAGCTCTCTTCCTCCACCAGAAAGAGACCCACTGTAAATCTATCAGGAAGGGCAGGCAGGTCACAGTTCTCAGGACCACATGATTCTCTGTTTGCTAGCAGGGCTGAAAAAGGCAGCCTACAAAGCAGTTAATTATGACTAATCTTAACCCAACAAACCTTTGTTTAAATTTCTCTGGATTGGCAACCTTTACAAATTAACCCTAGAATTGCAAAATTTTAAACTAACACAGCAAATTATAAATCAAGGAAAAGCAATTAAAAGTTCTCTACTGTCTTCCCTCTAAAGCAGGGAGGTGCACTGTCTTTAAACAAATTAAACAACAGAAAGAGATAACAAATACTAATTATGCCAAGACAGATAAACATCCATACTCACACTCTCTCAGTAGACTAGCCCAAACTGGAGCTGAGCAGATAAACGAAACAATGCCCAACTCCCAGATAAGCATGGGGGCACTCCCGGCACCCATGCCCCAGAGCAGAATTCTCAACCAACAAGTTGGTGAGAACCTACGGGAGGAGTTAAGACTGCATCCAGTAAGTCCACAGAATAAAACAGAAAACAGACAAAGACACCCAAGAACAGCCTTCCAACCCCACGGAAGCAAAACCGAAAGCTGGACAACGGCCTCACACCTCGTCCCTCCCATGAGGGGATTCCACGTCCCTCCAGTGAGGGGATTCCACGTCCCTTGAGGATCAGAACATCTTCCGAGTCCTCCAGCCCTTGGTCCACCAGTGCGTCCACCTAGACCGCGCTGGGCACTTCCAGAATTTCAGAAATGAGCTCACACAAAAGAGACAGAGAACAAGCAGACAGAGAACAAGCAAACACCTACCATGGCCAGTCAGGCTCTCTGGTTTGGGGTCTCTCGGGGGTCTTGGGGATCCTGGACAAGCCCCCAAATGTTATGCCCAGATTTCGTGATCCCTCAAGACCACCAGGGAGCCAAGTCCGATGCAAAAGCCAAGAGCCTTTATTAGCCGGCCAGGCGACTGCTCTGCCATTCTCCATGCAGGGAGTCCTAGAGCAGCCACCCCTACCCTTTGTGCAGGACCACTTTTTAAGCACATTAACCACATCCTGTTCTTGCAGAGCAAGTAACCCAAGACAAAACAGTTTTTCCCAAGCAACATCAGAGTCATGCCATTGACAACCATGTTATTCACAGGGTCATCCTGTTCTTCAGAAAGCTGACAGTGTTCTATGAGAGAAGGCTTACATGCTGGGAAGGGGCCATGAGACCGCATCTCAAAGCCTGGCCTGGTGTCAGCACTGACAACTCTATCTGTGGCATAGTCCACAGCCTCAGTAGTGCTCAAAAATTCCCACTCTCCAACAAAAAACACACTACCTTTAACCCGGGAAACAGTACATGTTTCTATGGCCCTGCCGAATACTTTCATAATTTACTGAAGTCAATTACTGTTGTATAACAGGAACAAGAGGTAGATGAACGTTTGACATACCATTTTATCACTTGACAAGCAAAAAGAACAAGAAATTTAACTAATCATAAAGTGGGTGACATTACTTAAAGGGCACTCCACGTTTAGGGTGCTATCTTACTGCTTCTGCACTGCTGTATGTTCAGTGGATTCTGGAGCGTGACATTGGCAGCATATGACAACCTAGAATAAGAAAAGAACGTAGTAAATGTCTCTCTGCTTTTTTATTTGATACAAATGTCATAGCACCAGTTGACATCATCTCCAGAATAAGAAACACATGAAAGCAAAACAGCTCTGCTCTGGAATGGCAGCTTGATTTAGTGACACACCGCTCCCTTGCTTTATGAGTTCTGTAATATTAGCCTATTTGGTTTATGAAGAATAAATGATGAATAATTCATAACATATAAAATTTAATCAGGGAAATCTGATTTTAGAGACCTTATTCTGAAAAAGACAAAGCCTCCACATCAATCATGAGGCACATTTTAAAAATAACATCACATCTCTTTGTTAAAATTAAGCCTAAAGTGCAATATATTCTATATAAGATCAAGAACAACCTCTTTAAGTAAAAGCATTTATCCAAATGGGAGCATTATAATGATGTGTAGATTTATGCACAAAATTCAATATAATCACCGACAGGCAAACTATCTTCCACTGCTTCTTTTCCCATCTAATTTTAAATCACACTGAATACTAAATCAATTGAACTGATGACTTGTAGTAGGTACTGAGTCCTTTGGAGAAATAGCACTCCTTCTTGTAAATTCTGTAACCTTGGAAACATGCAATTGTGATTTGTATTGTGGGTAATTATGAGTGTAATGTGACAGTCTTCAAAATTCCCAGGCTTAAAGACAGAGGAAAGCATCTGCCCCTAGAGAAATCTAACTCTAACATCCTTAGCAGTCTCATCCCCACAAGCAAGCCAACCAGACAAGTGGACATCTAGCATTTTCTTCCCTCTTTCCTCTTAGACCGTTTCTTTTTAACTGCAGTTGAAAGTGGCTCTGAAAGGCCTAGGTCCTTTAATTTATGCTAAATACATTGAATGACTGTACTAACTCTCAGCTAAAAGATGATCTCATTTCCGTGGCATGTAAAGACCTTTCAGATTGCCTATGTCATCTTCAGAGCTTTTCATTGGTAACTGGAAACGTCCCAATAGTTCAGGAAATTCATGGACTGTCTATCTGCTATCTCTCCTGGGTGAGTTGCAAAAGAAAATGAAGTGGCAAACAGTTAGAGACAGCACTGGGACAGTCATTCTGAAAGGCGTGTAGCATATAGCTGACCTAGAGAGAGACATGCCCAGGAAATTGCCCAGGAAAATGACTCTGCTGATGCCAATTTTTATAGACTGTCCTGTGTCTTTTCTTTCCTTATGAGTGCTTCCCTCATTACCACACCCAAGTTTTTTAATCAGAATCATTCCAGTTATTCTTAATGGTAATTAAAAAGACTAAAATTCAGTACATCCCAAATAAATATAGGAGGCATCGCTCAGTTCATAGTCTCAGTGATACAATAAACATTGCATTTCTTAATAATTTGTGTCCACAGGCCACATTAAGCTGCAATGATGGGCACCCAGCTCGGGTAGTATGAGAGCTGGTTTGCACTCTCTAGGGACCTGCAGAGATCAGGAGTTCACACCTATGCTTGGAAAATGAAAGAATGTGTGTAATGTCTGAAGTAACACAGACATCAGGAGTCTTCTTGCCTAAATCCCCTGGTTTCCTGTCCCGTGGCTTCCATTTCCTCTGTGTCACTAGTGGAAGACAGAAATTGCTGCAGAGATGGAACTCCGGTGTTGGAAGTCTGGTTTCAGAGTGCCATAGTCCAACCACCCGCTCCAAGTTTGATCTCCTTCATCTAGCCTCGTCGGGGCACTACCCTAGAACCCTGGAAGTGGACTCACGTCACACTCTGGGAGATAAATCTCCTTTCATCTTTCTTCCCTTCAGGAGCAGACACACGTATTTTTGTTATTCTCAGTCACAAATGCTATCAAGGGAAGGATGGTCAGAGCCTCCACTGACTGCAGTGAGTAGACAGAGTCATTGCTGATCCAACCCTCTGATTGGCCATCAGCCAACCAGTAAGAGTGGTACCTCTTCATACTAAGAGACATAGATTCAAATTCAACACCAATCATAAGGTTGATCAATGAATACGATTATACAGTTGATTTTTGAACAATATATGTGTTAGGGGCACTGACCCCCATGCAGCAAAAAATCCACATGTAACTTTTGACTCCCCCAAAAAACTACTAAAAGCCTACTGTTGACTTTACTGATAGCATAATCCGTCAGTTAACACATATTTTGCATTTTATATTTATTATATACTCATTATTATAATAAAGTAAACTTAGAGAGGAGAATGTGTTAAGAAAATCGTAAGAAAGAGAAAATATAGTATTTATTGAAAAAGAATCAAATATAAGTGAACCCAGATAGTTTAAACCCATATTGTTAAAGGGATGCCTGTACTTTGTATATATAGAATATTAGTAACTTTCTGTGGTATGACAGCTAAATTGCACTAACCTCTTCGCTGATGATACTTTATAGAGATTTAACCACATATCTCAGTAACACCATGTAACTTAACTAAAAAATTGTGTTTATATGATTTACCCAAAAGTCTCATAAACCTGAACCTTTTGCCTACAGGCACACAGAGGGCATTCAACACAAGTCTCATGAGTTAGTGAACAAAGCCATCTTTTTAATGTTATGACACTGTTCTTATTTATTTTCTATTTAAACCACAAATCAATTCACTTCATAATACTAGAAAATAATATGAGACATATAACCAGACCCATCACATCAGAAAAATTCTTTATTTCTTTCTCTTATACAATCTTATAAATTTATTTTCTAAAATAAGGATTTCGTATTACATATTCTGTATATTAAGCAATTAGAATCTGTTTTTATTATGTTAGGCCACATGGATGCCATTTACAAGAATAATATGGCCCTTGTATAACTTTTTGTTCTGTAAGTTAATACTCCTACCTAGCATATTAGAAAGACATCTATATGCTGGCTTTGCAAGCAGACTTACCTAGCAATTTTGTGTTCAGTGAAATATAGAACATCAACTTAACATTGACATTGCTTTTTGTATGCGTGTATTTGTTTTAATTATCAGTGAGCAATTATGAGGCAACCTGACTTCAAATACCAAAAGCATCATTAACAATGGAAAACAGAGAATATTCCATGGAAAAAAGCACTGTAGTAAACACTAGTTATTTATTAGTTTTGGAGTTTGTTAAGTATATTTTGAAAATTGAGAAAGTTTTATTAAATATTTTAATTTCACTATATTCTTGTAGTAAATAATTATAAAGACAGTGAAAAATAAGGTATTATAATCATAAAATAATATTTATCACCTTAAATTAGAATAGATAAAATATAGATGGTATGGAAGGGCCCATATGCTAATCCCAGAGCACAATTTATGAAGCCTGTTTATACTTTAATACAGAAGAATGAGCTGCCACCATCCTTTAAAAGGGTCTGTTAAGATAATCTCTAATAAATATGACATATTGAAGGAAAGATGACAGTTTCTCTGAAACAAATTAGATCTATTAAATTATGAAACATTAGAGTTTTCTGAAGCAGAAAACATATTAGGAACAATAAAGAGAAAAATGTAGGAAGGGAAAATGAATCTAAATATATTTATAATTCAATACAAACGTCACCATAGTCTCTGCCAAAGACTTTAAGAAACAAACTCATGGAACTGTGTAATGCTGTTTGATCATTGATAGGAACAAGGTTGAAATGCAGGGATAAAGATAAAAATGAATGAATAATTGATTTCACTTCCTAAAGGAGATAAGTTAACTGGTAAGGGTGGATGTGAGCAAGTCATTCAAGCTATAAAATAAGGCCTGTAATTTATCATATCACTTCAGCTATATATTAATATGCAACATATGCATATATATATACACACACATATATATGTATTTATACACACACACACACACACACACATATATATATATATATATACACTAGAGGCCCAGTGCACAAAAATCTGTGCACTCGGGACAGGGGGGTCCCTCAGCCCAGCCTGTGCCCTCTTGCAGTCCCAGGAGCCCTTGGGGGATGTCCACCTGCTGGCTTAGGCCCTCAGTTGGACATCCTTAGTGCTGCCACAGAGGCAGGAGAGGCTCACGCCAACACCACTGCGCTGACAAGCGTGAGCTGGCTTCTGGCTGATCGGTGCTCCCCTTGTGGAAGTGAACTGACCACCAGGGGGCAGCTCCTGCATTGAACGTCTGCCCCCTGGTGGTCAGTGTGCATCATAGTGACTGGTCAAATGGTGGGACACTTAGTATATTAGGCTTTTATTATAAAGGATTTTTTAAAATAAAAACATGAAGGGGCTTCTTCAACATTAGTGTTGAAATAGTGACAGCACCTCACAGTGTCATCTATTAATGTTCCACTCAGTTCCACATAGAGACAGAGACCATGGCAAAATCTTCATCACGACCAGTAGCTAAGGCTGATAGACAAGCTAAAATAAGCACTAGAGTGAAACTGTTCAGTTAACACTAAAATATAGGAAGCTAGACTAACAAAGCCTTACCCTGGCTTCAACCTAAGGACTATTTTGAAAATATGCAAGGAAGATAAAAATTTTTGAGCACTTAATAACCTTCATCCTAATAAATAAGGAAAACCTGAATACCTAAGAAAATGTAACCATAACAAAACAGCAGATAGAATATCAAGATATTTCCCTGTACTTGATAGAAAAAAAAAAACAACAAAGCCAATATGTCAATCAAGTGAATATGATTATTAAATATAATTTGATCTATGATTATTGTGATTATTTTATTACAACTTTAATTATAAAATGCAATAAAATATTTAACAACCAATATATCATTTCATAATAAGAACGTTTTCCCTTGAATTCCTTAGGAGAAGAGTATATAGGCCCTTAAGTTTCACCCGACTATAATTACAGATAATAAAATTTTAAACAAATAATCAAAGACATTTACCTAAAGCAAGTATTAAATAAACTATCATTTGAAGACATAAAAGCAGCCTTCCCAGCTTAGATTATAAATGGCTGTATGCCATGTCTAACCAAAGAATCTGTGATGTCTTAAAGACATTTTCTGTGCTCAGAGCATTTGAAACAGTAGACTAGGAAACCTCTAGACCAGACAGATGCTGTTACTTTGCTGTGGATACATGCACTGATTCCGTCCAGTAACATCATCAGTCGCCCTATGACTTGTGGTAAGGTAAGCCTGAAAATTAAAAGCAAGCCAAGGAAAGACGATGAAGTGAGGGAGGTCCCAAACTGAGATATTTGCCCAAATTGGCTGTATTACAATTCAGCCACAAAAAGCAGTCTTGAGACTGAAATAAAATTCAATTATAACTTAAAGTAAGTAATAAATCTTGCCCCAAGGAAGAAATTCATACTTAAAATATAGACAGTAGAAAATGACGAACAGAAATAACTAAACATATAGGATGCAATGTTTAAAAGACATAATTAAAGATAAATAGGAAAACTTCTATGTTTTACTATTTGATAAATAACAATAAACAGGTACTGTGTAGAACAATTTAGATAATATTCTTAGATGGTAATTCTAAGAAATACAGAACATTAATAAAATTGAAACCTGCCTATTATATAGGTATAATTTTTTTAAACTATTAATTCAAATTCTTACAGAGCTAATCAAGAAAAAAGAAAAGAGGTAAAATAAAAGTAAATGACTTGAGATGAGAATGAAGAATTCAACAAATCAAAGAAATAAAGGCAATTTAAAGGGAGAGAAAATATGTAAGTCTAGCTAAAATGGCAGCTTGGATTATTGCTCACCACTCCTTACTTCCTCCTCATGATAAAATCACACATCCTGTCCATTTGCCATATTGGTCAGCAGTGCTTACCGCTCCGGGATTTGGGGTATATTTCTCCATCCCAGTGATATTGAGCTTAGGGAAATCACTAGCTTTTGTCAATGGAGTGTCATTACCTGAAATATTATAAACAGAGGTAATATATATTATTTTTGAAAAAAGATATTTTTTTTCTTATTTTTTTAATCCTCATCCAAGGATATTTTTTCATTGATTTTAGAGAAATGGCAGAGAGAGGGAAAGACAGAGAGGAACATAGATGTGAGAGAAACACATGGGTTAGTTACCTCCTGCATGCGCCCTGACCAGGGCCAGGGCCAGGGCCAGGGCCAGGGCCAGGGCCAGGGCGGAGACTGCAACCGAGACTCGAACCTGGGACCCTTAGTTCCACAGGCCGATGCTCTATCCCCTGAGCCAAACTGGCTAGGGTGCAATATACGTTCTTGCATGACGTGGCTAGGTCTCTTGCACTTCTGCCTCTCACCTGAAGAATAGGCCTCAAGCTGTCACTGGTTTTCAAAAAAGGGCTTTCTTGAGGACACGCTCTTGGTGGTGGCAGCAGGCTCAGCCTCGACATGCAGAAGGATGCCGGCGAGTTCTTAGACCTGAACGTGCTGAGGAATGCTCCGCCAGCGACCGCGTCATCGGCGCCTAGGACCACGCGTCCACCCAGAAGAACGTGGCCGAGGTTGACAAGGTGATAGCAGGTTCAAGGCCAGTTTGAAAGCTATGCTATCTGCGGGGCTATCCGCAGGAGGGGTGAGTCAGATGACTCCATTCTCTGACTGGCCAAGGCCTTCGGCATCGTCTCAAAGAACTGACTGAAGAGCATCAGAGATTGAAATTTTCATAAATAAATAGTGGAAACATAAAAAACAAAACAAACAAACAAAACAAGAGAGGTCTTCTGAAGCAGGACCCGATGCTGAGCTGAAGCCAAGGCTAGCTAATGCCCTAGCCCAGCGGAGCTAAGGCCCACCCGCAGGAAAGACCCACAACAGACAAACACGTGCTTTTTCTTACTCCCACTAGGTGTGAAACTAGTCTGTGCGCAGTATTTTCAAAGACTTCAGAAACCTAGTAATTAAGACAACGTGCATTGGATAACTTACTGTTCAAGGTTTTAAAGTTGCAAGTCGTGATGTATGGGGCAGAGGTCTTGGAAGGCCGCGTGCATAACCAGGAGAGCTAAGATCAGAACACGTTCTCGCTATTATGAGTGGGCTTCCAATCTCAAGTTCTATTTGATCTTTAATTTGCCATTAATGTTTTTCCTAATAATAATGAATATAATTATTATATATCTATCTATACTTACATATATGGATATATAAAGGAGAATGGATTTTAAATGAATCATCATAACACAGTCTCTACAAGGATAACCAATTATCTTTAACCTATCTTACATTTTCTGCTTGTTTTTTGTATTTAATAGAAAACTTATGATATAATGATATTTGTCCTTACATAGTTTTATATTATTTTACAAAAGAATAGAATTTGTCTTATAAAACATTAATTTTGAATGTTAGCTAACATCTACTTTTATTAAAAGGTATGGTTGACCTCAGAATGGATTTTTGATAAACTGTTTATTCCAGAAAATCTTTAGTTTTAACAAAATTCACTCAAAAAGCAAATGAATGATATATCTAGACATTTTAAGAGGCAAAACTTATAAAATTAATTGAACATCATCACCATAGTATTCACACATTTTCAGACTGCAGAAAGGATATAACACTTTTGGTGCTAGCCATATTTGAGTGTTAAAGTCTGACAACATGCCTCACTTTCCATATATACCTAAGTAAACCTGCAGATAATTTCAATTATAGAGATTCTTGAAAAGTGATCAGAAGATATGAAGACACTATACTTTGTGAAGGAATATAGACTATCATCTGAAAATGTTTATTTTAAGAATCTATACTAATAAAAGGGTAATATGTTAATTAGACTGGGCATCTTCCAGACGTCCTATTGGACAAAGCCATGGTGGCGGGACAGAGGCGGAGGTGGTTAGGGGCGATCAGGCTGGCAGTGGAGAGCAGTTATGGGGATCAGGCCAGCAGGAGAGAGCAGTTAGGGCAATCAGGCCAGCAGGACAGAGCAGTTAGGCAGTTAGAGAAATCAGGTCAGCAGGACAGAGCAGTTAGGGTGATCAGGCTGGCAAGGGGAGAGCAGTTAGGTAGTTAGGGGCAATCAGGCCAGCAGGAGAGCAGTTGAGGGCATCAGGCAGGCAGGCAGAGTGGTTAGGGGTGATTAGGCAGGTAGGAAGGTGAGTAGTTAGGAGCCAGTGGTCCTGGATTACGAGTGGGATGTTCAACTGCTGGTTTAGGCCTGATCCCACATGGCAGTTGGACATCCCCCAAGGGGTCCTGGATTGGAGAGGGTGCAGGGTGGGCTGAGGGACCCCTCCCCCAGGCACAAATTTCATGTGCAAGGCCTCTAGTCTAATTATAAATCAATATGAGGGAATCCATTAGGATATATCATAAGTGAAAAAATAAAATTAAGAAACTCCTATAGGTTTTTATTAGGATAATAGTGGCCCGTTGCACAAAATTCATGCACTGGGGAGGGGGGTGGGCAGTGTCCTTCAGCCCGGCCTGCACCCTCTCCAATCTGGGACCCCTCAGGGAATGTCCTTCTGCTGGTTTAGTCCTGATCCCAGAGATCAGACCTAAACCGGCAGTCAGACATCCCTCTCACAATCCTAGACCACTGACTCTTAATCGCTCACCTGCCTGTCTGCCTGGTTGCCCCCTAACTGTCCCCCACTGCTGACTAGGTCACCCCCAACTGCCTGCTCCCTGCTGGCCTGGTAGCTCCTAACTGCCCCCCCTCGCTGGCCTTGTCACCCCTTACTGCCCCTCCCTCCCCTCGCCAGCCTGGTCACCCCCAACTGTCCCCCCCTGCTGGCTTGGTCACCCCTCACACCCTCCTCCACCAGCCCCACACAGCCTTCTATTCAGTTGTTTGGTCATCCCTCACTAACCCCCCTGCCAGCCTGGTCATAGACAGCCATCTTGTGAGGGTGTGAGGGTTAATTTGCATATTACATCTTTATTATATAGGATTTATTTATTTTATGGTAAAAGATGTTCCCCTATTACTCAAAAACATAACTTTCTCTGCCATGTGACACTCAAGATGCAGGCATCTAATCTCAGGGCTTCAGTGGTAGCTCTGGTCCATAGGGCTTCAGAGCTGTGTCATTCTCAGATGGGATTCTGGGTCAAGAGGGGGATTTAATACCCTTAGAGGGAGGATGGGGAAGGAGGCAGCATGCCCATCTCTAAAGGGAGTCTGCTGGATACTGTGCCTATCTCTCACCTCTTATGTCAGTGACTACTTTGGGTCACATGGTAACACACACTTTTCTTCTGAAAAGCTATGTCAAAGAATTAAAGATTTTATTACTGTGATGGAAAGCTGATGTTAGAGACAAATACAATCTCTGAAAAACTCTTTTGTAAAATTCAATAGTTATTTCTCATAAAACATTGTCAATATCGAGAATGGAGAATCATTTTTCCATAAAAAGTAATGAATATAATACATATAATGAAGCATATGAAAGACTCTTCTTATAGGAGACTTGTCCTTTCACATATCAACTTTTAATCTAAAACTACAGTAAGACAGTGATATTGGCATATGCATAGACAAGAAAATCAATAAAAAACAAAAGAGAGGAGTAAAAAAAATGTGAAAACAGTGGCATAAGAGACATACAAGGAAAGGAGAAACTAATTTGGTAATAGGAAAGTTTATTTTCCATACAGAAAAGAAAAGCAAGAAAATTGATCTCTGTCTCCCATATGCACAGAATTCAAGCCCAGATTAAAGATTTAACAATCCAATGGGAAAATTTCATTACTTAGTAGGAAAATATCTTTCAGATTTTTGTGTATCATTTCTTAAACTAAGGTGCAAAAACAATGATAGTAACAACAATAAAATAAGGGTTTTAATAAAAGACTCACTGCTAAATTTAACTACATTAAAATTAGGATCTTATCTTACCTAATAAAAGAGAAACATGCAAATTAACCATCACTCCACTATGCCCACAGCCAATCAGAGTGATTATGAAAATTAACCCAACAAAGATGGAGGTTAATTTGCATATGCAGGCGCTGAGCAGTGTGAAGCCTGCTATGAGGGGAAAGGAGGTGGCAGAGGGAGCTACTGAAGTGGTACTCCAGACAGAAGCGAGGACTTGCCGGCTCCAGGTGGCCCAGGAGCAGGGACATGCAGACTCCAGGCGGCCAGGGAGTGGGGACATGCCAGCTCCCAGATGGCCGGGGAGCAGGGACTTGCCGGCTCCCAGTGGGAGTGGGGATGTGCCGGCTCCAGGTGGCCCAGGAGCGGGGACGTGATGGCTCCCGGGCTGCTGGGAGTGAAGCCAGGGGCCTATTCTTGCACAAATATCATGCAACGGGCCTCTAGTGTTGAAAAATAATAAACTACACCTGAGAGAAAATACTTGTGATAAATATCTGACAAAAGGTTGGTGTGTCAAGAAAAGTTTAAAACACAGTAGAAGATGGGTAAAAGACATGAAAATCTTGGGTTGATGTTCAGCCAGTATACAAAAATACGGGATGACATTTATCTTACAGGCTTGTATTCATCTTTGTTCCTGGTCACCCTGGTGCCTGTTCACATTGGTCATTACCTTTTCTGTACCATTGCTAAATGTTTAGGCTGTCACTCCATAAACAGGCATTTCACATCATAGGAAATATAAATGGCCAATAAACATAAGAGAAAATGAGTAAGGAGGGAAACCTAAATCATGGTTTTCATGAGGCCATTTCAACCAGTGAACTAGAAAAATATGAGCTTTGACAATACCAGTGGTGAAGAGAAAACAAGCCAATGGGTTCTTTTAAAGGCAGCTCATGTGAGTTCAGATCCCTTGAATGACTTTGGGAAACCATTTGGAATTTTCTTTAAAAGCTGAATCCCACTGTATTCCACAGCCCCTACTCAACTCCCAGAACATCTCTAAGAAAAATGCAGTCCTCCCTTTCTTTAATGTTCTCTGACCTTAGGGAATGTTTTTCTCCACCTTGTCTATGAAAATACTTGTCTCTTCAGGTCTATGAATCCCTTTAAGCCATATCAAAAATGTGGGTCATGTGAAAAATCTGCTGCATTTAGTCCTGTTGCTACAAAGGGAATACAGACATATAGCCAGAGTAAGAACAATAGAGTGATAAATAAGCAAACTAAAGACAAACTCGCTGACAGAGAGCAGGCAGACAGAGCTGGCAGGAGTCTGGATGAGGCAGGTGGAGGGATTGGGCAAATAAGAAAAAAAGAGGGAGAACTCATGGGCATGGACAACAGTGTGGGGATTGCAGGGGGAGGGGGTGAGTAGAAGTGGAAAAGGGCACAGAGGGAATAATGGTGATAGAAAAAACAAAATAAAATAAATTTTAAAATAAACATATTAACATATTTTTACAACTTTTAAAATCAGGAATAAGAATAGGGCAAGAGAAGTTATATATCTAGCAAACAAAAAGGAATAAATGCAATAAATCCATTTCAGCCAATTTAAAAAATAAATGAATAAATAAATAAAAATTCTACCATGTTGTTTTTCCTCCTAAATAAATAGAATGAGAAATAAAGAAATAAATTAATATCTAAATAATATTTCCTGGTTTGTGGTGATGACAAGATCAGGCCCTGCTCTGGAGTGCCAGAACTGCTACAAACCACTGGCCATGATTAATTTAATCTCCACAATACCCTCATGAAGTTTGGGGGATTAGTATCACTTTTCATACCTAAATTAGGAAATTGAGGAACAAAAGTTTAAATGATTAGGGTAAAGTCCTATAGCTTGGAAACTGCAGAGTCAGGGAAAACATCCAGATGATCTGACTTTGTTTTAGTAAATATATATTTTTATTGATTTCAGAGAGGGAGAGAGAGGAGAGAGATAGATATATCAATGATGAGAATCACTGATTGACTGCCTCCTACTGCTCCCTTCTGGGGATTGAGCCCAAAACCCAAGCATGTGCCCAGACCAGGAATGAAATCATCACCTCTTGATTCATAGGTCAGCAATCAACCACTGTGCCACACCTGCTGGGCTGATCTGATGTTAAAGCCCCAACTCTCAACCACTTCCTAAGACTCCTCTCAAGCTCTGGTACCACTCTCTCCTCACCAGCAGTGGTGGCCCCTGCTGATCAACACGCAAAACATAAAGCAGACCTAGCCCTGGCCAGGTGGCTCAGCTGGTTGGGTGTTGTCCCCTGGCATCGAAAGGTTGCTAATTTGATTCCTTGTCAAGGCCCATGCCAGGCTGCTGGCTCCATCCTCAGTAGGGGGTGAACAGGAGGCATTCGACAGATGTTCCATTTTCACATGGATGTTTCTCTTTCTCTCTCCTTCTCCATTTCCCTCTTGCTAAAAATCAATACAAATATTTAACAAACAAACAAACATGAACTAGACCTAGAATATGGTTAATTGCATAAAAGTCAGATAGCTTATTAGTGGGAGCCAACTGGATTGCCATTCCTTGGAAGTTGGGAGTTTATGGTGAGCAGTGGCATCTAGAATAAAGAGCCTTGGGGAGCAGGGGCAGAGAAACAAAGATCTCTAGCTTATCAATAAATTATAGTTACTAAAAATAGCAGTATCATTTGCTTGAAAATAGCTAACATATTTATTATGAGATTTGGGTTTGATTTCTCAAACATATGACATATTATTAATAAGTTAAAGTGATTTTCAGATGATAGCTAATATAATGTTTGATGATGTTCTATTACTTCTATTATTTCATTTTAATCTAATTTCAAACAGGATAATAAGTAAAATATCAGTGAATGAGGATGTGGAGGGTCAGAGAGTTGAGATAATTATCAAAAATCATTCTAGTCATTATTTCTGAGTTCATTGCTAACTTGACATCTTCAAATCGCTCTCTTTAGAAGTAAATATTTTCATATTCTTGCATTAAGTTATACTTTTAAAAATCTAAACAAATTTACTGTTTATATCACATTCTTTCTGCTCCAATCAAAATTTCTTCCCTTTTGATTTGGTTTGTCTAAGTTGTGGGTGATGGCATTTTCTTTTCTTTTTTATTTTAATTTCTTTATTGCTTAAGGTATTACATACGTGTCCTTATTCCCCCATTACCCCCCACCTCCCATTGGCATTTTCTTTCCTCACACTCATTACACAATATACATGTTTTTTCATGCCATAATTCAGTGTCTTGGCAAATTAAAACAACTTAATACCCCAGGTAGCCTTGGAGTGAGATAAAGTACAGTAGAGAAGAACCAAGCCTGAGAGCTTGATTCTGGAGGACCGCATTCATGCATGGCTCCTAGGCACAGTGATAAATCCATTGCACCTCCATGGTGAGAGGGGAGGGTGGAAAACATTAAGAATTATTTTGTTATTGTTGCTGGAGTTGGGTGGAAATGCAGTCAACAGTAAAATGTAAGATGGTGAAAGATATGAAAGATTATCTTATACTGTATATTGGTTTAAGACTGCCATAATTGAATTTAGAAAAATGTCATAGGTAAATATAGCTCTAGTGTTTCCATGTAGATTAATGTAAGGAAAATGTCTGTTTAAATAGACATCGGGATGAAATAACATAAAGCCAAAGTGGAATAGAATATACTCTTGTTCACTAATGTCATCAGGATTAAGAAGGTAGCACATAGCTACCTTTATTATTTTCCTGCAGTGGCAAAATTTCCAAGGGTTTTTACTGTTTTCAGGAAATAAGACTTTATTTCAGGGTTTTACAATATTTCAGAACTGCCATAAACATTTTAAATATTTTATGCAGCATTTTATTTGAAATTGTAATTGTGTCATGAAAGTTCTATGATGATCTGAAAGCAGCCTGCTAAAATTTCTTTGATGTGCCCTAGATGTTTACAAGTTTTCTCATCTACAGACAACTATAGGCACACATGACTGATGATCTGTCTTTATAGAATATTTTTCAAAATTCCCCGTCTTCCTGAAAAGCAACTTACTTTTCAGAGGTGTGTTCCCCTTTATCCAAATATTCTTAACAGACAGAATGAGAAGGTGACAAAAAAAATTCAGAGGAAATGTTGTGCTTTTTTGTTTTGCTTTCTTAAATATATTTTATTGCTTTTTTTACAGAGCGGAAGGGAGAGGGATAGAGTGTTAGAAATATCAATGAGAGAGAAACATCTATCAGCTGCCTCATGCACACCTCCTACTGGGAATGTGCCCACAACCAAGGTACATGTCCTTGACCGGAATCGAACCTGGGACCTTTCAGTCCACAGGCCGACGCTCTATCCACTGAGCCAAACTGGTTAGGACCAGAGGAAATGTTTTGCAATTATTGCTCTGGTAAGTTCTATTGAATTAAGAATAGAATTACTGATGATTTGATGTATGAAATATTATATGTGCAGTCTCATCTGAAACCACCTCACAACAAAAATATGGTAACCTTTATTGACACTGGCAATCAGCCAAGTAAAATAACAGTAAACCATGCTGGCTGCTGGAGGTCAGTTGAGTCAAATGTAATATAGCTAGCAAAGAATTTGTAAGATGTTTGAGAATATTTAGTACCGAAGATGAGAGAAGATGATGTAACAACAGATGTAGAGGCTAGAGAGATGAGGACATTAGCCAAGGAATGTGGGCAGATCTAGAAGTTGGAAAAAACAAGAAAATGGATTCTCTCCAGGGAGTTCCCAGAAGGCACACAGTTCTGCTGACCCACTTTAGACCTCTGATTTTTGTAAGATAATACATAGGCTGTTTTAAGCTATGAGTTTCTGGTAATTTGTCATAGCACCAAAAGAAGCCCAATACATCAGCCAGTCAGCTGTAACCTGAAATGGAAGCCATCACACACTTATTTCTCACGGTCTCTAGCACTTAGCGATTGCAAGTTATATATTCTCAAAATAGTTTTGTTCAAGTAAATTGAATTTATGGGTTTGCTGAACACTGAAAAGTTAAATGTAGATGCAGAACAGAGGATAATGTATGCTCCATATAGTTTTTACTAAAAGTAACAGGTAAAACATAATTTTAATATTTTAAAATAAGCTTTCAGATGGGATTATAGTAAGAATATCTTACTGATATACTTTAAAGAATAGATTTCCGATTTATCTGCACTATAAAATTTCATTGACAGAGTTATATTTAAGTGTCTCAAAATGTCTTCTGAATTGCTTCACTTCAAGAGATGTGTTTAGCCAATTTAAGTATACTACAGAAAAATGACTTTGTACAGACATTTGCACAGAAAATAATGGCCTTGACCATAAGCTTCAACAATCTTCGAGGCATGTGTATAATTGTGCCTCCTTCATCTCCCTGGTGCCTGTGTTAGAATTTAGAGGTTGTTTAGATTACTTTCACTAGAAAAGTAAGTCATAAAGCTTCTTCTTTATTAGAGTTGAGACCCTGTCCTGCTCAAAACTTTTGAAATTGAAATCACCTACCTGTATGTAGATTCACTTAATGTGAAGTATGAAGAGGAAATTTAGCTATTTATGAGTGGTTAGCCATGTCACAAAATATTTGTTCTAACACCTAAAATTAAAAACTTCAGAAGGTTACTTTAATCAGTATACAAGTAGAAGTTCAAAGGTATATAACTGAAAATGTACCATTTGAAATTTTGGTAAACAAATACATATATCTATCTATCTATCTATCTATCTATCTATCTATATACATACCTATCTCTCTCTCTCTCTCTCTCTCTCTCTCTCTTTATATATATATAAAGCTTTGTTAGCAAGTGATTATCATGAGTAAAATAACTTAATATCAAGAGGTTTCCTGCATATTAATAAGCCAAACCATAAATAATACATATGTATATGTATATATATCTTAAGTAAAATATCCATATTTAATATATATAACAAAAAAACCTTAAGAACTCTACAGAGACTTAATTAAATTGTTTGAAGATAATATATCAGCAAAATATATAGTTACAGTCATTAATTTCTTTTTCTTTTTATTATTTTATTGGGGTGAGAATGATTAATAAGATCATATAGGTTTAAATATATATTTCTATAGTGATATTAATTCTATTGTGAGAATTTTGAAAGGCTGGTTATGTGTTAAATTTCACACTGATTTAATGTCATCACACTAAAATATTAAAGAATTCCTTTCAGCTTTAGGGTCTTCTTGGATACAATAAAAATATTAAAACATGGCTTATCTGTGGAAATTGTTATTGAGAAGATGATACACTGTTGAAAGCTGTGTTAATAATTTTAAGACACTAGGATTAAAATACAGGGTGCTAATTCACTATTAAATTGATAAACTGAGGAAAAATTGGCCTGCTATATCAGGGTATATTTATCTTAAACATTAATGTATTATAAAGCATTATTTATAAACTAGAGGCCTAGTGCACAAAATTAGTGCACAGGCAGGGTCCCTAGTGGCTGCCAGCCAGGGCCTCCCTTCGTTCTGTGCTTCCTCCTGGTGGTCAGCGCATGTCATAACAATCGATCCAACTCCCAGTCAGTCAGACTCCTGAGGGGATACTTTGCATATTAGGCTTTTATATGTATAGATTGGCAATATAATTTTATAATGTCCAAAGCTTTCTAATGTAGTGTTTCACACATATTGGTGCATATTTAGTTTTGAAATTTCTATTCTAATGGATAGTAGTGAACTAGACTATAATAAGATTTATGTTAGAGTGAAAAGAGGGAGAAAATATAAAGTGAGGTCAGGGGAAGTAATAAAATTTTAAAAAAGAATGAGTAATCCAAGGAAGAATAAAGAATTTATAAATTGCTTCAGACTTTTACATTTACACTTGAAACTACTAGAGAAAAGTATTTACCTTTGATGAGAAAATGTAGGTAGATTTTATGGAAGAAAAATTACTGTTTTTTCTTGGCTAATTAAACTCAAAATAATAGCAGGATTCAGTGAGAAGATGAACAAACATATGCTTAGAATATTTATCTGATCTTAAACAATTATATTATTCTGGTACCATGAAATTAATTCTTTATCAGAAAGAATTAGAACAATAATAATATCTAAAAACTGAATCATGTCTCTCTCAAAGTGCTCAACTTTCTTTCAAAATCTAATTAGTTACTCACCAGGACTTCTGAAAATATCATATGTTTAGCAATGAAAATAATCACCGTGAAACGAAATTGCATTTGTCTTTACGCTACATCCTGTGTTTACTGATGACTTTTAAAGCCGGTGTCTGGGGCTGCTACCCACGTGTGCTCTGTGCAGTACACGCAGGGAGGATGGTGTCTCGGTGCTCCCCTGCGTCCCAGGGAGAGATGGACAGGCGAGATTCCTTCGCTTCCCTCTCTCAAGACACGTGTTCCCCAATCACTTCTCAGGGTACAATCAGCCCATGAGAACACACAAACTACAAGGAAAACATGAGCCTGAGCCCCCTCGTGGTTCCCTTGGTTGCAGCATCCTCCCTATACCAAAAGGTTGCGAGTTCCATCCTTAGGGCATATCCCGGGGCGAGTGTGGGGGGGAGGGGCGATTGATGTTTCTCTTATTTTTCTCTCAAAATAAAACCAATAAACCTATCCTCCGGTGAGGATAAAACAACAGCCACAACATGGGGTTGAAAGGAAGAACAGCACCGACAGCGGGCCCAGGAGAGAGAGGACCACTGAGTCGCTATAGCAATGGGATGAGGAGTAAGGTTAGGAATGTATTATTTTAATGATCTTCCAAGCAGCGACTACTAATGCCTAAGGCTTAGACTAGGTGTCTGACTTGGGGTGTCTGCATTAGCTATCTGAGCTTTAGATTCTTTACGTTAAAGAGAAATGGCACTACCCACCCTATCCGGTTTTCTTGCAGATTCAATCACACAGCGCACGCTGAGCAGCTAGCACAGCGTCTGACAACTGCGGAGGGCTCCATGATACCTTGCCTTTTGCGAACCTTGTACACTACGCAAGAAGCGCATGCTTTCCCTTTTTATCTCGAAGCCACTCTCACTCCAGAAATACCAGCCTTTGCAGCGCCCCTTGTCTGCTGCCCATGAGCAATGACAACAAAATGTGTAGGGTCCTTCTGGTGGTAAGCAGATCTCCGACGCTGAGTGGGTGTAATTCCGAGATCTATGCATTGAGACCACATGGCTTAAACCGTGGCTATATTTCTGGCCACTTAGTCTTATGAAGTGTCATGGAACTTATATACAAAGTGTAGCAGTTTTACTGAGCAGTTTCCTTAACTACAAAAGGGCCTTACTAGTATATGTTTCATGTTTTCATTTAATAAGACAAAACTTACTCATGAAGGAGAGGCTTGAGCAGAGAGCCTGGCATGCTTTAAATCGGCAATAAATCATCTCTATAATTTTGCAAGTTAAGCAAGAGGAGATGGAGTCATGAGGTGACATTTCGTGGAGACTCAGGTCCCCTCCTAAAAGTAAGGTGCCCTAGATTTAGGATGACAGGCGTGATTTACCTCAAATCACATCAACATATCCTCACCATGGGTTTCTGTAGTCTACGGAGGGAATTCCCATCAATTTCTCACAACTTCTGGGAAGTTTTAAAAATTTCATCACATTTTGTACCTATATTTGCATACCAGGAAAGCATTTGTACAAATAACTTACAAAAATGAGCCTCAAATTCATCATGTCAGATGCTTGAGAGCACTTCGCAGTGCTGTGATGAGGAAATGATGTTGACAAATCGAGTTATAATGGCTGTTCTCGGAGAACCGGAAGTGGCCACGTGAAACCCTGCCAGGGATCATCTGTATTAGTTGTTTGTTTACTGTCCCTGGTGTTTTATTTTTATGTGTTAAGCTTATCCACATAAAGGTAAAACACTCAGATTTTAATAAATTTGTTAAAGATGAAATGATTTTTTTATAAACTATGAAAATAAGTTTAGATTCAATTTTTTTAAAAACATAGCTACCCTCTGTCCTTCAGAAAAATCAGAAGTTGAGAATAGTCAGACCTATGAATAGTATTTCAATGTTAAACAGGGTTTGCAACTGTGAAAGCTTCTTTCTAAAATAACTCAGGGTTTTAGTTTTGCTATTTGACATGTATTTAAAACTGGCATTCCATTCAAATACTTTTCTCTTATTACCTGAAGCTTTATTTGTACGTTGTATGCCAACAAAGCAGCACGTTGGCTGTAAAAGAAATGGGCTGCACCTAAGTATCTATGTTTGGTTTGATGGATATAATTCACATTCACTAAAACAGGAGCTTTGGGGGAAAATACAAAACCATTATTTTGCCATAAAATTAACTTTTTCTTCAAAACTAGGCACATTCCACCTTCAAAATTCATTAAAGATCTTTATATAATACAACTACCTGACGCCTAGTCTTCTATCTCTAATCTCAAAATTATCTTGTGCAGATTTCTGTTTGCTGATTATAGTGATAACATTTATCATCTGTTCAAATGTCCCTGGTTTTGTTGTAGTTTATACCGTATGTTGAAAAATCCACTTTATAATATTTTCCCAGTAAATCCGTGAGCTCTTGGGAAACTGAAGATGGAACTATTGATATGAAGGAGCTGGTGGGAGCACCCAATGCCCCAGGAGGCAGGAGTGGGGGTGAGGACTATAATCCTTGTGTTACTGTCAATTAAAGAACGTCCCAGGGCAAAGCCTGAACACTGCCCAGGAGAAGCCAGGTGGCAAGACTCCGATGCTAGAGTAGCTGAATGGCAGCAAGCCGGTGCCCTCACAGAGCCTTTTCTGCCTCCCTCTGAAGTATGAGAAACAGTCCAGCGTCACAAAGAAGCTTCCAGCGCAAGACACAGAAGTTAACGAAAATGAATATGTAAAATGGAATGTTGAACTAGGGGAGAGACCTATAATCTGACTACAGGGGTTTCAGAAAGAGAACAACATGTTTTGATGGGGAGAAAAAATTTTTAGATATTTTTCCTTAAAATAAAAAGGCATTTGAGTATTGGGGTAGAGGGTACAGTGGTAACAAATGATTTTTATTCTGTTGAATTTGAGAACATTGGAGATCAAGAACAGTTTTATAGCTTCCAGAGATTAAAAAAATAAAGTGCACAAAAGCTAAAAAATCAAAAGGATTCCTAAGTCCACAATAACAACAGTAAAAGGCAGAAGAAATGGGAAAACATGTCTTCAAACTAAGTTAAAATTGTTTTTGACCTAGAATTCTTATCTAGTAATCTGGCACTCAAGTATGAGAGTGGAATAGACATTACTAGAGAGAAAAAGTTTGAAAAATAAATGGAGTTTCCATTATCCCTTTCTCAGAAAGCAGATAAAGGGTTCTAAATACCAAAAAAAAAAAAAAAAAAAGTAAACAAAGGAAGAAAAGCTAAAATCATATATGTAGGTAAGAAGACATTCCACACATAGAAAAGGTGAGGGTAACCTCAGAATGACAGCTGGGCGACATGGAAAAGGTGAGAGGAACCTCTGGGGGACATGGGAAAGGTGAGGGGAGCCCCAGGATGACAGCTGGGCGACATGGAAAAGGTGAGGGGAGCCCCAGGATGACAGCTGGTGGACATGGAAAAGGTGAGGGGGCACCAGGATGACAGCTGGGGGACACGGAAAAGGTGAGGGGAGCCCCAGGATGACAGCTGGGGGACATGGAAAAGGTGAGGGGAGCCCCAGGATGACAGCTAGGCGACATGGAAAAGGTGAGGGGAGCCCCGGGATGACAGCTGGGGGACATGGAAAGGTGAGGGGAGACGCAGGATGACAGCTGGGCGACATGGAAAAGGTGAGGGGAGCCCCAGGATGACAGCTGGGGGACATGGGAAAGGTGAGGGGAGACTCTGGGTGACAGCTGGGGGACATGGAAAAGGTGAGGGGAGACTCTGGGTGACAGCTGGGCGACATGGAAAAGGTGAGGGGGCACCAGGATGACAGCTGGGCGACATGGAAAAGGTGAGGAGAGCCCCAGGATGACAGCTAGGCGACATGGAAAAGGTGAGGGGGCACCAGGATGACAGCTGGGGGACACGGAAAAGGTGAGGGGAGCCCCAGGATGACAGCTAGGCGACATGGAAAAGGTGAGGGGAGACGCAGGATGACAGCTGGGCGACATGGAAAAGGTGAGGGGGCACCAGGATGACAGCTGGGCGACATGGAAAAGGTGAGGGGGCACCAGGATGACAGCTAGGCGACATGGAAAAGGTGAGGGGAGCCCCGGGATGACAGCTAGGCGACATGGAAAAGGTGAGGGGAGCCCCGGGATGACAGCTGGGGGACATGGAAAGGTGAGGGGAGACGCAGGATGACAGCTGGGGGACATGGAAAAGGTGAGGGGAGCCCCAGGATGACAGCTGGGGGACATGGAAAAGGTGAGGGGAGCCCCAGGATGACAGCTGGGCGACAT
This sequence comes from Corynorhinus townsendii, assembly GCA_026230045.1. Classification (NCBI taxonomy): domain Eukaryota; kingdom Metazoa; phylum Chordata; class Mammalia; order Chiroptera; family Vespertilionidae; genus Corynorhinus; species Corynorhinus townsendii. The sequence goes on along the minus strand of JAPDVU010000010.1, from coordinate 5,142,649 downwards.
GGAAAAGGTGAGGGAGCCCCAGGATGACAGCTGGTGGACATGGAAAGGTGAGGGGAGCCCCGGGATGACAGCTAGGCGACATGGAAAAGGTGAGGGGAGCACCAGGATGACAGCTAGGCGACATGGAAAAGGTGAGGGGAGCCCCAGGATGACAGCTGGGGGACACGGAAAAGGTGAGGGGAGACTCTGGGTGACAGCTGGGGGACAGCCAGAGAACATGGGAGGTGCTGCGGATCCCAGGAAACCCTGGGGACACTGACAAGGGAGCAGAGCGGTTGTTTGATCAATTGCATCTTGGGGAACATTATGTTACCCAAAAAGAATTGCAGAGTTGATACACTGTGGGATCATTAATCAGAAGATTCTATGAAAAACAAGCTAATTTTTAAAAAGGGTTAATTATTAACCATAGAAAACTGCAAAATACATACAAAAAAAAAAGAGAGAGATTGTACCCATAATATGGCAGTTAGAAGAGCAGTTTATAATATTTTTAAAGTCAGAAAAATCAAAACACTGAATATGTATTTATTCAAATTTGCAATCGAGCTATTTTGGGAGTATGGGCTGAATGTCACAGTGGTTGCAGAGTGCTGAGATAATTGATAAAATGCTGAATTAGGAGGTAGCAAAATGCTAATAATAATATTATAAATACCAAGAAAATCACACTGGATATAGTAAAAATCTTTAAAGTAGATTGTTCTCCACTGTGTATATAAGTAATTAGGTAAAAATGACAAATTAATACCAAAATATTGACCAAATATCAAAAACAATATTTATAAATTTCAGTTAATAACAAAAACAACCTATAATTGCAGCTTACAAACTATCATATTTGCTCTCCTTTTTCTTCTTGTTGTTAAAATACAAATGAAATCAGAGAAAAAGAAGAGATGCAGTAATAACTGCCCTGGAAGTTAAGGGTCCAACATTTGTGAATCTTTTAAATGAATTTCCACTAACATGTGAAAGGAACCGGATTTTAATATCATTAATGAGCCACTCATAGACAACAGAAGCACGGAGAGAAAGGAGTAAGATCACAAGTAGAGCCATGTTCAACAGTAGTCCCAATATGGAGTCCGTGTCTCTGAGGCTGAGCCTTGCTCTCTTTGCACAGGTGACTGATAGAGACTCAAGTGTGGATATTATTAGGAAATTAGATATATAAATCTGGACTTCAGAGAGAGGCCTGGGTTGGCTACTGAGGAAATGAAAATACTAGGACAATATGTTCAGTGAAACCAGATAAAAACTGTATAAACAAATTTTTGACTAACATACACACTAAAATAATGAGAGTTACAAGATGATCAATTGATTGAAAAATGCAGACAACCAAATTTTTAAAAATGGGTAAGAATTTTGAATAAGCACTCAACAAAAAGAATATTCAAAAGACCAAATGTGAAGCGTATCATTAGTTATTGAAGAAACTGAAGTTCCAGTGTTAGAGCAATCATCATCCACCCACGCAGCTGGGAGATAGGCCCAGAGATGCTGACTGGCATAGAAACCAACCCATCAAAACCAAATCTGGGTGAACTGTGAGGAGCCAATGGCTGCCTAGGAGGTGGAGCTTCTGATGCTGATTGGTATAGAAACTGACCAATCAGAACCTAATCTGGGTGAACTTCAAAGGCAGAATCTAAGGCGGGATCTGAGGAGGGGTTTTAAGGGCAACAGCTATTTGGCGTAAGGTGTAAGAAAGCAGTTCAATTTTTTAATGACCTGTTTGGCAGCATAGTGCATATGGCTGGCTATCAGTCCAGATATAAGGATTATGTATTTTTGTTTGCCAAGAGCATCTCCTCCTGCTGCAAAAGGCTCCCTCACACACACACCATTTAAGCAATCCTATCCTATATAATCTATCTATACTAATAAAAGGGTAATATGCTAATTAAGCCAGGTCAACCGGCCATCCTCCAGACATCCGACTTCCTTCAGGACAAAGCCATGGTGGTGAGGGCTGAGGCAGAGGCAGTTGAGGGTGAGATCAAGCCAGCAGGGGAGGGCAGTTGGGGGCAAGATCAGGCTGGCAGGGAAGGGATTTTAGGGGTGATCAGGTGGGCAGAGACAGTTAGGGATGATCAGGCTGGCAGGGGAGAGAAGTTAGGGGTGAGATCAGGCCAGCAGAGGAGGGCAGTTTGGGGCAATCAGGCAGGCAGGCAGAGGCAGTTACAGGAGATCAGGCAGGCAGGCATGTGAGCAGTTAGGATCCAGCGGTCCCAGATTGCAAGAGGGATGTCCTACTGCCGGTCCTAAACTGGCAGTCGGACATCCTCCAATGGGACCCCAATTGGAGAGGGTGCAGGCTGGGCTGAGGGAACCCCCACCCCCCATGCACAAATTTTGTGCACTGGGGCACTAGTATTCACATAAAGTCCCCAAATAAGGAAAATTATATGGCATTAGAAATCAGTAGAAGGGAAAAGGAAGGGGTAACCATTAAGAGTGGCCACAAATGTGGGGCTGTTTAAATGCTCATACTGTCCTACTTTTAGCTAAGGGTATTGTTTATATTATGATAATTAATTGAACTTTACCCTATGTGTGTACTTTTTTCTCTTTGTATAATTTTTCTTCTTTTTTAAATTCTCACCCAAGTATATATTTTATTTATTTTAGAGAGAGAAAGTGAGAGAGAGAGAGAGAGAGAGAGAGATGAGAGATGAACACCTGTCGGTTGACTCCCATACCCGCCCTGACCAGTAATTGAACCCTCTACCTTTTGGTGCATAGGACAATGTTCCAACCAACTGAGCCATCTAACCATGGCTACATAACACTCTTGTATAAAAGTGTTTGTGCCAAAACTTAGAAAAGGAGAGAAGAAGAGTGTAGAAAGAAAGGGAGAGTTGGTGATTACATTGGTTTTCTTGCAGATTTGGGATGCTGACAATATTCTGTTTTATTGTGAATAGTGGTTACAACAAGGTGTTCTTCATAAAGTTTGATAATCCATTAAGTAACACATTTAAGGTTTATGCATCATGTGGACCTATGTTATATAGCAAGATAAAAAAACGTTTTTAAAATTTCATGTTACCTTAACACATGTCTTATATACTAATAAGTTTCCATGATGACATCTAAATGAAATTCTTTATGGAAAGTACAGGCATAAAGACGTTACTCATCTCTAATCTAGAAAAAGGAAGTAAAATTGTCATAGTGTAGAGCATAACATCATTTAAGATATTTTGGTGACTTTTTTTCTCACATCAAAGCAGAAGGTTCACTGTACTCTCACTTTAAAAATAAAATACTGTTGTTTCCTTGGGCTTTCAGTGTCATATTCAAAATATCATTGCCAAGACCAAGGTCAAGGAGCTTTTTCCTTATGTTTCCTTCCAGGAGTTTTATGGTTTCAGGTCTTACATTTAAGTACTTCATTTCAAGTTACTTTTTGTGTAAGATAAGGCTCTTAAAAAAGAGGCGGTTAGCCTTTGTAGAGCTGTAGAGGGAAGACATAGAAACAGAGGGAAGAAATGTGCCTAGATCTACTCTAAGACACTCAACCCTTTCCCATCCTATGCTTCCAATTCTGTAAGTTCTGCTAAGGTCTCCAACAAAATATTTTTTAAATTTCACCAAAATCTACTTGTATGAGGTAGGCCCCTCCCATTCAGTCTTTGATAAGTATAACAACATTTAATTGGGGGAATTATGGGTGGTGAAAAGTATCAACCTGCAAATGATCAGGAGAAAATATATTGATTCTCCATTTCCAACTAGAGGTGATGAGAAAGCAAATAGGAAGACAGCTGACACAGAGCTGACAGGCATCTTCTCTTTCCCAACAGTTATTTTCAAAAATTAGAAGAATAAAAAATATGGTTGTTCACTAGTGCTGTTTTCAATATTTGCTCTTATGTTAGATATTACATTTCTGGTCATTTTCTGTCATAGCGTTTTGGGTTGCAATGACTCACAAAATGATAGCTATGTCTTTAAAGAAAGATATTCTCAAGTTAAAAAAAGTAAAATATTGGTCCAGCTGGCATGGCTCGGTGGTTGGGCATTGACCTCTGAACCAGGAGGTCATGGTTTGATTCCAGTCAGGACACATGGCTGGGTTGTGGGCTTGGTCCCCAGTGTGGGGCGTGCAGGAGGCAGCTGATTGGTGATTCTCTCTCATCACTGATGTTTCTCTCTCTCTGTTCCTCTCCCTTCCTCTCTCTGAAATCAATAAAAAAACATATTTTTTTTTTAAAAAGTAAAAGATTGAACCTGAATGCTCATTTTTATCAAAAAGTTATAGGCACATTTTAGAATGATGGAGGGGACAGATAAAGCTTTAAGAAATTCACATTTGTTTCCTGTAAGTACTTTAGTGTTATAGGCAGGTTACCAGAATCCAAATTGATGTTAAGTTTAATTTGTTAATAGTTCAAGTGAGTCAGTTCTTCTCCCAGGCAGACATTTAATTTTTATTTCCTTTTATTGATCTACTTGGTATTTGGGGGTTTGCAAATAGGGTGATGTGAACTAAGAAAAGCAAAAAAGGATGGAGCTTCTTTCTGTGACCTTTTCCAAAAAAAGCAAGAAATCAGTTATTCTAACTACTAGACTGAAAATTAAACACATTGTTTGGAATTGACATCGCTATGTCATGTCATTTGCACCAAGAGGAATGCCTTCCTTCTGTTGATGAAGCTGTTCCCGGCCCCTCCCCGTGGCCTTTAGCTCCTGGTTGGAGCATCATCTGTGCTTCATCCTGAATCAGTGCTTCTGGAACAGCGATTCTTATTGATCCAGTAAATGATTGCCGCCTCTCAGAAAAAAGTCATCCGCACGGAATGTCGGGACATGAGCAGTCAAGATGAAAATGGTGTAGGTTGTAAACACTCTGGAAAGTTTTCTGTTATATCTTTTTAAATTGAAAAACACAAATATTCTCAATAACAAATTACATTCAAAGCTCCTTGGTAGTTTTGCATGTTATACATTGTTGGTCCTAATTTGCCACTGGCATGAGTGGATATAGACTATGTAACTGAAATAGAACCAAGGATAAAAATAGACGTTACCTTCCAATTAGCACAGATATGTACTATGGGCCCTCTGAGTACAGTGTGGTCACTTGGACCCGGTATCTGAGTGTCCTTTTGAGACTAGAATGAACAGGGAGGAAATGTGTTTGTTGTTACCGTGACTTAGAACGCAGATTTTATTTAATTTATTAAAGCCACAGTATGAACATGAGGATATGGAGTAGGAAGTTCTCAATATACAGAAGTCATTGGACACTTTTTTTTTTTTACTGTAACTCCAAGCTTTTGCCACAGCCCCTTCCTCCTAGAAGGCTCTCTAACTGGGAAAGGCATGTCCATTCGCTTTAACTGGACAGTCTGCACAGTCTGCCAGTGTCAATGACAATCAGTGCCCATGAGAGGTGCGGGAAGTGTGGGAACCAGGCAACAGCTTGTGCAACATGGAAGAGCAGCTTCTAGTCAGGCATACCGCCTGATGACTTTCCTGGGGGTCTATTTGTTGTAGAACCAGACACTATATACAGGTTGTTTTATAGGAAAGGATGAAGTCCAATTAATGCTACGAAGATGAACAGTATAATCCCGAACAACTGTGGTGCCCCTAAAAGCCAAACACCCCAATATTGCTCCACCTAGGCCTTCAACAGGCATGTGCATGCATCTATACACAACTCAGAGTTTGCCAAGTTTAATACCCATACGATGAAACCTCACCTCACTTATTCTAAGTTTCTTCCTTTCCTACCCTGACTCTGTGACCACTGTTTTCTAGAATAGATTTAGACACTGACAGTCAGAAGGTAGACACCTGAGGATGGATCCCAGTGCTTAGAAGCAAATCTGCATGATCAAAAAATATTTTAAAATGTTTTATTTTCCTTAGTGAAAGAAAAATAAATCCAATTACAAATTGAGTTAAAATGGCTCAAACTCACAAAGGAATCCAAGACTATTTAATTTCATATCTAGATAAAAATTGGGAATTGAAGAAAGCTCACCTTAAATCCAATATAATAAGGAGCTAATATGCTAATTAGATCGGATGGTGGAACTACCTTCCAGAATGACCAGTGGGCAAGGCCACAGGGCTGCGGGGCTGAGCCCCTTGAATGAAATCCATGCCTTGGGCCTCTAGTTTATCAGAAAATATTATTTTGTTAAGGGCTGGTTCAGACCAAAATATTATGAATCGTAGTGTAATAACTGTTATGGTGTCCTAGACCTATTAGGGTGATCCCTACAAGGGTTACAAATGTCTAATCACTATATTGTGCACCTGAAACTGATATAATGTCATATGTCATTTGAAATTAGCTGTGTAGTAATAAAAGCCATTGATAACCTCCCCATCCAGGAAGAGATCTTTAACAGAACCTCAGAGATGTTTAACAGATCTCTTACTGACTCAGTTGGTAAGAGAAACATAGACAGTTTAAAGGGAAAGAGAAATATATAATTATTTAGCAGAAAAATATGTCTGTTAATTTAAAAATAACTTTATGGAAGAAATCTGAGAATTTGCAAAGTAACTATTCACAATTCAAGTGACTCTTAGTAATTAAGCAGAGAATATGCTTAGAAAATCCAATGCCCTTTTCCAAAAGCTCAGCTCTCTAGACACTGAGTCCTCAATAGCTGTCTTTCTGATCAGCTGGATTTGCATTCTGCTCTGCACCCACAATGCACTTCGCATTTTTTACATAAAGACTGACCCTCATCTCCATCTTCGGGGTAATGTTAACAACTAAATGGAAATGAAAATAGGTGAAACATTTCCTATTCATACTTTCCACTGTGGCAAAATGTCTTCTCACCAAAAATGGTCTATGACAATGTTCTTGTGAAAGAACTGAATTGAAGGGACCATCACAATGTTGGCATACATCCCCACTGCAGGTCAGGGGGTCAGTCATGTTCGCCAGCTGCATGTCTTCCTTCCTAGCTACCAGCTTCACTCAGAGCTTTCATACTTGGAACTCACGAGTCTGACTATGAGAGATTAAATCTAACAAATCTCAGCCCTACACAGGTAGTTTTAAAAAGTCAGTGATTGTTACATAGAAACAGTTATTTTTTAAATGAAATATATTTCTCACATCCCATTACCAATTTATGCAACCAGGAAAGAAACAAGGAAAAATTACCTGAACTAAAAATCTGTATTACAATTTATAACTCTAGGACAAAGCATCATGAACAGCAAGAACTCTCAATGGTGACTTTTCATCTGTCTTTTGAACCTAGTGTTGCAGTCACAGTAAGATACCTGGCCACCTTTGAAAACCTGACAAGTGACAATAATGTGTGGGGGGGAAAAACACATAATTTTAGACAATGGAGAGATGTAGGCAAATGCATTTCCAATAAAAGTCTGAATTTTCACTATGTTATGCTTAATGTTGTGCCTTCATTAAAAATATAGACATTATATTGTAATATACTATATATATGTATATATATACACACATATATATATACACACATATATATACACACACTAGTGACCCAGTGCATGAAATTTGTGCACAGTAAAAGAGAATTAATTAGAAGAAATATTTTAATATTGCTATTTGCCCTTTCTCTATAATAGAAGTGTCAGAGATGAAAGAAAATTAGTAAAATGTATATCAAATCTCCCTCCTGTCAGAGTCTGGGGTGCGCTATGGGACCTAGAGTCAAGTCTCCACCCACCACCCACACGCACTTTGAAAATGCAGGAGACCCAGACCCGGCTGGCCCCAACTCCATCAAGCCCCTCTGAGTGGGGGGGTGCAGCCTCAGGCCCCCTGGCCAGGTGCTGGGACAGGGGGTGTGGCCTGAGGTCCCCTGTCAAGCCCTGCCAGGCTGGGGGGGGGGGGGCACAGCCTCAGGTCTCCTGGCCTGGTGATGAGGCGGGGGTGGGGGGGCGGTCTGAGGTCTCAGGGTCAGGGGTGCAGCTGGGCGGGGGGCATGGCCTGAGGTGTCTAAGCCCAGTGCTGGGGTGGGGAGTGTGGCCTGAGGTCCCCCATCAAGCCCCCCTCTCCCCCCTGCAGCATCGCATCAGCACCGAATGGGGACGCATGCAGGAAGTGTCACATCCGTAGCCGGGGATGCAGGCAGGCAGCTTCACCTCAGCGCTGGGCGGGAACACACGTGCAGGCATCGTGACGTTAGTGCTGGGGGCAGAAGTCCCCGCCCCCGTCCCCGTACACAGACTGGTCATAACTGGGATACAGTAATGGACAAATTAGCATATTACCTCTTTATATGTATAGATTATATGTACAGATATATAGTATGTGTATCATATAAAGTCCTATTGCTGCTTGCACTTCTTTTCCTTGACATTACTACAGCTTATAACCTACTATTCACAGAGGAAACTTTGACCAAATTCAGTATATGTCAGCTCTAAAACAAAAAGAGAATCACTTAAATGTAGCTTCCTTCAAATTGACTAAAGATATACAACACAGAGTGTTCTAGGGAGGGACCTCAGAGAGTAACTGAGGCAGCAGGCGCCTGAATTTCCGCATGGCTTATCTCCCCCTCACAAGCACAAACACAACCTCCCAAAAATCTAAAGTACCTGTGACGTCCTGTCCACGTGGATAAGTCATCTTAAATCACCCATACAGGAAACTCACAGGATGCCCTGTGGGAGGTCAAAGGGATCCGAGTCTCTATGAATGAAATTATCACGAATCTAGACAACAGATATAAACCAGAGCCAATACTGTAGAGGTACAATGCTAAATGTGTCCATTAAAGTAATAAATAAAGTGCTTCCCTCTTTAAGGGCTAGAGAAAAATTAAATTGTCAGGTGACCCCCTTTGTATCAACTGGGGCTGGGCTGATTCCCCGAGAGGACAAAGTGGGCTTGTGTTGTTGTGGTGATTATCACATAGATAAGTTAATACCTTATTAGCTCCTCAAGTCATTAAAGGCCCCATGGCCATTAGTGCAGCGACAGGTCCATGGTTAACAGTGACTAGTGTGGACACCATACCTACTGGGCACCTTGGTACTCGGACCTGCTCCTCTGGGAGCCCATACTCCACACTAAAAGCAGGGATCTCACTCATTCAGGAATTTAGAGTCAACTGGCCATCCTAGTTGTTTGTTTTCCTTAGGCTGTGGGAGTGGAAACTAAATAGAGAGTGAAACAGTCAATGTAGTTCAGGATGATAATTTATCATGCCACAGTCTCCCCTGTAGAATATAAGACATATAAAAGCAAGGAGCTCATGCTCTTGTTTATTTTTTTAGGATCTCCACTAACTGTAATAGTCTCTTGATTGTACAATTGCTCAATAAATATTTGTTAAACAGATAGTTATCCATGGATCCACACATGAACAAATATATAGTGATTTCCATTCTGGTCAAGACTAGCTATTTCCCAGCCCTCAATCCAAAATTTTAAAAGCTGTCTTCAAAATTACCTTTTCCCTGTTCACTGTATTTCTTCCTTGGTCAGCGCAAGGTGTTATGGGAGAAAGGTTCTCTGTGGTCATGTTCATGAAAGAATTAGGTGAGAGGTGCAGCCTGAATCCAAACTTCCCCTGTAGAAAAACTTATCATGATTTTGATAATATGAAAATGAGCTACAATGCTGACACTCTTGTAACTGTCATTGATAATCTAGACTAGACCTCAGCTGCCCCTCATTGCGGATTCATGATAACAACCTTATTTTCAAATTGGTCATCATCTGCCTCGGCCACTGGAAATTCTGAATATGCTTGAACTTGACTTACCAATGCAATTTCTTATGTTATTTCTTTTCTAGACAAGTAAGTCAGAGTATGTAAATATAAATCTCAGTGCCAGTAAACCTTCTATGAACTCAATGATAGTTTTCTTTCTGCCCAGCTAACATGAGGAACCTTAAAGGGAAGTGTGATGGGCGGGTGTTACTGCTGCCTGCCTTCTCTCTGATGCATGTCTGTCTCCACATGGCCCTCCACAGCCATCTAGATTCATTTCCATGACACATGTTGGCCATTCTTACCCTATGTAATAAAGATGGAATATGCAAATTGACTGTAACTCCAAGACAAAGATGAGGGCACCCACAGCCAATAAGGAGGGAATATGCAAATTGGCATGACAAAGAAAGAGGGAGAAGGCTGCTCTGGCCAGAGAGAAGGTGGAAAGGTGACTCTGGCCGGAGTGAAGGCAGTGCCGACAACCAGGGGAAGGAAGGCCTATTCTTACACAAATCTTCGTGCATCAGGCCTCTGATAACAATAATAATAGCCATCACTAATGTTCGTAATACAACTTGCCAAAATCTATCTCAAGTGTTTTTCTTAATTCCCTCAGTCCTCTCAAAAACAATTTCAACAAGTGATTTCCCAAAGAGCATACTCTTTGTACCCATTCCTGTTGCTTTGAATGTGGGTCCCTGCTCTAGTCAAGAACATTTACCAGTTTGTGAGGTTTATAGGAAAGTACATTTACTTCCTGCTAGATGGATGAAAAGCTCAGCTAATGGCTTTCCCGGCCTCCCTTGCCACATTGGTGTGCCAGGTACTCCATGCAGCATGCATTCCCCAGATATTAAATGGGAGACTAATGACAGAATAACAAGTGCCATAGGAATCATTCCAAGTGGAGTGGCAGCTACAATCAGCTTAATTTTACACTGTCTCCTTGTAGCAGGCTATGACCCCAGCACTCTGCAGGGGTGGTGTGGGTGTCCTAAACAGGAACCCTAAACAGGTTGCCTTTGTGTTTCCGTTGGCTCCACCCCAATGGTGTGAAATCGGTGCTCAGGGTTCTGAGTGATTTCTCAGCTACATTATACTATTTAATGAGTTATCTTTAATCAGCCTCAATATATTTCTGTTTCTTGCAACTACACTCTCCTATTACCTTAGCTCAACAGAGATATTTAAAATTAATACTTATATCTGACAAGTTAGATCTCAAAGTGAAGGACATAACAAGAGATAAGGAAGGCCACTTCATAATACTAAAGGTATTATACAACAAGAGAATATAACTATGGTAAACATATATGTACCCAATGAAGGAGCACCCAAATATATAAAAAACAAACTCCTGAAAGATATCAAGGGAGAGATTCACAGCAATATAATCATAGTAGGAGACTTTAATACCCCACTATCACCATTGGACAAATCCTCTAAACAAAACATCAGCAAAGAAACATCAATCCTAAATGACTCACTAGACCAGATGGAATTAATTGACATCTTCAGAACATTTCACCCCAAAGCCACAGAATATACATTCTTCTCAAGTGCACATGGGTCATTTTAAAAGATAGACCATATGTTGGATCATAGGCAAAGTCTCTTCAAATTCAAGAAGATAGAAATCATATCAAGCATCTTCTCAGATCACAGTGGCATAAACCTGGAAATCAACTACAATAAAAACAATCCAAAAAAATAAAACACATGGAGACTAAACAGCATGCTATTAAACAATGACTGGGTTAACAGAGAGATCAAAGAAGAAATAAAAAACATCATGGCAACAAATTACAATGAAAATACAGCAATCCAAAATCGATGGGACACAGCAAAAGCAGTCTTGAGAGGGAAGTTCATAGCTCTACAAGCCTACTGCAAAAAACAAGAAACAATGGTAATAAATTACCTAACCCTACAACTCAAAGAGTTAGAAAAAGAGCAACAAGAAAAGCCCAGTGTAAGCAGAAGCAAGGAAATAATAAAGATCAGAGCAGAGATAAATGACATAGAGGCCAAAAAAATAATACTAATACAAAAGATCAACAAAACCAAGAGCTAGTTCTTTGAAAGGATAAACAAGATTGATGAACCTCTAGCCAGGCTCACCAAGAAGCAAAGAGAGAGGACCCAAATAAACAAAATCAGAAATGACAGCAGAGAAATAACAACAGACCCCACCGAATTACAAAGAATAGTTAAAAAATACTATGAACAACTCTATTCCAACAAACTAGACAACCTGGAGGAAATGGGCATATTCCTAGAAAAATACAACCTTCCAAACTCAATCAGGAAGATTCTAAAAATCTCAATAGGCCAATAACTATGGAAGAAATTGAAGCACTCATCAAAAAGCTTCCAGCAAATAAAAGCCTGGGGCCAGATGACTTCACAGGGTAGTTTTACCAAACATTCAAGGAAGAACTAAAACCTATCCTCCTTGAATTTCAAAAAATTCAAGAGGAAGGAACACTTTCAAGCTCCTTCTATGAAGCCAGCATCATCCTAATACCAAAACCAGACAAAGACAACACAATGAAAGAGAATTACATGCCAATATCCCTCATGAACATAGATGCCAAAATCCTCAACAAAATTCTAGCAAATCGGATCCAGCAGTACATCAGAAAGATCATACACCATGACCAAATAGGATTTATCCCAGGAATGCAAGGATGGTGCAATACCCGCAAATCAATAAATGTGATACATCACATAAACAAATTGAGAGATAAAAATCACATAGTCATATCAATTGATGCAGAAAAAGCATTTGAGAAAATCCAACACTCTTTCTTGATAAAAACTCTCAACAAAGTGGGAATAGAAGGATCATACCTGAACATAATAAAAGCCATATACGACAAACCCACAGCCAACATCATACTCAATGGGCAAAAACTAAAACCATTTCCCCTAAGAACAGGAACAAGACAGGGATGCCCACTCTCACCATTCCTGTTTGACATAGTACTGGAAGTATTAGCCATTGCAATTAGACAAGAAGAAGAAATAAAAGGCGTCCAAATTGGAAAAGAAGAAGTAAAGCTGTCCTTGTTTGCAGATGACATGATATTGTACATAATAAACCTGAAAGACTCCATCAAAAAAACTAATAGACTTAATAAATGAATTTGGCAATGTAGGAGGATAAGAAATTAATGCCAAGAAATCTATGGCATGTCTTCACACCAATAGTGAACTTACAGAAAGGCAGACTAAAAAAGCAATCCCATTTACCATCGCACCAAAAAAATTAAGATACCTAGGAATAAACTTAACTAAGGAGGTAAAAGACCTATATGCAAAAAAACTACAGGACACTGAAAAAAGAGATAGAGGAAGACGTAAACAGATGGAAGAATATACCATGTTCATGGATTGGTAGAATCAACATCATAAAAATGTCCATACTACCCAAAGCAATCTATAGATTCAATGCACTCCCCATTAAAATACCAATGGCATATTTCACAGACCTAGAAAGAACTCTCCAAAAATTCATCTGGAATAAAAAAGACCCTGAATAGCCACAGCAATCCTGAGAAAGAACAACAAAGTAGGTGGGATCCCAATACCAGATTTCAAGCTGTATTACAAAGCCACTGTTCTCAAAACAGCCTGGTACTGGCATAAGAACAGACATATATACCAATGGAATAGAATAGAGAATCCAGATATCTATCGACCCAACCACTATGCTCAATTAATATTTGACAAAGGAGGCATGAACATACAATGGAGTCAAGACACTCTCTCCAACAAATGGTGTTGGGAAAATTGGACAGATTCATGCAAAAAAATGAAACTAGACCACCAACTTACACCATACACAAAAATTAACTCAAAATGGATACAGGACTTAAACATAAGATGGGAAACCATAAAAATACTAGAGGAATCCACAGGCAGAGAAATCTCAGACATCTGACGAAGCAATTTCTTCACCGATACTGCTCCTAGGGCAATGGAAGCTAAAGAGAAAATAAACAAATGGGACTACATCAAAATAAAAAGCTTTTGCACAGCAAAAGAAACCATCAACAAAACAACAAGAAAGCCACTGTATGGGAGAACATATTTGCAAATGTTATCACTGATAACGGTTTAATCTCCAACATCTACAGGGAACTTAATAAAAGGAAGATAAATGATCCAATAATAAATGGGGAATGCACCTAAATAGAATCTTTTCCAAAGAAGACAAAAGGAAGACCAAGAACATATGAAAACATGCTCAAAGTCACTAGTTTTCTGAGTGATGAAAATCAAAATGACAATGAGGTACCATCTCACACCTGTCAGAATGGCAACCATCAACAAATCAACAAATGACAAGTGCTGGCAAGGATGCGGAGAAAAAGGAACCCTCATGCACTGCTGGTGGGAATGCACACTGGTGCAGCCACTGTGGAGAACAGTATGGAGTTTCCTCAAAAAACTAAAAATGGAGCTCCCATTTGACCCAGTGATCCCACTTCTAGGAATATATCCCAAGAAACTAGAAACACCAATCAGAAAGGATATATGCACCCCTATGTTCATAGCAGCACAATTCACCATAGGTAACATTTGGAAACAGCCTAAGTGCCCATCATCAGATGACTGGATTAAAAACTGTGGTACATCTACACAATGGAATACTACGCTGCTATAAAAAAAGAAGGAATTCTTACCATTTGCAGCAGCATGGATGGACCTGGAGAGCATTATGTTAAGTGAAATAAGCTGGGCAATGAAAGAAAAATACCACATGATCTCACTCATTTATGGAAAATAAGAACATTATAATCTGATGAATAAAAATATAGATACAGAGGCAGTAAAGCACTGAACAGACTATCAAATTACAGCGGGAATGCTGGGGAGTGTTGGGGAGGGAGGGAAATAGATCAACCAAAGGACTTGTATGCATGCATATAAGCATTGCAATGGACACAGGACACCGGAGGATGGGGGTGGGATGAGGACATGTGATAGTGGGTAAGGGAGGATGGGGGAAGGTCAATGGGGAAAAAAAGGAGATATATGTGCTACTATATGTAATATTGTAAACAATAAAAATATGTTAAAAACATACATACATTCACATACATGTAATAACATAACTAAAGGGAAATTCATTTTTTACCTTTTCCCGTGATAGCAGAGCTCAAAAAATAATGTTTTTGCTCAACTCCTGATTTCTGCACAATTCCATGAATGAGTCTGTTATGGAGCAATTTCTGTTAGTGGAAATGTGATTCAAGTAAACAGAACTCCAGTTATGCTTCACTAATAACTACTGAAATCTAAGCCAATAAATTAACCTTTTGACCTTACTTTTTGGCATTGAAAATCTTTTCTACAAATATGATTAGTAAAGTTAATTTCATAATTTCACACTAGTTTAAACCTCATATAGTCAGAATGGATGAACAAAACCAATTTAAAAGCCAGTATTTGTAAACACTACACATTTTGCTCTATAACTGTTATGAGGAAGATGGGCTGGCTCTTCACGTGTTTGAAACCTTCCAAATGAGTGGGTCTGTTTCACGCGTGGACCATATGAGCCAGATGCCTCTGTTTTCACAGTTAAAGGCTCTCCCGCACCAAGTTGTAAATGCATGTTTCAATCAACATGATCTGCAGTGTTCAGCTATTCAAAGGGAAATATGGCTTGGCTTCTCTAAGGTTTGAAAGAGTCTCACCTTAAAATATAGATTTGTGCCAAGTATACTGTCTGACCTTACAAAACCGGTGACCTCCTATCAGGGAAATGGCAAAAGTATATTTCACCTGCTTGCCATTAGGAGTTTATGTGTATAACATAAGAATATGCCTATGATAGCACTTTAGAAATAAGCATACTCTGTACCTCTCAGGTGTTATTAGGTAAAGGAATCTTGATGTAATCTTTTTTTAAAGGAGCATAGCTATGTTATCTTCTGTTCACAAAGCTGCAACCTGGTCTTCAGTCTGCAAAATGGCTAACCCCACTTTCCAGACACACCGGTATACTTACCTGTGCAGGTTCTGACCTGTATCTGTTGTCATTATTGTAAGTACGTGGCTGGCTCACAGTTTGGCATCTCAGAATCTTTTTTTTTTCCTTTTCAATTTCACATCTTTATCTTGGAATGTACCTTCCATCCTAGCCATAGTAACTATCCCCAGCATCTAGTAAAAGGCCAGGCAAATAGTCAGATTTCAGCAAATAGCAATAAAATGAAACATATTACTAACAACAGCTATGTTTTTATTACACCTACCTCTTGATTTTACTTGGTATCTAGGTTCTGGAAGATAAAAATGCTTTAATCCCTTCTGAAGTAGAAGAAAAGAATGGTTAAATAAGCACAGATCTTTCTCTATCTGGGTTGAGTCTAAAATATGTTCCTGAATTATAGGTCTAAGTGAGAGCTTTCACTATGCCCTGATTATAATATATACTAGAAGCCTGGTGCACAGAATTCGTGCACAGGGGTGTGTGTCCCTCAGCCCACCCTGCATGCTCTCCAATTTGGGAGCCCTAGAGGGATGTCCAACTGCCTGTTTAGGTAGAATCCTGGTGGGATCAGGCTTAAACGGGCAGTCAGGCATCCCTCTCACAATGCAGGACTACTGGCTCCCAACTGCTCGCCTGCCTGCCTGCCTGATTGCCCCTAACTGCTTCTGCCTGCCAGCTTGATCACCCCCTAAACACTCCCCTGCCAGCCTGATTGATGCCTAACTGCTCCCCTGCTGGGCCGATTGGCCCTAACTGTCCTCTTCTGCAGGCCTGGTCGCCCCCAACTGCCCGCCCCTGCTGGTCCAGTCACCCCTAACTGCCCTCCCTTGCCAGCCTGGTTTCCCATAACTGCTCTCCCTTGCTGGCCCTGTCATCCCTAACTGCCCTCCCCTGAAGGCCTGGGTTCCCCCCAACTGCCCTTCCTTATAGGCCTGATTGCCCCCAAATGCCCTCCCTTGCATGCCTGGTCCCTCCCAACTGCCCTCCCCTGCTGACCTGGTCACCCCTAACTGCCCTCCCTTGCAGGCCCGGTCCCTCCCAACTACCACCCCCCCCACTGGCCATCTTGTGGTGGCCATCTTGTGTCCACCTGGGAGCAGCCATCTTTGACCACATGGGGACAGCCATCTTGTGTGTTGGAGTGATGGTCAATTTGCATATTACCTCTTTATTATATAGTATTCTTTAATTCTTCCCTTTTTAATTTTGAGCTCTTTTATTATAATATCCTTCTAAGCCAGTGTGTAAGCTACAGACACAATCAGTGCTCTTGCTCTGTACCTTGTTCTGGGAACTTCTGTATAATTGATAAGGTTAGGAGGAGTCTGAGGGAACCGTACACATACGATCTTCTTCCTTTGTAGAAGGTTAACCCCAGTGAACATTTTTCCAGCAAGTCTCAAACAGAATGGCTAGAGAAACTGCCATGGAAAGGACATCCCATTCTTTCTGATAATGTGCTTTCTGGGTTCATATTGAGCCTCCCAGTCTATAAACCCTAATGTAAAAGTTAAAATGGACACACATTCTGTTTCCCAGGTTCCTTGCTCCTGAAGAGCAGACTTATGGACCAGCTTTGGGTGGCCCAATGCACTTGCCTAGACCTTTTTCAGAACCGAGTGAACTACAGCAGACAGAGGAGTATGAGACACAAGTTTTCCTCCTGGTGCAGATTGTGACAGAGGGAACACAGTTCTGAGCTGGCTGAATCTTGGTCATAGAAGAGGCATTGTTCCCTTCAGTGAGCAACTTCCTGTGTTGTGAATCTGAGCAGCCATCCTAGAAGCTCATCCTGGAGTCCTTTTCTTCAGGCATGCCCACTGTTCTCTGCATATCTCACACCCATTTCTGCTTTATCTAGACTGGATGTTCTCCTGCAGCCAAGAAATGTGATCACTGTAATAATTGACAGCAGAAGTGTTTTCATGTAAAAATTCTCCTAGAAATTATAACCTGGGATTGAATCACTGATATAAAGGGTACAGAGGCAGTGGGGTATAGCTACACTTAAAGGGTAGATGGTTAGAGGCTCATGTAACATAATTGTGAAACAGTTACTACTCCTATTCACTTGGATTGAAATGCCAATGGATGATGACATTTTGATAGAAAAATAGATTGCTAATATAGAGTCTTATGAAGGACTTGAAGAACACCACCATTATAGTGGGTTTAACTCTTCTCAATGAACCAGAGAGATTAAATACATATTTAAGATACAAAGGTTTAAATTCTCAGATGACAGCACTGTAAAAAATCATCAAGCATCAATGGTTATTTTCAAAGATTTCTTGTCTCTTTTAGCTGTGAAGCTGACTAAGCCTTGAAAAATTTCGTCCCACCTGCTATCATAACTTGGTGTCAAAATCTTATAAGTCTCTTACAAGAAAGTTAAGGCAATGATTGGTGAAGTGTATTGTTCTTAAAATTAGAAATAAAGCGATTTGGAGAATTTCAAACCCCTACTTCACGGAACCTCCCGTGTCATGAGTGGTGATTCTTTCAGTTTTTGAGGACAGCACTGGCTTCTTTGAGAACCCTGTAAATAACATATCTGAGGAACTATAGTCATCTTAAAAGACAATGATAATTCTCATAGTCATCCACACCCATAACCAGACTTCAGGTCCAGCACGCCAAGAGAAAAAACATTAAGTTTAACTGATGAAAAGGCTTATACATAAAAAATATTGGAAGAATGTGCATGGGGAAAAGTCGTGGAGAGAAGAAGAATAACTTATGTCAAGCTGAATTAATACCATGGGTCTCACTTTTAGTGAATTTGCTTTAATAAACTCTCAAGCACCTGAAATTATTTGCTTAGTTGAAATCTAAAATCAAGGGGCACTAATTTTCAATAAAATTGATTCCAAATGATTTGATTGCAGAGATATTGGAATAGATTTATTACATGTAACCTACTCATTCACCCCTTATCTCTATCTTCAGCAGACACCCAGAACACTCTCTTAACCATGTGTGTTAGTTTCTAAGCACTTTCATAACAAAATGCCACACATTGGGTGTCTGAAAACAACAGAAATGGGTTCATCTACAGATATGGATCCCAAAAGTCCTCAGTCAGTAAGTTGGAAGGGCCATGCTCCCCCTGAAGCTTGAAGAGAATGTCATCCCTGGAAGTCCCAGGCATCCCTTGGCTTGTACAGCATCACTCTAATCTCTGCTGCATGTGTGTCTGCTGCGCGCGCGCGTGTGTGTGTGTGTCTGCTGCATGTGTGTGTGTGTGTGTCTCTGCTGTGTGTGTGTGTCTCTGCTGTGTGTGTGTCTCTGCTGTGTGTATGTCTCTGCTGTGTGTGTGTGTCTGCTGTGTGTGTCTCTGCTGTGTGTATGTCTCTGCTGTGTGTGTGTGTCTGCTGTGTGTGTGTCTGCTGTGTGTGTGTGTCTCTGCTGTGTGTGTGTCTCTGCTGTGTGTGTGTGTCTGCTGTGTGTGTGTGTCTGCTGTGTGTGTGTGTATCTCTGCTGTGTGTGTGTGTCTCTGCTGTGTGTGTGTGTGTCTCTGCTGTGTGTGTGTGTATGTGTGTGTGCGTGTGTGTCTCTGCTGTGCGTGTCTCTGCTGTGTGTGTGTGTGTGTGTGTGTGTGTGTGTAGGGTCTAAATTTCTGAAGTGCAAGAGTCAGAAGCCTTGTTGTCCATAATGCTGGAATCAGAATTTGTTGCTCTTTCTTGTTCATGTATTTTAGTAGCTTATTAACCTCATCCAATTTATTTCCTGGACAGAAGTAATTTGCTGGTAAAATTCAATGTTACATCTATATTGTTAACCACTCCCCTTGATTCTAGGGTTATATATTCAATAGCCTACCAATATTTCTATATATCCCCTTGATTCTAGGGTTATATATTCAATAGCCTACCAAAAATTCTATAAATTTTTTTATTTTATGCATTTTCATATTAAAGATAACATTTAAAGAGTTTTATAGTCTATTCTATCTGTTCAGAAAAACTTGTTAAACCAAGAATATTCCCCATCAGTAACTGTACATCACTCTTCTTTGTTCAGGCCATATGTCTCATTGGTTATCTAGTTCCTGTACCACTCAATATTAAAAATAAATAAATAAATAAATCTTCAGAACTTATATAAAAGCAGAAGCTCTCCTGGCTTATTTCAGTCTTTTTCCTCTTTTCAATCTATTCTCTAGTTTACATCTTCATACAGAGTAAAACTAGTCAGTAAAATAATCTACATGATCTGACTCCACTGGATTTTGACCTAATGTACAACTCCCCATGCTATTCACATCACTGCAGCTTACTGGTAGCTTTAAATGTCTGAATGCCTCAGGCCGTCTCCGTCCACGTCCTGTCCTCTTCCGGGGCATCGATGTCTGCATAGCTGGTTCTCTCCTTTCCTTCATGCTCTGAATCAAATGCTGTTGTCCACTGAAGCATTTACTGTGACAATATTTTAATGAAGACTGCAAGAGCATTTTCCATCCTTCTTTCTTGATGTATACATTCTTCTAAGCACAAAAACCACATATTCAGTGCATACACTGTGTATATGAGCTATGAATTTCTCTTAGCAAGAACTTTTTGTTTAAATATCTAAAACTTGTATTCTGTTACCTACCACGAAGCATACTGTCCATTAGATAGGGTTATGGTATGTGACCAACCATGAAAGGGACATAGATGAGTGCAATCAGAGTGTGGCAGTCATGACCTCATTCAGCACATAATGGATTTAACTATGGATGAGTATCATCACGCTGAAAATGCCATTAAGTTTTACACAGAAGGCAAAAGAAAGTTCTAAAAATATTCCAAAATGATCATTTCAATAATATCTTTAAGGATGACAACTCTATTGTAATTAATATATTATGTCTCATGGTAATCACTCAAGAGAAAATATTACTTGGACTTTAAAATTCTGATATACTGTTTAAAATATTTTAAATAGACTATTCTTAGTTATATATAACACAGTTATTTCAAGCAAGAGGCAAAAATATATGTCTCATGAAGAATATCCTTACATTTTACAGTGAAGAATTATGGAATTAGTGGCTTTTGGCTGCATTATGTTAGTAAACAAAAATGATGACTACAGAGTATTTGTATTCAAAGATTTATACAACTGACTATGGTATCATAAAAATCTAAACTAGTTCATTAGAAATGCACAGCCCCATTCTCTTTGCAGATATAAATTTTCATTTAATCTAATAGAGTTCATCATTTTTACATGTTTTATGCCAAAGAAGAACATGATTGCTCTACAGTGACAGAGCTAACATGCTGACACCTGAAGTCACACATAATGCTTATGTTTTGCCTGTTCATTTTTCTTTGGATAAAACTATTGAGTCCAGGCCTAGGGATATTGGACTAAATTCCTTAAAATCAGAAATGGACTATCTTAGAATGTAAGGTTCTCAGACTTCCAAAGCAGGACTCCCTAATTTATCCATTAAGTTAAACCTACTAGAAATGTAACTCAATTGCCTGAAAGAATAATAGATTGGTTGAAATCTAAGACCAACAGACTCTACTAGAAAAAAAGGATCATGTCTAGAAAACCTTAACCAGTTATCTGGCCCCATTTTCACTGGCCTCTATGGCGATAACAAGCTGTCAAATCTGGTCAGCGTGCCCTAACAGAAGACTTCCTACCGACTTCCCTCTGCAAATGACTACCATTAAACAATCACTTTCATTATAGGCAAAGCTGTATATACAAATAATAAGATATCATTAGTTATTATAATCTTTACAAAAATTGAACAAAATCATTGTTTGTTGGGACACCAAAACACATGGTATGGAGAACACAGGAATAGCATAGTGGGTGTCAGGAAATCGGTAGGCGCTGAGAAAAAAGGAGCCGCCTGCATTCACAGAGAATGGAATTTGCTAGGACACACTGCAAACATCTTCTCATAAAACCCTCAACACAAATCATAGAAACAAGAAATATCATGTCATTCTACAAATTAGATAAATGAGAATCCGGGCAAATACATTTTCAAGTGTATTTGAGCTCTTCAACCTTCAGCCACAGAACACTACTTCTTGTTAAAATACCAATTTACAGCTTATGTGGTTTTTATCTCAAGAAGAGGGAAAGCTTTAGCTTAATTAGCAGCACCTTACTGTGGCTCCATTGTCAAAAGAAAATGGGGAATCACTGTGACTGAATGTGGAATAAACACTATTATCATGTACTTCTTCCCCCAAAAAAGAAGAGGACTTATTATTCTACTTCCAAAATAAGTCATTAGTAAGTTCTCATTCTATGTTACCATAGACTTTGGATTAGATTTTTCTCTAATAATTGTGTAGATGCCATTGACTTGGATTATATTTCTTTTTGATTTATTTTTTTCTCATTACATTTGACTGTTACCATAAACAGATTTTATTTTGTGTATTTCGCCAATGGAATAAGAAACATAAAGTGAAAAATGTATTCTGAGTATTAAGTTCTCCAATGCTTCACTATGGCTGAGAAACCCCTATTGTTTACTCAGTGGTAAGTTGCTCAAAGCTTGTAGAGCACTGTGCTAGACAGAAACCCTCCAGGTTGCTTGTTTCTCAGTAATTAAATATTAATATTTTAGTTCTGCTACAGTGACATATAGCCATGAATTTTTTAAATGGGAATATTCCTTCATCCATGTTTCCAAAAAATTAAAACCATGTACATATAAGGATTTGAGTCTTGCATAAAAATCACTGGATACTGATAAACTTCTTTGACACTGAATTCTATTTATTTGCATGAATGCCCACCCCAGTTCTGCTACCCTAGGTCTCTGAGCAGACTTGTATTTTAATATATGTACTGGCTCCATTATGTTAAAGCTTCTATTTATTTAAGTTTATTGTCTCCTGCTTTTGAATACAAGTCCCTTTGGAGTGAAGACTATTTTACATGTCTTTGTGTCACTAACATTTAGTCAAATACCTTGTAGTCACATTGTGAGTACTCAAAAACTATGTTACAAGAATGATTAAGTGGATGAATGAATGATTATAATGGTGGAAATTAGCATTTTGTATAAAAACTATGACCTAGAAAAGCACAGTCATTGATGCTAAGCACAGGAGACATTAAACCACAACTATTATACTAGTGACATGAATTAACTGTGACTTTGGTTTCACTGTTGCTTTCCTTTTGCAACTCAGTCTTACTGGACCCTGGAGCTGCCTTCATTCTTCTTGTAAAGTGGCACCAGGCAAGAGAAATTCTGCAAGTTGTATTCTTCATCACTTACATCTTAGTAAAATGAATGTTCTGAGTCCTCTCTCCTGGTTGCCTACTACAAAGGAGAACCCACTTCTTTTCAGCCTATTTAGTGTCCTGCACTAATCCCAAATCTATGGATTTAAAGGAAAATTCTACCCCACTCCTAAATGACAGGGTAGGATTTGAAGGGTTTAGGAGGATCCTGAACTGTTCTGATAGCATCGTCCCCAAGTCTGAATGTTTCATGGGCAGTCACTCAGCATCCAGGCAGCCCAGCCCCACGCCTGCAATTTGTCAAACAAGTTGTCCATGAAAGGCAGATTAAGAATATATTATGCAAATAACATATTAAAATAATCTTATTTTTACTCTTGGCTTGAATTAGGGTTTCTTCTAATTGAGCATCTCTTACCTCTTCTCTTTTTGTACTCAGGTAAGATTTCTACTCTGTTTATCTCACATTGATACTTACTACCTCTTCCCCTTAAGGGTTTCATTAGTTAGCCACTTGCTGTAATTTGAGTAATATTATATTATAAATCCTAGAAAACAATGTTATCATATTTTCTGTTTCTTCCATATACAGAGAAACAAGGGAGAGACTTTGTTAAGGAAGTGGCATCCCAGGGTGAAAATACAGTTCCGATCAATGAGCTCAGCAACACCTTCACATCTTGAAACTGAGTCTCCTACAGAGCAGTTTTCCATCAGTTTTGTGCATCAGCATTAAGCTCCTTGGAAATTTCTGCAGTGTTTCAAACTCTGATAAAGAAGTTTTATCATTTGGGGAACTAAGTCACTCACTGATCATATTTGGAAAACAAATCAAGCCATGAACAGACGTGCAAAAAATTACACTGCCCTAGCTGGTTTGGGTCAGTGGATAAAGCATTGGCCTGTGGATGAAGAGGTCCACGGTTCCATTCTGGTGAAGAGCACACACCTGGGTTGCAGGCTCCTCCCCAGCCTGGGCCCTGGTCAAGGCATGTGCAGGAGGCAACCAATCGATGTGTTTGCCTCACATCGATGTTTCTCTCTGTCTTTCACTTTCTCTTCCACTCTCCCTAAAAATAAATGGAAATATATCCTTGAGTGAGAATTAACCAAAAAAAAACAAAGAAACAAATTACCCATTGTGGATAATTTCTGAGGGCTGAGCATGTACTTAAATTCATATCTAAAACAATTTATATCACTTTAAAATGGTCACATACTTTAAATATTGTATTTTGTATATATAATATTTGTTTATTTTTAAATATAAAATTATATTACATGCAAGTCACTGCACTAATTGCTTTATATATTTGGCAGGGTATTGTGTGTGTTTGTGTGTGTGTGCGTGTGCATGTGTGTGTGTTTGTCCATATGCACACATGTGAAGTTTATCAACAAAGGCTCAATCCTGTAGAATTACTACATGGCATATGATTTAGCAATTCATGGTGGAGGGAACCATGGAGACACTTTCATCATGGGAAATACAGGAGATGTGATGAAAAAAGATGATCATAATGGGATAATAGGGAAACTCTTCCTTCTACTCAATACAGCAAGGAGAGACATGGAAAAGCGGGCAAGGGGTGGGAACCAAAGGACAAAGAGAACAAGTAACTAACAAGGACTCACAAGGAGGTAAGAGGAAAGACAGAATCCAAATAGCCTACCATGAAAGATTTACAACCGCTGGGACCCAGAGCCAAAAGTGAGAAGACAAAACCAGTAGAAGGTCTCCTAATGCCAATAAATAATCCATGCATTGACCCTCTGGTTGACTCAGTACAGTTTGGAAGAAACTATTGAAACCTAATACTAGTATAAACTGCATGCATTCTATCTTACTCCACATGTGTGCTTGCTAGTAAAATTGTTAAATAATAGACAGGGCCTTTCTCTCCTGAGATATCAGCATAAAAGCAATGCAAAATCATCTCATTCCCCACTGCTGACAATATAAAAAACTGAGCTTTTCATTACACAGATGAGAAAATTGAAGCTGTTAATTAGAACAGGAAATTGAACTCAACTCTCTCTGGTTCAAAGACATACCTTTCAAAAGTGATATTTTCTGTTTAATTTTTTGACTACGCATGTATTATCCTTCACTACACTGAGCTTTATGAAAACAGGAATTGTGCCTATGCATTAGCTTTATGGTACTAAAATAAATGAACACAGACTTAGTGGCTTAAAACAGGAGAATGTTATTCTCTAGTAATTCTTGAGGCCAGGAGTATAAAACCAAGGTGTCAGCAGGGCCCTGTTCCTCCAGGGGAGAGTCCTCCCTTGGCTTTCCCAGCTCTTGCTGACCGGATGAACCTTGGTATGGGTGTGTGATTCCAGTTTCTACTTCTCTCTCCATATTGCGTCGTCACCAATCTGTCTGTCTTCTCTCTTCTTTCTGTGCAACTCTCCCCTTGTCTTTCCCTTATGCAGTCACTGTGCTCTGCCAATCCTGGATGGCTTCACCTGGAGATACTTCCTTTAGTTACATCTTCAGAGACCTTTTCCAGATATGGTTCCACACATAGATTCCAGGAATTAGAACGTGGATGTATATTTCTGAGGTGCCACCTTTCAGGCTATGATGCACTTACTGGGTAGTACGGGCACAGATGGAAGGGACCATTACAAACTCTCACATTGTCACTGAAATGGTAACACACTAGAGGCTTGGTGAACAAAATTTGTGCATGGGGTGGGAGATCTTTCAGCTCGGCCTGCACCCTCTTTTAATCTAGGACCCCTTAGGGCAGTCGCACATCCCTCTCGCAATCCAGGACCACTGGCTCCTAACTGTCCTCCTGCCTGCCTGCCTGATCACCCCTAACCACACTGCTTGCCTGCCTGATCACCCCTAGCCACTCTGCTTGCCTGCCTGCCCGATCACCCCTAGCCACTCTGCTTGCCTGCCTGCCTGATCGCCCCTAACCACTTGCATGGCTGCCAGATCATCCCTAACCACTCTGCCTGCCTGCTTGATTGCCCCTAACTGCTTGCCTTCTGCCTGATCGGCCCTATACCTCTGCCTGGGCCTCCGCCACCACAGCTTCATCCAGAAGGACGTCCAGAATGATGTCCGGAAGGTCGTTTGGCTGTCCAGTCTAATTAGCATATTACTCTTTTATTATTATAGATGACAAATTCCTACTTCCTCACATTGGTGTCAGATTATTGGCTTGGTGTAGTTGTACCTTCAATGCCATGGTGTATTTTTGCACCAATATGTAGGAGTTATAGTGACTTGATATATATTTTTATATAATTACTATGATGAAATGTATCAGAATAACTACATCAAGATGGAGAAAACAGGTGGTTGTGGAGAACTGGTTTTTACTTAATTTAATGTCGAACACCCTGAAATTGTTTGCTTTGTAGAAACAATAAAACTTTTTACAGTAATAAAAAGATGCTTACTACAATAGTGACATGATATCATTAGTGATGACCAGTATCATTAATATCATAATTAGTTCTTTAATCTTTATGTGTGAAGGAAATCCGCAAGCACCCATACTTCACCACAGCAATGTTGCCAGGTAGGTCTTTTCCAGTTTCCCTTAAAATTAAGTTGGGGGGTTCATCTGATTTATTTCTGCCAGTGAAATCTGAAACATAAGCTACTTCATAATGTAACCTTGAAAGCAGCCTTGTCCTCACTACTCCTAGCCTTCTTTCTCCTTCCCCAGTGACCTCACAATTATGACTCCCTTATTGCATCACTACTTTATGGAAAGAGACGCTATTGTTAGATTTCTAGAAGAGCCAAGGATGGTATTTTGTAATCCTCTGTTTGTGGCATGCATGACAGATACATTTTTTGTTGTTGTAAGCTACTAAGATATTGGGATTTCTTTATTACTATGTATAATATCCCCTATGTTGAGTAGAGGAAATACTTCAATAGAAAACTGCTTGAAAGTATATAGGAGTAACTCACAACAGACCACTGATCCAAAGTAGGTCTAGCCTATATTAACACCTCTCATGACCACTTAGAAAGCTTTATAATTTGTGTTTTTAATTGATTATGTTTCCCCTTCCTTGTCCATGAGGATTAAAATCCATGAGGGCTAGATGCAACCTCATCTTGTTTACCAGTATATTCCCAACACTTTAAAAAATTCATTTATTAAAGCCACCATATGCCTTCATCATATAAGGAAAAAAAGGCTCAAATACTAGTTTGCAGGGGTAATAAAACATACCTCTGGGAAGAACTATAAATTAACCACATTGAATTTTAAAATGCAGAAGGGCTGCAAAGTGCTGAATCTTTAATCAAAATATGCTTCTTGCAAAGGTTTGCTCTTATTAACACCAATGGGGAAATAAAATATTAACTCCACCAGAGAAGTGAATTATTGTGATCACAATTCAAAGGAAATGAAAACCAGGCAATACCAGTTGCACAAGCATAGGAAAAATTACTCGGGTGAATTCTAAGAATATCTGGAGGCATACAGGCATTTGGATCCTTAAAAGAAATGTGTGATGCAAACATTAAATGTTAGGACCTGCCGTGGATTCAGACCATGACAGACAAGAGTTTTCACATGTGATTTAGTCCTATTAATTGCTACATAAAATAAAGCCTTCTCCTTTTTTCTCTCTGGCAAATGAACTTTTATCCTACTTTTTACATAGTCTTTCAATTAATGCTCATTATTGAGTTTTTTCAGAACACAGTAAGTTACTCTTTTCACTATAATGTCACATAAATTTACAAAGTTGCCAATATTGATAATCTTTTAATATTTTAAATTTATCATTAACTCTCAATAGAAAAGGTTATGTTATGCTTTTGAAAGCTACTCAAGAACTAAATTCAATATATACATATCAGACAAGATACGGAAATGTGGCTTCAATATATTTTTAAATTCCCTTTAAAAATAAATTTATCCAGTGATCCTCAGTATCTGCCTCTGGGTCCCAAAATAAAAGTTTCAATAGTTATCAATATAATAACACCTACAGAAAATATATAATATGTACAAAAAGGTACACATCAAAATTATTTTTATTGAATTTAATCTGTATATTTGAAGTCTATCAGTCGCCAAATTCTATAATGAAACTGCCAAGCATCCAATTGCTCAGAAAAGAACTCCAGTCATTCTGGATTACTTTCATTCTTCATCCATATGTGCAATGCACCAATAATCACAGATGCCTTTATTTACAAAATACAACCCTAACCACTTCTCACCATATACACTTTTCCCCACTATTCAACACCAACATGAAGTTTCATTTCTCCAATAAAAAACACTCCGCTAATTGGTCTCCCCACTTTCCCAATCACATTACAATCCACTCTCCACATACCAGAATAGGCAACATGGTCTTCAAAATAAAACCTTAAAAGCACATAAGATCATTTCACTCCTATGTTAAAATATTTCAATAAATAGTTTCCAAAGTTATAATAAAATGCATATTTTTATAATGACCCTACAGGACTCAACATAATCTATTGCCTGCTTGTCTCTCCAGCTTCATTTCTTATTCTCCCATTTCAATCAAGATACTCCCACCAGCTGTGTGTTTTCCTTCTGTTCCAGAATGACAGCCCCTTTGCAGCCTTCATCCCTTCAGCAAGGGCTGGTCCCTGGGGCTCTGCATGGTTCCAGGATTATGTGTATCTGATCTCAAAGGCCATGTCTTCACCAGAGTTTCATCTGATTGCCATAACTAAAGGAGCAGTAATGTCACCCTTCATAGGGATTCGTATGAAAGCCACTCTTGCAATCAGATAGGATGATATTTTTGTTGTTATTTTTACTCCATGGGGACTTGCATAGTTTATCACTGTATTTCTCAAGTGTAAAACAACCTGTGTGTTGTCAACATTTAACAGCTGTCTATTGAATGAATGAATTTGCTAATGGAAGTATCTTAAATGTTAATGAACTTCTCTATGATTAGTAAACACATAAGCTGACATTATTATTCTTGTGAAAATTGATTCAAATGAATAGGCAGATTTTGTGTCAATCCAGGCAGATCTCTACCGTCTACGCACATGGATGAGTTCAGTATTCAGGAGACAGACTAAATGGATAATCAGTGTGTGTAGAATTGCCTTAACTTGACTTTAGTCTTAGAACACATTGTTTTTGTCTTGTAATTTATTGTGCTTTATTATCCTATTTTATGTCTTCTTCACAAGTCAAAACTATGTCACAAAACTATGTCAAAACCAATGATGATGTGTTACTAATAACCAAAGCCTCTACCTCTTTATTTTTTATTTTGAAAAACAGACTTCTGGGTTTTTTAATATATTTTTATTGATTTCAGAGAGGAAGGGAAAGGGAGAAAGAGATAGAAACATCAGTGATCAGAGAGCATCATAGATCTGCTGCCTCCTGGTTGATAGGTCAATGCTCAACCACTGAGCCACACCAGCCAGACAGACTGTCTGTTTTTTAACAGAAATCAGGAAGAAACGATTGATATAAATAGGTCACATCTTAAAAGTTGAAAGGAAAGGGTATTAATGTTTCCTTGAGGCACACTCATTTCCTGAATGGGAGGTTAAGGAAGTAGGGGCTCCCCATCTATGCTGCTTCACAGTTCTGAGCAACAATAAGGAAACATATAAAAGGGAATGAAATGTGTCTGTCAATCCCATGAGGATTTATCTTCATAACAGAAAACAATAACAGCTCCACATGACACTCTCAGAGAAACCCAACACTATCATTTGTGTCTCTACTGTCTACTAACAAGGAAGAACATTAATATCTGACCTTGAACTATAGAGTTTGCCATTTTAATTTCCTCCTTTGGAAAGTCTACTGATTGTTAAGCATCAGAGATGACAATGACTTTAATCAGTCAGACATATACTCGGAAAAAAATCCACTATCCATATAGAAAGGGAAGAAAAATAAATGAGAAGAGGGCAAAGAAACAGAGCATAAATTCCAAGGAAGAAATAGAAATCCAAAGAAAAAAGAAGGCTATGATGAATCAGGGTTAGTCTTGTGATAATTAAAATTAGATCATTAACTATATAAGCACATTCTCATCTTCAAATTAAAGAATTATTTGAAGATGTGGATTCAAAGAGTTACATAAATATCATTCAGTATTACTCATTCAACAACAATTTATTAAACACTCTGATTTTCATTCTTCTAGATTCTGGGGACACCAGGGTGAACAGACTTGGGACAAGTCCCTGCTTGGATAGAACTTATACTCTATTGGGATGAGACAGATAAAAACAAACAAAATAATTCCTGATAATAAATCTTCAGGGAAAATATTACATGCAAGCTGCTACAGTTGATAATAACAGTGATTTCTGTAGTTTGGCTGAGTACTGCTTTTGTTAATCAACAATCCTATCAGTGTTTAATACTTCAAGCAAACATAATGGTAATAATAATAATATATGAATAACCTGAATAAATTATCATGAGTAGCAATATGACAGATATTCAACCAAACAGTCTATGAAAGTTGATCCTAAACTATGGCCATAAAATACATCTTCTATTTTATTTTATTTTTTGTGCGTGTGTGTATACATTTAGTTTTATTGTAAGAAAGCAACTTTTACACTTTTAACATTTCCAACCTGAGCATCATCTTTCCTTTCCAGTGAAACAAAAAGAAATTTTAAAATAAACAAGAACAAAAATTACAATAGAGAAATGTCAATTCTGAATAAGATCCTACAGGTTCTGCTGATTCTTCCACCCAGCGGCAGGGCTCACTCACCATTAGGAGAGACTCTTATGTTAAAAGTGTCACCTTAGACACAAGGGTGTCCGTTAGACATTACAGCTAAACATGCCAACGGAGGACCCATGTTGTCAAATGCCCACTTAACCCACACAAACGTCTCAAATACAACCTTTGCTGACCCTCTATACCCCCTTTTTTAAGTTTTTTTTTTCTTTTTGAAACAAGAGAAAGTAGACAGATACATGTTGGTAAATTCTAACTGTCCATATTCACATAGAGACAAAGTGTAATCACTGAGCCCGATATACAGAGAAAGGAGGAAAAAAGCTAGACTTCTATGCACTCCTACACAGAGGCTTAGCAACCGCCAGCTCCCAGCTAAGGGAGCAGGCTTTTCTTTTTCCCCTCAGAACACAGTGGTGTTGACTCCATAAAGTTTTTCTTGAGACAGGAATGGATAAAAATGAATTTGGAACAAAAGATTCTGATCTAGGTACACCCCCCTCCAATAAGGTGAGAACAATGATGTAAAGGAGAGACCTCCAAAACAGGTGACTGAGTACAAGTGGGGGGAAACAAAAAGACTGCAACTTGCTCCCAGGGACTGGGGGAATTTACAAAGGTTGGAATCTATCAGTGTCCATTAGTCATCTTCTCTTTCATCTTCCTCCCTCTTCCCCTCATCACCATGTTCATCTTCTTTACCTTCCTCCTCGTCCCCTTCTTCATCAGTATCTTCCAACTTTTCCTCCTCTCCTTCTCCTTCTCCTTCTCTTCCTCTTGCTTCTTCTTTTTCTTCTCCTTCCTCTTCATCATCCATGTCAGGAACCAAGTAGTATGTAATGCATTTGGCCAGATCTCATCTTTAATGACTTCTCCTAACTCACCTGCACCTGCATCAGAATGGTCAGTAAGCCGGGTAAAGAAGCTCTCTGATTCCTCATGCTCTCTTCCTGCTGGCTTTGTTCTGTTTTGTTTGGGTGTGCTGGTTTGTTTGTTTTACTTGAACGTTTCCTCAAATCCTTTCCAGATTTCCTTTTGATTTTAATAGATTTTGAAGATAGAGCACCACTCTCATTCCTATGAAATTCTTTGGAGAGAATTTATTTTTGAAGGAAGGGTTTTCATCAAAATAAAAATGTGTTCTGTAACCTGACTTAATATCTTAAAATTCTGTTCCTTCAACTCTTGTCAAATAATGCAGTACCTCTTCATCCTCCTCCCCAAGCAATGCAAACACTTGTGGATGGTTGACAAATGTTATTACCCAAAAATGTGGGATTTTGGCGATCAACTTTGACCTCTTCTGAAAAAATGGTTGGTGGAGTTTGTTATATTTATGTTCTACTTTCAAAATCTCCTCACTGTCTTGTTCACTAAGTCTGTCTATTTAATTTTGTACTTCACCAATACGTTCAATTGCTTCTTGCTGTTCTTTTCCTCCTTTGGGAAGTCCTGAGGGATTGACTGCCCTGACTAGGGGCAGGAGGCCATTTTCGTTTCTTCACTTGAGGTGGGAGCAAAAGCTGGCATTTGGGGGCCATGCTGTGAGGAAAGTCAGAGACTCTGACTGAAGGGACGTAGCTGGGCTAGAAGGCACTCTGAGAACTGATGTTGTCTTCTATTTTCTAACCACAACACAATTAAGTTAGAAAGTAGCACTCACCTTGAAACTAGAAAAAATTCTCATGCTTTATGAATTAGTAAATATACTATTAACCCACAGATTAAACAAACAATTATAATAGAAATATAAAACTACTTAAAATGAAATAATACTACTCATACTTCATATCAAAATATAATGGAATTAAACAAAATACAAATATAAAATTGAAAGAATGGGTAAAAATATAAAAGTAGTTCCTTGAAAAATCAAAACTCAACAAGTTTTTGATGACAGTATGACTAAGAAGAACAGAGAGAAAGCTCAAATAAAATGAAATTATAAATGAAAATACAGAAATATCTAAAGATGTCACAGAGATAAAACTATGACAATATAGATTGAAAAGTTTTCTGGCAACATAATTTTTAAATAATCTATATGTAGATAAATTACTAGAAAATATATTTTAACACTCACTGAAATAGTAAAAAACATAAATGGCCTCAAATTTAAATTAATAAGTCAATCATTTTAACAGAGTCATCATAACTCAAATTATTAAATACCTTGAAGGTACAATAGTAAAGCTACTTCAAGCTTCTAGGTCAATCAAATTTAGTTTCATATTCCAGCTTTTCAGGTTTTCCAGATGTGTAAGATCTTACAAAAAATTATGCCATTTTTCTGCACCTGTTTTCTGTCCTCAAGATGTCAATAATATAAATATATCACAAAATGGCTGCTCAGCCTAACTGTAAAAATATAAAAACATAATCCAAAACATTCAATAGCCCCATGATAAACACTATCGTGTTCATACCTCTTCCCTTACAACTAATTATATGTAGGAGACCTTTAAAGATACTTCGTATATAAAAAGGAAATATACTTTTAATTAGAAATTACTAGGTTTGAGTCTGAGATCCCTGTTTTCCATTAATGGGCAAACACATAATTTAGTTTTCATCTTTGAAACGCACTATGGCCATCCTCAGAAGAACAGCAATAGTTAGCACCTAGAGTTGTCATTAGATAAATGAGGTAATAAATATATAGTACTTAGCACATAGTAAGTGTTTAAAAATAATGTAATACTTATATGCAATGGTATTTAGAATGCCATTCCTACAAGAGACCTAAAGAAAATTTTCAAAATTCAGTCATCAGCTTAATCTCAGAAGGAGAGAAAAGTCAGTGTTAGATCATCAGAAAGAATCACCTACTAAAAACAAAGCTGCAAGCTTCACTCGATTGACTGGCCTGGCTTTGGTTACCTTTCTGTTTGTGAGTCTGTTCTAATTAGAAGTCATAACTGATGAAGCGTGCTAATCCTAAATTAGAAATGTACGCAAGTGCACTGCAGCACACATAGTTCCTGCTGGCTGAGCCCCTGGTTTATATGAGGCCAGCAGATTGGCTGTGTTGGCTTTGGGGAATGGCACATATTGGGAAGTACATCCTGGTTCACATGTTGGAATCACCACTTCCTACCGTGTGAGCTGCAGACGCAGCTTTACTTCCCTAAGCCTGTCTCCCAAAATGGAAATGAACTTCTCAGATCATTGTGAGAAAAGAGTGAGCTAGTGTGTGAACAATTAGTTTAGTGTTTGGAATACTTAGTGATTGGCACGATAGTAAGAAGAGAAGATAATATTTTCAAGAGCTTTACAATATGAGAAGTGAAGTTCTTTGTTAAACTGCTACTCATTTTATCAGCAGAGTTACAAAAGCAGGTATTACCGATAGAAAAATAAAATGTGACCTCTGTTTCCAGAGTGGGGTATGTTATACACTCTGATCTTCCCACAATCATATCCTCTCAGCCCTGGAATCACATTACAGAAACGTTGTGACTTTTAGATGAGCTGCCATGGAAAGAAAGCTTAAATGGGTCCCACAGCCAGGTTAACGACACACCTTCCTATCTCTCCCAGCTGGGTACTAGAAATATTAGGGGAAACACTTTAGAAAGTATATGATTGTCCAGTCACTATGCCGTACATGTAATACAAAATAATCCTGATGTAACCTGTAATTCAAAAACATTTTAAATTAAAAATGTAAAAAAATAACCCTACACACACACAGAGAAAGAGTATGTGCCCGTCCAACTTTACTTGCCATTATTCTAAACTCCTCCTGTTTTTCTACTACTTCTAATGTTTATCATTAATGTTCATAGTCCAATTATTCTTTGCATATTCAAAAGCTACTTTGAGGAGAAAATACTATGTATGGAATATTTGCTTCTTATTCTCAATTTCCCTCTGGCTTCCTGTGTCCTCCTTGCCTGGGAGGAGAAGTGCTCCCACTCTTCCAGCTGCAGGAACGATGCTCTCCGGGGGCTAATTCCATGGAGTTGCACCGTTTAAAAATACTGTTTACTTCAAGGTGTTTCTTTGAAAAACCTCCTAGGAGTTTCCTGGCAGCTTTTGATTACACTGTTAACTACTTAGGAATATAATCACGTTCCTGGAGTTTTACTTAGAGAATATGCATTTAGGTGAGCTCTGAGTAATGAAAACTCATAGCTGTCTCCAGACAACTAATCTGGTTTCCCTTGTCAGTTGTAAAGAGATATTGTTCTATGGTAGGAAGGCCAGTAAAACCCATTAAGACTAATGACTTTCATCACAGTTGAGATAAAAATTCCTTGCAGTAAAAATGCTTTCAAATAAAAAAACACACACATTGTAAACACATTGATATTGCACATTGAAGACTAAGAGAAGGTTCCAAACATGTTTAGAAGTTAAACATTTATCCAATTTGGAAAAAATATTTTTAAAACTATCATATTGAAGTCTGTAGAAGATGGCATATAATCTAACCAAATATTTAAACTCGCAATGGACATCATTTATTATGGGAGAAGTTAAAGTATTTATTTAAAATATTAGATATATATTTTTAAAGGTCTAAAATATTTTAAATTCCACATGTCATCATATATTGGACATTGTCAAGAATTCTGTATCAACTAGAACAAACTTCATTCCAATACCTGAAGTGAATCCATTGAAAGAATCAAGAGATAAACATTTACTAAAGTTTATGGCAAGGTCAAAGGAAATGAAAAATGTTAGCTTTGTCTCTGAGCCTCTTACGTAAGCCTCTTAGGAATTATGAAAAGGACAAATCTTGAAGCAACAGAAAAAGGAAATATTCATTTACACAAAATACAACCATGAGCATTTATGCAAAGAATGTAATAAATAAAGAATGCATCTGCTATGAATGTCATGATCACATGTATATGAAAAATTTTCAAACAATTTTATATTTATTTAGTACTTATATCTGCTTTATCTCACTTAATTCTAATGAGTATGGGGCTAGCAACAACATTTTAGAAAGGGGAAAAATATTAAAACTTATAAGAGACTTAAAAGATGTCATTAGCTCACTAAATATTTGAAATATTAATACATATAAAATTCAAAATAACATTCTGAAGTAGCTGTAATTACTTTCTCCATGTCGGGGATGAGAAAATGATATTCAGGACATTTACATAACTGGTTCATCTTCCATGGCCGAGCTGGCCATCTCTATTCTTAGCACTTCCAATGCTCTGCCTCTCACAATTTAACCTTTAGGGATGGACCACACCCAAGATTACACTGATGGCTAAGACATAGATCAAAAATTCAAAAGCAATATTCTGAAACCTGGGTATTATTGCCTCTGGATTTAATATCTTCTCTACTTTCTATCTACATCAACCTTGGGTAACCCCATTCTGTCCCATAACTAGATCCAGAGTTTCATTTGTAGCTCAAACATCCAGTGACATTGAGTTTGGTGGTTTTTAAGGGTAGATTTATAAATAACTAGTGGAAATATGAATTGAAGCTTCACTCTGTATGCTTAGAAATTATGTTGGACAATATTGTTAGACTTGCTAAATATCAGTTTTCTCATCTGTAAAGCCTTTAAAAATAGCATCTCTCTCTTAATATTATGTGGCTTAAATAGATTCATATATGAAAACTTTTTTAAAAATGTATTTTAAGCCTTGAAGAGAGAATAACAATAACAACAAACATAAACAAACAAACAAAAAAGGAAAGAGAAAGCCAAAAAAAAAAAAAGAGAGAGAGAGAGAGAGAGAGAATGAGAGAGAACACAGACAGAAAAGAGAGAAGCATCAGGGAAGCAAGGAAGGACTGTTCATCTGGATTCGGGTTGGATTATGGGTGTTAACCTAAGGAGTCTATTTTGTGTATTAGACACAGTAAACTGCTACAACGCTTGTGTGTCACAGAGTGAAGGCTGTGACCAGAAGTGAACTTGGGAAGTTCAATGCAGATGCTGTGTAAGAATGGGCACGGGCAGGAATGAGGAGGTCACTGTCATTGAACACATGCTAGGATCTGTGTGCCCTGTGTGGGGGGTGTATGGGGGTGCTGCTTTGATCTAGGATGTGTATCATGGAGGCTGCAGGTTAGAACTGCCACAGCTCTCTCTCCAGTGCTCACTGTGCCCCCCTGACCCCCGCCCACCTGCCCATCTCCCTGCCCTCCCTCATTAGCCCATTCACCATGCCTTATTCCTCCAAATACCAGGCATGGAGCTGGGACAGGGAAGGAATTTTCCATTTTTCTAAAAATAAAAATATATA
The DNA here is from genome assembly GCA_026230045.1 of Corynorhinus townsendii. Classification (NCBI taxonomy): domain Eukaryota; kingdom Metazoa; phylum Chordata; class Mammalia; order Chiroptera; family Vespertilionidae; genus Corynorhinus; species Corynorhinus townsendii. Next base: position 5,105,783 of record JAPDVU010000010.1, on the reverse strand, counting down.
TCTTCCTAAACAGAACCTTACATCTAAAATCTAGGGTCTGGATTGAAAACAAAAAACACTTGGAGTGAGAGGAAATTGAACGGCAGGAAGACATTCAGCAAATATCCATTGGTTTGTTCCTCTTCTGTGATAGATGCCCAGGGGGACTTCCAGACACAATAAATTTGGAAAGACTACTGTTTCGAAATTTGCTGCCGAGGGGAGGTAAGTGCAGTTGGTAATTCATCGATTCTCTCCCGAGTTCTCTTGATCCCTGGTTCAGTCTCCCTCTGAGCAGCCTTCATCTTACATCTTTGAAGAGCTGCCTCATCCTGGCACAGGTAATCAGAAGAGCAGCAGGCAAGCCGTCCAGCCAGTAGGTGGTCACAGGGCCCCTGCCTATTCCTGCAAACATCCTCTTTCAAAAGGCCACCTGGCCATGATGAGCACTGGAGAAGGGAGGAGAAATGAAAAAGCGGTGCTGAAAGGAATAAAGGTGAGACGGGGCGAGTCTCTGTTACGGGGCTATGTGTTTAAGTGGTGGTGTGTTTAAATGGATTGAACTGATAGGAAAGGGAAGGGGAGGTTCAAGGGCAAAAGGTCCTCACGTCCAGGCACATAAAAGAGTGTCCGCAGGTGTGGTGAGAACTGGGGACTACCACCCTCTAACTCCTAATGGTTTCAGGAGAAACGAAGTGGCAAGTTGATTATAACACTCCTGGCACTCTGGCTGCAGAAGTTTAAGGCATCTGGCACCTGCTCAGCAGAGAAAGCGGGAACCACAGCAGAGGAAGGAAATAAAATGCCTTCACTGTATTTACTAAACCCAGGGGGGAGGGGACACACAAAACACGGTGTCTCATAGAAAAGCGGGGTACTCTCCATCACCAGGACACAGCCTTCAGGCGCTATGCCATCTCTGGCCTTCCACACTACTGCTGATGCTACGTTCTCTTGCTAATGAGAGATGCAGAGTATGGTTGTCCTGACTTTCCCATCTGCCCCGAGCCTGGGTGTCAGTGGATTCCTACACTGTGGACGGAGATACTCAGATATGATTAAGGCTGGGGCCAGCAGCATTCCAAACTCTGGAGGAAAAGATGGGTGGGCAAGGTGGGTGGAGAGGTCCCAGGCAAGGTGGCCACTCCCATTCATCCCACCCAACTTCTGTGCCAAGACAGGAAGGAATGGATGCGGAAGGTTTTGAACAGCTGTCATAGGGGTTGAAAAGGACACTATCTATCTTCAATAATGATAGTCATAGCTATGAAAATGCACTATGAACAAGGCACTGGGCTAATTAGTTTATTCACTTTATTGTATTTAGTGTTAAAATGGACATACCAAGTAAGAACCATTATCCTGAAAGCAGGGGCACTGATGATCAAAGAGGCAAAGTCCTGAAACTGGCACTCAATCTCAGGCAGTTGGACTTTCATGGTTTAAATCACTTCGTTAGTCTAACCCAGTGGTCGGCAAACTCATTCGTCACCAGAGCCAAATATCAACAGGACAACGATTGAGATTTCTTTTGAGAGCCAAATTTTTTAAACTTAAACTTCTTCTAATGCCGCTTCTTCAAAATAGACTCGCCCAGGCCGTGGTATTTTGTGGAAGAGCCACACTCAAGGGGCCAAAGAGCCGCATGTGGCTGGCAAGCCGCAGTTTGACAACCACTGGTCTAATCAAATGAATGTGGGTCCTTTACATTATTGTACTGAAACTAGGCCACAGTTCTGCAATTGTGCTATTAATTTTCTCTATTTTATGATGTTCTGGCATCTTAGGACTATCTGCATCCAGGGAGAGACTTATCCTCTCAGACTGAGTGAATTCAAATTTGTAGATAGAAAACAGTTTGCTTGTGAGTAAGGCTTCGATAAGCAGCTGTCCCTAGTCCCTTCTCCCACCTGCAGGTGAGAGCACTGACCTGAGTTACCAAGGCCCGGCACTGGACACGGAGGGAAAAACTCTGTAGAGCATAGGAGGCTGCAGTTATTGAAATCAGCTTGCTCACCCTCATGCATTCCACAACACACCAGTAACCCCACATTCACGCTATCCTTCATTCCTGTCACCTCCTGACCTTCCTTGGGGACTCTCCAGATGCCCTGCATGGTGTGAGGCACTCATCCTTCCTCCTTTTTTTAAAGGATAGTTGTCTCCTGATCTAATTGCTTCACTGTCCCTGATACATTTCAAAACATACAGATAGATGATGTGAAGATAAATTTTAGACTTTTTAAAATCAGTTTGCCACACACTCTCCTCCTGTCCTTGTCTCACTTCTCACCCCAAATTATTGTTATGGCAATAACAAGAGCAGAACACTCAGCCAGGATTTTAGTACTTTAAATTACCTCACTTCTTTCTTACAACAATCTTATCATTTAGGTCAGTGTTCGGCAAACCACGGCTCTTGAGCCACATGCGGCTCTTTGGCCCCTTGAGTGTGGCTCTTCCACAAAATACCATGGCGTGGGTGAGTCTATTTTGAAGAAGTGGCATTACAAGAAGTTTAAGTTTAAAAAATTTGGCTCTCAGAAGAAATCTCAGTCGTTGTACTATTGATATTTGGCTTTGTTGGCTAACAAGTTTGCCAACCACTGATTTAGGTAATACTATCTAATAAGAGTAATATGCAAATTAACATCACTCCACTACACCCACAAGCCATGCCCACCAGCCAAGCAGGAGCAAGTATGCAAATTAACCCCAACCAAGATGGCTGCAGCCATGGAGAGAGCAGGAGGCTTGGGTTTCCCAGGCAATGGAGGAAGCCAAGCTTTCCACACACCCTGGCGGGCACAGTCCTTCACTCCAAAAGTTTCAATTATAGAAGATAAATAAATCCAAGATCCCATGGCATCCTCTTGAGTTGTTGAGGGACTTGGCCAGCCTGCAAACCACCACAGGCCCCTCACCCAGGCTGCCCCACTCCCCAAGGGAACCCCCACCCTGATCCAGGATACCCTTCAGGGCAAACCAACTGGCCCCCACCCATGCACCAGGCCTCTATCCTATATAATAAAAAAGTAATAGGCAAATTGACTGTCACTCCAACACACAGATGGCTGCCCCATGTGGTCAAAGATCCTGCCCCCATGTGAACACAAGATGGCCGCCACAAGATGGCCAGCAGGGGAGGGCAGTTGGGGGCAACCAAGCCTGCATGAAAGGGCAGTTAGGGGTGAGCAGGGCAGCAGAGGAGGGAAGTTGGGGGCTACCGTGCCTGCAGGGAAGGGCAGTTGGGGGTTCCAGGCCTGCAGGGGATGGGCAGTTAGGGGCAAACAGGCTTGCAGGGGAGCAGTTAGGCATCAATCTCTGGCAGGGGATTGGTTAGGGGGTGATCAGGCTGGCAGGCAGAAGTAGTTAGGGGCAATCAGGAAGGCAGGCGAGCAGTTGGGAGTCAGCAGACCTCGATTGTTAGAGGGATGTCCGACTGCTCATTTAAGCCCAATCCCTTGAGGGGTCCCAGATTAGAGACACACACACCCTGTGCACAAATTTCATGCACCAGGCCTCTAGTCTATATATATAAATGCCCAGTGACCAGAATGGTGGAGTGACCAGAATGACTGGAGCAACCGGTGGCTATGACATGCACTGCAGCAGACAACCGGTGTGATCCAGGCCCCAATCATAGTGCCCCTCCCAGACTGGCTCCACCCTAACCAGCCACCAATACCCCAATCAGGGGGGGCTAGCTGGCCAACCACCCGCAGACCCTCCCCCCCATCATCCTGGCACAATGGGCCGCCATCAGGGCAGGCTGGCCAGACCCTACCCATGCACAAATTCATGCATCAGGCCTCTAGTAGTATAATAATTAGAGTGATAAGGAAAGTTATTACAGTATCCCAGATTTTAAAATATTTTAAGAGACATTATCATTCCTTTGAGACTTTTAAACTTGAAGGCACTCTTTTGCTTATTGTCATTGATTAAGCAAGTCACTATGTTGGATGGCCCTCTGGCAAGGAACTGAGGGTGTCTGCCAGCCAACAGCTCACTATAAACCTGCCTACAAGGACCTCATTCCAATGGCCCTATAGGAACAACATTCCTGTTCACACTATCCTTCTTCAGTCAAGCCTTCAGGTGAGACCCATCCCTGGTCAACCCTCATTTCATCTTCGTAAAGATGCTGAGGATGCAGAACCAGCTAAGCTACTTCTGGGTTCCTAACTGCAGTACCTATGAGATAAACACGTGTTTTTTAAGATGTTATGTTTGTGGTACTTTGTTATCCAACAACAAATTACAAATACAGGACCTAACACAGGAAAGCTCACCTTTATCTCTAAAGACTCATTATGCCATCATAATGATGGAAGGTACTGTGTTCCATAGGCCTGTGTTGGTAAGTGCTAGCATTGCCCAGGAAAGTGACTGGAATGGAGACAAACCAGTAATCAAAAGAGTTCATGTCTCATGCTGTATCTAAGATCGACCAAGTTGTGCATGCAAGAAAGCAAACAAATAAAACAAAACTAGGATATAATTATAGAGGGGGGTTATTGTTATGTCAAGATATGTCATTGGTTCTGTACTTTGCAACTGGACTATAACAGGCCCAGTCCTCAAAGAATACTGGCCACAGAAATGTCCAGAGAACTTGGATAGCAGATGCCCGGTTCTGTTTTGGTGAATTTCTCACAAAACCATTTTCCTGGAGCAGTGGTTTCTGTCCCTAGGAAGCCCCTCTAACCACATCAGCCATGAAGATGCACAACTCCAAAGCTCACAAACACAAAAGCCCAGCTGCAGGTGCCTCTTCCCAGTGGAAGGGCCTGCACAGGGCTGCTCAGAGCTGAGATGCACTGGACCACACCAGACAGGCCAGGCAGACCTTCCTCAAGACTATTGCAACAGGGAGAGAGGCAGAGCTGAGTCAGACTCAACTCTGCTGACTGAAAGCAGAAGGGCTTCTGAACAAAGAAGTGAGAGGCAGTTTTTGTTTTTGTATTTTAGATATTTTTATGAGTAGCAGGACTCTGAATTATTTCCATTGCTGCACTGCAATCCCTCATCCTTGTCACCGAGACTAATGTCACCTCTTCCTAAGTGTTCTTCCCACCAGTGTAAACAACAAAATGTTTACAGTTCACCCAGGATGGAAACTTAGGGACTAACCTCCCCCATAACATTTCATCTTCCCGCATTAGTTTCCTACAGGACAGGGTTTGATGTGAGGTTTTCCAAGGGGAGAAATGAATGATGAGTTCAAAGAGGGAGTAGAGGGTGATTTTTTACCTGCCCTAAGCCTTTTAGCAAGTGGTTGCCTTTGGTCAATGTCAGAAGGCTGTTATTTGAAGAGAGTGGGATTCCAAGGTGGGGGAGTTTTAGGGAGAAACATAGGATAATGTTCAGTCCAGAAAAATGAAGGATATTTGCTTTGAAGGATATTTGCTGAAGAAAAGCCATATTAATAATAGAACATAAACTACATTTGGAAGAGTAGGAAAGATAGCTGTAAGCACACACATGCAGTGTGTGTGTGTGTGCTCGTGCATATGTGTCTTACCTCTCATTGTTAAGAGTCAATAAGCATTTGTTGAACCTGGGATATTACAGGTACAAAACTAACCATTTGTTCAATAAAATAAATAAAAACTAAACAATACCAGGGCCATTAAGAATGAATTCATATAACAACTATATTGCATTGTGCATTTCCATTTAGGAGGCCAAACCAGGGTCAAGTACTTTTTAACGGATCTCTATTCTGTTTCCGAGGGGACAAAACGCACACCTGAAAGGAAAACCACAAAGACATGTCAGTGATTGAAGGCCTACTGTGCACCCAGATTATGCTAACTGCTCAGACTCCAGGCCAGGCAGATCTAGGTTTGAATTCCCACTTTTACACTGTCTAGATGTGTAAATGGAACAAGTTATTTCTTTCTGCTGAAATTACCAGATATTTTTGAGTATCTAACTATTATTGGAATTTAGAAAAATCAAGGTTAAGGAGCCGCTATCTCTAACACCCTGCTTCCGGCCTGAGAGGCTTATAAAATCTATGGGTTCACATTTCAAATGCATCTACAATTTCATTAGTAGTTACTACTTGAAAAATGGCTCGCTCATGTTCATAAGATTTTTATAATTAATGCAATGAACACGAAGAGAGTTCTTTAATTTTAAAAATGATGTGAAACAGAGAAATACATTTTAATAAAAGTTTTAAAAAGTATTACACACCTGTCACCTATTTGTTTAAACCATGTGTCCACTCCTAGATTTGCCAACATTTTATAGATACACCTGTCATTATAATTATATAGTCACAGTTTATGTAGGTTTCGAGCCAAACAACTTCTAATCTGGTTAAATATGTTAGTGGGCTGCATATCTGCAATTGAATATAATCCTCCATGTCTGCTGAGAACATCAATTTCTTTCCCACAGAGGATGGAGAGCCACTTCTCCTCCGAAGCTTACACAGAGCCCTGCTTCTCCTTGCCACACGAGGAGAGATGCTCGCATTCAGTGATTCCATCATTTCAAGTAGCTTACTGTACAAAACAGTCTAGGCCCTAGCATTTCCATCCTCGGATAGCGAGGATTTAGATAGCAAATGTGACAATTATACTAGGGTCCAGCTTTTAATCCTGATGTTAGTCTAACACTCAGTGTTGAAGAATTAAAAAATGGCACAAGCATTCCCAAAGCCATGAGGGATAGTGTACCACACCCCTGACCCGTGACTGTCTCTGTAATCAAGGTGGTCTCCCAGTATCCACAAAGGACACCTGAGGAAGAATCGGGATAGTGTGAGGAATTCTAGCAGAGCCCTGTTTTCAAAGTGTAATTGTTTCTGTTGTATTTCATAGCCATGTGGCTCTTCATCTAAATGATGGACAATTAGGGGTTGCATATTGAGTAATTTCTACAGACTCACTGCTACTGAGAGTTGGATCATCTTAAACTCTAATGATCTTGTCCAGTTAGCTGGGGATTATGAGGTATTCGTTAAACAGACCAAGGAAGGCCACATCAGTGAGAATGTCTGCTCCTTGAGTAATAAGTTATAACTTCAGTGAAACAGCCTGAACCCTTTTCAAAAGTAATTGGCATGCCTGATCTTTCTGATTCATGACAAGGGAGGAAACGCTGTCTTATGTAAGAATAACGAAGTCCCATCTTAGCCCCCTAACAGTGTCCTAGTTATATATTGTTTGTTAATCTTATACTAAAAAATATTATCTCTAAATTTTTAGCTTTCACTTTTATCCTCATTAAAACTCAAGATGGCTTTATAAGTTTGGTTAAAGAAGTAAGGACAGACTTTTTCACAGAAAGGAAGTTTGAAAAGAATCCCAAAATTAATTAGAATTTATTCAAAGCTCTTTGGATTAAAAACTGCTGTGAAAAAGTTCAAACTTCCACCCTAGCCGTTTTTGCTCAGTGGTTAGAGTGTCAGCCTTCAGATTGGAGGGTCGTAGGCTCCAGGGTCAAGGGAACATACCTCGGTTGCAGGCTTGACCCCCGGCCCCAGGTTGGGATGCCTGCGGGAGGCAACCAATCCATGTGTCTCTCACATGGATGTTTTCCTTTGTCTCTCTCCCTCATTTCCACTCCCTCTCAAAATCAATAGGAAAAATATCCTCCAGTGAAGATTAACAAAAATCAGTTCAAACTTTTAAGTTACACATTGAAGTTCCAAGTTTCTCCTATTTAATCTCAGCTAAAAATGGTATCATAGAAACTACTGAAAGATATAGACATAAACCAATAATAGAGGGCAAAATATTCAATTAAATTTTGGAAACCCAAATGTGAGCTAACTTTGGGAAGCCAGACTTGAATTAGATATCAGAAGCAACTTGAAATTTTCTCTGAATAGCTTTCAGAATCAAGATTGTTATTCACTTTATTCATTAAAAAAAAAAGAGAGAGAGAACATACTTTATTTTGAACTTTAACCCAGCAATAAAAATAATGAATAATGTTATTTTTGTCACTATCTATAAACCTATATGAAGTAACTGTTATGTAAGTAATATGAACAATTTCAAATGAGGAGTTTCTGTGTTAAATAACTAGTATACATTAGTTTTCCCAAGTATCTTTAAAAGTATTTGAAATATCATTAGCCAACAAGCAATAACTGACCATAAATTTATCTCAGAAAATAAGCAAAATATAGGTGATTTTTTAAAATATGCAGAAAATTATACCTATAGAATTTCTTCTGTAAAAGCGTTCTTGTTATGAGATAATCACTTATTTTTTAAAAAGTATCCCTAAATCAAATAAATGTAAATATTTTATAGTTATCTTAATTAATAGTTTTTCCTTAATACTTGCTATGGCTATATGGGAGCTACAGAAAATAAGAGAGAAAAAGAAAAAGAAAAAAAAAGAGAAAAGGATGTGCTTAAAAATTCAAAGAGAACCATGGCTGGTATGGCTTAGTTGGTTGGAATGTTGTCCCATGCACAAGAAGGTCTCGGGTTCCATTCTGGGTCAGAGCACATACCCAGGCTGCAAGTTCGCTCCCCAGTCGGAGCATGTGCAGGATGCAACTGAGGGATCTGTTTCTCTCACATGGATGTTTCTCTCTGTCTTTCTCTTTCCTCCTCACTCTCTAAAATCGGTAACAAAACAAACAAAAATATCCAAGAGATAGGACTTCTGCAATGTGTGTAAGGGTTCAAACACAAAATGTTTATTAGATAAAATAAACATTAGATGAAAATCAATACACCTTGTAGATAAAAATCAATACAACATTGACATATTGTATATGGCTGACATATTAATCATTTCCTGAATTAGATGCCAAACAATTATATGTGTAAGGTAAAAAACAAAATATCATAAAAATGTTATTTATAACTTTCATATTATATTTATTTAAGTAGTAATTAAACATATCTCTCAACTTAAATAAATAAATATATAAATAAATATATAAATAACACAAATATTTAAAAGCTACCTAACATGCTATTTTAATGTCCAATTATTGATTATAACTACTTGTTTGTTCTATCAAGGCTTCTTTTTTGTCATCCAAAGCATTTCCTTACTAAAGCATTTGTTTTTGTTTTCCCTGAACTTTCACAGCCTCACGTACAGTTCACTTCATTGTCCTTGACATTAGGAATTTATATTTTAAATGGATTTCTGTGATTTCAGAAGTCAGAATCTTAGGTTCCAAAAACTTTCAAGAAACTTACCTTGAAGAATCTGAAAAATATGGAGGACCTTCTAACTTTCCAATGGTGTCTGGAAGGTGACTTGGTAGCTACAGGATAAAATGGGAAATAAAAGTTTGCAATTGATTATTGATGGAATGCTTTATGTTTTTCTTACTAGGTACATTTTCTTTTATTTTTACAATTTATCAGGTATGTATATTATGTGCATGTAGTCAAAATTCTTAACTATTAAGCAATATGTATCTCTTAGGAAGAAAAAAGTATAAGGCAAAATCCTTGTATTCAATGAACTTTAGTTGCACTCCACAAGTAAACACCTTTAAGCCATTAATAACATTTTTTTTTCATATCACATAAATAAAGGTTTATGCAGTTGTGTTTTTTTCCAAGTAATTTTAATTTTGATCCAATATCAGGAATTAAGCAAATCTTCTAAAGACCTGCTGTGTGTATTTATTCTTCCTTTTCTGGTTAAAACTAACTTTGTAGTTTTCCAGATTATGAGGTATTAAATTGTAATTAAAAGGGCCATATCTTTATAAGCCACTGTTAAGAGAACCACTGTCTGTTTCTAGTAACAATGAGGCAGTGATGTGCTTTCAGCTTAATATAAGTACAGAGGAACAACAATACCTGTTTCATCAACACTTCCAATTTTAAAAGTATATCACTCAATATGCATTATCAAATATACATGCCCTGCAAAATGCCAACAATGTCACTGAAACTCGATATTTTATTCTTATAGCTTCACCCAGCATTTCAAATATGCAGTACACACTGGTTTGCAAGTCTTTATTCATGTTATGGGAACCTAAATAGTAAAGTTCATCCTATATAATAAAAGCCTAATATGCTAAGTGTCTGGTTGTCTGTTCAATCAATCAAAGTATAATATGCTAATAATATGCTAAGGCCACTCAACCACTCGCTATGATGTGCACTGACCACCAGAGGGCAGACAGTTGACCGATCAACCAGTCACTATGACATGCACTGACCAGCAGGGGGCAGTGCTCCAACCAGTAGGTTAACTTGCTGCTGGGGTCCAGCTGATCAGGACTGAGCTAGATGGGCTGGCCATGCCCTGGATCCCTCCTGCAATCCCTCTCCAGCTGGCCAACCTCCTGTATCCCTCCCCAGCCCCGATCATGCACCGGTGGGGTCCCTCGGCTTGACCTGCACCCTCTCACAATCCTGGACCCCTGGGGGATGTTGGAGAGCTGGTTTCAGCCTGAACTCACAGGCCAGGCCGAGGGACCCCACTGGTGCACAGATTCATGCACCGGGCCTCTAGTTTAATTATAAGAAACACTGAATCCTTCTAACTGAGCACAAACAACACTAAGCCTGGTTTTATGATTATCGCTAATAATTTGAAAAGAGAAGGTATAGTAAAACTTGCTTATATTGAAATTGAACACACCAAAATTTAAGATATAATGAAATAATTTAAACATTTGAGTTTGTGAACTCTCATCTGACCAATACATTAGTATTCAATAATAATCAATAAGGTAAACTTCCAAATGCCCTTAATGCTTTCAATATTGAACTGAGTGGGGAAAATGTTCCCAGCATACAGGGATGTTCCTCTACCTTCACGTTTCCTGCTGTTTTCCTAACTACCCCAGGCTCTCTGAAGGCACTACTTGTATAAGCTAAAAGTTGACTGACATATACACAAACAAAAGGAAATCATAGCTTTCCATTTAAATATTTTGCATACCTTATCTACTCTTTTCTGAGCGGTCACTTTAAACCTTACTCTTACCAAAGCATTACTGGATCCACCCAATACAGGCTGCCTTGGTTAGTGTGAAGCATTGCACAGCCACCAAAAATGCTGAGCAGGTAGAAAAATCAATGAAAGGAAGCCAGCAGGCTCTCACACTGCCAAGAGCATGAGTCATTAATAGTGAGAGAATTCAAGGAGATGAAAGCAAAATCCTTCAATAAGGGCCCTTAGCTGCTCTGGTTTCTTTCTCTGTTTTATTCCACAGTGACATCAACCACAGTTTCTTTAGATCCTTAAACCATAGTCTCTTTGTATGCTGATGAATTAAGCTGTGCCTCTGTCGTGAGAGTTTACCTGCACATCAGCAGAATAACATCAAGCAGCAGGAGGCCCCCAATTATATTTATTGGAAATAAATTAGCAACAGCTTAAAAATGAATAATATCCTATTGAAAAATACCACAAGCATGGACTATCAGATCACATCATTGCAAAAGTAGGAAAAACTATAAATTATAAAAAATAATGAAATAGTATATCATTTTCATTTTGTTGCTAATATCCCAATTTGTTCATAAGTCCTCAATAGAGAAAACTACACATAAAATATGTACTTGTATTTTGTTTAATACATAAAATAATGTAAGATAATACATAAAAAATGGACCATTTGGGGGAAACAAAGCTCATGAAAAAGGGAAGGAACAGTTGTACTCTGAAGCTCCTGGTAGCTGAAGCAATGATAACAATATGAGAATTCCAAACTCACTGCATTCAGAGACTGCAAGCACTGCCTCGGTTCCTGACAATAATATCCCCGTTGCCATCCCCATACTTTTTATTTTAAACCCTGTGTGATGCAGATATAGTATCCTCTGAAATATCACTGCAACAAATAAAATCACACATGTTAGCTTTTATATAAATTCTGAAATACATGGCCTCAAAATAATCCAAACACTTGTTTGTTCTGACTACTAGACTGCAAATAAAGCCACTGTTTAGAATCAGAATCACTATGCTAGCTTAACTGAACACATAAATATCCCCTCTTTTTCAGTCATGTAACAAGTCCCTTTCCCTTTTTCATCAATACGCCTTGTCCTCTCCTCCTACTTGGTTTTCTCCTGAATCACTGCTTCTGCAGTAGTTGTTCTTTTGGATCTCAAATAAACACTTGTTGCCTCTCACATTTATATTATACATACACATATGCATGAATATATATATTTAGATGATATTGATTACTGTGACTATAAGTGGAAAGAATACACTTCATCCAAGGACAAGCTCTTTGCCAATGACTAATAAATCTTTGTAGGATGAGGCCTGGGTATGGGTTGGTGCCTAGAATATGGCGGAATGGAATAAAGGGAAATGTGTGTGGGCTGCATGCCTCTCCACCTGCTCTCACTGCTTTCGGAATTTCCTGTCATGTTGTACTCTCTCTCCAGTTTACATTCCTCACACTTGAAATTAAGAGCTTATTGAACTCTCATGTCAATCCTAAGAAATCAGAACATTTGGTAGCTCTTAATAGAGGCTCATAAATATTTGTGGATTACTTAATCAATGATTTGTCTCATGAGGGTAAAACCAGATAATACTGGCATGGAAAATTCATGACAAGAATACATTAGGAATGCCGTGAACAAAACCTTTTCCCCTTTTATTCCCAAACTAATTATATGGTGAGGGTCTCAAAGTATTTCAAAGTACTTATAAATTATTAGGAAATGTTATCTTTAATTTTTAAAAAGTAAACATGTATCTGGTTTGATTTAAGAAGATATTTTAAAATAATTAAAAATATTTTAGGAGCAGATACCAGGAGTGAAAGGAAACTTAATCACATTTGGGAAGGACATGGCCACTAGAGTGAATATAAGCACAGAATTAGGTTAATAGTGGGTCTTTTGTATAATTGTTGCAGAAGAAAATTGAAAAATAAACTTCCACAACTTCTTTACTTGGGACTGGCTTTATAATATATCTTCATATTATTGTACGACTATGTTGCCTTAATGGCTTAATTGTGAATACTAACATTCATCATTTACAGCTTTCTGAGCTGCAACATGAGAGAAATCAATGCACATGAAAAAGGAGAACCATAAAAAATGCAGTGAACACAAGCAATTAAAAACGCTGTGATAGATTGCCTTGTTCCCGCCTTGTCTTATCTTAGACCTATAAATAAACATGGTAGTGAATAGCCTTTTTTCTCTGCTTTTTTATCCAAGTAAAATGAAGTGAGAAGTTCACACCATACTTTAGGTGGATCCTGGCTTACTTTTGGACATTTGAGTGAGATTAACTACTTACCTTTCACATTGTGGCTCCTTTGAACTTGTTACTTCATTTGCAATAACCTTGAATATGCTTGTGTATATAGAACATTAGAACCTGAACAGAAATCAATAGGCCACTTGAGAAATTAAAGTAGGCAGGGAGTATGTATGACTTTAATATGAATAGAAAATGAATTTGGCTATGGATTTTCCCTGACAAGGAGCCTCCATGAGAACAGGAATGGTAATCAGTTTTGTTTACCACTGCATTCTCAGTGCCAGCACCGAATGTGGCATTTCAGAAACTCCGTAGATATACATTGAATTAGTTTTGAGAGCTGTCAGCACAATGAAGACTCTGGATCACCTGCAGGCCGGGGAAGTCGTCTGTGAGCAACCTCCTGGTACAAATAGAAGAGAATGCATTAGACACTTTTACAGAATACTGCTCTATGGGGAGCTTTAGAATGTAGAGAATAAATACACTCACTCTGATATGAAATGGAGCATTTTATTTGTAAGTCAATGGAAAATCAAAGAACGCAATGTGCAAAACAGAATATAATATGGAACAGCACAATAGTCTACCCTCCACTCACCTTCGCTCCTCAACCTCTTGGCCCTTCTTGACTCATTCACAAACCTTGTCAAATTTTACTCCTTGAAAATGCCATCCTTCAGAGAATTGCATACACTTCCCAATGTTCTTGAGTTTCTCTTGCCATCTCTACTTCAGCTGGCTGGTCACCACTGGGTTATTTTCGTAAGCCAGTTTATTCATCGTGTTCTCTCCCTAATAAAACCTCTTCGGAGCCTCCCCATTGCATTTTGTATAGCATTTTCCTTTTCTAGTACCATTAGATAATTACCTAATTCTATTGTATATTAATTTTCCAGATGGCTGTCACTATACCTTAACTGTAGCTTCTTAAACAGGAGCCACTGTTTGTTAGATATTTTATGGGCCTCACTAGACTTATTAAAGTATTTATCACTTATTACAGAATTGCTGTTCCATTATTATCTTGCCAAAAAGAATAAAATGGATAACTTATTCTAATGCATTTGTTTATATCATCCAAAAATAAGCTATACTGAAATTTCCTGAGATAGGCTGCATTACTTTTTTATTTCTCAGAGTGAAGAAAAAGAGAGCAAATTTCTCTGGGCCATAATGATTTGAGGGGAAGGGGGTTTAAAAACATCCTATATATAAAACCCTAATATGTAAATCGACCGAACTGTGGAATGACTGGTCACTATGACACACACTGACCACCAGGGGGTAGACACTCAATGCAGGAGCTGCCCCCTGGTGGTCAGTGCCCTCCCACATGGGGAGCACCACTCAGCCAGAAGCCGGGCTCATGGCTGGCCAGCACAGCGGCAGTGGCGGGAGCCTCTCTCATCTCCTAAGGACCCCTGGGGGGAGTGGGCCTAAGCCGGCAGGTGGACATCCCCCAAAAGGTCCCAGATTGGAGACAGTGCAGGTCGGGCTGAGTGACACCCTCCTCCCCTGTGCACAAATTGCATGCACTGGGCCACTAGTACATACAGAATTATCTATGACTTAATTATCTTATCTATATATTAGCTTAATCACTGTCTTATATGTTATCTTCAAAATTGACTGTAGTCCTTCTAGAAAAATTATTGGACTGTTTTCTATCAATGGGTACCCAAATTATCCAATTTATACTCGTGATTATCCACAACAAGCCACTTCTTGGTCCTTTTCCTCTCAGCTAGGTTGCATGGTTGTCCTTAATGGCCACCATATGTGTTCCATGTCCCAGGACTGAGGTCACTTGTCGGAATCATGGATGTGTCCTTGCAGCTGAGCTGCATAGAGATCAATTCTCTTGGCCATTGTGGTTTCCCCTTTGAAATCTTTATCATGTCACAGCAATTTTGGCTCCAGGTGGAACCCACTAGAAGAGATGACATCTTCTTACCTGCTCTCTCCACCTTTTTCAAACGTCCCCTTCCCCCCATTTGTAGCCCACATGCAGACATCTCTGGCTTCAGATCTTTAATTAAATTCCCCCCAGGAAGTTGTCAAAATGCAAAGTCCTGAGTTCTACCAAGATGATTTTGGTGTAGGTATTCCACGGTTTATACAAAACAAATCTAAATTAAAAAAGCAATAACAACTTAGCGTAACTAGACTTGTTAATTGACCTTACAATATGTCATTTAAAAATATACCTTTCCCTAGCCTAGTCAATCCAGAATCCCATTATATCATGCTGTGGTGTTCATCTCATGTTCCGTTAATGAAACCACATAATCATTGACTTATATTCTAAGAGAATATAAGTGTTGAACATGTCACTAAACAAATGCAAAAGTAAAATTTTTAAAGATTGGTGACATTAAGACTTTTAGAACTCTATGTGTTTGACCTTGATTACTTTAGTGTCAGCAAAAATATATATATTTTTATGTTAATCATGCTCCTAGAAAATTTCAAAAGAAATACACAAATAAAAACTTTGAGGGATTCTTAGAGCACAATCTGTGGTAGGATAGCTCTTTTTTTCTAACATTACTTTGTAGCATTACCCGGTGCCAATAGGTATATTTTAAAGGTACTTTAATTGTGGTAGTTTATAATAATTTAAGGAGATAAAGCAACTTATTAAACTTTGACACAGTTATTAACCAGAATCAAATATTTTTTTTTTAAAAAACAATGCATTGATTACTTCACCAAGAGTAAGGAACATGCAGCTACAGAAAATATAATTAAAACTAGATAGAATTATTGATAGCAGCTGGAATTTGTTCTGTTTTTCACTATGAATCATTAGATCTTATATTTTACATTCCTCATATCCCAATTCCAATAGCCACATTTTTAGAAAAGCCCATACTTAGTATTTGTTGCTTAAGGAAGTCATTTAAGAGAACTTTGTCTTAATTTAGAAAAACCACTTATTCTAACCAACACTGTTCAACAACCTGATAAGCATTCTTACTCTCAATATACTTAAAATATTGATCTTTCTACACATACCAAAAAGCAAATGTTCACCCCAAAACATGCATTTTAGATAGACTCTTCTAGAGAAGATTTCTCTAGATTTAGCTTGCTTCAGAGTATTACCCAACTTCAGAGGTTGTTTCCATTGATTATTTTTTTTATATATATGGCCACATTATCTTGTTTCTGAATCTCTTAAAGTTTTGGGGTAAAATGGGATATTTTAAATTTTTTATTTATTGATTGATTGTAGAGAGAGAGAAAAGAAAGGAGAGAGAGAAGCACTGGTTTTTTATTTCACTTCTTTATACTTTTCTTGTATTTGCCCTGATCCCATGGCTAGAAATCAAACCAGAAACCTTGACATACCAGGAAGATGTTCCAATCAACTGAGCCACGTGGGAAGGGCAAAATAATAATAATAATAATTATTATTATTATTATTATTATTATTATTATTATTATATATCATAACATAATTGGAAGGCCTTGTCTGGAAACAATACCCAACCCCTGGAATTTGCTGTTTTTGTTGGTGTTGCTTATTATTGGTTCAGTGACTCTGTTGAACTAATTCTGTACATTTTATGGTGTGTAGCCTCTAAAGTTTCTGCTCAGTTAGCTCAGTGATTTTAATTAGCATCAGGAGACACTGAATAAATTAGTATGCAGAACACAGTCTTCATCCAACTACAATCATTCTGCATCCAATTTTAATTGGATAGATATTTAATTGGATAGATAACTGGGTAGATATTTCCTTAAATTCCCCTATGCAATGCCTTCACCTTTTTCCAAGAGGCCTTGGTGGATGCAACTCTAATGGCTCAGCCTTCATTTCCATTGGGCACAGAGCGTGGGTATCAGCCAGAAGTAAGACAGTAGGACCTTCCAAGATCTTCCTGGTCATGCACGCAGCCCTGCTCATGAGCACTGCTGGCTAGATCTTCAAGAACATGCTGGAGCCTGTCAAGCCCCATATGGACATTTTTCTCCCCATATTTTCCTTTTCAGGTATTGATCATCCTTGGGTTTGCTCCAACCAGCATTGAGGTCACAGTCACCACTGTCACTACAAAGCCCTGGGGAAGGTCTTTCCTCGGTGAAAAGATTTGGTCAGGCAATAATCAAGACCAGCCCTGTGAGTAGAGATTTTCATGCGAGTCAAAAGGCAGATCAAATTGTGACAAATTTCCAGGAATGGAACATTTTGTGTTGTTCCAAACCTGCCTGGCCCCTCCCGAGGTTGCTGGCTGCTGATGTTCCCCGGGACTTTGGAGCTGATTAAGGGTAAGGCATTAAATATTTCAAGCTCTCTGTTCTACTGAATGAATTTTGAATGAACTTTCTTCCTCTTTCTGCAAGCACTTAGTTAATATACAGAGTTCTGAAAATGTTGATTTTTAAAAGCTTTCTGTTGTCTTTTGTGTTTGTTTTGTTGATTGGCTGGTTTTTGTTTGTTTGTTGTTAATCTTCACAAAAGGAGATAGATATAGATATAGATATATAGATATAGACATAGACATAGACATATATAGATATACTAGAGGCCCGGTGCACAAAATTCGTGCACTGCGGTGTGTGTTCCTCAGCCCAGCCTACACCCTGTCCAATATGGGACCCCTCTAGGGATGTCCGACTGCCCGTTTAGGCCCAATCCTACATGATTTAGGCCCAATGCCTTCTTGATTGCCCCTAACCGGTAGGATCAGACCTAAATGGACAGTCAGACATCCCTCTCACAATCCAGGACTGCTGGCTCCCAATTGCTCACCTGCCTACCTTCCTGATTGCCCCTAACCACTTCTGCCTGCCAGCCTGATCACCCCCTAACCACTACCCTGCCAGCATGATTGATGCCTAACTGCACCCCTGCCAGCCTATTTGCCCCTAACTGACCTCCCCTGCAGGCCTGGGTCATCCCCAACTGCCCTTCCCAGCAGGCCCAGTCGCCCCCAACTTCCCTCCTTGGCCAGCCTGGTCACCCCTAACTGCCCTATCCTGCAGGCTTGATTGCTCCCAACTGCCCTCCCTTGCAGGCCATCTTGTGGTGGCATCTTGTGTCCACATGGGGGCAGGATCTTTGACCATATGGGGGCAGCCATCATGTGTGTTGGAGTGATGGTCAATTTGCATATACTCTGATTAGATAGGATAGAGGCCTGGTGCATGGGTGGGGGCCAGCTGGATTGCCCTGAAGGGTGTCCCAGATCATGGTGGGGGTTCCCTTGGAGTGCGGGGCGGCCTGGGTGAGGGGCCTGTGTTGGTTTGCAGGCTGGCCACACCCCCCAGCGACCCAAGTGGAGGCCCTGGTATCTGGTATTTATTTATCTTCTATAATTGAAACTTTGTAGCCTTGAGGGGAGGCCTTGGCCAGCCAGGGTGTGTGGAAAGCTTGGCTTCCTCCATTGCCAGGAAACCCAAGCCTCCTGTTCACTCCGTGGCTGCTGCCATTTTTGTTGGAATTTATTTATCTTCTATAATTAAAACTTTGTAGCCTTGAGTAGAGTCCTGGACTGGCCAGGGTGTGTGGAAAGCTTGGCTTCCTCCATCAATGGGGGCAACCCAAGCCTCCTGTTCACTCCATGGCCACAGTCATCTTGATTGGGTTAATTTGCATACTCACTCCTGATTGCCTGGTGGGTGTGACTTGTTGGTGTAGCAGAGTGATGGTTAATTTGCATAGTACTCTTTTATTAGATAGGATATTAGAAGCCTGGTTCATGAATTCATGCATGGGTGGGGCCCGACCAGCCTGGCCAGAGGGAGGGGGCATGGGCAGTTGGCCGGCCTGCCTGCTGGTTGAACTCTTGGTAGAGGGGACAATTTGTATATTAGCCTTTTATTATATAAGATATCCACTGAGTGGCCAGATTATTATGCTTTTAGAGATCATAATAATCTGGCCACTCAGCCTCTCTCTCTCTCTCTCTCTCTCTCTCTCTCTCTCTCTCTCTCTCTCTCTATATATATATATATATATATATATATATATATATATATTTTTTTTTTTTTTTTTTTTTTTTTTTTTTAGAGAGAGAGAGAGTGGATGGGAGAGAGGTAGGGAGCCCCTGACTGGGAATTGAACCACCATCTTTAGGTGGGCAGCCTGACACTCTTACCACTGAGCAACACCAGTGAGGGCTTTCTGGTGTCTTTTCTATTTTATAGGAGAGAGGATTTTAGGAGGTCGTTTCTACTTCATGTGGAAATGCTTCTGTATTTATTATTCTTTCTGACTTCTGTGCTTTATCTTTACTGAATAGTAACAGGAGCTACAGGAGCAGATTTTAATTAGCATGAGGAGACCCTGAAGACTTTAGTATGCAGAACATAGGCTTCATCCAACTTCAATCATCCTGCCTCCAATTTTAATTCATGAGAAAAATAGTAAAAGGTATGGACACCAGACATTGAGCTAAGTCTGATGAGAAGCTATGATATTGAAGAAAAAGAAAAGGTTCATGGAGCTACAGGGAACATCTTATCAAAATAATTTTTTTTTCAGACAGAAATGGTTAATTGATAGTAGTTCAAAGAGGCCAAAAGTACTCTGAACATGCACGCCAATCTCATTTTCTTCTAACAACTTTTTCTTTGGCCAAAGTTTATGATCATGAGCGTCAACATTTTGAGAAGCTAACATCCTGCACTGATTCTGGTTCTGTTTGCTGACTCTCTAACAGGCTGCCCTTATTCCTGCCCCACCCACCCAACAGAACAGCACATGGCAGCCACTTCCTCTTCCCCACTCCTCTAATTCATAACCTCTTTAAAATACACTTTCTCCCTTCGATGAGAAAGAAAAGTAACCAGACTCGTGCACTGACTCTGCTACTTTAACAGTTAATGCCCCAACTGATGATCAAGACCAAGAAAGAGCCAAACATCAGTAGAAGAGCTTCTATCTCTACTCACATATGCAGGGATGCACTAGGACTCTAGAGGTGATGTCTCATTTAACTACCACAACTGTATGCATTGCTCTAAATTTCCCCAGGCTGCAGCTGAGGCACTGAAACTCAAGATTTTTCAGCTAATAAGAGAAGAAAAACAAAACCACGTTGCATGAATCTATCCGATGCTCTTACTCAGGGATTCCCCTTTGACTGCTTCCTTTCTTCCCAGAACACCTGCTCCTCTCCACCAGCCACATAGCCCTCTACTCATCCACAGGGAAGGGGAAATTTAACAGGCTGAATTTTTAAGCAGCTGGTTTCCACAATCAGTAATACAAGTGTCAGCAGGTTGTATAGCCTTCCATTGGCATTCTTTTCTTTCATACAGAGTAGATTGCCTGGAGAGTGTAATGCCCCAATGTGTGGAACACTGAAGGAAGCTGAGTCTCCTTGATTTCTGAAAATACCTTCTATTTTCCAGTTGTTTCTTAACACCTGTGGTTCCGAACATTTCTCTAGGAGCCCTGGATAGAATCGTAACTGTCATCTCAAAGCAGTGTGGGACGCAGTTGCCCCATCATACTTCTCGGCTATGTCTAAACTAAACCCAGGTACATTTCTTCCAAATAAGACATCCTATCACAGGAGAATGGTGCAAAACAGAAGGAATATGAGCCCTTGGTTATTTATATTTACCAAAAATAATATAGACACAAAATGTGCATGTATGATTTAAACATATTTATTTAATTTAATAATTATGTATGTTATAATATAAGATATATATTTGGTTTATATTCACATGTTTATATTTTATGTTGTATTTCTATTTTGGTTATTAAAGTTAAAGTTACCTACATTTATTAGAAAGTGAAAATGGAATTGCTGTAGGCAGGCGAGCAGTTGGGAGCTAGCAGTCCCGGATTGTGAGGGGTCCCAGATTGGAGAGGTGCAGGCTGGGCTGAGGGACACCTCCCCCCGCCCCAAGTGCACAAATTTCATGCACCGGGCCTCTAGTGTTAAATATAAATTTACATGTTAATTTAAAAAGTTAATAAAGAAAACAACAACAATATGCTCCTCTCCCTCTCCCTTTGCACAGCATGAAGCCCTTGGAACAATGAGATTCTGATCATCATCAATAACATCCAGAACAAAGCCTGAGGTCTATTGTCCACAGAGATAGAGTTTCAACCAAACTAAAAGTAACATCTAGGCCTCAGTTGTGTTTCATTTCCAGACCAAGAAAAGCAGTGAAACCAGATCAAGCAACACCATGGCTGACATCAGGACCAGATGCAATGACAAATGACCCCTACCGAACACTGGCCAATCAATAGAGACCACTATTCTAACTCCCTTAGTCACCATGACTAATGATTTCCCTCTATATAACCTATGCCCTGGAAGCCATCCAGGAGCCAGATCTTAGAGATGTTAGTTGACCTATGTCTCCAAGTGTGGGTCCTTTCCTAAAACTAAACCCTTACTGTCTTTGCTGAAAACTCCCATTCCTGTCTTATCAGGCTAAGATGTGTACAGTCACAGAGACCTCTTCAATGCTGTAACAGAACTTCTTTGGAATATTGGCTGGAAATTCATTGCACATACATATATGCTTTAGGTCTGTCAGGATTTTCTCCTCTGGTCAATTGATCTATTAATTATTCCTAAACTTTAGGTCCTTGCCAAAAGGTATTATGGCCCCATTAAGGAGGAAAAAGGAGAGTTATGCAAGCAATATGGGACTGGATAGTTCTGTCATATTTCTAAGAACTCTACCAATTTAAATAATAGTTTCTCTATATATCTATGTTCTATTTTATGCCAATAAAATGTAATGTCACTTTTGTTTTTAACTTCAGCTAGGTATTTGTGTGAAAGCTTTCTGGATTTTTTCTTATTCAGTAGCATTCTTTTTTATTTTTTAACTAGAGGCCCAGTGCAGAAAATTCATGCACGGGGGAGGGCCGTGTCCCTCAACCCAGCCTGCACCCTCTCCAATCTGGCGCCAAAATGTTCCAGCTGGAACCCTCAAAGGATATCCAACTGCCCATTTAGGCCCAGTCGGACATCCCTCTCACAATCCAGGACTGCTGGCTCCCAACTACTTGCCTGCCTGCCTTCCTGATTGCCCCGAATTGCTTCTGCCTGCCAGCATGATCACCTCCTAACCACTCCCCTGACAGCCTGATTGCCCCTAACTGCCCCTCCCCTACCAGCTTGGTCATCCCTAAATGCCCTCCCCTGCAGGCCTGGTCCCTCCCAACTACCCTCCCCTGTTGGACATCTTATGATGACCATCTTGTGTCCACATGAGGGCAGGATCTTGGACCGCATAGGGGCAGCCATCTTGTGTGTTGGAGTGATGGTCAATCTGCATATTACTCTTTTATTTGATAGGATAGAGGCCTGGTGCACAGGCGGGGGCTGGCTAATTTGCCCTGAAGGGTGTCACAGATCATGGTGGGGGTTCCCTAGGGGCATGGGGCGGCCTGGGCGAGGGGTCTGTGGGGGTTTGCAGGCTGGCCACACCCACCGGTGACCCAAGCAGAGGCCCTGGTATCTGGTATTTATTTTTCTTCTATAATTGAAACTTTGTAGCCTTGAGAGGAGGCCAGGGCCAGCCAGGAAGTTTGGCTTTCTCCATCGCCAGGGAAACACAAGCTTCCTGTTTGCTCTGTGGCCACAGCCACTTTTGTTGGGATTTATTTATCTTCTTTAATTGAAACTTTGTTGCCTTGAGCTGAGGCCTGGGACAACCAGGGTGTGCAGGAAGCTTGGCTTCCTCCATTGCCAGGGAAACCCAAGCCTCCTGCTTGCTCTGTGGCCGCAGCCATCTTGGTTGGGTTAATTTGCATACTCTCTCCTGATTGGTTGGTCGGCATGGCTTATGGGTGTAGCAGAGGTATGGTCAACTTGCATATTCCTCTTTTATTAGATAGGATTTATTTCAGAGAGGAAGGGAGAGGAAGAGAGAGATAGAAACGTCAATGATGACAGAGAATCATTGATCGGCTGTCTCCTGCACACCCCTACTGGGAATCGAGCCCGCAACCTGGGCATTTGCCCTTGACTGGAATCAAACCTGGAACCCTTCAGTCCACAGGCTGAGGCTCTATCCACTGAACCAAACCAGCTAGTGCATTCAGTAGCATTCTGTTATATTTTTCTACAGAAACTTTTTTTCAATTTAGTTTGGCTCTAAGACCATTGTATTCTTGTCTTACATGAGTTAAATATCTTTCTCCACTGTGTTTCCTATATTATTTAACAACTGTAAACACATGGCTATGTGTTACACACTTTGTTTGATAATGGTATTGAACCCATATCTTTATAGTATTAATTAGATCTTAAAATATTATTTGTCCCTGCTTTTCAACCCACTGACCTATTTTACTTTTATTTCAACTTCCTTTCTTAAGGCTAAATTTTCACCTAAATTACTAGAACCTGCTGCAGAAAATATAATTTGCTTACAGATATTTTGGCCACTTGGGTAGAAATTGGAAGCCCACAATTATTAAAAATTACTAATCAGTACAGATACATCCACTAAATTGGCCCCAGTGTCAGAGTCTGAAGATCTGGTTTAAATCCCAATTGCAACAATGTTGTGTTATATAATTTCATAAAAAAAATTAATTTAACTCATTGAATTGTAGCTTCTGTCAACTGTAAAACGGGGATACTATGGGAAATATGTACTCCCCCTACTTGGCGTTACCTTGAGCATCAGATGGTGTGATATGTAACTAGATAACACTTCAAATTGTTCCTCTCCAGGAAGGCACTTATCACAAGGCCTGGTGATTACCTTCTAACTCATCCTTCTCTCCCTTCTAAAGCCTTTTCTCCTTGAAGGAAAGATAAATGAATGAAAATGCAAATTATAAAATCCAGAGCCAATAAGAATATTATACTATGAAAAATTAAAAAGATTTTTACCACTTGCTGGGGATTTAACATCTTGTTGTTTCTTGCATAAATTTAGAAACAATTTATATAAACACAACTCTGGTTTCTTTTGCTTGTTATTTTTTTAAATATAAAATGGCAAAGATTTGAAGAGAGAGCATATGATTATAAAAACTTTTCTATGTAGACAATGGAACATATACATGTATTACAGAATATGTTCTAAGTACTTAGTAATGGAATGCAATGTTCTAAACTTTACCATTTTGTTGTTGTCCTTATTAACTTTTTTAAATTAAAATTGTAATTTTATATTTAACATTAGAGGCCCGGTGCACGAAATTTGTGCACAGGAGCGCGGGTTGTCCCTTAGCCCAGGCTGCGCCTCTCCAATCTGGGACCCCTCGCAATCTGGGACTGCTAGCTCTCAACTGCTCGCCTGCCTGCGTGCCTGACTGCCCCTACCTGCTTCTGCCTGCCAGCCTGATTTCTCCCTAACACTCCCCTGCAAGCCTGATCGAACCTAACTGCTCCGCTGCGCGCCCGAAAGCCCCCAACTGCCCTCCCCTGCCAGCCAGGTTGCCCCCAACTGTCCTCCCCTGCTGACCCAATCGCCCCCAACTGCCCTCCTCTGCCGGCCATCTTGAGGCTGCCATCTTGTGACCACATGAGGTGTCCATCTTGTGAGAGGGCGTTATGGTCAATTTGCATAGTACCTCTTTATTATATAGGATGTTTTATAAATATTAACTCAATTGCCCCTTTATAATTTTGACAACAAAATATGAATACTATAATTCTCATCATTACAATTGAAGATATTAGGGCAAAAAAAGGAATTTTGTCATTTTCAGTAGCAGAGATGGAGTCATTTCTGTTTTCTTGGTTAAAAATGTTATTTCTGTTTTTGTGTTTTATAAGTATGTTGACTTTGTTGCCAAATATTAATTGAGCATAATGGGTTGGGTCCATTTCTGCATTCTCCTCCGTTCTACTCATCTATATGCCTGTCTTTGTGCCAGTACCAGGTTGTTTTGAGCACAGTGGCTTTGTAATATAATTTGATATCTGGTACTATGATTCCTCCAACTCTGTTTTTCTTTCTCAAAATTGTTATTCTGGGTCTTTTTTGGTTCCATATACATTTTTGGAGTAGTTGTTCTAGATCTGTGAAATATGCTGTTGGTATTTAAATAGGGATTGCATTGAATATATAGGTTGCTTTGGAAGTATGGACATTTGAATGATATTTATTCTACCAATCAATGAGCATGGTATATTATTTCACTTGTTTATATCTTCTTCGATATTTTTGCAATGAAATATCGAAGAAGATATTTTATTGTAATTTATTGATATTTTATTGTAATTGTCCTGTAATTTTCTGAGTACAGGATTTTTACCTCCTTGGTTAAATTTATACCTAAGTATGTTAAATTTTTGTTTGAATGGTAACTAGGATTTGTTTGTTTATTCCTCTTCCTGAGAGTTCATTATTGGTGTATAAAAATGACAATGACTTCTGGGTGTTAATTTTTGTATTATGCCACATTGCTGAATTCATTTATTAAATCTAGTAGGGTGTGTGTGTGTGTGTGTGTGTCTGTAGTCTTTAGTGTTTTCTATGTACAATATCATGTCATCTGTGAATAATGAGAGTTTTACTTCCTACTTTCCATTTTTTCTTGTCTGATTGCTGTGGCTAGTACTTCCAGCACTATCCTATCTAATAAAGGAGTAATATGCAAATTAACCATCACTCCACTACACCCACAAGCCATGCCCACCAGCCAATCAAGAGCGAGTATGCAAATTAACCCTACCAAGATGGCTGCGGCCATGGAGAGAGCAGAAGAGAGGCTTGGGTTTCCCCAACGATGGAGGAAGCCAAGCTTTCTACACACTCTGGCCAGCCCAGGGCTCCACTTAAGGCTACAAAGTTTCAATTATAGAAGATAAATTAATCCCAACAAAAATGGCAGCAGCCATGGAGCTGGAGAGAGCAGGAAGCTAGGGTTGCTCCTGGTGATGGAGGAAGCCAAGCTTCTGCAGCCCTGGCCTGCTTTGGCCTCCACTTAAGGCTACAAAGTTTCAAGGCTTGGCTCCACTCCAGGTTACAAAGTTTCAATTGTAGAAGATAAATAAATACCAGATACCAGGGCCTCTGCTTAGGTCACCAGGGGCATGGCCAGCCTGCAAACCACCGCAGGCCCCTCA
This sequence comes from Corynorhinus townsendii, assembly GCA_026230045.1. NCBI lineage: Eukaryota > Metazoa > Chordata > Mammalia > Chiroptera > Vespertilionidae > Corynorhinus > Corynorhinus townsendii. The sequence continues at coordinate 5,079,579 of JAPDVU010000010.1, read as the reverse complement.
TCCAGGCTTCCCCACTCCCCAAGGGAACACCCACCCTGATCCGGTACACCCTTCAGGGAAAACTAGCTGGCCCCCACCTGTGCCCCAGGCCTCTATCCTATCTAATAAAAGAGTAATATGCAAATTGACCATCACTCCAACACAAAAGATGGCTGCCCCCATGGGGTCAAAGATCCTGCCCCCATGTGGACACAAGATGGCCACCACAAGATGGCCAGCAGGGGAGGGCAGTTGGGAGGGACCAGGCCTGCAAGGGAGGGCAGTTGGGGGCAAACAAGCCTGCAGGGGAGGGCAGTTAGGGGTGACCAGGATGGCAGGGGAGGGCAGTTGGGGGCTTTCAGTCTGGCAGCAGAGCAGTTAGGTGTTGATCAGGCTTGCAGGGCAGGTCTCAACCCATTCTTCGCTCTCCCGCCTGGCTCCTCTTGCTGTGGCCCCTGGTCTCCTGTCTGCTGGCAGCCTCACTCCCACCACCGCCGCTCCCATGAGCTGATGGTGCCAGCCCCACTCACACCTGCTGATGGCATGGAGCAATTGGAGCTGGCGCCATCAGTGGGTGCAAGTGGCAGCTGCTGCCCCGATCGCCCCTAAGGGGCAGGGGGAGATGGAGAAACCTTCAGGGGTGATAGAGGCCACCAGCCACTGCTCACACCCATCCACAGTGCTGAGCGATTGGGACTGGCACCTGGCACCAACAGCATGTGTGAGCAGGACCATCGCCTACAGCAGGTGCAAGCGGTGGCTGCTGACCTCAATTGCCCCTCAAGAGCAGGAGGAGGTAGAGAAGCCCTGAGGGGCGATTTTGGCTGGAAGCTACCGCTTGCACCTATAGACAGCAACCAAGCAATCATGGCTGGTGCCAGGTACCAACAGTGGGTGCGAGTGCTGAGCAGAACCATAGCACACAGGAACAAAAAATTTTCAGTAACAGCCAGAGGCTCACCCCAATGACAGTGACCAGTGCCCTGCCTTTGTCTGGTGCCCCCAATCACCTGCTCCACCATTTGCCGCAGCCGATGCCTGCCATGTTCCACTCGCACATTGTAGTGACCGGGGGTTTGGTTGTTCAGTTGTTCTGCCTTTCAGTCTATTTGCATATTAGGGTTTTATATAGAGAGATATGCATAGGCCATGGACACTGATAATGGAATGGTGAAGTCCTGGGAGAGGTGGGTACAAGTTGGAGGGGTTCAATGGGAAAAACACACAAACAAACAAAAGGGACATCTGGAACTCTTTCAACAGCAAAGATAAACTTTAAAAAATTAGTAACTAAAAGTTGGTTGAAATAGCTTATTGCTTAGAATATATGGTAAGGTATTATTATTAAACTAGTGGCCCAGTGCATGAAATTCGTGCACAGAAGGGGGTTCCCTCAGCCCAGCCTGCACCCCCTCTAATCGGGGACCCCTTTGGGGATGTCTGACTGCTGGTTTAGGCCCAGGGATCAGGGACCACTCTCTCAATCTGGGACCACTGGCTCCTAACCACTCACCGGCCTGCCTGCATGATCACCCCTAACCCCTCTGCCTGCCTGACCACCCCTAACCACCTCTCCCTGCCTGTCTGATCGCCTCTAACTGCTCCCCTATTAGCCTGATCGCCCCTAACTGCTTCCCTGCTGGCCTTATTGCCCCTAACTCCCTCAGCCTTTGCCTGCACCGGGCTTCCCTCCCTCTGGCCAGCCACAGACACCCAGGACCCAGGCCGGCATCACCCAGGCCGGCTTCAGCCACAGGGGACCGTGGGCAGGCAGCTTCAACCAGGCTGCAGCCGCAGGCACCCGTGATCAAAGGGTGTGCAGCTTGTCCCTCTCCTAGGCCACAGACGCAGCCCCAGCTGCTGGCGCCCAGGACTACAGGGCAGGCGCCTTGTCCCTCACCTGGGCTAGAGGTGCAGGCACAGCTGCTGGCACCCGGGATCCTGGAGCAGGTGGCTTGTCCCTCTCTGGGGCTGCAGCCTGGCTGGTCCCTATTCCTCTCTCCCCAGTGTTGAGTGTCTGAGCCATTATGACATGATGGCATGAGGACGTGGTGACTATTTGCATATTAGCTCTTTATTATATAGGATTTTAACTTGTCACAGTTTACCTTCAAGTGGATATATTTTTAAAAATATATTTTATTGATTTTTTTACAAAGAGGAAGGGAGAGGGATAGAGAATTAGAAACATCGATGAGCGAGAAACATCAATCAGCTGCCTCCTGCACACCCCCTACTGGGGATGTGCCCGTAACCAAGGTACATACCCTTGACCGGAATTGAACCTGGGACCCTTGAGTCTGCAGGCCAACGCTTGATCCACTGAGCCAAACCGGTGAGGGTCAAGTGGATATTATACCATTTCCCATCTTGTATAGAAACTTCACTGTAACAAAATTTCATTTTTCCGGGGCAATCTTTGTGCTATTGTTGTCATGTATTTTACTTTCACAGATGTTATAAAACTGACATTACATTATTATTTGTTTAAATAGTTAATTATCTTTAAATATATTTAAATAATAAGAAACTTCTCTTATATTTCTTCCTATGCATTTACTGTCTGTGGTGTTTTCCATTTCTTGGCATAGATCGTTATTTGTATCTGGCAAAATTTTATTTCTGCTTGCAGGACTTCTTTTAACATTTCCTACACTATGAATCTGCTGGTAATAAAAAAAAATTCAATCTTTTATATATTATATATGAAAATATATTTTAACTATTTTTAAAAATATTTTCATTCAGTCTAGAATTATAAATTGAGAGGATTCCCCCCCCCCTTGTGAGTACTGTAATGATGTTGCTCTACTATCTTCTTCCTCACACTGTTTCTGATGAGAAGTCTTTTGTAATCCTTATGTTTATTCCTGTGTATAGTGTGTCGCTTTTCTTCTACTTAAGAGATTTTTCTTTTCATCATTGGTGTTGAGCAATGTGATTTTTATGTGTCTTGATGTAGCTTTCTTTATGTCCTGTGCTTGCTATTCACTGAGCTTCTTTGATCTGTGGGTTTATATTGTTTACTATATTTTGCTGAATTTGGAAATGTTTGAATCATTCTCTCTTCAGATGACTATATATAAGTTCGGGTCTCTAGAGGGGGCTGGAGAGGCAGAGCAGTGAACCAAACCATAGGGTCAGGACCTCGGCAGGCAATTGAGTGCGGGCAGGGCCAGCAGGGCCATCCCTGCAGTGGCCAGTCCATGACCAGCTGCCTGAGCTGGCTCGTTCCTGGCTGGGGGGTCTCATGCATCTGGTCCGTGCTGCCCCGCAGTGCGGTGCCCGTCAGGGCTGTGCTTAGCTTACGGGGAAGGCAGGGCCTGGAGAGTCAGAGCTTTGATCCCACACAGTAACCAGATCCCGGCACTGGGAATGCATGCGGCCAGTTCTCTGCACCCTGAGTTACCCCACTGTTGCGTCCCCGGAGCAGTCATGGTGCCTTCTTCCATCACGGTCCCTTAACCTAGCAGCAATGGCAGTGTGCTGTCATAGGTTTGGGTGAACGGAACATGGAAGACCCGTGGGTGACAGCAGGTGCCAGGTGCTGGCTGGAGAGGCGGTCATGTGGTTTGCATGAAAAGCTCACAGTCACAGCTTTAGAAGCCTCTTTCTTAGTTTCTCAGAGAGCTCGATGGTGAGGAAATGCAGGTCTCATCCTGCGTTGCGGTTTCGGTGCGAAACCTCACCTTTGGGGGTGTCAGAGAGGTTGGCTGGGAGCGCCTGCGGCAGAGAGACACCCTTCTCCCATAACCTCTTCACAGGCGGGCTGGTCGCTGGATACGTGGGAACTGCTCAGCGGATCCCTGCTGTTCCACAGAGTTCTCTGAGCAGCCCTCCGTCTTCCCTGGGAAGAACGGTGTGTGCTTGTGCACAGTCACTACCCAGTCCCGGGGCCGCCCCGGGTGTGTTCTCCTGATGGGTTCGCAGAGGTCGGACAATTGTTGTCCAGGATTCCCTTGTTTAACAAAGACAGTTAAGTTCCCAGTGAGGCCCCTGGTTAGAAAGGGAGGGGATGGGGAGAGGAGGAGGAGGAGCTGCCTCTTCCCCCCTCTGCCCCCCCTCCCCCACAGGAAGACACGGAGCCTGAGGCATGATCTCCAGCCCACTCACCTGCCTGGGAAGGCTGCTTCCAGAGAGACCATGAACACCAGGCTCTGCTCCTGTGTCCTGGTGGGTCTGAAAAGCAGGAGGCAGAGCCATGCTCTCACCTGGGCCTCGGGGCAGTGGCCTCCTGGTTCTCGGCAGAGATGGTGGCCCTGGGGTCTGACCACTCCTCAGTGGTTGGAACCACGTGTAGGAGCCACCGGCTTAGGTGTGACCCTGGGAGGCAGATACAGCAGGCAAACCATTGGATATTGTTGCCCAGGGGATGACACCAGCATCCTGCCCCGCACCTGGCCACTCCACGCCTGCGCGTGTGCAAGCTGCCCACAGGCCCACCATCTTTGTTGGGTTAATTTGCATACAGACTCCTGATTGGCTTTGGGCGTCACAGAGGTACAGTCAATTTACATGTTTGTCTATTATTAGGTAAGATGTGATGTTAATGAAGTCATTGTCTAATTTAATTTTAGATTAAGTAGTGAATGAATAAAGTTAGTAACACTGTAATCACTTATTTTCCCATTTGATTTGGACCAGTACTGGAAGAAATAATCCTGGGAAGAGTTTCTGTCACTCAAAATAGTGTTACATCAGTTTTGAGTAGCAAGGAATATCTTGTTTTATTGAAAATTGTAACTTTAACAAAAGTAGGTGGTCACTATATTTTCACACAGACCTTAGATGGTAGATGTGAATAATAATAAAGGAACAATTGTATGGAGACACAGCAAGTAAATCATCTTTCTGGCATCTCATTTATCAAATACTCATTGAATATATTTTGTACCAAACACTGTGCTAGACAGTAGAGCTCAAAGGTGAACACAAGTATTCTGAGAGCATCTCACGGATGCTGATAATTTAATGAATTTCGGAGGTAGGGTGAGCAAACTCAGCTTATTGCCAAAAAGAGCTAGCTAGATATTAACAAAAGAGAAGGAAGAGAACTGGCTAAGCCTGATTAAATCAGGAAACTAGTTTCACAGACATTCCCAGCAATAGCTGGCAGGAGAGACTGGCTTTCCAACCACCCAGAGCACAACCACCAGCTCTCCTGGCTTAGTGAGAAGGGAGAAATGGTTAAGGGAGAAGTTTCTTTACTGAGTGCATGTGCTGTAGGAGCCAAAATAGTGGCCACGAAAGGGAGGAGGCAGATCTGGGGGAAAGAACAGGTAGGATAGGGACACAAGCCCAGGAAATGTCAGGAAAGAGATTGAGTAGTTTGAAAGAAAGCTTGCTCTCTCCCAAGCCCAGGGATATATAGGGATGCTCTACACAGGCCTGGTCTCTCTAGCAGCCACGTGGGCTGAAGTGCAGTCACTGCCGGCTGGACAGGATCAGAGACGGAACTGGTCTACCGGGCCTTGGGGCCAGGCTACCAGCACCACAGCTCTGGACCGTGTTGACCCTCCTGTGCCTGGGGGCTCAAGTGTGGGCCCGCTGACCCAGAACCTGGGCTTGATCTTCAGTGAGATGGAGCTGAACCACTTGGTTGAGGATGAGGCATGGGGTGTGGTGTACCTGGAGACAGAGAATGCTCCTATCAGCGTACAGGGGAAGTGTCTCCTCAGGTCTGACAGCCTTTTCAAGAGCACTCTAATAAATCTTGCCACTATCACTCAAAATCCTCCTACAAGTGTGTCCCTGAATTTCCTTTCCTGCAACACCAGGGAAGAACCTACTTCCACACTGGTCTTCCTCTGGTAAAAAGCTGAAATTGTGTGTAGAAAGTTTGCATTTTGAACACCAGAGCGCTGGATAGGAGCCCCGAATCTTCTACTGGCAGGTCTTCTGATGTATGGCAAGTCATTCTACCTCTCTGAATTTTTTTTACCAGCAAATTGTAGATAAAAACATTTTCTTCCTCATGAGGATACTGGTGATATCATTTGAAATAAAATAAGTGAAAACTTTATATCCCAAATGCTTAATTATTACTATATAATAGGAATTAGGTATAGATTGTATATCACAAAATCTAAGTTTTCAACAAATTTAAAATTCCAGTCAGTCCCACCAAAACAAATTATTTTATTTATATAAAGTAAAATTTGAACTACAGTTCATCACTTTCCATGTATATGGGATTCTATCTTATGAAGAACAGCTAGGTAGTCAAAAACATCAGTTAATGTTAAATTTAGCTAAATTTTATACACATATTGGTTAGAAATATAGTTAGAAGGAGTATACTATGCTATCCTTTTGAAGACCGATCAACAGAATGAGATGGAGTTTTAGATCCAACATTTTGTGTATGTCCTTAGAAAAATTTAATAACTTCAAGTCTCAATTTTCTCATTTACAACACAAGTTTAATAATGCTACTTACCTCATGGCATTTTTGTTGTATTCTTGTTTGTTTGTTTGTTTTAGTCAATGAGATGTGGTTGGATATACATCTCCTATAAGAGTGCCGGAACAGAGAAGAAACTCAAGGAATATAACAAGTTTTCTACTATTGCTCCTATTAATATTCTTATTCAAAGAACATAAGTGCACTGATCCTATTCTCCTCCTGTCTTACCACAGGCAAGTAAGAAGGAAAGTCAACAGGTAACCTGATGAATACAGAATCTGGGCACAGGTAATTAGAGTGGCTACATTAATAAACTTGACCCTCCTGCATGTCACTGATTGGCAATATCAACTGGCATTTTACTAAAAAAGCAGGCACTGTATCTTTAAAGTACATTTATATAACCCTAAACATTGGGTGACTTTGAAATTTGATACCAGTAGTTAACATTACACAGTAATATGGAGCCCACCCCTGAGACCAGAGAGCCCACCACATTTAATGTTCCACCACATTGAGGAGACTCTCCAGTTAGAATTCAGAGTGTAAGTTGCTCTTCTGCCCTTAGACAGATAATATAGTTTATACAACTGCACTTACTCTCACAACTCACAGCAGAGGCAGAGATAATTTGCAAATCGAACATCGCCAGATGTCCTTTCAGCAAAGGTAGTGACCATCAGGAGGCCAAAGATCTCAGAGGTCTGTGTTGTCAAGAAGTAGGTGGTAAGAATATAACCAGGACACAGGAGTCATCAAGGTGTCATTCCATGCAGTGAAATTCACATATCTGAGGAAGTGCTCAAGGAAGCTTTATGTGTGCTAAACTACTACCCAGTTCGAGATAAAAAAATACTTCCTTGACCCCACAGGTTCAACTACTCAGGTTTTCATTCTATCCCAAAAGTAACCACCATCCCCATTTCTTTCATCAGAGCTTACTTTGCCTGCATTGAACCTCATAAATTGCACTAATGTATGGCTAAGTAAGGATTTTAAGTTAGACACATTTTCACATTAGATTTATTGTTTGCTTTTTTCAATGTATTTGTTGTATTAATGGTGTGGATTCAGTTATTTTCCACTAACCAATCCTTTCTGCTAGAATTTTAAACAATATGCACAATATTTATCTGTGCATCATTGACACATACCTGGTGGGTCCAGGTGACAACTGCAGGCAAGACCATGCTTCATCCATGCGAGTAGACTGGGTCAGCAGTGGCCATCACTTAACCATGGCTGGTGCTTGAACAGAGTGCAGGAGCCATGCTGTGTTCAGTCCCTGAGGCTCCCCTGTGTGGTTCTTTCATTTAACACAATACAACCCCATAAAGTAGGAGGGGCATGAATATCTTTCTGCGTTATATTGAGCATTACGAGTGGTAAGGTTTGGCCCTTAAAAGAGGTTTTATCTGTCTGTGAAACTATGCTCTTCCCTCTTGTTTGTAATGGTTATGATCATTCTGTTGAGGAGTGATTTATATACCATAAGCCTTGCAAGCAATATCCTGTATGGCTCAGTTAGTTTCCTTAATCTTTTCCCTCTTACCAGCATTGTTGTGGGTAGATGAACAAAGTGAAGGAATGTGCTACTCCTAGGGGAAAATAAAATAATCAGAGCATTGGAAGAATGAAAGGCAATGAAGAAGGAATGTGACACCAAAGTTTGAGCACTTGACCTCATTTAACAACTACAAAGAATAAGTCTGACTTAGAGTCCCTAATTCCTGATGATACTCTCGGGACGAGCATCAGCGTCCCCTTCATTGAGTACTTACCACGCTTGAGGGATCTCTGAATTCAGAGGCTTAGGTTTAGGACACGTGTGGGTTAGATCCATCTTTTACAGAAGCTTTATGTTCCGTCAATCTTAGTAGGAGTTGAGAACAGACTACCTCACATTTTAACATTTCTTCTAGCTCAGGGTTTTATGATCCTTTGGAGATTCATAATTCCCAATATCTATGACATTCCCAGGTATTAGCTGGGTTTTTCTAATTTACTGCACCACACTAAATGGTGCCCTTGTGGTCTGAGAAATGAATGTACGCATCCAACCCTAAAGACTATGTTTAGTACACTTGCCCATATTTCTCTCTTCTTTGTATATTTCCATCCAAGCTTGTCCCTTGTGAGCAGGAAAAATCATTGTCAAAAAGCACTATCAGGAGGAATCCAAGATGGTGGCATAGGTAAACACCTAAACTGCTGCCTCCCACAACAATTTAAACTGCAACTAAAAGACAAAACGTCTATCACCCAGAACCACAGGAAAGCTGGCTGAGTGGAAGTTCTACAACTAGAAGGAAAGAGAAAAGAGCATTGAGAAGTGCACAAGCGCTGAAAAGCTGAGGTACGGAGGCGCATGATCCGGGCTGGCGGCGGGCGACTGGGTGCGTTGCTTTTTTCAACCCCAATGGAGACAAGCCCCCGATTACTCTGAAATCCAGTCTCTGGGGAGACGCGGGGGACCCAAACTCCTACGGGGAGAAGCTGGACTGTCTGCCAGTGAGAGTGGCTTGCTAGCAGAGCTGCGCGCAGGAATATTGTTTACGGCACTGGGGCACAGGATTCCAGGACACGGTCGGGACACAGAGTGGGCTTACTAGCAGCCATTGCTGTTTGCCACGCCCTAACCTAGTGACGCCCTGAGACCCCGCCCCACACAACCTACAAACCCACCCAAGCTCCAAGCAGCTCAATTAGCATAAGAAAGCCTGCCCTATCGCAGCTTAACCTAGAAAACTTGCAGCCCGGGTCAGACAGTTCCAAAACCTCCAAACCCCAAGCAAAGAGGAGAAAACTGCAGCTCTCACTGTAGCTCCTGCTGAGTGGCCTCAGACAGTAGCTGACCTGCACCCCATTGGAGATCCAGAAGCCAGTGTACCTAGTGGTCAGTGTGAGACACCAGATTTCAACTCCTCACATCCATAAGAGGCAGACTCAGTGAGCACCAAAGCCCCACTGAAACAAGTCCTGCCCCATAAGCGTGTCTTCAGCGCAGCACTTCTTCCATTATAGACACAGGGAGTGCTCACAGCTAATTGGCCTGGAGGTCAATTCCTCCCAGCGTACCAACAGCAATTCAGGCTTAACTACACCAAGACTTTGCACTCAGCCCACAAAGGGGTGTACCAAGAGCATCCACATCAGGTGATTGGGGAGGCTGAGCTACTGCCCCCTATAGGTCACCTACCACACAAAGCCACTCCATCAACACAGGGAAGAAGCCAAAATGCAGAAACAAATAAACATGTCACGAATGAAAGAAACGGAGGAAAGCAAACTACTGGATGACATAGAGTTCAGAATCACATTTATAAGGTTACTCAAGAATCTTCTAAAAACTGCCGAGAAACTTGATGACACTTCTGAGGAGCTTAGTGAGACCTTCAAGGACCTTAATGAGAATGCCAAAAAAATGGAAAAGGATCAGTCAGAAATGAAGCATACACTGTCTGAAATAAAGAATATACAGAAACTCAACTGTAGATCAACATACCCCAAGAATCAAACCAAAGATCTGAAATATGTGGAAACAAAAAACACCCAACCAGAAAAACAAAAAGAAAAAAGAATCCAAAAATATGAAGATAATGTAAGGAGCCTCTGGGACAACTTTAAGCAAAACAACATCCGAATTTTTGGGGTGCCAGAAGAAGGGAGAGAGCAAAATATTGAAAACCTATTAGAAGAAATAATGACAGAAAACTTTCCCTACCTGGTGAAAGAAATAGACTTACAAGTTCAGGAAGCGCACAGAACCCCATACAAGAGGAACCCAAAGAGGACCACACCAAGACACATCATAATTAAAATGCCAAGGGCAAAAGACAAAGAGAGAATATTAAAAGCAGCAAGAGAAAAACAGTTAATTACCTACAAGGGAGTACCCATACGACTGTCAGCTGATTTCTCGGCAGAAACTATGCAGGCCAGAAGGGAGTGGCAAGAAATATTCAAAGTGATGAACAGCAAGAACCTACAACCAAGATTACTCTACCCAGCAAAGCTATCATTCAGAGTTGAAGGTCAGATAAAGAGCTTCACAGACAAGAAAAAGCTAAAGGAGTTCATCGCCACCAAACCAGGATTACATGAAATGCTGAAGGGTATTCTTTAAGAAGAAGAAGAAGAAGAAAAAGGTAAAGATAAAAATTATGAACAACAAAATGACATCAAATACATACCTACCAACAAGTGAATCTAAAAATCAAGTGAATAAAAAATCTGAAGAACAGAATGGACTGGTGAATATAATAGAATCAGGGACATAGAAAGGGAGTGGACTGACGACTCTCAGGGGAAGCAAGTGTGAGGGGTGCGGGAAGAGATTGGACAAAAATCTTACTCCTATGGATGAAGACAGTGGCGGGGGGTAAGGGCATGGGGTGGGGTGGGGAATCAGGTGGAGGGGAGCTATGGGGGGAAAAAAAGTGGAACACCTGTAATAATCTGAACAATAAAGATTTAATTAAGAAAAAACAAAAAAAAAAGCACTACCAGTTGAATCATATGTTTACCACGTATGACCTGTAGAGCACAGGCCCACTTTTGTCACTGTAGAAAGAGGGGAAACTATATATGGCCCATCACTATCTCCCTCAGCCTGCACCCAAGCTTGGGTCCTGCAGCCTCTGTATTTCTACTCACACCGTCTCCTGCTGACATCCTGATAGTATCCACCTACTGGAACTTTCTTTTTTTATTTTTTCCATGCATTTTTGTTTGTACATAAGTTCATTCGTAAAAATTACTGAATTTATTGTGACATTGGTTAATTAAATTATATAGTTTCCAGGTTCCCTGAGTTTGGAGGGCTGGGTTTAGGTGCAGTTCTATCGTACATCATCTGAATAGGTATTGTGCATTCAGACCCAGAGCCGACTCTCCTTCCCTCACCTTTATCCCCCTTTGCCCTCTTCTACGTTCCCCCACCCACCTTCTCATCAGGTAGTCACCATATTGTTCTCTGTGTTTATGAATTGTTGTTTTTGTTTGTTTGTTTTTGCTTAATCCCTTCACCTTTTCCACCCCGCACCACAACCCTCTTCCCCTGAGTCAGTTTCTGTTTTGTTTATTTTGTTCATTAGTTTCCACATGTAACTGAAATCATATGGTATGACATTCCTTAAATAAGCCATGGATGTGGGCTCTGGCCTCACCACTGCCCGGCTGTGGGTTCCACACCATAATTCCTGATTCGTTCTTTACACTTAGATAAAACATCACCTTCGTCAAACTCTTAGACGGGCATTCTCCTCTGGGGCTCCAGGGAGTACTGTCCAGGTGGCTGGTGTGATGTTTATCGAATTATATAACTAGAGGCCTGGTGCATGAAATTCATGCACTTGGGGGAGATCCCCCGGCCTGGCCTGAGCCCTCGTGCAGTCTAGGAGCTCTGGGGGAAGTCCAACTTATGGCCTAGGCCCACTAAGCGATCAGTCAGACATCCTTAGCATTGCCACAGAGGCAGGAGAGGTTCCCACCACTGCCGCTGCGCTCACCAGCCATGAGCCTGGCTTCTGGCTGAGCAGCACTCCCCCTGTGGGAGCGCACTGACCACCAGGGGGCAGCTCCTGCATTGAGTGTCTGCTCCCTGGTGGTCAGTGTGCATCATAGTGACCAGTCATTCCACCATTCGGTCACTTGCATATTAGCCTTTTATTATATAGGATACACTGTAGATGAGGCCCCCTAGAGACATAAGAAATGCAAAAAATTCACTGTTAATTCATTCTCGAATTTTCCCCATTTAAAATCAAGTTTCCCCTCTGTGGGACATGTGCTGCACCTTGGGAACCACTAAGCTTGACACTTTTCCTCTCTGAGCTTCACTTCTGAATACATACGCATATACCATGGGAATTGTAATCTCTTCTCCACCTACCTCACTGGGTTGTCATGAGGAGGTTCTGAGCTAATAAACCTAGAAATGTTTAATCAAGTAAGTGATGTCTAAGTGTGAAAGGATTGTTATTTTTAAGCTCACGGGTACCCTCACAGGTAGCAGGTGCTGATTAGGGGATGAAGGCATGATTGTTTCCTGGGACTCTAGCTATTGAAGCTTTGCAGAGGATTCTGCAGGCCTTGGAAGGGTGGGCTCTGGCCAGCAGCCCTGTAGCAGTGGTCATTCCTGGAGGCACTGGCTAGGGCGTGGGGGGGGGGCTCTAGGAGGACGCTAGAGGGGCAGCGAGGCCGAAGGGGGAGTAACTGTCAAATATTGGCACCGTTCTTTAAATTGTATGTGGCCATTTCACAGCTGTACATGCTCAGGGTGGGTCTCCAATCACTGGAGTGAGCCAGGGGCTGGGGAGGTAGAGGGGTGAGTGGGGCTGGGCCAGGGTGGGGCCAGGCAGGCTGGAATGGTGGGTTTAGCCACTGCCCCCAACCAGGTTCAGTGCGCTTCTGCTGTGGAGATGGTGCCACTGCTGTTGGGGGGCTTGGGTCTGACCCTGGGGGGCTGTTCAGGCCTGCTTCTACCTGGTCTGGAGTTGTAAGGAGGAGAGGCATGCCCAGCTCCAGCAGAGGGGGCCCAGCAGTGGCAAGCCATGGGCCCCAGGTGCCTCGGGGGCTGGAGTGCTATTGTTGTGAGCACCTCTCACAGGGGTGGCAGGGGAAGAGATTGGGAGTTGGAGGTGCGGGCTGTGACTACCTCCAAGGCTGGGTCTTCTCCACATCTGGTCAGCCTCCCTGTCCCACAGGGAGTGCAGGGGCTGGGGTAGGGTGTCCGTGCAGGAGGATTGGAAGAGCTCCCCGTGGCCACTTCCTCTTCCTTCTTTGCAGTCCGGCTCCTGTCAGGTGCTCTCCTCAGACCCCCAGGAACTTGGCTCTGGCCACCCTGCCCCTCTGTGGCTCCCTGCCAACCCCGCCCCACTCAGCTCTCCAAGGCTGCCTGCCTGTCAGGAGGCTGCTGGGGTGCCCTGCTGTGGGCAGCAAGGTCCTGGGGCAGGGGGTGGGGGTGTGGGGAGCAGCTCCAGTAAAGTTTAGTAAACCCCATGTCCACGTCAGGATTCGGCTGTGGGACAGCAGGGGAGTCTGCCTGGGCAGGACAAAATCATGTGAGTCCTGCCTGGGCAGGACAAAATCATGCGGCCCCACAACCCCACCCACCCACCCTGCTGAATGGTCGTTACATGATGGTGTCCCAGCAAATTTGCATTTTCCTTTATTATTAGTATAGATGCATTGCTTGTGGCGCACAGTGCATCACAGTGAAAGACAGGTGACATCTTCTGCAGAAAACAGTGTGTGGGGCCAAACGCTGGTGCCAGACCCCAGAGCCTCCTCTGTGCAGGCAGTGCACACTGAGTTTACTGTTATTCTTCTGAAACTTTGTCTGATTCTTGGTCAGCTCTCTGACTCTGTTCTAGGTCTGTGAGCTCACATATATTCATTTTATTTATACATTCATCAACAAGCCTAGGGCTTGACACACCATTAAATGTTGGTATCTTTCATTTTCATGTACAGAAAAATACAATATTGCAAATCCCGATAATATATTGTGTGCTGCTAACTGAGCTCACCGGATATCAACTTCAAATGGAGTTGGTGCAAAAAAGAAAGAGGAGAAAAGACCATCTGAACACCGCCCTATAGCAATCCAAGCCAGCTCCTGGATTCTTAATTTACCTGTGACTCATCCACTGCCTCTGTGTAACTTCACCTGTCAACTGTGCATGCACATCGCTGTACTATACACTCGCCAACTGCGTCCTTACCCGTTTGAAATCTGATACGTTTATTCAGCTTGACTGACATGGGGACTGTTTTTGGCCTCATCACTCTCAGCTCCTGGGCATCTTCTCTCAGGCATTCTGAGTGGTGGGAGATGGAGTCAGTACATTCATATCTCTGCCTCCATTCTACATTGAGCCATTCAAAGTCTTCATTACCTGTGTCATTCCATACATTACACGTGTTCTGAGTACTCACTTCATCTTTGGTGGCTGTCTAGGACACATATTGCTCCTGTCACTCATAGACAGTGAACTACAACACAAGGAACTACAAAGTACCCACTATTATTTCCATTTGTACCAGGCATGGAAGCTAACGTACCCTGGATTATTTACCCCAGCCACTTTCGGCTGGCAAGTGGGGACCCAGAGAGAGAGTGGCACATATGAACAGGCATGGTGCACCAAGAGGAGCCTGGAATGAGTGGTCTTGTTTTCGTAGGAGGTAGAATGGCTTATATCACCATTTAAATGTATGTGAACATAAGGTATATTCCATATCCAGCACAGTAAGAAAAGTCATTATTCCTCAAAAATAGTCCAAGCCCTTCTGGTTTTCTTCTTTCCTTTCTTTCTCCTTCCATTCCATCGTCCTCTTTTAAATTTTATTTCCACCCTTTCATTTCAGGTATTTAATAATATATTTTTGTGAAAAATATCACACTATGTATACCTGTAAGAAATACTGATTTAAACAAAATTAACCAACAAGCAGAACAGCTCAGGCCTTCAGGACCAGCTGCCAGGTACACATGCATATGTGTGCCGGTGGGGCACAGAAGGCTTTATGGAAAGAAAAGGGAAACAAACAGAAATATATCTGTGAGGAGATCTTCACAGGCATGGTAAACAAATGTGCTTCAAGGAATGTTCTAAGCACTGCACATCCACCATCTAGTTATCCATCACTGTAAAAGGATTTTATTAGGGTCATAAAAGAGACAAACTTGGGGTCTCTTGGCCTTCGGTAGGGAGGAATTATATTTATTTAGGGACAAGATTGTGAAATGTTTCAACAAAGATATCACATTTGAATCTGGGATTAAAAGATGTGTAAATTTGTCCGGCCAGCATGGCTCAGTGGTTGAGCATCAATCTATGAATCAGGAGGTCACAGTTCGATTCCCAGTCAGGGCATCCCTGGTTTGGGGCTCAATCCCCAGTAGGGGGTGAGCAGAAGGCAGCCGATCAATGATTCTCTCATCATTGATGTTTCTATCTCTTTCTCTCCCTCCCTTCATTTCTGAAATCAATAAAAAAATATTTTACAAATAAAAGATGAGTAAGTTTGTACTGGCTGGGTGGCTCAGTTGGCTGGAGCATCATCCAGTATACCACCCAAAAGGTTCAGGTGTTGAATCTCAGGGCACATACCCTAAGTTCTGGGTTCAATCCCCCTCTCAGGACATGTATGGGAGGCAATCAATCAATGTTTCTCTCTTACATAGATGTTTTTATCTCTCTCCCTCTCTCTCTAAAATGAATGAACATATCTTGGGGTTAGGCTTTAAAAAAAAGATGGCCCACTCTGGTGTGTCTCAGTGGTTGAGCATCAACCCATGAACCAGAAGGTGGCTATCTAGGACACGTATTGCTGCTGTCACATTCAGGGCACATGGTCAGGTTGTGGGTTCAATCCCCAGTAGAGGGTATGCAGGTGGCAGCTGATCAATTATTCTCTGTCATCATTGACATTTCTATCTCTCTCTTCCTTTCCCTTCCTCTCTGAAATCAATAAAAACATATTTTTTAAATGCATAAGTTTATGGTGAGAGCAGTGGTAGGTAGGTAAGAAACTGGTGCTCAAATTAGAGGGCACATCGTTATTGCTTGGAAATTTCTCCTGAAGATTGGTATATCTTTGTATCAGAATCTAAGGGTGGCTCAGTAGTGAGGAACATGGGGAGAGGCCCAATACTTTCTGTGTTAACAAATGATCTCAATGAAGCAACCAAGTCAGTGATGCTTACATACCTCTGGGTCAGGAAATCACATGAGATGAGATCGACATGGTCTGGGATCATAACTAGTTGGAACAATAGTCTCATAGGTACATATAAAGGGGAATTGAGTTATGTATCTGAAAATATAAGTAACGTAGAGAATGAGGTTCCTGAGTAAGGTTAATGCTTCTGGTATTTAAAACTTTGGCAAGCCCAAGTGATGTTCAAGGCTTTATGAACCCAGTAATGATCAAGGTAGATATTTATTCTGTGGAGTCTGCATTCTAGTTAAGACAAACAATAAGCAAATAAAAAATAAGCAAGATTATCTTGGACACCTAGTGCTATAAAGAAAGACTGGGAAGGACCTAGGGTCCTGAGGACATCAGTATTTCCAGAGACCTTAAAAATGAAAAGAAACAACCCATACAAAATGTGAGGGCAAGAACATTCCAAGGAGTGGAATGGAAAATACAGAGGTCCCAAAGCAGAGACCTGCTTGGCATGTTTCTGGAAAAGAAGGTACTGAGGCAATTGGTAATGAGTTGCGAAATATATTAATGGGGATTGATGTTATTATAATCAGATGCAATATAAAAATTGTAGAGAGTAAGGAGGATACTAGACAAGTCTAGCTGATATTTACTTATAGTGGCTAAAGTCCTCCCTCAAGCGAATGACTCTAGGGCTAGTGAATATATTGTCAAGCATCTTAAGGGAAGTTTTGGACATGGAACCAACAGGCCCTGGCAACTGAGTAAAGTGAGCTACCCAGGTGGAGAGGAAGGTCAAAACTGGATTCAAAATTGTAGATACCCGTGATGTCCCTTAATTGCACAAGTAAGGATATTTGGAAAAGGAAGCAAATGGAGAGGCATTTACACATTTTGGTCTGATTATGTTCACTCAGCCACCATATTTATTAGGCTTTACTTTTGGCAGGTTAGAAACCCTACGTCCTTGCTGTGTATCTAGCTCTAATTGTGCAATCCTGAGCAACTTGTTTTTCAGATATTCAATATTCTGATTATAAAGGGAGAAATGAATAAGAAGTCTTGCTTATTCCAGCTCTCTAAAGATTTACAATTTTATTATTGCTTTGATATTTTAGTTAACCTACAAAAATGTTTTTTTCTTTAATGTTCTTCATTTAAGTATAAATTAATTGCCTTTTCTAAAGCATATACTTATTCTCTATCATTAGTAATTAAGTCCTTTCAACAATGTCCAAAGACACAAAGCTAAAAATTAGTGTTAATGACCAGGAAAGAGATATCCATGTGGCCATTCATAGATATTTTGAATGTTTTAAGACTATTTTGATTAATATATAGTAAACTTTCATCACAGGCAATCAGTGGTAGAGTTAAGATGTATGATCAAGATTAGTGTTATATTTAACAGCTTTATAGGGGCTGCTCTTAGCATTCCTCATATATTTGGTATTATAGTCTCCAAAATTTGTGTGTTCAACTGAGGTGATGGAAATGAGTAGGTAGGGCCATTAGGTCATGAGGGTGGAGCCCTCCTGAGTGAGATTACGGTCCTCGTTTACAAAAGAGGCCCCAGAGAGCTCCTCTCTGTCCACCATGTGAGGACACAGAAGGCAGTGCATTACGGACCGGGAAGGGTGCCCTTTCCAGACACTGACGCTGTCAGAGCCTGCGCCTTCCACTTCGCAGCCTCCAGAACCGGGAGAAATTACTCTCCGTTGTTGCGAAGACGCCCAGACTGCGGTATGACATTAAACCGGCTGAAAAAGACTAAGACACCGGGTATGCCTTTCTCGCAGGTATCATTAGATTGCGGTGACACTATTTAAAATTAATTCATCCTTTGGAAATATTGAAAGAAACTGTTACGTAATTGCCAAAGAGCAAGACAGGATATCAAAAACACTCTGGTTTTTCTTGTAACATCTAAGACTTGAGGTAGTAAAAGTGTATAATGCTGACCCAGGAGAAAGAACAACTGCTATAAATTAGAAAGTTGAGGCTAATTCTAAACTCTGCCCAATACCTGGGGCAAACCATTGATTTCATTTCATTCTCCTAAAGGTAAAACAAGGATAATTGTACCTGTCTTCTACCAACCGCACAGTAAAATTAAGAGGATTAACGATTCAGTCCAGTGCTCTGAGGTCCTCAGGGCACGGCGCTACTAGGTCAAAGCGCCATCATTAATTGGGGCCTGTGGCATATATCTCACTCTCTTACCTTTGCTCACTCATCTGTAAAATGGGGGATTAATAGCCCCTGCCTGACCTAATTACTCCCTGTGTGGATTAATTAGTAAGTGGTGGCTTTATATGGCCTGATGATGGGGGTGGGGTCACATTACTGACTGCATGACCCACCATAGGATCCAGGTTTATGAGGAAATGCTCAGACCTGTTTGTAATGTAGGCGTACCTTGTGCTGTGACATTTCATGAACACACTGCTTAGTATTCGACAATTCATCCATGTGCACATGTATCAAATTCTTAGAAAATGATTGAAACCAATGTTTCTTTCTGTTCGTTCTAGATGAATGAAAGATCCTTCCCCCAGCTTCAGTACACCACTCAACAAGAAAAATGCATGTTAAACATGAACTCTTAAAAGCTTTCATCACAACACAAATAATAACCATGTATGGTGATGGATATTAACTATGTAGATTTATTGTGGTGATCTTTTTGCAATATATACAAATATTAAATCATAATGGTGCACACCTGAAATGAAAATAGTGTTATAGATCAGTTATATTTCAATTAAATTTTTTCTCTGCCTTTCATATTATTAATAATATTTAATACTTTTTGTTTATTAACCCAGTTCACAAATTGTACTACTACCATATTTTACATTTTCTAAAATATGTATTCATGTTTATATTCATTAATATAAACCAAAGAGCAATAACTATACTAAAAATCAAAAATAAGTAGAAGCTGTATGTATTCACACGTTATGATATAAACAACATATTTTAATCAGGAAACATGAGGTGAATAAGACCACAGAACTAGCAGTCCCTCATGAATGCACTAACCACCCGGACGGAGAAAATGTGTACCTTCTGTCAGGGCAAAAGAACATTTCCCAGTTTCCTCTTCAAATACATCACACCCACGTGAGGGCTTCCGCATATTAAATGGCAGAAACAACGTCTCCATCATTCCACATTTTATTTTCAGATAAGGGAATTTTATTTTGTTGAAAAGGTAATTTTCAGTAATACTACTATTTAGTATATAGGGTATCTGTTCCACTGTTCTCCTGAGATTATAAATCTATATGCATGTAAATCTACATTAAAGTATTTAGGATAATATCCTGAAAAGGGGTTTTAAAATTAGATTCATTTTAAGTCACATTTAACCTTGTTGTTTTTCCTTTTGGCCTATACACAAAACAGCCCACATTTGTTTTCTCTCTTTCTTATTCTCATTGTATATGTAAAAAATAGTTAAATTCCCTGGCTGTTATGGACTGAAACTTTTGTTCAGTTAGGCCAGACCATAAAATTGCTGTTTCTGTTCCAAGTTTTAGTAACCCTCACCGGGCTGGATCAACCTGGAATCAAGCTGGCGTTGTTGTGCCTCACAGGGACCGGTTTACTTGGGATAAAATGGTTTCTACGGTTTCCTGTTGTGTTTCAACACTCACAACTAAACAACTCCACATCACCCTCGTTTCATTTTATTGGCTGCACAGAGTAAGATTTCCCCCCATTTTCTGAGTCCAAGGGGCAGAGTAATGAGAGAAACCTACTAGGCAGGGAGACCTTAATGGTGAAAATGTTCTTCAACTCTGTCAGAGTGCTGGCTGGTGCTCTCAGGAAGTTCCCGCAGGGGAGAGAACAGCACTTCCAGCTGTCTCCCCACTCTGCCATGCAGCTCAGCAAGGAGACTCTCCCTGACTCAGTCCAGCCAGGCCAGGGTCAGGGAAGAAAGAGGCCTTCATGGTACCAAAAGCACACAGTACAAATGCTTCCTTTGCAGTTTTGTCTTCTGTCAGTTCAGTAGCTAGAACAATCCTGCTGTGCAACCAAAAAAAGGCAAAATCAATTGTGTTGCCCAAATCAGAGATGTGCTTCTACTTAATATTCAACAAATAAAGTTACATAAAACATTTAGTTCAGTTTTAAGATTTTTTCTTACTTCCAAGAATGAGTCCATCTGTTTGACCCATTGATGCTTTCCTGTAGGTAAAAGGTTTTTGTAAGGTCAGGATACTAAGATATTTGGTTACAAGACACAGATAATGATTCTGGTTAGCTTAGTCAGCGTGTTTGTTTCTGTGTATGTTTGTGTGCCTGTGTATGCGCATGGGTGTGTGTTCCACTGGTCTATATGCCTTTTCTTGTGCCAGTACCAGGCTGTTTGGAGAACAGTGGCTTTGTAGTATAACTTGATATCTGGTATTGTGATCCCTCCAACTTTTTTTTCTTCTTTCTCAAGATTGCTGCAGCTTTTCAGGGTCTTTTTTGGTTCCATATACATTTTGGGGGGGGGGGGGGTTGTTCTAGATCTGAGAAATATTCTGTTGGTATTTTAATAGATATTGCATTGAATCTATAGATTGCTTTTGGTAGTATGGGCATTTTAATGATGTTAATTCTACCCATCCACAAACCTGGTATATTCTTCCACTTGTTTATATCTCTTTTTCAATGTCCTCTAGTTTCCCAAATGCAGGTCTTTTACCTCCTTGGTTAAGTTTATTTCTAAGTATGTTATTTATTTTTTTTTGTAATGGTAAATGGGATTTTTTTTTCATTTCTTTTTCTGGGCATTCATTATTGGTGTATAAAAATGTCATCCATTTCTGAGTGTGTATGTTGTTTCCTGCTAGGTTGCCAAATTCTTTTATTAACTCTAGTAGGTTTTCAGTGAAGTCTTCAGTGTTTTCTATGTATAATATAATTTCATCTACAAATAATGAGAGTTTTAAGACATCCTTTCCAATTTCCATGCCTTTTATTTTTCTTTTCTGATCGCTGTGGCTAAGACTTCCTGTACTAGGTTGAGTAAGAGTGGTGAAAGCAGACATCTCTGTCTTGTTCCTGTTCTCTAGGGGAAGTGGTTTTAGTTTTTGCCCGTTGAGTATGACTTTGGCTCTCAGTTTGTTATACATGGCCTTTAGTATATTGATCCCTCTATTCCCACTTTCCTGAGAGTTTTTATCCAAAAGGAGTGTTGGATTTTGTTGAATATTTTTTATGCATCAATCAATATAACCATGTGATGTTTTCTTCCAATTTTTTTTTTTATGTAATGCATTGCATTTATTGATTTGCAAATATTGTACCAGTCTTGCATCTCTGGAATAAATACCAATTGGTCAGGATGTATGATCTTTTTAATACATTGCTGGATCTGATTTGCTAATATTTTGTTGAGGACTTTAGCATCTATTTTCACCAGGGATATTGGCCTGTAATTCTCTTTCTTTGTAGTGTCTGCATCTGCTTTTGGAATTAGGATAATGCTGGCCTCATAAAAAGAACTTGGAAGTGTTCCTTCTTCTTGGATTTTTTTGGAATAGTTTGAGGAAAATAGGTGTTAGTTCTCCTTTCATTGTTTGGTAAAACTCCTCTGTGAAGCCATTGGGAACAGGGTTTGTTTGCTGGGAGTTTTTTTTAATTACTGCTTCAATTTCATCAGTAGTTATTAGTCTATTCAGGTTTTCTGATTCCTCTTGATTGAATTTTGGAAGATTATATTTTTCTAGGAATATGTCCATTTCATCCAGGTTGTCCAGCTTGTTGGAATATAGTTTTTCATAGTATTTTTGATCATTTGTATTTCTGTGATATCAGTTATTACTTCATCTCTTTCATTTCTGAGTTTGTTTATTTGGATCCTCTCTCTTTAAATACACTCAAAATGGATAAAAGTCTTAAAGGTAAGTCGTGAAACCATAAAAATCCTAGAAGAAACCAGAGGCAGCAAAATCTCAGACATTGCCCTGACCAGTTTAGTTCAGTGGATGGAGCATCGGCCTGCGGACTGAAGGGTCCCAGGTTTGATTCTGGTCAAGGGCATCTACCTTGGTTGGGGGCACATCCTCAGTGGGGGATATGCAGGAGGCAGCTGATCGATGTTTCTCTTTCATCAATATTTCTAACTTTCTATTCCTCTTCGTTATCTTCTGTAAAAAACTCAGTAAAATATATATATTTTTTAAAATCTCAGACAGCCCTGACCAGTTTGGCTCAGTGGATAGAGCATCAGCCTGGGGACTGAAAGGTCCCAGGTTTGATTCCAGTCAAGGGCATGTACCTTGGTTGCAGGCATATCCCCAGTGGGGGGTGTGCAGGAGGCAGCTGATAGATGTTTCTCTCTCATTGATGTTTCTAACTCTTTATCCCTCTCTCTTCCTCTCTGTAAAAAATCAATAAAATGTATATTAAAAATAAATAAATAAAAATAAAAATAAAATATCTCAGACATCTCTCATAACAATATACTTACCAATATTGTACATCTTTGAGGGCAAGGGAAACTAAGAAGAAAATAAACAAATGGGGCTACATCAAAATAAAAAGCTTCTTCACAGCAAAAGAAACCATCAACAAAATGAAAAGGGAGCCCAATGCATGGGAGAACATATTTGCCAATGATACATCCAATAAGAGGTTACTATCCAAAATATATAAGGAATCTCTACAACTTAACAAAAGGATTATCAACAACCCAGTTAAAAATGGGCAAAGGACCTAAATAGATATTTCAAGGTATACATACAGATGTCCAAGAGACATATGAAAAAATGTTTAAAGTCACTTATCATCAGAGAGATACAATTTAAAACCACAGTGAGGTATCACCATTCTCATATCAGAATGGCTACCATCAACAAATGACAAGTGCTGGCGAGGATGTTGAGAAAAAGGAACCCTCCTTCAATGCTGGTGGGAATGCAGACTGGTGCAGCCACTGTGGAAAACAGTATGGTGTTTCCTCAAAAAATTAAATATGGAACTGCCATTTGACCCAGTGATCCCATTTCTAGGAATATACCCTAAAGAAATCCAAAACACCTATCAGAAAGAATATATGCACCCCTTACTTCACAGCAGTCAATTTACAATAGCTATTATCTGAAAACAACCCAAGTGCCCATCAGCAGATGAGTTGGTAACAAAGCTGAGGTACATTTACACAATTGAGTACAGTGCAGCTGTAAAAAAGAAGGGTCTCTTACCCTTTGAGACAGCAGGGATGGACCTGAAGAGTATTATGCTAAATGGAATAAACCAGTCAGAGAAAGCAAGTATCATTTGATCTCACTTATATGTGGAATCTAATGAACAAAATGAATGGATAACAAAATAGATCCAGAGACATGAAGCATAGACAGACTAATGAATTTCAGAGGGGAGTTTTGGGAGGGAGGTAGCTGAGGAGATATTATTCAGGCAATTTGTATGCATAGCCCATGGACACAGGTGTGGGTAGAGAGGGTCAATGTTGAAAAGAAAAGGGGGACATCTGCATTACTTTCAACCATAAAGATATTTTTTTAAGTTTATGTAACTGAACAGGAGCATTTGAATTTGGCCAAGAAGGACTTAGCAATGTTCAAAATAGCTTCCAAATGTGTAGTGATCATCTACTTGCATATTAGAGGGAACTTTTTTTTCCATTTCTTAAATGAAATTTTGCCTTTTTGCCAGTTTATTTGTTCAGTTCAAAACTGCAGAGGGTAAGCTAGATGTTAAACAGCCCAAGAGACCTGGCTTCCAAACACCAAATCCAGTTATTCAGACCCTGTCACCTAACTACAACATCAGATTAGCTGTGCACACCTGCATCAGAGCTCAGCAAAGGAAAACGTAGGACATCCAGTCTATAGCATGAGGATGTATTTTTAAGTAGCTGCAATACTCCATTTTATTATTTACATGGGCTCTAACTGATCAATACTATATTTTTCAATGCTAAGTGGAACTTCTATTTTGAAAATTTCATTATTCTTCATTGCATATCTTTTTATTAAAAGCATAAACAGCAATGCACTGATGAGTCCCTCTTGTGTGTGCTTGTGGGTCCCTGTAACACCGGAAATTCATTCTATCACTAGGACCTGTTCTAGAGAAAACTTTCACTTGTAGCATTTCTGTTGAAAACTTGATACTCTGGTGTCTACTGGGAATTTTATTCTGTGTATCTCATGCTGTCTTCCACTCACCTCCAAAAATCCACATAACTTCATGTGGCAGACTTTCTTTTCTCTCTCTCTCTCTCTCTCTCACACACACACACACACACATCATACTTCTGTATTCCTGTATTCCCCCTTGGGAGTTGGGATAAAGAAATAGAAAGAAGTGGTCATGCATATGTATATTTAGTCTGTTGTGTTATTCAATTAACTATTTTTTATGTCTATATAAATTTGACTCTATACTTCAGGTATTTGAAAGTCACAGAGATTTTAAGTGTGGAATGGCATGCATATTAGAAAAACAATTATGGCAATTTTGAAGGTTTGTCTGAAAAACTTCAAGAATAGAGAAAGAGAAATAAAAGCTCTGTAAACAATTTAAGTCAGAAATATCAGGGCAAACTTAAGGTAGAGTCACTTTTAAGGAGTCACATATGAGAAGTGGTTTGATTACACAGAGCTTCTTAACTGGGTGTGCAGATGAAGAGAGAGACAGGGTTTAGATGATTCTGGGTTTCTATTTTAGATGATCGAGTGGTTAGAGCTGCCATTCACTAAAGTAGAAGATATTTTAAAAAGATCAGGTTGAATTAGGAAGGTGACTTTTTGATAAAACATTTGAATTGCTTGGAAGACTTTAGTAAGAGAATGAGTAGGGATAGAGTGTATATAGATAGAACTCATAATTATTTGAAGGAGTTTGAGGAATGAAAAAAAGATAGGCATTGTGAATACCAAATTAGCATATATACTAATATAAGTGTGTGTGTGTGTGTGTGTGTGTGTGTGTGTGTGTGTATATATATATATACACATATATAGAGAGAATTATCATGAACTATGACAAATAAAAAGAAAATAAATACCAAATAAATATAAATGAAAATTGAAAAACTAAAGAGCAGAATTTCCAATGAGTATTTTGAAAAGAGAACTCCAAATTTACATATGAAATGTTAATATTTTTATTGGATTTTGAATTATATCCTGGAATGGATTCTTTTTTAGGATAGGAATATCTCCAGAGAAATGCTGTATCCATTACTGTTATTCATATAGAAAGAATACCACCTTGAAATATACGAGATGAGGGATTTGGGGAGAAATAGAGAATGTCTATTAAAATGAAACCACAGTGCACTTGGCTGTTCCTAATTTGGCTAGTGCATTAGTTATCTATTCTCTTAATAATGCTGCCTAACAAACAACCACAAATTTCATGGCATACAGAAATAAATGTTCCTTTCTGCATATGGGTCTCTGGATCCCTGGGCCATTCGGCTGACATGGGCCTGGCTTGACTGATCTCAGCTGGGCTTGCTCTTGAGTCTTTTGTCAATTAGTGAGTCAGCGTGGCATTACCTGGTCTAGAATGGCCTCAAATATGTAATTACATTCTCCTCCATGCATCCATCATATTACTGTAACAGACTAGCCCAGACATTTCCCATGGAAACCACATGGAGAGAAGCCAAGTGAAAATGTATAAGGTCTACAAATCTCTGTTTTAGTAGAAATTGTGGACTGTAATGTTGACCGATGCACATGCTCAATCTAGGAGTCTGTGTGAGAAGACACTAGCAAACAACACAGAAACAAGCAGGTATGAAAAACGGGGTCAGGTCACATAATAAATATAACGCCAACACAGAACCTCGCTTATATCAGCAATAATACAAATGTGCTCAGAATTCTGTGAAAAGCACAGATGACCAAATAATTACTTTAAGCACATATACAAGTAAGAACAAAGCTGTTACCACCATCTGTATGAAAAAAAGTTTGCAGCTAATGAATTAAAAAATGATATACCTGCATACCTGACTGATACAAGTCCCATTTTCATGATTACTTATTTTTATACATGAAGCCTAATAAAATCTGTACAGGGCACAAAGACTCAACTAGAAAAACTCATCTATACCTTGGTTTTAATTTCTCAAATGAGGAAAATAATAGCCACAATAATTTCCACGATTTTGATTCAATAAATTATGGTATGACATTGTGAAAACTCTTAGGACTAAAAGTCGTCCACTCGGATCCTTGCACAACCTTCTTCCCAACTATTCTCACCGCTCTTGTTAAACCCAAATTGGTCAACAAGTGGCAGATCCCACATCCTGATCACAGCTGGTACCACTGGCCTTCCCCCCTGACCCCACCCCTCCCGTGCCTCCTGTAGGAGCTTCAGACTTTTTGCTTCTCCAGGATGCCCGTCTTGTAGCTGTTCTCAAATTGTAGTCTTTACTAACGGAGGTTAAATAGCAGCTGGTTGTTTTCTCCTCTACACTCTACAATGAAAGAACTCATATCTATTTCAAAGGTTATCACAGAAGACATATCTCAAAAATTTGACAGAATATATGAAAAGAGAAACAATAATGACCGAAAGGTCAAGTAATATTTAAATTGCAAGCATTATATCATAACTAACTGCAGGACTTCACATGCCTGAGCCTAAGATTCAATAATGTCTTTTTTTGCTTAGGTAGGGGTCAAGCCCAAATGTTTATTGTATGAAGTTGATTCACGTTTGATATCATACATACATTTTACCTTGCCAGAAAAGCAAATTTGATATTAAAGCAAGTAAAGATCAAAATGATAGAGTAGAAGTCCATACTTAGATGCAATGGGGCAAAAAAATCTAAACACAACTAATTTTATCCTGTTCATGGCTTTTATTTCAGAGGGGGAATGACCTATCATATATCCAGGTCTACGCAAAATATAGGCTCCTAAGGGGGTTCCATGTTCATGGAATCTCTATTAGAATTGGGACACTACCCCTGAAATAAGCACACAACCTAAGCTGCCTCAGGCTCTTTCAAACCCCTCATTTCACATTCTGAAGGCATTTAAATAAAACCTTAACATTTGTGGTAAATTGTTTAGAGTATGAACTAGAAGAGGATACAGTCTTAGTTATCTATGAAATGTACATATATACACTAATAAAAGAGAAACATACAAATTGACCATTCTTCTGCTACACCCACCAGCCAATCAGAGCAAGCATGCAAATTAACCCAACAAAGATAGCAGTTAATTTGCATACACAGGCTCCCAGTGGCCTGGGTCCTGGGAACATCCTCTGGACCCAGGCTACTCCTAGCCTGTTGACCCCTGCATAGGCAGCTGGGGGTAGGGCGGGAACATCCACTGTGTCACCATAGTGACAATGCATGAATGCTTTGGCCCACAATGGGGTTGGCTGCCAGCCTGGGGAGCATGCAGACCTGCTGCCACCGCATGGCCCAGGCCCGCATGCCCCCCAGCCCAGCACCCACAACACAGGGCTGGCAGCTGGCCTGGGGATTGTGCGGACCTGGCGGCCACTGCATGGCTCAGGTCTGCACACCTCCCAGCCCAGGTCCGCACGCCCCCCAGGCCAACTCCCACAATGAGGGGCTGGCTGCTGGCCTAGGGGATGTACCATCTTGGGCTGCGGGCACATGCCCCTAGCCCAGTGGACACAACACAGGGGCTCCATTGCACATGAGCTGCAGAGGAAACACCTTTTCTTTTTCTTAAAAATATATTTCATTGATTTTTTTACAGAGAAGAGGGGAGAGGGATAGACAGAAACATCAATGAGAGAGAAACATCGAACAACTGCCTCCTACACACTCCCACTGGCAATGTGCCTCCAACCAAGGTTCATGCCCTTACTAGGAATCAAACCTGGGACCCTTCAGTCTACAGGCCAATGCTCTATTCACTGAGCCAAACCAGTCCCAGTATAAACACCTTTTCTGACCGCTCATTGGCTAAGCTCCTGTACACCACCACTTGCAGTGTTCTTGGTAACTTGGACAATAAGAATCCAAGAAGGTGATCTAGGGTTTTTCCACCACACTCCTGGAGGGAAAAAAATGAAGGTACACTGATAGAGGGGCTAAGAAATGTTATATCCTGCCCTAGCCGGTTTGGCTCAGTGGATAGAGCCTTGGCCTGCCGATCGCAGGGTCTGGGTTTGATTTTGATCAAGGGCATGTACCTAGGTTACAGGATCCTCACTGGCCAGGGCCCAGGTCAGGGCTCATGCAGGAGGCAACCAATCAAAGTGCACCTCTCACATTGATGTTTCTCTCTGTCTCTCCCGCTCTCTTTAACACTCTCTAAAAATCAATGGAAACATATCCTCAGGTGAGGATAAAAAAAAAAGAAAAGAAAAAGAAATGACATATCCTATGAAAGACACATCTTGAAAATGCCTAAATAAAGTTGTCATTTTTTCATGGTGAAGGGACTGGAGTCCGTGTTGATGAAAACACCTTGGCTGCTGTGGTGACTGGCAGTGGCTGCAGCAGTGGGGTGATGGTGCTGGTGCCTTCCCCTGATTGGCCCAGTCGCCTCCCACAGAGGGAGGCCAGGTTGTGGCTTAGGACATCCCCTGAGGGCTCCCAGACTGTGAGAGGGGGCAGGTTGGGCTTAGGGACCCTGCCCCAGAGCATGAATTTTCTGCACTGGGCCCCTAGTTAATAATAAAGTTGGTAGACTATTTTAGTAAATATATTAAAACTTGTATCAGCAAAATATATTAAATCTATACTAGTAAAAGCCTAGGTGGCCCTCAGCACCATGTCATCACAAGATGGCCGCCAAAAGGGTTGCTGCCACAAGGGTGGCTGCCACAAGATTGCCACTTGCACAATGGAGGCTGGTCCCAGCATCTCTGCCGCCTTGCGCGGAGGAGGTGGGTCCCGGCGGAGGAGGCAGGTCACGGCAGGGGAGTGTAATTGGGGGTGATCAGGCCAGCAGGGGAGTGGTTAGGAGGCGATCAGGCTGGCAGGGTAATGGTTAGGGGGCGATCAGGCAGGCAGGCAGGTGAGCAGTTAGGAGCCAGTGGTCCCGGATTGTGAGAGGGATGTCTGACTGCCAGTTTAGGCCCATGCACCAATTTCGTGTACCAAGCCTCTAGTGTTTTTATAAATCAGAAAAAATACAAAGGCCTTGAATACAGTGATAAAAACACATTCTTGAAAGAGACCTGAGTAGCTGTGTAAATTAATCACAGGCAGCTTCCTGTGAGTTTGAGGTTCAGACCTAGACTAGTAAGATGTGTGGTAGAATCGTTTTGCTTAGGTTGCTGGAGTAAACAATGCTGAGGGATTCATGAGAGCAGCACTGACCTGTGTCCATAATTACCAGCCCCATGCAAAAAGAGGCCCTGTTTGGATGACATTTAAGTAAATGTGAGGAGCAAAAATGTGTGTGTCCAGAGCTCCATTTTAATTCTGTCAAACAGCTTAGAGAGGTTTATCTACAGTTGACGTTACACATCTTGTTCTTGGAATGCTATGGATCAAATGTGAGAGACCAAACAGTAAATGTTTATCTTGCATAGCAATTCAGACCAGACCTCCTTCCTGCCTTGCAATTCAGTAAAGACTCCAAGCAGTTTAACTTGAAGACCACAATCAATATGTACATAGGACAACAGAAGCCAATAATAGACAAAATGTTTTTGTTAAAATAATAAAAGATAGAATGACAGATACCTAAGTGGTTCTAGAAGCAGGCACCTATCCATAGATTTAAATATGTAGCATAATCTGAACGAGGGCCCTGAACAGTACTGAGCACACGATTTGTTTGCTCAGCTCTGGGCACAAGCCAGGAGCAGAGTCCCTCCGTTTAGGATAACATTTGTACTCCCACTGCCACATGGGGAGCTCTCCCTAGTAATTAGCCGGTCATTAAGGCACCAGAGCATTAATCTAATAATCAGCAACCCTGCCACTGTGTAGTCTCACTAGCACAGGTCTGGTCATTAGTAATGCAGCCATCACCCTGCTTCTCCCATTTCTAAATTGGAAATAACTCAACCCACTTCCCTTCTCCTCACCAAAACATGTGTTACAAGATTTTCCTCCTACAACCACTGAGCTTTCAACCCTGGGTCCCACATTATTTCATTTGAACCTGCTTGTTAGGAAGAGCAACCATTCCAGTTTGCCCATAGCAGACTTGGTTATCCCTGTTAATGTGGTGTGATTAGTGTTCCAGTTCAACTTTTTTTAGATGTTCTGATTTGGATGATAAACTCTAGGATAAAAAAAAAATGATAGAGATTGCCTCTCATTTTACAATGAAGACAGTTAATACAGAGTAAGTTAATGATCTTCAGTAACAGTTCAACCTAGTCAATGCCCTTTCTACTACCATTTGTTGATCTTCACATACCCTGTTATTAGGGGATATGAGGGCACAGTGATGCACAGAAATCAAAGGAGCTCTAGCTCCATTTCAGAGTCAGTAATGTGGACACGGGGTGCAGAGACTGATATTTCTGACAGTAACAAAGGTGTAATTGCACCTGTATTGAGGAGAAATTTTTCCATGAAAGACAAATCTTTCTTTTTCTCATTAACCCTCATCCGGGATATTTTTCCATTTATTTTTAGGGAGAGTGGAGGGAGGGGAGGGTAGAGAGGGAGAGAATCATAAATGTGAGAGAGACACATCAATTGGTTGCCTCCCACACATGCCCCATCTGGGGCTGGGGATCAAGCCTGCAACCTAGATACATGCCCTTGACTGGATTTGAAACCAGAACCCTTCAGTCTTCAGATCAAAGCTCTATCCACTGAGTCAAACTGTCTAGGGCAAAAGGCACATCTTATAAGAAAAGATGGATGAGCTAGTCTTTCTGGGAAGTCAACATTTAATTAGTTTTACTTGAATTTTTAACAATTTGCAACCTATAGATTTTTCTTGTCAAATTGAGTTTACCAGAATAAAAAAGATAAGCTATTCAATTTTACTTGGCAGCATAATTTTACCATAACAGTGTATAATATAAAATTATATAATTACAGACCATTCATGACACACGGGATGTAGAAATTTTAGAATTCATCTCCCCACGCTCCTAATCGGACAAATGAGGAAACTATGTGACGAAAGTCACAGACTGATGTCTAAGAGCAGAGCAGTGCTGTGACACTAGATACTGGAAGCATGTGCTTGTGGTTCTGGCTGGGTAGCTCAGTTGGTTAGAGCATCATCCTGATACACCAAGATTGCAGATTCAATCCTGGGTCAGGACATGTACAGAAATCAACGAGTGAATGCATAAACAGGTGGAACACCAAATCTCTCTTTCTCTCAAATAAATAAATTTTAAATATGAGGTCATGGTAGGCATCAACATTTGACATTTTTTGTTTGTTTGTTTTGCAAAGCCAGTCCCACAGAAAGCACTATGTAGGCAGCTCCTCTGGTCACACAGGTTTGTCGCAGCAGTTGTCATACACAGGATAGAAAAGGCCAGGAGCTCAGGGAGGTGTGGCAGTTAAGAGTGCAGTTTTCCACTCAGCCAGCATGGTTCAGTAGTTGAGCGTTGACCTATGAACCCGGAGGCCATGGTTCCATTCCTGGTCAAGTCACATGCGGGATCGATCCCCTGTGTGGGGCATGCAAGAGGCAGCTGATCAATGCTTCCCTCACATCATTGATGTTTCTATCTCTCTCTCCCTCTCCCTTTCTCTCTGAAGTCAATAAAAATATATTTTAAAAAAAGAATGCAGTTTTCTTCTGGTTACTGAGAACTTCCAGAAATGATTGACCACATGTTAGTTGGTTTCTGTAAATTTATGAAGATGATCTCTTAGGAATTGCTGATCTACAGAAATAGTTTAGTTACTAATCTTTCAAATATAAAGATATTTCCTTTATTCAATAGGCTCATGTACTTTTAGTGTAAGTTTATCAAGAAATAAACAAGTACTAAAAAGTAAAGACTTTGGTAACTATAGTATTTTACATAAAAATAATTATTAATATTACATGTTTTTGTTAATGAAAAAAAAAAACACATTGAAACCTGTAAAGAATTTTTGTGAGTTTATTTGAGCCAAACTGTCGACATATGCCGGGAAGCAGAACCTCAGTGAATTGAGATAATGCTCTGGAGAATGGAGGGTTACATCTGTATTTATACATTGCAGTCAAAGGAAAGGGACTTGGGGAGTTACATGAAATTCATTGGTGATAGATTAGGGAGGTGAGATAAAGCAAAGCGGGGAAACCTCTGGGATAGGGTAAAAAGTTAAATGATGGACCTGTGTTTCTTTTACAGAGATGGATACAGAATACTTTAACGTAATTAACAGTTGACAACTAACTTGATAACAATAACAATGAGGGAATGTCCCGGTGCCATTTGTTGTGGCCTGAGGGGTCCGGGGTAAAAAGGAAGTTACAAGTTACCCAGACATCTCACAGATATGTTATCTCAGAGGCAAAAAGGCAAGTGCTCAGTAAAGATCTAAGTTGATCTTTGTCACGGAAAATATCAGCCTAGGACATGACTACCCACTATAGCCTGTTTGTAGTTAAATATTTAATTTTCAAACCATCTTTTGTGGTTATTTTAGGTCTCTGAGTTTGCAAGACTGCCACGCAGGTCTCCCCTGAGCTTGTCAGGTTAACATGTGGCTCCTTTCATCCACATTTTCATTGAAATTAAGCATCATTAGAGATGATAAATAAGATGGATAGATAGAAGATAGATAGATAGATTTTCCAAACATGCTCAACTAATTTTATCTTCATCACAAAACAGCTATGCATTTCCCAACATGAAGGAAAATCATATTAAATTTTTTAAATTCTTCTTTTAAGATAAAAAAATAAGAAATTTAAAATGTATTTCTTTATTTTCTAAATAAAAAATAAAATTATTTCTTTCTTTCTCTTCATTCATCAGCAAAGGAGAAAGTGTCTTCACTTCACTTTCACCCTCATTTAAGTATTTCCAGGTTTATCCTCTTAGCTTTAGGTTCCTTAATTTGGAATCATATTTTCGACCGAGGATTGTAATAACATGTTGTGTTTCTAAATGGAACCCTTTGCTTTAAAAGCTTAGTTTCAATAAAATTAAAATTATTTTTAAAGAGAAAAGGATGAAAATTGATGCAGTTAGTAAATAATCAAGATCTCAGGAAACCAATAAAATGGCTAGCTTATACTTTATGAGCATTTACGATGTGCAGAGATTACTCTAAGGGCTTTGCATATATTATCTCATTTAATCACCAAGTAACCCTGTGCTCTCATTTCCGTTCCATCATAAGGAAACTGAAATGCATATAGTTTAGGGGACTTGTCCGAAGGCACATAGCTAGTTCATAAAGCCA
The DNA here is from genome assembly GCA_026230045.1 of Corynorhinus townsendii. Lineage (NCBI taxonomy): Eukaryota > Metazoa > Chordata > Mammalia > Chiroptera > Vespertilionidae > Corynorhinus > Corynorhinus townsendii. Next base: position 5,046,196 of record JAPDVU010000010.1, on the reverse strand, counting down.
TGATCTGATGCAGGCAATCTTATTCTAAAACCCAACTACATCACTATAATCAAGCAAAACAAGGATTCTTATGTGAGTGTTACGTTTGGCTGCCTGAGTTCTGAACCTTAAATACTATGGTCTTGGAAGCCAGAGCAAAGGTCTTACTAGCTGAGCTTTGTATTAAGAGAACACTTATACTGAGAAGCAGAGCTAAATCCATCACTTTTCCATGGATCTACCATTGCTTGTTTGGTAATTCACTATCAGAGACAAGGATCCATGGAGTTGGCCATCTAACAAACCCCTATTTGCCAAGCTAAGTGCCTAAAATGTTGCCACAACTATAGTTATTTCCTCCCTACACAAAATGAGAAAGAACCCACATGAGTAGACTTCACAACTGTTAAGACAAATCACAAGTCAATCTTAAAGTCCATGCATGTTTACAAAGAAAATAGTCCATTTTAATGTCAACCTTAAACCTAAAATTCTTATATTTCATCAGACTAAATTGACAAAGAAATTAAGATTATCTGAGTGCATACAATGTACAAAAACACCATTTAGTAACTTTGTATTCCATAATTTCAGTTAAAAAAAACTTTTAAAATGATGCAATTATGTAAAATTTAAAATGAGGAAACTGAGGATCAGTGCTTAGATGATTTATCAGAGATCCCATAAAGAGTGAAATTGCAGAATTGGTATTTAAAACCAATGCTGTGGATTCAATACCATGGTCTTGCCACTCTGTCAACATTCTTTCTTAAATCCAACATCTAAAATTAGAGAAACAAGCAAGAGAAAATAACTACAAAAATCACCTCTAAAAATAAAGTTCTACTGTTTCCCCAGGCTTCTTCACTCTAAAGATTAAAACCCAAGGCCATTGTAGTTATAACAAGCACTCTTTCTCCAATTCTGCCCCTACTTATGTTTTGAATCCCACACCTCCAGAATGTCAGGAACTTGACTCTATTTCTTCTCTCTCTTGCATGCTTTATCTGGCTCAACTAGATTTTTTAAACCAAATGTCACATTTTTCAAGTTCCTCACATTAAAACAAGATAAAACAAATGAAAAATGTGTCTTCCCTCCATAGCTTTCATCTTTCTCTAGCTTTCATTTTTTTTCTTTTGTGCAACACTCTTCTTTTGCGCCCATGCTCTTGAAAAATTTGTCTTCCTTGCAATTTCATTCGCTCCACAACGAATACTAACATGGTATCTGCCCCCATCACTCCACTAGAGCAGATGTTGGCAAAGTAACCAATGTCTTATGTATTATTAGATAACAAGGATGTTATTTTCAGTCTTGCTCACAAGCTCTCAGTTGCTCCCTGTACTATTGCAATCCTTGTTGATAAAGCTTCTCTTCTTGGTTTCTGTGAAGATACATCCTTCCCGTTATAGTTTTACTTAGTCTCTCATTTCACCTGGCTCTTCCACTTTCCAGATATTAATTATTGAAGTTCTTCAAGTATTACTACTACCAAGTACAGTATCTTTTCTCAACTTACTTGAGCCCTACAAGACCCTAAAGTTATATCACATTCCAGGGCATTCCTTTAAGCTTCACACCTACATAACCAAATGCCTTTTGATATCATTTATTGGATAATTTTAGAGATAATGCAAATTCAGCATTCCCAAATATGAATTAACATTGTTTATCTCTATATTCCAATATCAACCACCTTCCTGTGTCCTTCACCTAAGAATACAATACCACACTGTACCCTACTGTGTAAGAAGTTATTCTCGCCAGCTTCTCCTTTATCCACAATACCCATCCTTTCACCACATCTGGCTGACTTGACTTTCTAATTAACACATAAAAACAACCTCTGTGTTAAAATTTCCACAGATTCCCTGGTTTTGCTCAAAGTTTCTGACATTTTTATGTAAAACTATGTTTCAGTTTTGCCTGTTATCTTACTCCACGGGTATGGGCAAGTCATTCTGGGTCACTGCCACTAGTCCTGCCTCCCACATCTTTACAAAGAAAGACTGTCATGAAAATGAACCTATTGAAGTGTGTGATTCATAAACAGTGCCTGTACTTATAAAATATTGTGTTTTGAGTTCCAATTAGGGGACTTGAAACAGACTTCCCCAGAGTATCAGCTTAGGGTAGAATATTTGAGGTACTGATCAACAGAAAAAGCACTCTGAACCCTGTCTTCCCACTTACTTTTTTTTTTCTGGTTCAAATAGACAGAGAGCATTCCTGAGCTATGGAAAATTCTGTGATTGACCTACTTTTTGCAAAATCACATCAACATTGTCTCAAAACCTGCCCAAAGCATCTGTGCCTGCTGCCATCCAAGTGGAGGCAATATTTGTTAATACCATGCTACCCACCCCATGCCCTGGCCCCTCTTTCATCTTGGGCTGATAGCAGGCAAGCGCCAGGAGCCGCGGTTATGTCAAAATGCCTTAAAATACCACTATAGCACTCACACCTGCTTCTCACAAACCAAGGCTCCATCTTTCCCCCATGCCCAGGCCTTTCAGCTGGAGAGTTAAGCTCTGTGCTGAGCATAGGAGCTGATGGCCTGGAACAGCTCACAGAAGCTCCTTGTTCCATGTCCTGGTTCTTTTTTGTTTTGTTTTGTTTCAGTGGCAATAGCAATGGTGAGGCACAGTCTCCTTGTAGTACTCTACTGTCTCCTCTTCTCTCCCCTTTCCCCATCACTCCCCCAAAACAACCACTTCTTACAGGATGTCTTCCAGCCTCACGTAGTCTATCTTTTATTCTCTTTACCAAGGTTCTAGAATCCAGTTTGGAAAAATTCTGACATCTCTGTGGTAGATTTTGTTACATAAAGATTAAGGATAAATTGAATCTGAGCATGTAATTTCCTAACTAATGCCTTGGTCAAAAATCTTTCTTGTTCCCCTTCACATACAAGTGAATTCCAAACTCCTGAGTGTAGGTTTCAAAGACTTTCTCCATCTGCTCTCAGACCTGAAATTGCCATGTGCTGAAGTGGAGTGAGGGTGATCTATGAATTCAAGAGGAACAGAGGGGAAGGAAGACTTTGTCATTGGAAGGATCGACTGGAAAATTGTGGTAAAGTGATAATTCTTGTCAATGGAGAGGAGTAAAGATCTTTCCCAACATCCCAAAGGAATTGGGTAAGGCTTCTTCAATGACATTGCACTCCTCTTTGAGGATAAAAAATTGCAATTTGTCAACTCTTCCATCAAGTGTCCTTATCAAATGTTTTAATTTTTGAAAGATTCAATACTAATACTAAGCAAGGTTGTAGAGGGCCCCCTGGGAAGGCACATGGGCATTTCTTCAAATTGTCAGCTGAACCCAAGGCGATAGGCAAAGCTGCGTCTTGGTTAGACATCTTACCAAAAGGGCAGATGTGTTCTCAGCATTGACTCTTTGCCCAGGTGTAGGGAAGTGGGTTTTGATATATAAATCCAGTCTAGCAATGGGAATGAGGGAATGAATATGACCCGGGCCCACCCAAGATCCTTTATCTTAAGTTTTTGGTGAAAGCTTATTGGTATTTGGGGTATAAAATAAATACCCTGCATTGGCTCTGGGTCACTGTCTCTCCCTCAGAAGAGGACGGTGGTCCCACCCAGTCCCAGCTTTTTCCTTCCATTTTGTGTCTTTTCTCTTTCTTTTATTTCTCAATCCCCAGCCCCTCTACTCAAAGAACCGGATCATCTCTCTTTCTGTGCTGGATGCAGAAAAGAGAGAAGCCACCATACAAGGTTGTGCTCTGCTCCAAGTGAGATCCAGCACAAGCTAACCTGTGTCTTTGCGTATAACATCAGAGCCGCGGTGTTCGGAGTCACTGCAGGGTTGGTACCTTTTCCAGAGACCCTGACCTCGTGCGGAGAACCTGAGCTCCTGGATGTCCTGGCAGCACGGCCTCCTGAATGGGAAATACATTTTGTGTGTCTTAGACAGTACAACACTTAACTCCATGTGCAGCTGACTTAATGCTTATAAATGAGTGTTTCTGGAGAATCATTGACACACAGGTCACTGTTTTCTGTGTCTTCTCTCCTGTCCTGATGTAAAGTATTTGTTCAGAGCACTTTTGTTTTTCTCCTTCTTGCTGGAATCTTGCTTGTATCCCAGTTGAGAAGGCCATGCCCGTAGTAGTTAATACCTAGATGAGCGCTTTCCTCTGATGGACAGGCCCATTCAGAGTCTTGTGATTGCCCGGGGCCCATGTCCATGAAATACTTACTAATCTTGACTCTCTTCTAATTAGAGATATATTGTGAGACAAATTTCAAGAGGAATTGTGTTATGTCTCTAACCTCATTCTCTTACTGAACAACTGGAGATAATGCTCATTGATATTTGAACTATTTAATCTTTACAACAAAATCCAAACCACTGTCATAGCTAAAATCTGTTTATGAGAGTTGAGCAATCATCAATAGAGAAGCAAAGGTAGACAGTCGACCAGGATACCATTGGGTGTTTCTTACACTGTAAAAATTTACAGTATATTGATCAACCCACAATTCCTTTTGACTGCGGAGGTCAGATGCCCCACTCCATTACCTGAGTCCAGTGCATAACAGGTGCTTCGTTCTGGTGAGATGACGGCACACAGAGCAGGTTTCAATGCTGAGTTCACAATTTCCTGCACTAAAATGCAATACCCCAACTTCACTGGTAAGAGCACCATTCAGTATACCTGTCAACTCCCCTCCAATACATCTTGGCAGCAATGCAGACCATCCGATTAGCAAAGGTCTGATAGCCCACCTGAGCCCACCTTCACGGTAATGGTCACATCTCTCTTTGGCACTCTGTCCCAGACTTTTCTCCCCAAATGAACAATAAAACGATTTGGGGGGGGGGGGGGCAATGTTTCTTGGCAACAGTTTGAACTTAAGTGCTGACAACATCTGGCTCAGCAGATGTTCTTTGTATGATATAACACCTGTGTTCTTAAAGATAGACTTTTGACTAAATTCATATATATAGATGCCCTAAAAGCTAGCTGAATAGAATTTTTCCTGCCAAAATAGGAGCTACTGAGTGAAAGCAAGAACACTGAGGACATTTTAAAATATTATTACTTTCTATACTTTTAATAGCCATGCATCTCCAAATTTAATGTTTTCCTGTGTACTAAGCAGCAATCGGGTCCGGAAGGACAATTAGCTAGTCTGCTGCTTGCTAATGAGGAAATGGCTGGTAGGAGATGAGTGCTGCACAACTGAATGGACGCATCATTTTAGACCATGATAATTTAATATGTGTGTCTTCTTCAAGCAGCTTTTCAAATGGTAAAGCCTTCCCCTTCTAACACTAGTTTTCACACTAGAAAATAAAACTGCCCAATGAGTACTAGGAGGGCAAGACAAATCCAACCTCATCCCAATGAGGTAAGGCAGTAAAACCTGAGAAAAGAGGGGATTAGAGAAAGGGATTCTTTTAACCTGCACAGGAACTCCTGGGCAGACCCCTGGATGACTACAAGTGACACCATTTAGAGCCAGCACAGTAAAGGTTTGAGGGCAGCACCCACATCCTTTGCATCGCATCCCACCACCCTGTCATCACACAAGTGAGCTGACTGGGCTAGCTCTATAAGGGCTCTGGAGACTCACTCCTCAGAAACCCAAAGGAGGCCAGGTCTTGCGTGTAAACTAGAACAAGGTGGTTGCCTGTCAAAGCAAAACCCTGTATAATAAAAGCCTAATATGCTAAGTGTCCACTTATCCGGTAGGCCATTCAACCAATCAAAGCATAATATGCTAATGATACGATAAGGCCGCTCAACCACTCACTATGACATGCACTGACCACCAGGGGGCAGATGTTCAGTGCAGAAGCTGGCCCCTGGTGCTCAAGGCATTCTCACAGGGGGTGCAGTGCTCAGCCAGAAGCCAGGCTCACTGCTGGTGAGCACAGTGGCGGTGGCAGGAGCCTCTCCCGCCTCTGTGGCAGTGATAAGGATATCCAACTGCTGGCTTAGGCAGGAGACAGCCAATCAATGATTCTTTCTCATAATTGATATTTCTATCTCTCTCTTCCTGTCCCTTCCTCTATGAAATCAATAAAAAAATATGTTTAACAAAATGTAAACTCATCAATAAAACCCAAAATAGAATACAACTGAGAATATTCACTGACCTTACTGAAAAACCCAGAAAATAATTTGAATAATGGAAGATAATCAATAGATATCAATTCTGAAATGATGCAGATGTTGGAATCATCTGACAAAGATTTTGAAAAATAATCACAAAAATGCTTCAGTGGAGCAGATGAAACAGACAGAAACAAATAATACAATGGTAAAACAATCCCTAATATATCAGTAATAATTTTACATGAAAATGATCTAAATTAATCAAATAAAATATTTACACAGTAGGTGTTTTAAAATAATCCAATTATATATTATATTTAGGAAGCTCATTTCAAACATAAAGATATAGGTCAGTTAAATGTGTAAAAATGGAAAAGGATATACTCTGCAAACACTAATTTTTCAAAAGTAACCATGTTACTATCAGATAATTAGACTTCCATGCAAAGGAAATGAGCAGGAACAAAGAGAGAAATTACATGGTAAAATTTCAAGCCTCTGGGAATACCTAGTGATCCTACAAGTGAGTGCATAAAAAAAAATAAATCTTAAATATGTGATGTGAAAACTGATAAAACTGCAAGAAGAAATAGAGAACTCCACCATTACAATTGGTAATTCCAGTAAATTTCTCTCTTCAACTGATAGAAGCACTTGACCAAAAATCTCTGGAGATAAAGAGGAACTCACCACCAGCATCTTCATCTGTCTAACAGATGCGTTCTATCCAACTGCAGAAGGAACCTTCTTCTCAAGGTCACATGGAATATTCACAGAGACTGATGACATCCTGGGGTATGAAACAACACATAAAATTAAAAATAATTAAAATCATATAAATATGTTCTCAAAAAGTGGCTAATGCCTGAGTAGATTAAAAAAAAAAAACACCCCCAAAACAGTAACTGCTAAATTAATCTCCTAAGACTGAAAATCACTAGCCAAACTATTCAGAAAAGAAAAAAAAGGAAGAAAAATCAACAAATTACCAATATAAAGAATAGGAGAGGTGATATGATCACAGAGTCTACATATATTCAAAGGATAATAAATGAATATTATGAACAATTTTAGGTGATGATGAAAAAGCATACAACCTTGAAAGACACAAATTACCCAAATAACCACTCTATAACTAGTAAATGGATTAAATTTGCAGTTAAAAGGATTTTTACACACACACGCACACACACACACACACAACACCCAGCTCCAAATGTCTTCCCTGGAGAATTCTACCTGACATTTCCAAAAAATTAATGAGGACATACTATTACTCAGCTCATAATATGAGACCAGTATTGCTTTAATATCAAAACCATTCAGCACAATATAAGTTTAAATGTAGATGCAAAAATTCTTAGCAAAACTTCACCAACTCAGATGACAAACAAAAAAAGAAAGTCCATCATAACAAATTGGAGTTTATGAAAAGATTGGGAGGTTGATTAAACAATTAAAAAGTCAACAAAACTAATATGCTATATGAGCAAACTACAAAAGAAAAAACATATGGTCACCTCAATAGATGCAAAATTATTTGACAAAATTTAACATCCATTCCTTATAAAACAGTTCTTGGGATAAGAGAAACTAGGGGATTTCCTCTACCTGAGAAAGGGTGTCAATAATAGATCCTGCAGTTACCACCATGCCCAGTTGTGAAAGACTGAATGTTTTTCTCCTAAAATCAAGAAAATATCAAAGACATCCATTCTCATTATTTCTGTTCAACATTGTACTGGCCACTCTAGACAGTCCAGCTGGGCAAGAATTTGAAAAGGAGAAAGCAAAGTGTTCGTATTTGCAGAATGCATGATTCTCAATAAAGAATACCCAACAAATCTTCAATAAAGCTCTTAGGACTAATAATTAAATTTAGCAAAAGGTCCAAGACCAACAAACACAAATCAATATGTTTTTATATACTAGCAATAGTTCACCAGAAAATGAAATAAAAACAATATTGTTATAATTGGCAGTAAAGCCCTAGTTGGTTTGTCTCAGTGGATAGAGTATTGGCCTGTGGACTGAAGGATCCTGGGTTCGATAACAGTCAAGGTCACATGCCCAGGTTGTGGGCTGGATCCCCAGTAGGGAGCATGCAAGAGGCAGACAATCAATGATTCTCTCTCACCCTCGATGTTTCCCTCTCTCTCTCTCTCTCTCTCTCTCTCTCTCTCTCTCTCTCTCTCTCTCTCTCTCTCTTCTTTCCTCTCTGAAATAAATAAAAATATATTTTAAAAAATAATAATGGCATTAAAAATATAAAACTCTAAAGAAAGTATGACCTGAATTTAAAGTATAATGACAGCAATTGTTTTCATTGCAAGAAATTAGGGAATGTTGTCATCCTGAGTCCCTCTTGAGAAAGCTCCTATAAATAAACTTCAGCCACTAGGAGACGAGGAGATGATTAGGAAAACCACAGGCAAAGGACCTAATGATTCTACTTAATTGTAAAATAAGACAAAAACAAATGTGTGCATTAGGGTCACAGAGCACAGGTAAATGTTATTCCAATGACAATGTAGAAATGATATAAAAACAAAACAGAAGTCATATACAGCTGACAGATCAAGTGACAGAAGTATAAATATGTTTGCCTTACAAAGGTAAATACTAAGACAGATGGGATGTTGATGAAAACTAGGGGAAAACTGGGTAGTAGGGGAGGGAAAAAGGTTATATGTATAAAACAAAGATATAGTTATACATAGCCATATATATATATACATATATATATGCATATATATATATATATATATATATATATATATCTAGTATATGAACTATGAGGTAATAAATTTGACAAAATTGTCCAAGATCTGTTCTCTAAAAATTATAAGACATGGCTAAAATAACAAATAAAACACAAATGAATACACAGATATACAGTATATGTTCATGGATCAGAAAACTGTGAAGATGTTAATTCTCCCCCACATTTATCTGTAGACCTATGGATTTAATGCATTCCCAATCAAACTTTAATCAGGCATTTTGATAGCACTTTACAAACTGATTCAAACATTCATATGGAAATAAAAAGAACCTAACTAGACAAAAGAACTTTGAGAAAAAACAATTTTGGTGATTATACACTATCTGACTTCAAAACCTATTACAGCTGAAACCAGTTTGGCTCAGTGGATAGAGCGTCAGCCTGTGGACTGAAGGGTCCTGGGTTCGATTCCGGTCTAGGGCATGTATCTTGGTTGCAGGCACATCCGCCGTGGGGGGCATGCAGGAGGCAGCTGATCGATGTTTCCCTCTCATCGATGTTTCTACCTTTCTATCTCCCTCCCTTCCTCTCTGTAAAAAATCAATAAAATATAAAAAAATAATAATGATAAAATAAAAATTGGAACCTTAAAAAAAAATAAAACTATTAGAAAGCTACATCAGTTAGGAAACTGTGATTACTAAAGATAAACACAGATCACTAGAACAGAATAGAGTGATCAAAAATAGACTCACACTAATTTAGATAATTCTTGGCAAAAATGTAAAGGCCTGGGATGAAAGATCAGTTTTTCCACAAATGGTGTTCAAACAATAAGATATTCATATGTATACACACAAAAAAGTTGATGTATATTTTACACCTCATGCAAATAATCACTGATGTTAGATCTAAATATAAATGCTAAAATTATAAAACTTTTGGGGAAAAAAAATAAGAAAGCCTTTTTATTAACCAAACTAGAGGCCCAGTGCATGAATTTATGCACCAGTGGGATCCCTCGGCCTAGCCTGCAGGATTGGGCCAAAACCGGACTATGAAAAGGTGCAGGCCAGGCCAAGGGACCCCACTGGTGCACAATCAGGGTGGGGAGGGACTCAGAAAGTTGGTCCGGGGGAGGGCACCACAGGAGGGCTCCAGGGTGTGTCCAGCCCATCTTGCTTAGTCCAGATTGGCCAGACTCCAGCAGCAAGCTCGCCTACTGGTTGGTGCATCTTCCCTCTGGTAATCAATGCACATCATAGCAACCGGTCAACTGGTCGATTGTCTGCCCCCTGGTGGTCAGTGCACGTCATAGCAAGCGGTTGAGCAGCCTTAGCATATCATTAGCATGTTATGCTTTGATTGGTTGAACAGCCAACCAGATGACTGGACACTTAGCATATTAGGCTTTTATTATATGGGGTATTTCTTAGATACAATACCAAATGCATGATCCATAAGAGAATCCATACTTGAAAACTGGAGTTTAACAAAATTAAGAACTATTGCTTTTATGAACACCTCTATTAAGAGAATGAAAAGATAAGCTACCAACTTGAAGGAGATATTTGCAAATTATAAATCTGATAAAGTTTCTATATCCTAAATATAGAAAGAGTTCTTCAAACAAATGAGACTCTGATATGCCACTGATGAGAATGTGGAATGGCACCACCACTTTGGAAAACAGTCTGATCTGACAATTTCTTAAAATGTTAAGCATGTACTTACCATATAATCCAAAAATCCCACTCATAGATATTTACCTAAGAAAAATAGAAGTATATGTCCTTACAAAGAATTAAACATGAATGTTCACAGCGGCTTTATATGTAACAACAAAAACACTGGGAGCAGTTCAAATCTCCAACAGGTTAATGGATAAACAAAATGTGATCTCTTCATAGGATGGAATACCACTCAGAAATATCAATGAATGTAGTATTGATATTCTTACTCATACAAAAAAACCTCAAAAATGTTCTGAGTGAAATAATCTACACAAGAAAGAGTGAAGATTGTATGACCATGTGTACACAAAATTCTAAACAATGACAGAAAGCAGATGAGTGGTTGCTAAGGCAACAGGGAGGAAGGGGCTGGGAGATATGGTCTTCAAAGGGCATAAGGGATCATTTAGAGGTGATAGCTCTGCCTATTATCTTGATTGTGGTGTTGGTTTAATGGGTGTGCATATGTGAAAGCTTACCAAATCTTGCATTTTAAATATGTGTAGCTTATTATATGCCAATTGTATCCCAAAAAGAGGTTAAGAAAAAATAAGTTATAAAGTGAAACTTCAAGTATGTATAGATCAAAAATAGGTTGAAGGGAACAAAGCCTGAGCTCTTTCAAGGCAGGTCTATTTGATTAGTAACAGTGCAAGCTTTTCGACATAGAGCTAAAAGTCCCTGTCAGTGGGCCGACATGACTATGGAAATAGCAGTGTCATGGAGCTCCAGTGACAATCAGGTATGGCAGGTGACAACAGAGTCTCAGCGAAAACAGCTGAGGCCCTGAGGCTCTGAACGCTAGGGTGTCACGCTCTGGTGAAAAGCTTGAGTTGGTTTCACATCTATGTTGTCATTCTTGAAAGAGCCCAGACTTTGTTCCCACCAACCTATTTTTCACGCCATCCAATTACTCAGTCTCTTACAGGAAAAAAATTTTTTATTATTCCAGAGTTTAAGGGTTTTATACTTTTAATGTGCTTATTGTTTTCGAAATCTAATATTTTATTTTAATTTATAATTAATTACAAGTTCAACAAAATTTGAACTTTTATGTAACAAATTATTTTATAGAAAAAATAGGTTTGTTTTTTCTATAAAATAGAAAATGTTTTAAAGACATCGCTCTAGAGCTCTTATGCTGAAATTGAACTTCACAAATGAGAAACAACATAAGATTCTGGGGAAAAGTTATAGACTGGACAAACTCTTTTGAAGTGGTAAGGCCTTAACCCCATTAAACATTGATTCTTTTAAAGATAGGTGCTTTGAAAATATGTAAGCACCTTGGGATTACAGAACTGCTGTCTTAAATACTTCCATTCCATCTCAGTGTAATACAGATGTATTGATTGCTCCTCCTCATCTATATTTTTGATGACTTTTTGCAACCAATAGGATAGGATGACACAGTGTCCCTTTCAACAATATTCATATCAACGTTAAATCAGCTCACAGAACAGGTGTGGTTCCAAGGAGAGTTGATAACTTCATTGGAAAAGACAAAGGTAACTCAGAGACAGAACTTTAATATGCAGAAATATGTGTTATTAAGACAGAGCAGCAAAATGTCTTAAAAATATAATCTTCTATATAATTTATACAATCACCAACTTGCTTGGAAATCACAATTATATGTTTCAATTTCTCTTTATCATCCTGGATTCTGTGAAGTTTCTCTTAAAATTAAAATGCAGACTAGATCAAAGGTTTGATGGAGAAAAATATATGATAAACATCAAAACAAGAAAAGAAGAAGAGCCAACCTAGGTGGCAGTAAGTGGAATTGCAAATTAGAGAACAAAGATGGCCTTTGAGTGCAGCGTGTTGATGGCACTGGGCAGGTGGAGGCTTCGACTCTGGCCTCCATCTAGCAGTGTTCTTGAATCAGTCTGGCTCTTCAGCTTCCCATTTATGAAATAGAAAGTGTGTGTATATAATGCATTATGCTTTTATGCATATCAAAATAAGATAAATGGGAAATACTTCAGTACTGTTGAGTTCTATAAATATTCATTTTATTTTGACTTCAGCAAGGTAGTTCTGTGTGACAAATATTGAACATTTATAATCTTGCATATCAATATCTTGATCTAGTACATGCTGTCTCTATAAATCTCTAGTTATTAGTAATGAAAAGTTCAATTATTATCTTTCCACTCAAAGAATAGAACATTAAAAACTCCCCTTTTCCTGGAAATAAGTGAAGAGCCGTAGTTGCTTTAGAATTTCCATATAGCAGGTGCTTAACAAAGGGACTCTGGTGGGAAGGCAGGAGCTAGATGACTTGACTTGTTCCCAGATCTGCATAGCACAGAGTACAGGAATCTTCATTGACCTGGGTGTTTATTTTGAATAGGTAATCTCAGAGGTAGCTTTAGATGTTTGGGGAAGCAGACACATCCTACCCCCAAAGTTCTCCTTGGTGAGACCACTGATAAAGAGCCCAGTCACCCCACCAGACACAGACACTGAGACCACAGTGTCCAAGGCTTCGGGGTAGTGGTTTGTATTCTTTAAAAAAGCAGTATTCCTTTAAAAAAAATCCAAGTTTTTATTTTTCTACTCTCATTTCTTCCCACAATATAATTTTATTTTGACTTCAGCAAGGATGGAAAAATCAGGTTACTGGTAAGCATTGCTTTAGATCCTGCACCCATTCATCACAAGGCGGTCCCTCTGTCAGTCAAATACAATTAGAATTATTACTCACAGTCAGTTCTTCTAAAGACTTCAATTACTCCATAGATTATCCCCTTAAACATGCTCATCGCTTTCCTGGCAGAGAGCCTTAAGTGATTCAATCAATGGAACAAATCATTAGTGGTGATTATGATAACCCACAATTTAGAACACAAAGTTGAGGAACAACTTTCTAAAAGTTCTCAAGAAATAGGATGTGATACAATACAACTGTGAGACATTTAAGTGCATCACCTCATTTGTCAGCTAGCTGTACATAATCAGCACATTGGGGAGGCCATGGTGCACGCCATTGAGAATGCGGGTTTAGTTATGTGTGGCTGTGACTTACAGTAAGTTATATAATCTATGATGGCTGCAAGTATATCTGTCCCTGGGTTTTGTTATGATGATGATAAATGGGTTTCTATTCTGTACTCTATGCTCTTCAGTGCTTAGGAACAATCATGTAAATTGTATTTCTATTGGGACCAAGTGTGGCAGATTAACCCAATCAGTGGCATCCCTTCCCTATCTGGGCATAATTTCAGGCAGGAGGCAACCTCTGAGGACTGCTGAGACTTGGGAATGTGTAACACACCAACTGCTCCCTCGGGGAACAGCACTGAAAACCAGTATGTTCTTTAGCAAACACCAAACTTCAACTTTGGAAAAACTAGGATCTTAATTTGCTAAGTGGCTGACTAAACATATAATCACAGGTCAGCTTTGACTGTCATTCTCTTCTTGTCTGGGGGTTATTTAAGTCAGAGGCAAGATTCCTGTGAGTTTAAGCTTTAGGAACACTTACTTCATGAGCCCCTTCCCAGGATGGAGGGTTGTCTTCTAAGAATGTGGGGAGGAGGGGACTGCTGTGCCAGCCTGGTGCCCAGCCAGCCCTGCATGTGCGTCCCAGGATGTAAGCTGTGTCCACCCATTGCCAGCAACAACCTGCCCCCTACAGACCTTAGGGTGCTTGGACCACAGGCAAAGCTGGCTGAAGACTTCACACTGGTCCTGGTTTCCTACCATCTCCCCCACACCCAGTGTCTCCAGGGCCTGAGAGCTAAGAACCCAGTGGGCTCTCAGAGAAGCAGCTGTTGAGGCAACACCTGTCAGCACCGGAGGGCTTAAAGGCTTGGAATTGTTCTGGTGTGCAAATCACAGGATTATAGATTTCTTTTCCCTTTCTCACACGCCATTCGTCACAGTAGAGGAGCTTGGCCCCTAGTCTCCTAAATGCCATGTTTCCTAAACTCCACCGTCACGCTCCTGTGAGGCCCTCTCTCCCTGGCCCGCTCCTGTGAGGCCCTCTCTTCCTGGCTTTCTTTTTCCCGTGATGCTCATGGGCATTCTGTCCCCTCCTAGGGCCCCGCATCTTTTCTTCCCTGCTTCTCTTAAACATCATTCTCTGACCTGCCTCTCCCTTCCCAAGCTCTGTGGTGCTTTTACTTGTGTTCAGCCCCTCCCCAAACGTTTAGCCTAAATTGAATATGTTTCAGGTTGTTTGTCCCCTAAAATGAAACTGAGACACTGAGTTCCTGGGATATGTTTATCAAAATCACCGCGGTCTTTTGGAGGTCATAATAAACTAAGGTCTAGAGGAGAAGAAAGCAGCCCAGAGGTGTTTGTTCCCATAATAGGAATTACACTATCTTTCCAATTCTGAACTTCAGACATAAAGAAACTAAAATGATTTGGGTTTCAAACTCCTGAAGTTGTTCACCATACCTACATTTCTAAAATGTAGTCTCAATCACTGCCCAAAAGGCAAGTAAGGGTAATTTTACATAGTATGTTCCTTTTTTTTCTTTTTCCTAATCTGGACATATTGAAAAGAATTTGAGTCCATATGCTCCCAAACTACATTTTTATCTGTTTCCTCATAATCAATTTCCCTCCTATGTACCCAGCACCTCAGTTGCATATCATTTTGCCATTTTCCAGAACCCACCCTGGGGTCTCCAGCTTTGCCCAAAGCTACTTTTCATCTCTTGTGTATGACAGCTGTTGTTGTTGACAACTCTCATCTAAGACGGTGCAGGGCCAGCACTCCCTGACATGGCAGGTTTACGTTACACAGCATAACATGGCAAAGGGTCCATCTGGATTCAGCCTTCGCTGTTGGGTTCGCCAGCTGATGGCATTGATTTACCCATTCAAATTTCCTAATATTTGAAATAAAATACCCATTCCTATATGACAATGGTTTTAACAATGATAATTACAATATTAACATTATTACTAACTTACATGAATGGAGTGTTTTTGTTGCCAAAACCTCTGTGGAGAGCTTATCCTGCACTCTGTCTTTTTAGAAATGAAGTAGAGCATACATTTCACAAGTGCAAATTCTAACCATCTCTTGTGTATGACAGCTGTTGTCCTTTATCCATAAATCATACATTCGGACAGCACTGTTCAGGTTTCTAAGGTCTTCCCCAGTTAGTTCATCCTTACAACCATCTCACTGAGCTGGGAGGAAATTAGAGATCAGAGATGTTAGATACACTTCTCAGAATTCCCGTGTTTGGAATCAATAATCAGAGTCATATTCCAAAGCAAGGTCTTTGTCCAGGTGTTTACTTCCAATCCAATACCTCAGGAGCCAGCACATCGGCTTGCAAGAACTATTCCCACAGGCTTCCCGGGGAATGGATCTCTCTTGACTTACTCAAGGGATAAGGGCGTGGCTGTTTACTCTGAGGGCTACTGAGAGAGAATTAAAATCTATAATGCAAAACCAGGCAAAACCAAATTATGGTTGGAACTCAAGACAGGGGGCAGGCCTGAGGGGAGTAGGGTGAGTAACAGGAAGGTGTCACATAAGAGCTTCTGGGTTTCTTGATCTGGGTGCAATTTCTACTGATATTTTCAATTTGTAAAATTTCATAAAATTGCATGGTTAGAATTTGCACTTTTGAAATGTATGCTCTACTTCATTTCTAAAAAGACAGAGTGCAGGATAAGCTCTCCACAGAGGTTTTGGCAACAAAAACACTCCATTCATGTAAGTTAGTAATAATGTTAATATTGTAATTATCATTGTTAAAACCATTGTCATATAGGAATGGGTATTTTATTTCAAATATTAGGAAATTTGAATGGGTAAATCATTGTCATCAGCTGGCGAACCCAACAGCGAAGGTTGAATCCAGGTGGACCCTTTGCCATGTTATGCTGTGTAACGTAAACCTGCCATGCCGGGGAGTGCTGGCCCTGGACCGTCTTAGATGAGAGTTCTCTATGTGTGTTTAGTGCCTTCGCTAACATCTGAGCTCCTGAAGCAGGCTGTTTCAGTCATTTTCCACTTTCCCATGAGCGTACAAATTTTGTATATTGTGCTGTCTTCGGAAAACACATGTGAGCACACACACACAAACACACAAACACTTTTAATTATTTTTTGTTTTTTTTTAATCTTTATTGTTGAGAACATTACAAATGTCCCCTTTTTCCCCCCATTGCTCCCCCTCCACCCAGGTCCTGCCCCACCCCAGGCCTTCATGACCCTATTATATGCCCATAAATAATACATATATGCATATAAGACCTTATGTTAATCTCTTCCTGACATCCACTCCCCCATCCCTCTGAGATTCTCCAGTGTGTTCCATGTTTCCATGCCTCTGGTTCTATTTTATTCATCAGCTTATTTTGCTCATTACATTCCTTATTCATTTATTTTAATTTTTAGATTCAGTTATTGATAGCTAGATATGTATTTATTGCCTTCTTCTTCTTCTTCTTCTTCTCCTCCTCCTCCTCATCCTCCTCCTCCCTCTGCTTAAAAAAAAACCCTTGAACATTTCATGTAATACTAGTGTGGTGGTAATGAACTCCTTTAGCTTTTTCTTTTCTGTTAAGCTCTTTATCTGATCTGCCATTCTACATGATAGCTTTGCTGGGTAGGATAGAATAATATTGGTTGTAGGTCCGTGTTATTCATCACTTTGAATATTCCCTACCACTCCCTTCTGGCCTGCAAAGGAGAAATTCCTGAAAAGCAGTCATATGTGTGGACAAAAAAAAAAAAAATATTAAATTTAAAGTTATCAAGACTGCATTATAAAATTTACAAAAACCTCCATTAATAAAAAAAAAGGGGGGGATAGTAGGGCAATATCATATAAGGAAAAATATCCTATAAGTAAATTACATCTAGAAAATTTTTACTTTACCAAATTAAGTTTCATTTGCAATGCTAACAGCAAGACGGCCATTAAAAACACACATGGTGTCTAAATAAGACAAAGGAAAATTGTTTGAACAAAAATAAAAAGGATCCCAAATCAATTATATAGAAAAGATTCCTTTATTAACTTGTAGTCGAGAATACATTTGTATATTTTCAGAAAACAACCCCAAGACCAGATGGATTCCTGCAACAGAGAGGAATTGACAGGTGTGCTCCAACCACAAAGACAAGAGGAAAAAACAGTCCAGAGATGGAAGATGCTGACAACGCCTTGCCACGCGAGCAGTCAGCAGCTGTGCACCGCTGCAGGTTACCTAGGACCAAACCAGAGAGGGTCAGACCTGCATTGCCAACATGTGCCCACCATCCAGATATCACTGCTGACATGTACACATAAGGAACTGTTAGACATTGAAACGGGGACTCAGAACTGTTGGACATTGAAATTGGGACTCAAACATTTTTTTTGTTTTATCTTGTTTTGTTATTATATGTTTATTTCTAGTCTGCACAGGCAAAACTTTTTAAAGGAAAGAAATGGTGGGAAAAAGATACAGAGGCAAAGAAGCATTGAACAGACTGTCAAACTACATTGGGAAGACAGGGGAGGTTGGGTGGGGGGGGGGGGGCTGTAAGAGACCAACCAAAGGACTTGTACACATGCATATAAGCACAACCAATGGATATAAGACACTGGGGCGGGGGGGAGGGTGGGCAGGTGAAGGCATGTACTGGGTGGTAGGGGAGGTCGGGGGGAGATCAATGGGGGGAAAGAAGGAGACATATGTACTACTATTTGTAATACTTAAAACAATAAAAAAATGGTAAAAAAATAAAATAAATTAAAAAAAAAAGAAATCAGCTGAAAGTCTTATGGGTGCTCCTGTAGGTAACTACTTTTCTCTTGCTACTTTTAAGATTATTTCTTTGTCTCTAACCCTTGGCATTTTTATTATGATATGTCTTGGTTTGAACATCTTTTGGTTCCTCTTGTTTGGAATTCTCTGGGCTTCTTGTACTTATAAGTCTATTTCGTTCACCAGGTAAGGGAAGTTTTCTGTCATTATTTTGTCAAATAGTTTTCAATATCTTGCTCCCTCTCTTCTCCTTCAGGCACTCGCAAATGTGAATGTTAGTACATCAGAGGTTGTCCAAGAGGCTCCTTATACTATATTCATATTTTCGTATTATTTTTGCTCTTCTGATTGGGTATTTTTTGCTTCCTCATATTCCAAATCATTTATTTTATTCTCATAATCCTCTACTGTTGGATCCCTATAAATTATTCTTTATTTCAGTTAGCATATGCTTAACTTCTAACTGGTCCTTTTTTGTGTCTTTGAAATTCTCACTAAAATCTTGAAAGTGTCACTAAGTTCCTTGAAGCTTTTATTGACTCCCTTGAAGCTCTCATTAAGATCCTTGAGCAACCTCATAATCCTTGTTTTGAACTCTGTATCTATTAGTTTTCTTGCTTCCATTTCATTTACTTCTTTTTCTGGATATTTATTCTGTTATTTCATTTGTGATGGGATTCTTTGTCTCTGCATTTTGGCTGGGCTTCCCAGTGTTCATTTCTATGTATGAGGTAGAGCTGCTAGGTAGCCTGGAATTGATAGGGTGGCCTTGTGTAGTTGGTGTCCTGTAGGGCCCAGTGGTTCATTCTCCCCAGTCACCTGAGTTGGACACTATAGGTGGGCTCCTGTGTAGGCTGTATGCCGAGTCTTGTTATACTTGAGCCATGATTGCTATTGGCATCACTGGGAGGAATCAACCTCCAAGCCTATGAGAACCAGCTGTGACCACAATGGAAGAGCTGCTGGGAAGGAGACACCTCTATGGGTCAGGACTTGCTTCAGTGGTACTTTGGTACTTTGGTACTTACTGAGTCTTCCCCCTTGAATGTGTTACTTATGGATGCATAGAGTTGTAATCTGTTATGGCCTGAAACTATCTACCATATGCACTGGCTCTTGAGCCTCCTGGGAGGTGCAAAGTAAGCCACTGCAAGGGGCCACTCAGCTGGATTTACAGAGTGATCTGCAGATGGTTGCTACTTGTGTTGAGCTTGGAAGTGCCCAGGTGAGGCCAAGCCATGAAGCAAAGCAGGCTGATGCTAGTGCAGGGATTTGGGACTCTTATTGATAGGTATGGGGTATGCTGATTCCAACTGTTATTTGTTTGAAAGATTTTAGGAAAGTCTGAAGTCTGAACCAGAGCAGGCCATTCATATGGAAAAGCCACTGCAAACAGCTTGGATGGGGTGGGTTCTCAGGGAATCACCAGGGTGGTGCAAACAGTGTGAGCCAAGCTGATGGAAACTCAGATATGACTGCCAGTGAATTCTGCAATGGTGGAGGCCCCAGCATAGGAACAATAAGCCCTGTGAGCACCCACATCTGGGAGAACGTGACCTCAAGTTTCTGCCCCAATGCTAGATAATCCAGTTCCTCTCTATATGTTCCTGGTTCACCCAATACCACTGCCCAGCACTGGAGATCAGAGAGAGTGGGACCATGTAAATTTGTGTGCCAGCCCTTTAAGAGGAACTGTCTGGGAATCCAGCAGCCTCGATGTCACTCAGCCATAATCCCCATTAGTTTTTACAGCCCAAAGTTAGGGGACTTCTCTTATGGCTGGGAGTCTGGTGTGAGGCTGGGATCTCTTGCTTTTCATGGGAGGCCTCTGCAACCAAGATATCCTTTCTGATTATAAGAGCCCCACAGGTGGGTGTCGGACAAGCTCATCCCGCACCTCTGCCTCTCCTGACAGTTTCTGTGTGCTTTCTTCTTTAATTCTCTAGTTGTAGGACATCCATTCAGCCATATTTCAGGCAGTTCTGAATTATAGTTATTCTGTATTTTAGTTGTAATCTTTATGTGATTGTGGGAGACAGAGAGTACTGGCATTTACCTACACTGCCATCTTGGTTTTCCAGATTCCAAGTCCACACACTTTTAAAACAATATAGATATCCTGATGGAGGCCATCCACGTCACAGCATCATCTATGCATTTTTGTATTATCAAGTAAATAGTCTTTTAAGTTAAAGTTTTCATAAAAACTCCTTAGTAGCTGACTGAATGTCCCAGCAAAGGATAGAACTCGATTATACATTTTCCTGAATTCAAATGTCTGTCTATCTGATATTTTCAAAAAATGCCCTTTTCAAGAAGCAGTTGGGAGGAAGTACAGCATTATTCCTCCAACTTCCAGCTTTTTAAAGAAGTTGAGGCAAAAAGCACAGCCATGAATACATAATTCTCCCACGTATTAGATTTCTTTAAGAAACAGAGACATTGACAAGAAGCAAAACACTCACTGTTTAAATTTCATAAATAGGTTAAATATCCTATTTTTATTTCCTAGAAAAATAAAATGTCCATATGGGTTTCTTACTGGTGTAACTGAGTAGTTGTTGAGAAATGTTCTTCTCTTTAAGGCTGAAATATCTTCTGGAGGAATGAAAGTACCAGGGAATAAGAAGAATCCACCTCATTTATTACTGCTAGACAATGAAGCCATATCATTCGGTTTAAGTAGAGACACTAAGCTGATCTATAAAGAATTCATTATCAAGTGCTGTGAAGTCTTAGTATTATTGTTATAATATACAGAATGCTTAATACTCCCAGGAAGGCCTGGAGTTTTAAAGAGCAAACTGGCACATTATACAGCTATTACAGAAAAGAAGCTTTCTGTTCTCCAAAATGCTACCTTTGTCAGACATAAAAAGCAAGATTCAGATGATTAAGCGCGTGCGCGCACACACACATACACACACACACACACACACACACACATACAAAGAAACCTGATCCAATGTGCTTCTGGTTTGTATTTCTGATCTCTAATAAAATATATTTTTAAAAATGTATTCTTGGTTTCTTTAAGAATACTTTCGTATGACTATATTTTTTTCCTTTGGATGCATTTTTATTTTTTTAATTTCTTTATTGATTAAGGTATTACATATGTGTCCTCATCCCTCCAGTAACCCCCCACCCCACTCACTCATGCCTTCATCCCCCTGGTGTTCGTGTCCATTGGTTAGGCTTATATGCACGTATACAAGTCCTTTGGTTGATCTCTCTTCCTCACCCCCTCCCTCCCCTACCTTCCCTCTGAGGTTTGACAGTCTGATCGATGCTTCTCTGACTTTGGATCTGTCCCTGTTCATCAGTTTATGTTGTTCATTATATTCCATAAATGAGTGAGATCATGTGGTATTTTTCTTTTACTGACTGGCTTATTTCACTTAGCTTAATGCTCTCCAGTTCCATCCATGCTGTTGAAATGGTAAGAATCCCTTCTTTTTTACCACAGCATAGTATTCCATTGTGTAGATATACCACAGTTTTTTTTTTAATCCACTCATCTGCTGATGGGCATTTAGGCTGTTTCCAAATCTTAGCTATAGTGAATTGTGCTATTATAAACATAGGGGTGCATATATCCTTCTGATTGGTGTTTTTAGCTTCTTGGGATATATTCCTAGAAGTGAGATTGCAGGGTCAAATGGGAGTTCCACTTTTAGTTTTTTGAGGATACTCCATACTGTTCTCCACAGTGGCTGCACCAGTCTGCATTCCAACCAGCAGTGCAAAAGAGTTCCTTTTTCTCCGCATCCTCTCCAACACTTGTTGTTTGTTGATTTGTTGATAATAGCCATTCTGACAGGTGTGAGATGATACCGTATTGTCGTTTTGATTTGCATCTCTGGGATAATTAGTGACTTTGAGCATGTTTTCATATGTCTCTTAGCCTTCCTTCTGTCTTCTTTTGAAAAGTATCTATTTAGGTCTGTTGCCCTTTTTTTTGGGGGGGGGGGGGCGTTGTTTATCTTCCTTTTGTTAAGTTGTATGAGTTCCCTGTAAATGTTGGAGATTAAAGCCTTACTGGTGATGACATTGGCAAATATGTTCTCCCATGCAGTGGGCTTTCTTGTTGTTTTGTTGATGGTTTCCTTTACTGTGCAAAAGCTTTTTATTTTGATGTAGTCCCATTTGTTTATTTTCTCTTTAGTTTCCATTGCCCTAGGAGCAGTATCAGTGAAGAAATTGCTTCGGCATATGTCTGAGATTTTGCTGCCTGTGGATTCCTCTAGTATTTTTATGGTTTCCCGTCTTATGTTTAAGTTCTTGATCCATTTTGAGTTAATTTTTGTGTATGGTGTAAGTTGGTGGTCTAGTTTCATTTTTTTGCATGTATCTGTCCAATTTTCCCAACACCATTTATTGAAGAGACTGCCTTGACTCCATTTTATATTCATGCCACCTTTGTCAAATATTAATTGGACATAATTTTTTGGGTCGATTTCTGGGTTCTCTATTCTATACCATTTATCTATATGTCTGTTCTTGTGCCAGTACCAGGCTGAGAACAGTGGCTTTGCAATACAGCTTGAAATCTGGTATTGAGATCCCACCTACTTTGTTCTTCTTTCTCAGGATTGCTGCAGCTATTAGCAGTCTTTTTTATTCCAAAAGAATTTTGGAAAGTTCGTTGTAGGTCTGTGAAATATGCCATTGGTATTTTAATGGGGATTGCATTGAATCTATAGATTGCTTTGGGTAGTATGGACATTTTAATGATGTTGATTCTACCAATCCATGAACATGGTATGTTCTTCCATCTGTTTATGTCTTCCTCTATCTCTTTTTTTCAGTGTCCTGTGGTTTTTCGCGTATAGGTCTTTTACCTGCTTAGTTAAGTTTATTCCTAGGTATCTTAAATTTTTTTGGTGTAATGGTAAATGGGATTGTCTTTTTAGTCTCTCTTTCTGTAAGTTCACTATTGGTGTGAAGAAATGCCATAGATTTCTTGGCATTAATGTTGTATCCTGCGACATTGCAGAATTCATTTATTAAGTCTAATAATTTTTTGATGGAGTCCTTAGGGTTTTCTATGTACAATATACATGTCATCTGCAAATAAGGACAGTTTTACTTCTTCTTTTCCAATTTGGATGCCTTTTATTTCTTCTTCTTGTCTGATCGCAATGGCTAATATTTCCAGTACTATGTCAAACAGGAGTGTTGAGACTGGGTATTCCTGTCTTGTTCCTGTTCTTAGGGGAAATGGTTTTAGTTTTTGCCCATTGAGTATGATGTTGGCTGTGGGTTTGTCGTATATGGCTTTTATTATGTTGAGGTATGATCCTTCTATTCCCACCTTGCTAAGAGTTTTTATCAAGAAGGGGTGTTGAATTTTGACAAATGCTTTTTGTGTCAATTGATATGATTATGTGATTTTTATCTCTTAATTTGTTTCTGTGATGTATCACGTTTATTGATTTGCAGATGTTGTACCATCCTTGCATTCCTGGGATACATCCTACTTGGTCATGGTGTATGATCTTTCTGATGTATTGTTGGATCTGATTTGCTAGAATTTTGAGGATTTTGGCATCTATGTTCATGAGGGCTATTGGCCTATAATTCTCTTTCATTGTGTTGTCTTTATCAGGTTTTGGTATTAGGGTGATGCTGGCTTCATAGAATGAGCTTGGAAGTGTTCCTTCCTCTTGAATTTTTTGGAATAGGCTGAGGAGGATAGGTTTTAGTTCTTCCTTGAATGTTTGGTGAAACTCCCCTGCAAAGCTGTCTGGCCCCAGGCTGTTTTTTTGCTGGAAGCTTTTAGATGACTATTTCAATTTTTCCATAGTTATCAACCTATTGAGATTTTTGGAATCTTCCTGATTGAGTTTTAGAAGGTTGTATTTTTCTAGGAATATGTCCATTTCCTCCAGGTTGTCTAGTTTGTTGGAGTAGAGTTGTTCATAGTATTTGTTAACAATCCTTTGTATTTCCGTGGGGTCTGTTGCTATTTTGCCTCTCTCATTCCTGATTTTGTTTATTTGAGTCCTCTCTCTGCTTCTTGGTGAGCCTGGCTAGAGGTTCATCAACCTTGTTTATCCTTTCAGAGAACCAGCTCTTGGTTTCATTGATCTTTTCTATTTTGTTTTTTTGTTTGTTTGTTTGTTTTTGGTTTTTTTAGTCTCTGTCATTTATTTCTGCTCTGATCTTTATTATCTCCTTCCTTCTGCTCACTCTGGGATTTTCTTGTTGCTCTCTTTCTAAGTCATTGAGTTGTAGAGTTAGATTATTTACTACCATTTTTTCTTGTTTTTTGAGGTAGGCCTGTAGAGCTATAAACTCCCCTCTCGGGACTGCTTTCATTGTGTCCCATAGATTTTGGATTGTTGTGTTTTTGTTGTCATTAGTTTCCAGGATGTTTTTAATTTCTTCTTTGATCTCATTGGTAACCCAGTCATTATTTAATAGCATGCTATTCAGCTTCCAAGTGTTAGAGATTTTTGGATTGTTTTTATTGTAGTTTATATCTAATTTTATGGCATTGTGGTCTGAGAAGATGCTTGGCATGATTTCAATCTTCTTGAATTTGGGGAGACTTTGCTTGTGACCCAATATGTGGTCTACTTTTTAAAATGTCCCATGTGCACTTGAGAAGAATGTATGTTCTGTGGCTTTGGGGTCAAATGTTCTGAAGATGTCAATTAAGTCTATCTGATCTAGTGAGTCATTTAGGATTGCTGTATCTTTGCTGATTTTTTGTCTAGAGGATTTATCCAGTGCTGTCAGTGGTGTATTAAAGTCTCCTACTATGATTGTATTGTTGTCAATCTCTCCCTTGATATCTTCCAGGAGTTTTTTTTATGTGTTTGGGTGTCCCTGCATTGGGTGCATATATGTTTATCAGGGTTATATCCTGTTGTTGTATTGATCCCTTTAGTATTATGAAGTGGCCTTCCTTATCTCTTGTTATGGCCTTCACTTTGAGATCTATTTTGTCAGATATAAGTATTGCTATCCCATTTTCTTTTCATTTCCATTTGCCTGAAAGATATTTTTCCATCCCATCATTTTCAGTCTGTGTGAGTCCCTTGTTCTGAGATGCGTCTCTTGTAGACAGCATATATCTGGGTCATGTTTTTTTATCCATTCAGCCACTCAATGTCTTTTGATTGGAGCATTTAGTCCATTTACATTTAAAGTTATTACTGAAAGGAACTTGTTTGTGTCATTTCTATTTTTGTGCCTATATTAGCGTTCCTTCTTACCTTTTTAATTCTTCTTTTTTACAGCTTTCCCTTTAGCATTTCTTGCTTTGTTGGTTTGGTAGTGATAAACTCCCTTAGCCTTTTTTTGTCTGTGAAGCTCCTGATTTCTCCTTCAATTTTGATTGATAGTCTTGCTGGATAGTGTATTCTTGGATTCGGTCCTTTGCTTTGCAACACTTTGTATACTTCCTTCCATTCCCTTCTAGCTTGATGTGTTTCTGTTGAGAAATCATTTGATAATCTGATGGGGGATCCTTTGTAGATAACTATCTGTCTCTCTCTTGCAGCCTTTAAGATTCTCTCTTTGGGTATGGAGGCGGGGGATCTGGGCTGGCGGCAGGCATTGCTTTTTTCAACCCAAAGGGGAGACAAGCCCCCGATTACTCTGAAATACAGTTTCTGGGGAGACGCAGGGGACCCAAACTCCTACGGGGAGAAGCAGGATTGTCTGCTACCAGGTCGGAAAGTGAGGGGGGCCTGCTTGTAGAGCTGTGCACAGGAATAATAGTTTATCTGCGCTGGGGCACAGGACAGGACATAGTCGGAGACACAGAGCCGGCTAACTAGCAGCCATTGCTGTTTGCCACGCCCTAGCCTAGTGATGCCCTGAGACCCCGCCCCACACAACCTACAAACCCACCCAAGCTCCAAGCAGCGGATTTTGCATATGAATGG
Source organism: Corynorhinus townsendii (assembly GCA_026230045.1). NCBI lineage: Eukaryota > Metazoa > Chordata > Mammalia > Chiroptera > Vespertilionidae > Corynorhinus > Corynorhinus townsendii. The sequence continues at coordinate 5,020,030 of JAPDVU010000010.1, read as the reverse complement.
ACTGCCCTATAGCAGCTTAACTTAACAAACTTGCAGCCCGGATCAGACAGCTCCAAAACCTCCAAACCCAAAGTAAAGAGGAGAAAACTGTAGCTCTCGCTGTAGCTCCTGCTGGGTGGACTCAGACAATAGCTGACCTGCACCCCATTGGAGATCCAGAAGCCAGTATACCTAGTGGTCAGTGTGAGAAACCAGATTTCAACTCCTCACATCCATAAGTGACGCATTCAAGAGGCAGACTCAGTGAGCACCAAAGCCCCACTTAAACAAGTCCTTCACCATAAGCGTGTCTCCAGCACAGCAGTTCTTATAGACACAGCGAGTCCTCACAGCCGATTGGCCTGGAGGTCAATTCCTCCCAGCGTACCAAAAGCAATTAAGGCTTAACTACACCAAGACTTTGCACTCAGCCCACAAAGGGGTGTACCAAGAGAGTCCACATCAGGTGATTGGGGAGGCTGAGCTACTGCCCCCTATAGGTCACCTACCACACAAAGCCACTCCATCAACACAGGGAAGCAGCCAAAATGCGGAAACAAAGAAACATGTCACGAATGAAAGAAACGGAGGAAAGCAAACCACTGGACGACATAGAGTTCAGAACCACATTTATAAGGTTACTCAAGAATCTTCTAAAAACTGCTGAGAAACTTAACGACACTTCTGAGGAGCTTAGTGAGACCTTCAAGGACCTTAATGAGAATGCCAAAAAAATGGAAAAGGACCAGTCAGAAATGAAGCATACACTGTCTAAAATAAAGAATATACAGAAACTCAACTGTAGATCAACGTACCCCAAGAATCAAACCAAAGATCTGGAAAATGAGGAAACAAAAAACACCCAACCAGAAAAACAAAAAGAAAAAAGAATCCAAAAATATGAAGACAGTGTAAGGAGCCTCTGGGACAACTTCAAGCGTACCAACATCCAAATCTTTGGGGTGCCAGAAGAAGAGAGAGAGCAAAATACTGAAAACCTATTAGAAGAAATAATGACAGAAAACTTTCCCTACCTGGTGAAAGAAATAGACTTACAGGTCCAGGAAGCGCACAGAACCCCAAACAAAAGGAATCCAAAGAGGACCACACCAAGACACATCATAATTAAAATGCCAAGGGCAAAAGACAAAGAGAGAATCTTGAAAGCAGCAAGAGAAAAACGGTTAGTTACTTACAAGGGAGTACCCATATGGCTGTCAGCTGATTTCTCGGCAGAAACTATGCAGGCCAGAAGGGAGTGGCAAGAAATATTCAAAGTGATGAACAGCGAGAACCTACAACCTAGATTACTCTACCCAGCAAAGCTATCATTCAGAGTAGAAGGTCAGATAAAGAGCTTCACAGACAAGAAAAAGCTAAAGGAGTTCATCGCCACCAAACCAGGATTACATGAAATGCTGAAGGGTATTCTTTAAGAAGAGGAAGAAGAAGAAAAAGGTAAAGATAAAAATTATGAACAACAAAAAATGACATCAAATACATACTACCAACAAGTGAATCTAAAAATCAAGTGAATAAAAATCTGAAGAACAGAATGGACTGGTGAATAAAATAGAATCAGGGACATAGAAAGGGAGTGGACTGACGACTCTCAGGGGAAGCAGGTGTGAGGGGTGCGGGAAGAGATTGGACAAAAATCTTACTCCTATGGTTGAAGACAGTGGCGGGGGGTATGGGCATGGGGTGGGGTGGGGAATCAGGTGGAGGGGAGCTATGGGGAAAAAAAAAAGAGGAACACCTGTAATAATCTGAACAATAAAGATTTATTTAAAAAAAAAGATTCTCTCTTTGTCATTAATATTTGCTATTGGAGTTATGATGTGTCTTGGTATGGGACTGTTGGGATTGATCTTGCTTGGGACTGTCTGTACTTGTGTAACTTTTTCTTCCCTATATCTGGGAAGTTTTCTGTCATTATTTTTTCAAATAGATTTTCTAATCCTTGCTGCTCTTCTTGTTCTTATACATCTGTTGCTTTGTTTCATGTTGTCCCAAAGCTCCCTTAGGCTTTCCTCCTGCTTTTTAATTTTTTTCTCCAGTTGCTGTTCAGATTGAGCTTGTTTCTCTACCTTATCTTCTAACTCACTAATTCGGTCCTCTGCTTCTTCTAGTCTACTGTGGAAACTTTCCATGGTGTTTTTGATTGTAGCTATATCACTTTTCATTTCTTCCTGATTCTTGCATAGGTTGTTGATTTTCTCATCCATCTGATGTATGAATTGCACGACCATTATTCTGAATTCTTTTTCAGTCATGTTGCATGGCTCAATTTCACTATTTTCCTTTTTGGCGACTCCTAATTTTCTTTGGGGATTGTGTCTTCTCCCCATTCTGACTATCACCAGAAGGTTCAAACTCTGAGTTGCATGGACCTGGGCTGTGTGCAGTGGGAGCTTTGCACCACCCGAGTGTCACTGAAGTGCTCCGACACTAAGAAGTGTGGCTGCCTTGGGTTGGTGGGAACCAGGCTCACCCAGGGTCAGTGTTACCAGCGCTCAGTGTGGTCTCATGTGCTCACCTAGAATCAGGGACCCCGCCTGCACAGTGCTGTTGGTGTGTGCCAAAAATCAGAGTCCCCTAGCTCGTGCCAGGAGTCAGAGTTCCCCTGTGTCTGCACTAAGAATTAAGTATCAGAGTCTCTGTTGCTTCATGTGGCTTCTCACTGAGAATCAGGGTCCCTGTGTGCCCATGCACCAAGAATTGGGGTCACTGGCTCTTAGTGTGAATACGCTGTGAGTCAGGGATCCCAGGCGCACGTGATAAGAAACAGAGTCAAGTAAGTGGGGCTCAGTGCTGCCTCCCACCCAGAGAATCGGGGTCCCAGTCACCTTGGGGGACTGGTTTGCACAGTAGCACTGAGTCAGCTGGAGGTCTGCTCCTGCACTGCGGAAAACAGACTTCTATGTGAGCTTGCCCAGAACTGAAGTCAGCTGGCACTGCCGCCCTGTGTGGGCTTGGGGTTTGGTTGCCCGATTGCATTGCAGGGAGCGTATTCCCAGTCTCTGCATGCACAAGCTCAAATTCCCTAGTGGTGCTGCAGCCTGTGCCAGGGGCAGGTCTATCAGTTATTATGGTGCTGTCTGCAAGCCTATGGGGAGGGGAATATGCTCCTTGACTCACAGAAATCTTCAACGAGGATGTCTGGATTCTTGTTGTCTGTTGGTCTGCATCTGTGGCTGCAGGTCTCTGTCCCCAGTGGCTGCAGGGTCCTGTTTTGAGTCTGAGACCAGACTGGGTAGTGCTGAGGCCAGAATCCTAGTCTCAAGCAGCTGTTTCTCAAGATCTCATGGTCTCTGTCTCGTATGACTATTAGAATGAGTATGACACATTCTATTGTAGAAAAGATAGGAGAGATAGGAAAGAAATTTAAGGGATGTAGACAATTTTTAAAATGGCAGGTCCTATCACATTGGTTCACTAAAAAATGACAAAGAAACCTAAAGAATAATTATTTTCCTATTTATTTTAAGTCATTTTCTATTATTTTATTTACTATGTTCATCCCACACCCCAAGACCAACCTTTAGATTTTTTTTATAAAATCCATAGAAATTGCTGTTTTAAAAGAAAGAAAATATGTAAATAACAAAATGGTAAAAGAGTACCCAACAGTCTGTGAGATGATGACTGGAAATTGACAATTAAAAAAATATATAAGCAAATTCCAGTCAGAATTTGGAGTTGCCAAAGGAACATAAGACTCCACACCCCTTCCTTGGTACTCTCACTTGTATTCTCACTTTAAATTTCTCAAAGACCTGGAATAAAGTTTGAGCAGTTCCCTTAAAACAGAGAAAAGTGGCCCCCATTGGTAGAGAACTTGATCTGATGTTACAGGAATGAAGCACATTGATTAGCATTTAATTCATAGTTATAGTAATTGGCTGTGTGATTTGTGTCAAGTCATCTGAACTCTATGACTTAAAGTGGTTTCACAGCTATAATTATTTCCACCATTTAGGATTCAGGATTAAATATTCCTACCATTCAATAAGAATAATAATATATACACTAAATGAAATCCTTAAAATTTCCCAGATACTGTTTTAAATATATTACATGCAATACTCATTTATTCTTCCCAACAAGCAGAGGACATAGGGAACATTTTTTATCTCTGTTATGTACATCATAAAAGTAAGTCCCAGAGAGTTCAGAAACAAAGTCACAGCTCACAAGGGAAAACCTGTATTAAAACTCACTTTTCTTGTTTAAGAACACATGTGCTTGGCTCTGCCAGCACCAATGGGTTAACAGTGGTTGAACAATTTAAAAATAGTAGATGCTAAAGAAATAATGTCTAGTTTTAGTGTATGCCACACACTCCTTTAATTTTTAATCTTTAGAAAAGTGACTGACTCATCATAGACCTCTACATATTTAATGAGCAGATGAATGAATGAGATAAGAATTAATGCATTTCAATTAAATGTTGAACAAACTAATATCTTAATTTTGATAAAGTATCTTAGAAATTTTTCTGTTGAAAAAATACTAGTTGCTTATAATTAAAATATGAATTCTTTGAAATAAAACAAGCATTTTTAAAAATGTTAGGGCTGCAGAATATTTTTCACTTAAAAGAAAATTTGAACCTTTGTGTTGCAATCTATAATAATAGAAGTGTAATATGCTAATTAGACCAGACAGCCAAACAACCTTCCGGATGTCATTCTGGATGTCCTTCCAGACCAAGCCACAGTTGCGGGGGCCAAGGAAGAGGTGGTTAGGGGCAATCAGACAGGCAGGCAGAGTGGTTAGGGGCAATCATGCAGGCAGTTGAGCAGTTAGGGATGATCAGGCAGGAAGGCAAGCAGTTAGGGACAATCAGGCAGGCAGGTGAGTGTCTATGAGTGATGGGCAGGCAGGCAGAGTGGATAGGGGAGATCAGGCAGGCAGGCAGGCGAGCAGTTAGAAGCCAGCGGTCCCAGATTGTGAAAGGGATGTCCGACTACTGGGATCAGACCTAAACCGGCAGTTGGACATCCCCCAAGGGGTCCTGGATTGTGAGAGGGTACAGGCCAGGCTGAGGGTTCCCCAACCCCCATGCACAAATTTTGTGCACCAGACTGCTAGTCTATATATATATAAAAGCCTAAGCAACTATTACGACCCATCAACCAAATGACCAATTGACCAGTCACGATGACATGACTGTGTGACATGACCACAAGAGGGCAGATGCTCAATGTAGGAGCTGTCCCCTGGTGGTCAGTAAGCTCCCATAGTCAACCTCCCACTGTCCCTTCCCCAGCTCTGATCAGCCCTGATCACCAGTCAGGCTGAGGAACCCCACCCATGCACAAATTGGTGCACTGGGCCTCTAATCCTATATAATAAAGAGGTAATATGCAGATTGACCATCATGCCCTCGCACAAGATGGACACCCCCATGTGGTCACAAGATGGCCGGCAGGGGAAGGCTGTTGGGGGTGACCAGGCCTGCAGGGGAGGGCCATTGGGGATGACCAGGCCTGCAGGGGAGGCTGTTGTGGGTGACCTGGCCAGTAGGGGAGGGCAGTTGGGGTGATGGGGCCAGCAGGGGAACAGGTAGGTGTCGATCAAGCTGGTAGGGGAGTGGTTAGGGGGTGACTAGGCTGGCAGGCAGAAGCAGTTAGGGGCAATCAGGCAGGCAGGCAGGCGAGCAGTTGGGAGCCAACAGTCCAGGATTGTGAGAGGGATGTCCGACTTCCAGTTTAGGCCTGATCCCACAGGTGTCAGGCCTAAACTGGCAGTGAGACATCCCCCGAGGGGTCCCAGATTGGAGAGGGTGCAGTCTGGGTTGAGAGAGCCCCCACTAGTGCACAAATTTCATGCACCAGACCTCTAGTATCATTATAAATATCAAGTACTTGGGCAATACCCATTTCAATAATTCTACAGTTAGCATTAGCCAACTTGAATGGAAATGATCTTAAATTGGAATTTATTGACTCAAAAGTAAAGAATTCCACTTATAACTGCAAGCTATGTTGTTAACGTTTATAAGTATAAAATACATGCATATTTACCAAAAACTTTGCCATGCTCTCTATAGCAAAACATTAGCAGTTCATGTAAATTTCACTTCTTTTCCCAGTGCCTCCAGGGGCTGCCTGGTTGAGGGTGCAGTTAGTTTGAATAAGGCATTGAGCCTCTTTAGCTTCCTTTTGCTGTTGGAGCTGGCAGTGTCACGCTGGTTCTGGAGATAAACACTAGCTTTATCATACAAAGCCATAGGGGAAAGGAAGGAGAGTTATTTCCTGCATCTTCCACCATCTGAGCTATAACTTGTCTGTTATGCTATTTTCATTAACTGAAATCCAGTGGCCTTTTAAAGTAACAGTAACCTAAGCTGAAAACTTCATGATTTTTTTAGAAGAAATCTTGTTTTTAAAATATTTGTATATGCCCAATTGTACTGGAACAAAAATGGAAATATTTTCTTAAATAACCTTCTATTTTAGTTGCATGCATTTTTATAAAGTGGCTGCAGCAGTAAAAGCTAAGTGTAAAAACTCATCAATTGTGAATTTTTTAGTAAAAACATGTAAAACATTCATGTCCTCACACTTCCCCCTAATTTGAAAGAGAATTCTAGTAAAATAAAGAAACTCCAAGGTGACAGCAAGTGAAGGGACCTCTCTTTATGCAGAGTGCTGGCCTGGTCTGCTCCATGGCACATGAGGGTGATGCACATTTCTGAACCATGCAAGTCTGAACCCCTACATTGTCCTTATTATCCTCTTGGGGAGCCCCCACAGCACCCCTGGAAGACAATTAGCCATCACTCACTGAAACAGCATAATCAACTGCTCATCTGTAAGCACCACCCAGAAAAGCAGAAATGGCACTGCCACAGATTTATCCTCAGTTCACGACAATCCCTGGGAGTGTGTATGAACCATCATCTATTACCCTCCTTGGGGCCCATATAATTAACACTGTCTGTCTCACTGATTTGCTGTTGAGTGAGATTAAGAAGAAGAGTGATATTGCTCTGAAGTGACACCGTCACAGATTTCATTCCTGTCTCACAGGGAACCATTTGTCTTCCTCTGCTGTCCTCTTATGGTTTCTCATCTGAAACTGATCTGAAGTTCATTTGCAGAAAGTAGACTTAATCCCTATGGATCTGACTCACACCTAATTCTCACCACTTGTTGCCTGTCTTTTATGTGTCAGCCAGTGTGAGGAAGGAATGAAGAAATCCCAATGGTTCTTTACAGCGTTACCTGCATATGTAGATTTTACAGTGGATGGAGCTGACTGTAAAGGCATTAATCAAACACCTCATAGTCACCAGGTGGTAAGTGATTCTGCAGGGACTGAAACTCAGGACTCACTGTAGAACCTTTTTTTTTTTTTTTTTGCTTATTTTTCAATTCTAAGAGTCTGATCTTCCTGGAAAGAATTGTATAGTTCACTACCCTTCCCAACTTACAGGATTAATAATATGCTCTCTTCATGACATGACCACACAACAAGGTACGGCAGAAATAACATTGGTTGAAACAATACTGCGTGAACATGTATGTATAACATGATAAGAAAATGATCAAAGATGGGTCAATGGTGAGTTTCTTCTCTGAGCAGCTGACAGGAAACACTCATACTCAGAAACAGAGCCAGTGTTAGATCACGGAGGCAGTGACTGCACAGGTGAGACGAGGAGCTATGCATAACCACCTTTTAGCCATCAGCTGCAAATACACACACAAAAAGTAACTCAGCCTCTGGTGGCATCTTTGAATACAAGACTGAGAACAAATTTAGCATAACATTGTGAATACTCCTGCAGTGACCACAGTAGATAGATCCCTGCAATAGTGGATGCATGATTTAGCTACAAAATGGAATATTTAGGCAGTCATTTCAAATATATTTTAGAAAAAGCCCCAATTATTTTAAAGAAAATTCATGGTATACAATCTTAAATTGAAAACTTCAGGATATAAAATAAATATAGATTTTTACCTACATAAAACATGCATAAATATACTCACTTATACATTTACTAAAAAAATCTCAACAAAGAAAACTGCATTTAAATACTATCATAGGTTTAAGGGATTAGGGATAATCTTTGTTAGCTTTTTATGCTGTTCTCTATTTTTTGTTTTACATATTTACTATTATAAAATGCAGTATTAAAAAGTGCTATACATAACATTCTCAAGATCCTAAATCTACATGGTATATATATTTTAGCTACAACTATGTTTGTTCTTTAAATCTATAATCTTTTTCCTCAAATCATCAGTCTAATAACTTCTTACTTATTTTATATTTTGTCATGAGTATTTCAAATGCAAATATAACTTGCTTTTCCTTCTACTGTATGAACATGGCAATGGTTTGCATAATTAATATTGTGATTAATTTTATTTTCTTCTTGGTTAGAACTTCCATGGTGATTAGGAATTAATAAACAGCTAGCTCCAAGGCAAAATGCTGTTGTTTAAATTAAGAAAAAAGGGTGAAATTTTAACCATTAGCAGACACTAAAATTTGAATCAAATTTTAGCTTAATCAAAAATCAAATAAAATAAGATAAAATAAGACATAAATTACAGTAATTGGGTCTTCAAAATCAGCACATATCTTCATCATTTTTTAAAACCACAAACAATATATATGTCAGTTTCATAAGTAAGTTTCTTGAGAACAAAAGTTGGCTCTACCTTTCCATTTATTTCCACTGTTTAACACAGTACATGTTCAATAAACATGTCTTTAATGAATCAATAATTGATTGGCAGCAAAATTACTGGCAAATATTCAGAAATCTTGAACTTAAGGAGCTCTAAAAGAATATATATTCCTACTTTTAAAGAAAATATTCTGCTTTGGAAATAATGTACTCATATTTGATGATTTAAGAATACAATGTCATAAGTCCAAATAATTATTAAATGAACATACTATTGTTATTGCATACTTTTTCAATAAAACTTTAAAAGATCTTTTAAATAAAAAACTTTGTGCTTTGTTGCATAATTGCATAATATTGTAGCATATTCTAGTTAGCATTTATGGCTGTCAGAATTCAAGCTCTGATCCCAAACAATTCCATTTTTTATCTTGTCGCCTTCATTGGCTATATTCCCCAAAACTACAAATATGATCATTATTCCTGGAACGCATCTTCTGTTATTTGCTGACACATTTTGCCACTTTTTCCTGCATTTGTATCTTCCAAGTAAGTATTCCCACTTCACCTACCATGTTCTTAAGTAGGCAGTCCCTACTTAAAAATTCAGATAAAACACTACAAAATCTTACCTAATTTTGTAGTTCTATGTAAAATTTTGAAATCTTGACCAATACTGTCTCTATATATGAATCATTTCTTTAAAAGTTATTTCCTAAATTCTTATTCCTGGAATGGCATGGTACTGAGATCTTTGGAGTGGGGTAAGGAAATACACAGCCAGAATTAATATTCCCAAGACAAACAGTGTTTCTAACAGGGGGAAAGTAGGCTGTATTGGAGAAGAAAATGAGAAAAGGAAGAATTATTAGACCTCTGGTTCCCTAAATATGGTTATAATTAGACATGAAGCATACCTGCCCAATCAGTGCCATAGAATCAGGCAAATATTTCTGTAATGATGTCCATCATAAATTACTGAGGAATCTTCATGTAACTACAATAACTGCTTGCTCATCCATCTCCAAAAACTATCAAGATGACCGCTCAGAGGTTAGCTTAACTCAGTCACCACGAGAAGCTACAGGCTCACCCAATCATCCTTTCATATTAATCTCTGTAATGTCTGGGGCATACCCTGATCTCACCCAATCCTCTACCCCTTTTTCTTCCACTCAAGTCTTTTTCTTTAATATATTTTTATTTATTTCAGAGAGGAAGGGAGAGGGAGAAAGAGATAGAAATAACAATGATGAGAGAAAATCATTGATCAGCTGCCTCCTGCACGTCTCCTACTGGGGATCATGCCAGCAACCCTGCATGTGTTCTGACCACTGAGAATTGAACCATGACCTCCTGGTTCATAGGTCCATACTCAACCACTGAGCCATGGTGGCTGGGACACTCAAATCTTTTCAAGGTGCTCCCAAGGGTTTCCTTTACCTCCGAGTCTTAAATAAAAATCTGTGCCTTGATGATACTGCCTCCTATAATTTCCTCAAACAGAAGATCTTTTTGGTTCCATTTTGCTTTTTTTAAAAAATCCCCCCTTATCTTCAGGCCAGAGGGTCAGCTCTGCCAACAAGTTGATCGATCTCATTTCCAGGGCTTCTTTGAGACCATTCCTTTCTTGCTCACCCTTCCCCCACTTCCTGTCATCCAAGAAACACCTGGAATCCTCTGGGCACTGAACGCCCTGCCCATGCCCATCACCTACCTGACACAGGAGTTATAAGCATCAGTCTTCCTATCTTTAACTCGTGCTTTTCATCGCATTTACTTAAGGAACTCCATGTCTACTAGTACAAGGATTGATCCTCACTGTCCTTGAGTCCCAAGTCCTCTCTAAACATCCTAAATTTGCTATATTGTCATTTTGGATTTTTTCTTTTAATTCCTGGAAGACTTATAGAAGATTTACTCTACTTGGGTTCAATACTGCTCATGAATGTTTCATTTCTACTCTCTTATTTTTTAATTTCCAAGAGCTATTTTTAATTGAATTCCTGTATGAGTTATGTGGATGCAACACAATTTCTTATTTCCCCAAAGATGCTAGTGAGCGTTTTGTTTTGTTTTTTAACCTTGCATGACCTTCGTCTTCTTCAGTTTTTTTCTGCACATTCTTTAGTGCTTTTTTTTCTGCACATTCTTTAGTGCTTTTCTGAGTGATTTGGGAACCCCAGCTGCCTACTCACATTTAAGAGTATGTTAACAAAAATCCCACAGGAAGTTCTGAATGCGTGGGGTGAATGGAACACCCTCACTTTCCTTTTCACTGTAGGACAATCTGGTTGGTTGGTGTTTGGGGAAACCTGATGCTCCTGCCTATTGGTGTTTCCTCTGGGGCGGTTCTATCACCCAGAGAAGATCCTGGAAGGTCATCAGCTGGGTCAATGCTCTCAGAGCTAAGTGACTGGAAAGGCTGGAGAGAACTGGACTTCAGAGGATGGATATTAACTTGATGCTTTATTTTCTGCGAAGTCCCTTACCTCAACTCTATCTGCTATGTCTTAGCTCAGAGATTCTTTGCTTTACCTTCTCCCCATAATAAATGCTCAGGTTTTTGTTTTGTTAATAACAACTTTTGTGAGCTATCATTCAGATGTCTTTCACGCACTTAAATTCAATATTTTTACCAAGTTCCCAGAATTGTCCACTCATCATTATCTAAATTTAAAACATTTCTGTCTCCCTCAAAAGAAACCTGACATGGATTAGCAATCACTTCCCTTCATACTTGCTCCCCACCCTCAGCCTTTCACAAATGCCAATCCACTCCCTGCCTATGGATGTCAGCACATTTCATATCAGTGGAATTGTACAATATGTGGTCTTGTGTCTGGCTTCTCTTACTTAGGTTCAATCAGGCTGTAGCATGTATATCAGTATTTCATACTTGTTTAATGTCTAGTAATAGTCCATTGGCTGGATATACCACATTTGTTTATTCATTAATATAAAATGGACAAAAGGCAATTGCCTGAAAATTTAAAGAGGCTATTTTGATGTCTAGTTGTTCCTTATTCAGACTTCCAGACCATAATCCCAATTCCAAAAATAGATAGTGCTACCAATTCCTGAACCTCCTAAAGATTCTGTTGCCTTTCAGCTCCTCCTTGTCACCTTAAGATACTGAGTTTTCACTTCCTGTGATTCAGGGATCACTATTTAGCTGAAGTTTAGCTTCCATACTGTACTGTTGTTATCTCCCATTTTCTCATTTTGACCTTATTGATTTATGTCTCTTAAAAATTCCTTTATCATCCTTTTAGTGGTTTTCTGAGAACAACATAAATGCACTTTTTCCATATATGGTTTTAATTCAGAAAGCTAGTCAGGGTGCATTTTACTGCACATTGTTATAATAAATTTATGTAGTTGCTGTATCATTTTATATCGTTGTGATATGCACGTACACTCACAAACAGTATAAAACATTATTTGTAAGTATCTGTGCAAATTATTGCTTGTGTCTCTCTGACTTCACCAAATAACACTCTCAGTGTCAAAATGAAGGTAATCTATGCTATAGAATTTGTTTTTTCATTCCTTCATACAAAAATTAAAATGACTCATAAATATGGTTGGCTATTTACCTGCCATCAATTTGAAACTTGTACATGCTTCAAAATATTGCATATTTTATTAATTATCAAATGTATGTTTTGTCACCAGGTTGAAATAGTGAAGGGAGAAATCACACTTCTCAAACCTCTAATTTGGTAGCTAAATGCACGAAGTCAGTATGAGAAAAAGATACAGTATGTCTCTTTAAGAAGATGCCTACGGGTCATGACTCCACAAATCCACTTTCCTCATTCTAATATCCTTTTGTAAACACATGACTTAACCTCTAAGTTTCAATTTCATCCTCCATAGAATTTGTATTGATTTACAAATAAACTCGTTGCACAGCTTCCAAAGGAGGAAAATTATGCTGACCTGCACTATGGTTATGAAGGAAGGCTAATCCTTAGGCAAACATTACCTTGCATAGTGTTAAAACACACGACAGTCATGTTCATGGACTAAAGTAAATATTCAGTCGGATACAACTGTGAAAAGAGCTCTGGCAGTGGAGCGGGTCCTATCAGGGCTGGGCTCACAGTCAGCTTTTGCCAATGTACTGTTCCTCTCGGCCTCCGTTGGCTAAATTTGGGACGCTAATATTATCTTTTTATAAAGGTTTGTGGAGTTTTAAGTACATAGATTAGTGAGAAGTTATTAAGTAATGCCTAGCTCAATAAATGCTAAATATTAATATTAGGAATAATTGAATATACCACAATTGTCATGTTCCTTAAGGAAAACAAGATAAAAAGCACCCATATTTAAACACCATGAGAGAATATGGGCCTTCTGGGAAGCCCTTGAATAAAGCATCCAATTGCATCACCTATTAGTTATATGATTACTTCAAGTTTTCTAACCTCTCTGACCTGAAATACTCCATCTGGGTCATTCATTTACTCATTGGCAAATCACTTATTTGATAACTACAATGTACAAAGAACTGTACTGGATGACCTAGAAGAGAATGGCCACAAGGATACTACTACTTGGCTTGTGTATTATCTTGGAAATTAATTTAGGAAAAAAGCACATTTAAGAAGTGTCATTTCCATCCCCCCTCCCCCCATTTTTAACTATTTCAGTCCTTGTAGCACAAACCTGGTCACATTATCATAAAATTGCATCAGCCCCAAAAGACATAAAAGAAGTAATTCAGTTCATCCCCAGAAAGGATTTGTAAAAAGCAGCAAGCAGCTCCATCAAAATTTGACAGCAAGAGAAATAAAAAATCAGAATTTAACTAGCCTAACATTTTTAAAAGCACATCAATATCATCATTAAATGTTTGCAAAGATGGCATATTACCTGTCTCTCTAAAATCAGGGTCCATAAACTATTTCTGTAAAGTAGTAAATGCAGATAGTAAATAGTTTTTTATTTGTGAGACACATAAAGTCTCATTGTATAGTCCTTTTTTTCAACTCTTTAAACATGTAAAACCCATTCTTAGCTCACAGGCCATGTAAAAGCCATCTGTCAGATTTTGCCAAAGAATACAAACCCCGATGCTAAAAAAAAAATTGAAACCTGTTCAGTATAAAGTTAAAACCTCTGGTCAAAAGTTCTTTAAGTGGCTGAGCCAAGTCCTCACTTCTCCACAAGGGCCATGGTCCAGCCAGGCACTGCTCACTGTAGCACCGCTAAACACGATGTTATTGCTGAAACTGGAAATGTGAGGCGGTGTGTAACAGAGCTTCACAGGGTGTGTTTCTGCTGCTGTGCTTCTGTAGAGGATGCAAAGATGAATGCAAACAGGTGTAGTTCAGATAGAAAGTGCTAAGATGCAGATAAAGGCAATGTTGCAATGACCAAAGCTTGCAAATGAGCCTCAGCGTTCAGGGAAAGGAGGGCTTCTGGGGGAAGTGATGGCTAAATAAAGATGGAAGGATTCGGAAGCAGTGGGGATTCAGGAGCAGGGAAAAGGTCAGGGGCAGAATTTGACAGGGACAGAGAACCTGCCTGTCTGCGGAAAGGAGAGAAGCTTCTGGCTGAAGCTTCCACAGTGAGAAAGAGAGGCTTGGGTAGAAGATGCGGCCGGAGAGGGAGGCCACAGGACAGCTGAGCCTAAGTCGTATCGGAGAGAGCAGGCTTTGTCCAGTGGCAGGGGGGGAAGCAGAAGGGTGCTCAGCACATGGAAGCTATTTTCAGGAGACAGTGTGGATCTGAGAGCTATTTGGGAGGCAGAATTGACAAGCCTTTGTGATCATATGAGTGATGTTATGCGGCACCAAGATCACCATTCTGCTGTGATACTAGCATCACTTAATACACCAACATGAGGTCTCACACAGACTGCTTTCCTACCCTGCTTTGACTTTTGCTCGGGGGGGTTCCCGTGCAGAATGCCTCAACCAGTTCCCTAAACCTTTCCAAAGCCTATCATTCTTTCCATGCCCAGCTCAATCTCTTACTCTTTAAACTTGCAACCATTGTTGTCCAAAATTGACTCAATGCTTTGTTTTTGTCAACTTTCATATTACAGAAATCAACAAAATATAGTCTTTGATTTTAGTTCCTGCATAGTCTTATTGTCCCATCAACCAAAACAGTGTTGGCTGTACAGTGTGAGTGTGTGTTTGCCCATTGGTGCCCAGCTCTACAGAACTGTGGGGCCTGGCCTGGCCAGCAGCCGTCCACGCACAGGTTTGTCAAGTACTCAACATGGAGGGATTCTCAAACATCCCTGTAGATGAAGCCATTGGCTGACATCAGAAGTGTCTTCATGTGTTTTACACAGGAATCACTGTATGATTCCTGTCTCCCCACAATACAGTGGTTGTTTAATCGCCCCTCTCTGGGGACAACTATAATACTATCTAATTGATGTCTCCCCACACTAACTTTTGCTCCAGCCAAGTTTTTTCTTCACCTTGAAGTCAGTGTATTTTTGAGAGATGGTAGATCATGTCACTCCCCTGCTAAAACCTTTCAGCAGTCTGGGTTTGAAGTCCATGACATGATCCACAAGATTTTCCTGTGCTCAGCCCTCACATGCTAGTTGAACTCACCAGGAATTTCTATTGATGACAAGTCCTTCGGTGCCCGTGCACTCATGCTCTTTCACCTCAGGGACATTACTATAGATCATTGCTTCTGCCTGTTGCAGCTCCTCCTCAATTCTTTGCAACCCTAGTTTTCATTTATCTCTCTGGTCTTCAGTTAACTATTAATTCCCATGAAAGTCTTCCTTGATGTCCTTGATTCTGAGACATTCAAACATTTCTGAAATCTCAACTCATATTCCAAATGATATGTACATTCAATGTAACACTTGTTCTATTTTCAAAAAAAAAATTGAATATTATTATACCAACTAGAGGCCCAGTGCACAAATTCATGCACAGTGCACAGGTGGGGTCCAGCCAGCTCGCCCCAATGGGGGCCGATAAGGCCCAGGCTGCTGGTGGGGGAGGGGCTGCAGGAGGTTTGGGGGGGGCAATCAGGGCCCCCATTAGGCTGGTTGACCACTGCAGTGCACATCATAGCAACCGGTTGTTCTGGTCATTCCGTTTGTTCCACCATTCAGGTTGCTTGGCTTTTATATATATAGATGATAGATCAGAAACTTTTGGCTTCTTACAGCTGAAGGAATATGCTGTGTTCTGAGAGAACCCCACAGTTGCCCTCCTGTTATAGTAACTGCCATGGTGTTTCATCCCTGTTCACTGGCAAGCACCATGACTGCTAGATCTGTGACCATCTCATTCACCACTCCTCTTGCAGAGCTGAGCAGAATTCTGAGCTTCACAGTAGAGTCATTTCAGACTCATTGCTTACGGAATGACCTGATTGCTTCCCTGGAGGCAAATGGACGATGTTCATGATGATACAAAGAGATGTTTGAGGTTCCTGGGACTGTTGAAGGTGTGAAGACTCTCTTTCAAATCCATAATTTCAAAACCTAGGTGAGTCAACTACTTTCTACTACCTCCTTTTACCATCTCTACTTCTCCATTGGCTCAAATGTGCCCAGTATAACTTACTGCACAACTCAATCAATATAACACTCCCAGTAGGAATTCATTTCAACCAAATATCATGATTTTTTTCTCTGTGTTTCCATTACTTGTTGATGGGGTCAAGGTGGAGAGGTATCACAGTACTGACCATATAGGATTCTGCCCCATGTCACTGGGCCTCCTGCTGCCCTTCCAAAACTATGACACCAGCAGCCAGCTCAGACACTTTGGGTGTCTCTTAATTCTGGATCTGCAGAGAATCTGATTTACCACTATTGGAGAACTGAACCCCATGGGAGTGTAGAATAAAGAGCATGGGTTGTACAGTGACACAGAGTGAGTTTCACTACATCTGCCCTTGACTCACTGTGTGACCTAATATTAGGCAAGTTGCCTAATATCTTCAAACCATTTTCTTCAAGTGTCAAATGACATGGAAATGCTTATCCCTTAGGTTTGTTGTAAAGATTAACGAAATGACATAGGGATCCTGCTGAGGGTGGTGGCAGCCACATGGCAGTCATTTAACAGTATTAAAGCTATGCATTTGCATAATGGGAAATGATATATTGAACTATCTGAAAACACAAACATAATAATTTCAGGATAATAAGGATGGATGGGCAATTTCCAGTTGGTACATAGACACCTCTCCCAAGCTTTACACACAACCCTGTCCCCACCCCATAATTACCTGTGAATTGCCATGTTTACCTGCAACAATAATGGACAAGTATAGGAGTGTACTGTGATACTCAGTCATGTTTCAAAAATAAAAGTTTAGAATCAGTGCTACAAGGGCTGTTGTGTTGAAATAATAACTCTAGTTTTGCTATTATGCAATAATAATAGCATTAGCTATTAATCCTCTTATATTTAAAAAGTTATGGATTTCCTTAACAAATTAGCAAATTCAAGAAAGTGAAATCAGCTTTACATTATCGTTTTATTTCCCAGCATGAAGCTGAGCTGCAGTCTCGGGTGGACCACCTAGCCTCTCCTTTAGAACTCTGCTAATAAGCACACTCTGAACAGAAGCAAGCTTTCAAAGCCAGAAGGATAAGTTTATTCTGATATGGATTAAGATATAGTTTTCAAAATGATGGATAATAAAACTTACTTTAATTATAGAGGTTTTCCTTAATCATTTCAATTGTTCTGTTTGTAAGCCCAAGTTTTTATTTAGCCTTTTTAAATAATGTTTTTAATAATTCTTTATTGTTGAAAGTCTTACATATCCCTTTTTCCCCCATTGATCCCCTCCAGCCTGCCCCCCACCCCACCCCAGGCTTTCAGCACCCTATTGTCTGTGCCCATTGGTTATGCATATACGCATACAAGGTCTTTGGTTGATTATCTCCTGCCCCCCCTGCTTTCCCTCTGAGATTCCACACTGTTCCATGATTCTAGTCTCTGGATCTACTCTGTTCATCAGTTTATTTTGTTACTTACATTCCACATATGAATGAGATCATGTGATATTTGTCTTTCTCTGACTTATTTCACTTAGCATGATACTCTCCAGGTCCCTCTATGCTGTCTCAAAGGGTACAAGAGTCTTCTTCTTTACTGCTGCATAGTATTCCGTGGTATAAATGTACCACAAAATGTTTATCCACTCATCTACTGATGGGCACTTGGGATGTTTCCAGATCTTAGCTATTATTAATTGTGCTGCTATGAACATAGGGTTGCATATATTCTTTCTGATTGGTGCTGTGGGTTTCTTAGGATATATTCCTAGAGTAGGATCATTGGGTCAAATGGCAGTTCCATATTTAATTTTTTGAGGAAACATCTTACTGTTTTCCATAATGGCTACACCAGTCTGCATTTCCACCAGCAGTATACTAGGGTTCCCTTTTCTCCACATCCTCGCCAGCACTTGTCATTTGTTGATTTGATGGTGGTAGCCATTCTGACAGGTCTGAGGTGATACCTCATTATTGTTTTGATTTGCATCTCTCTAAGGCTCAGTGACTTTGAGCATTTTTTCATATGTCTCTTGGCCATCTGTATGTCCTTTTTGGAGAAGTGTCTATTTAGGTCCCTTGCCCATTTTTTAATTGGATTGTTTATCTTTCTTTTGTTAAATTGCATGAGTTTCTTATATATTTTGGACATTAATCCTTTACTTTGCTTTTTAGAAAGAAAGTCACAGAGGCGGAAGTGATTCAAATGGGCTGCGAGGAGTTAGGACACAAGTTACAGAGTTAAAGGAAAAGCCCTTGGAGCTTGGGACAGAGAAAGCAAAGGAAAAACGGAGGGAAAGTCATGGGCATGCTCCAGAGAGATAGAGAGTGCCTCAGGCATTCAAAATATTTCAAGACTCCACAGGATGCAAAAGCGTGAGGGTCGGTGTAGAATTTTAACATGCATCCATTAGAGAAACTCATTTAGAAGATACAGAGCGTCAGTGGGTCCAGAATGTCTGTTGCGTCCTTCTAACGTGCCAGTACCTTTGCTGGGCGATTTTAAAGCAGCATTAATCACAGCAGCCATCGTTCCTGTTGTTACAGTTCAGGAGGGTAAATCTTCATCAATCAGGGTCATAGACACAAAAAGAGATGAAACCAGCTACCACAAAGTAAAAATTAACATAATGTATTGCCTATAACCTTTAAAATATCATTTTATATAGCAAACAAAATAGTAAATAAGCACTTAAAAAGTAGGGTTATATCATGAAAGGAAAAATATCCTATAAGTAAATTACATCTAGAAAATTTTTACTTTACAAAATTAATTTTCATTTGTAATACTAACAGCAAGAAGGCCATGAAAAACACACATGGTGTTTAAATAAGACAAAGGAAAATCGTTTGGGCCAAAATAAAAAAGATCCCAAATCAATTATATAGAAAAGATTCCTTTATTAACTTGTGGTCGAGAATATGTTGGCATATTTTCAGAAAACAACTCGAAGACCTTGTGGATTCCTGCAACAGAGAGGAGTTGACAGGCTTGCTCCAACCACAAAGACAAGAGGAAAAACAGTCCAGAGATGGAAGACGCTGACAACACCTTGCCACGCAAGCAGTCAGCAGCTGTGCACCGCTGCAGGTTGCCTAGGACCAAACCAGAGAGGGTCGGACCTGCATTGCCACCATGTGCCCACCATCCAGATATCATTGCTGACATGTACACATAAGGAACTGTTAGATATTGAAACGGGGACTCAGAACTGTTGGACACTGAAATTGGGACTCAAACATTTTTTTGTTTTGGTTTGTTATTATATGTTTATTTCTAGTCTGCAAAGACAAAACTTTTTAAAGGAAAGAAATGGTGGGAAAAAGATACAGAGGCAAAGAAGCATTGAACAGACTGTCAAACTACATCAGGAAGACAGGGAGGTTGGGTGAGGGGGGCTGTAAGAGACCAACCGAAGGACTTGTACGCATGCATATAAGCATAACCAATGGATACAAGACACTGGTGGGGGGGGGGGGTGGGCAGGGCGGACAGGTGAACGCATGTACTGGGGGTAAGGGAGGTCAGGGGGAGGTCAATGGGAGGGAAAAAAAGGAGACATATGTACTACTATTTGTAATACTTAAAACAATAAAAAATAAAATAAAATAAACCAATAATAATACTTTGTATGTTGACTGACATCTATCTTTGACAGTGCCTACAGAAAATTCTGGAAGGATAAATACTGACTGTTAACATGGTTACCTTTTGGGTGTAGCATTGGATAAATGGAAAGAAAACAGGAGGAACTGTCTGTTTCCATTGTAGTACTTACCAGTGATGTTTGAATTATTTACGCAAGCATATATTACTTTATAATCTAAAAAATATGTACTACCACATCTGCAGAAAGACAACACAAATGACTCCCCTGATTTATGTTATATTCCTTCAGAGTAAACCTTGACTAGTGGGGCTACTTTAAACAATAGAATAGAACGTCATGTTCTTAAAGGATTCCTTCTAAAAATAGAAGATGTACCTTGAAGATAAATAATGGATGACCAAATTAAATCAAACCTCAGTTCTAAGAAAATGAATAATGATATCATGTGCAGAAATGTCTCTTTAAAAAATAAAACATTCACTAATTTACATCTAGAAGCAATTGCTGACCACATTTGAGTGTCAGACATTGTGCTGAGTCCCAGGAATAATTTCTGGGGGTGGAAGTGAAAACAAAGATCCACAATCCCTGCAGTCACATCGCTCACTACACTAGGCTTTACAGACCCAGGAACAAGAGAACACTAACTGTGACCAGAGTCCCAAATGGCTCGCCAGAGGAGGGAAGGCTGAACCGGGGCTAGCCAAGGCCTTCAATGAAACAAGGGCAACCCCCGTCCAGGTGGGGACCGGTGTGAGCGCTAGGGAGCAGAGCTCAGTGCGCCGGAGCAGGCAAACCCCTCTCCTACCCCCTGAGAGACAGTCCAGGCACCTTCCTCCAGCAGCTGCCTAAAGCCAGGCTTCTACCAGTAACTTAGCACACTTGGAAGGGCTTACTATTCACAAGCCTACAATCCTTTCCGGAACACCCCTTCTGTCATCACAGCTCACATACCAACTTTACTTCTTAGCGGTGTTATTGTGTCTCTGCCTCCGCCTCTGGGCTGAACTCAAGCACCCTCCACATTTGTAGACCTGCACAAAGAAAATGCTCAGCAAACACTGGTTCAGCTGAACAGACAGGCATTTCATTGTCAGGTGGTGAAACAGGACGGGACCAGAGGGTGGAATAAGGAGGCAAACCACAGGCCACCTCTGCCTTCATTTCAGAGGCATGAATCACTAGCCCAGGGCAGCATTCCCTCCTCTGGAGTGAAGGCAGAAGCGGCCTGTGGTCTGATGTCTCCTTCCACGGTGTGAGAGTGAGTTTCATCATCTAACTCAAATAACAGTTACTTTAACTTTTTATTGTTTTAATATACTGAGTATTTGTAAGAGGAAAGCATTAGATCTTCTGGTAAGATACATTTATCAAATTTCAGGATGAATATTCAAACAAAATTGAAAAATGCCTTTGAAATCCCCTCTTCAAACTGCTCCCCCTGAGGGCTTCTCCACCTCTGCTGTGGACAACTCCATCCTTCCAAACGCTGAGGCCAAAAACCAGAATCCCTGACTTCTTTCGTTTTTACATCCGGTATCCAATCCAGGAGAATTTCTGTTTGCATCTACCTGAAACACACAGAGAATCCAGCATTTCTCCCAACTTCTGCTCATCTCTACCTGGTCTAATTCACCCCTATCTCTCTGCAAGGTTATTTCAATACCTTCCTAAACAATCTCACGTGCCTAGGTCTCTGCCTATATTCTATTCCCAACACAACACCAGAATAATCCCTCTAGAAATTATTTTAATTGAGATTGTTTCACTGCTCAGTGGAAAACCCTGCAAATGTCTCCTTTTCACTTGGAGTAAAAGTTAAGTATTTTTCAATGGCAGGTAAGGCCCTGACTGCCATTATTACTTTGATTTTTACTAATACTCTATTCTCCCTCTTTGACTCCCAACTTTGCCCTCAGATGTTCTGCCTTGTCTGTGTTACCCTGTGGCCTTATCTCAAATGGCAGCAAATGCCCATCTTACTGAGAATATGTCCTCCAAGAGGTACAACAGGGTTCAGTTCTTCTGATGGAAGCTTGGTAGCAGGAGAATATATTAGTTCTGAATAGTCACTGGCTTTTTAGACAACGCTCACCATTTCTTTGCCAATAAAATTCACCCAAAACGTGGTAGCAGGGGGTTTGTGAGGGATAGGAAAGGGTAAAGGGGGTCAAATATATGGTGACAGAAGATTTGACTTTGGGTGATGGGCACACAATGAAATATACAGATGATGTATCATAGAATTGTATACTTGAGCCCTGGCTGGTTTGGCTCAGTGGATTTGGACTGTGGACTGTGGACTGGGAGGTCCCGGGTTCATTTCCAGTCAAGGGTACATGATTGGGTTGCAAGCTTGATACCTGGTAAGGGGTGTGTAGGAGGCATTTGATCAATGATATTCTGTCATCATTGATGTTTCTATCTCTCTCTCCCTCTCCCTTCCTCTCTGAAATCAATAAAAATATTTTTTAAAAAAGAATTGTATACTTGAAACCTATATAATCTTATTAACCAATGTCCCCCCAATAAATGTAATTAAAATTTTTCTTTAAAGAAAAGTCGGTGTTCTCCGATATGTGTTGTTTCCCAAATGTTTGTATGCTAGTGGACCACCACGTTTCTTTGTTAGACATCATCATTAGTCCCACTGTATTTTCTGTAACTTCGATCAGCTATTGGTCCTCTCTGACCTTTAATG
Organism: Corynorhinus townsendii; assembly: GCA_026230045.1. Lineage (NCBI taxonomy): Eukaryota > Metazoa > Chordata > Mammalia > Chiroptera > Vespertilionidae > Corynorhinus > Corynorhinus townsendii. The sequence continues at coordinate 4,997,579 of JAPDVU010000010.1, read as the reverse complement.
GTGGTGACAGCCTGACACTATCTAAAACAATGAGCTTAGAATGTTGCAGCTCCACAGAGCTCCCATTTTCTAGACTCACTTTTCTTCCCTCTCCTTGCAAATCTATCAATTCCTTTCTAACCTCATCTCCTACAATGTCTTGCATTACCCTTCCTGCAGCAGACAATAGATGGTAACCTATTTTCCCCCAACTATTTCTAAAACAGGGGTGGGGAATCTCTTTTTCTACCAAGGGCCATTTGGATATTTATGACATAATTTGCTTAATATAATTGACTTAATATAAAGTTATGTTGCTATGAAAAAAAACTCCTAGATTTACTTATTTCCACTCTGACCTGTGGTTGCCTTGGCAGGGCCAGACCAAATGATTTCAGTCCATTAGGTGAACATTCCACACCCCTGGTAAAAGCTCAAACCAGATTTGTTCTGTCTTCTAGGGGTTATCTCACATGACTTTTATCAAGTGTTTACCACAATTTGACAAGACTCTTTCACTTTCTAAACTTCAATCCCCCAACCCTATTGCTTACCAACTAAACCAGTTTCACATCTTTTAAGTTTATGACAAAACCCCAACCCAGTACAAATTTCTGCATTCTTATGAGCTGCATATGAAAGCAAAGACAACAGAGGCTAATGTCTAGTTTCCATAAAAGGCAGAGCAAGTATTCTAGGGAGCTTTCTCCATGCCTTGATTCAACAACCTAGACCTTTTTACGTTTCTTTTTTATTCATACATTTTCTTAATGTCATTTTTGTCCAGGAAGAAGAAGAGAAAGAAAATACAAAGAAGACATATGTTCTCTCTCAGAATCTCTGTCCTAGAAACCACCCACATCAGGTTTGCTCACATTAGAATGGAGGGAACTTGGTCCCCACTTACTGCAAGATAGGCTGGGAATGTAGTCTATCCACGTGTCCACTACTAGCCTATGTAAATGGCAGAAGAAGGAGATGGATTTTGGTGGAGAATTGGCCATCATGGCCACCATTATCAATTAGATCTTTGGTTCTCAGATATAAAGAGGAAATAAAAATCAACTATCACACATTAGACACTTATAATAATTGTGTTTATAATAGGCATGGCATAAAATTCTAAATTTATAAAGTAAATGAAAAAATAGTTACCAGTCAATGAGAAATTATAGAATAAGTATATTTCATGTTTAGGTGTTTCCATTACTTAAAGTTCTTAGGAAGAAAATGAGCTAATAAAAATATTTTTAAATCACTTCTTAAACTATCTCCTTGAGAATTATGGTAATAATTTAGAAACTAGGAGGAATGGGAACTAGGGCCAAATTTTAATAACACAGTGACTCGAAAATGGAAAGAATTTAAAATATTTTAATAGGTGGATATTCTTTTCATGGAATACATTAAGTTGTTTCTAATAATAAATTATGTTCATAAAAATTGGGTGGTTTGCAAAACTCTTATAAATTATTGCTGTTATATAATTTATTTCTTAACTAAAAATTTAAGATAGAGTAAAATAATATCTCCTATTTCATTTAAAGAATTTTTCTTAGATACAAAGTGGGTCAATCAAAGATATAAACAGAACTCAAGAAGTTATCACTTTAGCCTTATGCAAGAGGAGAAATTTGCTTAGATGAACATGGAGACTAGACAAAGGTAATGCATTTTATGTCTTTGCTAAACTAAGACTTGAAGTGAGATTCTCCTCTATAAAGAATCTTCAGTGAAAATGTACATATCTATGACAATCAGGCCTTCTAATGGGGGACATTATAAAGCCATAATCACATCTGCAAACTCGTGTTGGATTGAAGCTTACGGGTTCATCTAACTTTATTAAGTTTTCCCTTTGTTATAGGTGAAACAGACATGGCAGGTGAATGCAGAAACTGGTCCATTAGAGTGAACATGTTTTCATTTCAAAGTATGTTAATTTTGTTTCTACTTTGTCAGCTTTCATTTGTCACTGACCCTAAAATGGGGTAATTGCACCAGCATTTAAGTTCTTGTACGTAGTCAAGGTTGTTCCTGGTTGTATAAAATGACACCCATATTCTACTGTCACTGCTTAATGGATCATGAGGTAACATGTGTTGAGACTTGGCTCCCAACATGTCAAATTAAATCAAAATATAAATAAATCCAATGACAACTCCATGTTTCTATTTGCCCATAATGCTGTAAATAGGTATGTGGAATCCTGCAATTTAACAAAAAATTATACAAAGTACCTTTACCATAATAGCATTATTTATTAATTGAATTTGTTACTTGAACAAGTTAACAAAATTATACAAGTTTCAGGTGCACAATTCTATATACATCATCTGTGCACTGTATTGTGTGCTCACCACCCAAGCCAAGTTTCCATCCATCACCATTTGTCCCTCCTCTACCTCCTTCACCTCCCTCCGCCCCCTTGCCACAGCCATCACTGTTGTCCTTGTCCATGATTTCTTTTTTTGCTCAATAATTTCACCCATCGCCCATCACCCAGCCCCAACCCACCCTGCCAGCTGCCAGCCTGCTCTCTATCTATGAGTCTGTCTCTAATTTCCTTATTAGTTCATTAGATTCTACATATGAGTGAAATCATATGCTATTTATCTTTCTCTGGCCAGCTTATCTCACTTAGCACAATGCTCTTCAGGTCCACCCATGCGGTTGCAAAGGGAAAGATTTCTTTCTTTTTTTCAGCCGCATAGTATTCCACTGTGTAAATTAGATATTCGCTTTACCACAAGAATAAGGATGCTTTCTTTTTTGGAGGGTGGAGGGATAATTGACCAAAAGTGGAAAACAAAATACACATGCTAATACCCAGGGCTAATTTCAAGGATTCTGTGCTCTATTAATTCACTTTGAACAGTAAAGATGGAATAAAACAGCTCTGAAAATTAAGAACATATGAAATTTAATACTTAAAATATATGTCTTTTCTATATCTCCAACTATAAGTTTTTGAATAAAAAGCACTTATTATCAGGAATTATTTTTTTATGTCACACCTTAGTGTAAATGACTATATCTCACAGGTAAAGTAGTTTGTTTTGAATAGCAAAAGAAGCAAAGAAGGGCCATGATATGAACACATAAATGTCTACTCAGAGAATCTATAATAATAAAAGTGTAATATGCTAACTAGACCGGACATCCTTCCAGATGTCCTTCTGGACAAAGCCGGGGCTACAAGGGAAGCCTGGGTCTCGGGTGCCTGTCAGTGGCCAGAGGGAGGCCCGGGCCCCAGGTGCCTGCTGGTGACTGGAGGGAAGCCTGGGTCCTGGGTGCCAGAGGGAAGCTGGTGCTTGTAGCCGGGGGAAGGAAGGCCTACTCTTGTATGAATTTCGTGCATTGGGCCTCTAAGTGAATAAATAAGTAATGAGTGAGATTAAGAACAAATAAATGTTAACATTCTAAATCCTACCCTTACCCATTTTTCTGCTATTATATCATCTACCATATTCAAACATTTATTTTGAATTATTTAGTAACTGGAGGCCGAGTGAACAAAATTCGTGCATGGAGGGGGGGGTCCCTCAGCCCGGCTTGCACCCTCTCTAATCTGGGACCTCTCGGGGGATGTCTGACTGCCTCTAGCAATCCAGGACTGCTGGCTCCTAAATACTCGCTTTCCTGCCAGCCTGATTGCCCCTAACCCCTCTGCCTACCAGGCTGATCACCCCTAACCACCTCTACCTGCCTGATTGCCCCTAACCACCTCTGGTGCCTTCCTGATCACCCCTAACTGCTCCCCTACCAGCCTGATCACACCTAACTGCTACCCTGCTGGCCTGATCACCCCTAACCACCTCTGCCTCGCCCCACAACCGGGACCCAGTATTCCCTCCTCCAGCTGGTCAAAGGCACCTGGGACCCAGGCTTTCCTCCCTCTGGCTGGCCTCAGGCACCCAGGAACTGGGCCAGCTTTGCCAGGGCTGGCAACAGCCACAGGGGGCCATGGGCAGGCAGCTTCATCAGGCCACAGTCGTGGGTGCCTGGGACCATGAGGCGGGCGGCTTGTCCCTCTCCCAGGCCAGGCCGCAGGCACAGGCACAGCCACTGACACCCAGGACCATGGGGTGGGTGACCTGTTCCTCTCCAGGCCACAGCCTGGCTGGTCCCCATTCCTCTCTTCCCAGTGTTCAGTGTGTGAGCCATTAGGGCATGATGGCATGATGGCGTGACAATCATTTGTATATTAGCTCTTTATTATATGGGATTCTTCCCATGAAAGAACACCTCCTGCAAATACCAAGACATTATAAAACTTAGGTGGGTAAAAACATCTACTTAATATGTAGCAAATAAAAGTCTCCTAGAAAATATTTTCAAAATACTTCACATTATATAAATATTTTAGGATATCTTGTTTGAAATAATTTTAATACACCCATTAAATTTATATTTCTAACTATAACTAAGTACTAAAGTTCTATTAGATTTTATAGCTTTTTATTTTCTCCCCAAATAATTCATCAAAGTAATATAAACTAATTATATTTCTTGTATTATAGATGTTAAAATAAATTAGTACATTTTATTTACACCAACGGTACATCTATAGATAATATAGTGTATAATTGTGCACCTGAAACCTCAATAAATTCAGTAAAAAGGAAAATAAATTAAAATAAAATAAAAATTCAAGTTAATTGGCATATAATTATTCATACTCTAAATTTATGTTTAGTTTCTCAGACATGATTCTTCCCTTTTTTTATCCCTTATATAATTTATTTGCGACTTTCTTCTCTTGCTTATTGTTTCTCTTTAGTAAATTGAGCTATTTGTGTGTCTTTTATTTCAAAGAACCAACTTCTAGTTTGTCTATTCTATACTATGTCTGTTTTCAATTGCATTCATGTTCATGTCTACATTTACTTGTTTTATTCTCTTCTATTTTGTCTATCATTCTGTTTCCTATTCCTTGAATTGAATGCTTAGCTCATTAATTTTCAACCTTCATTTTTAATAGGAATGTTCAATGTTATACAATTTCCCTCTAAATATGACTTTGGGAGTATTACCCATATTTGATATGTGGCATTTTAACAATTATCTACTTTAATATATTTAATATCAGTTATATTTTTTAACTTGAGTTATTTAAAATAGTTCATTTTTGCTACTTATAAGGATATAAATATTTTCTTAAGTTTATTTATTGTTGATTTCTGAATGAATTATTTTATGTTTAGGAAATCTGAAATTTGTTGATTTTAAATGTGGTCAATTTTTTTTTAAAGTTCCATGTGTGATTAAAATAAATGAGAATTCTAATTTAGGCTGCAATGTTCTTTCTGTGTCTATTACAAATAGAAGCACACTTATTCATAATGAAAGATAAATTGATTTCTTTCTTATTAATGCATAAATTTGAGGTCTTTGTTTCTTGCAAAGAACAGTAATTCTAATAAATGCAATCACAAAGTGATGATTATGGACAAAAAAATGTATCTTTTTTCAGTGCCTCCAGATTTAATGATTCAACAATTTTATATAATATATAACATGGATCTATCTTTAAGATAAATTAGGTGCTTCTCAAAACATGTTAGCACTGTCAAACAAATGTATTTAGCTAATATTATTTCTTTTTATTTTTTAATTATCACAATCTACTTGAAACACAGAACTAGCAAACAAAGCCAAGTCAAGCATTTGTAGGAATTAGAAAGAATATATTTCATAAATTAATTTCTACTTTGAGAACATTTGTTACTCAAACTGGTTTTCATAATTGAATTATATTGTATATTAAGGTCAAATCATGTTAGTTTCACTTTGATTAGATATTATTATTAGAGCCCAAGGTGAAACTACAAATGGATAGCAGAACTGTCGTAGAATCAGTCTTCCCATTGCAGTGACTGGTGAGTCGAGTAGTCCGTCATGGTGTCGGAACCACTGTATACTTAGTAAATATCGTTATTCTCACCATGCTGCTTTTCAGACAGATTGTTGATCAGTGTGACAGAAAGCCATGGTCCAAAGAGTTCAGAGCAACCATCTGTCATTGCATATGAATTAATCAAATTTCAAACAAATTCTCCTGGAACTCCTACTTCTACATGGCTGTTCTTGACCTTATCAATAATGTTAGCAATAAAATCTGTATTAAAAGCAAAACAAAACAAAAAGCATCTGGGTTTCCTTGTACAATAGGAATAATTCACTTTGGCATGCCAGGTTTCGTTCTTGTACGTCTTATTGTATATTATATATGTGAGCCTCTCAATGAGAGAAGGTAGACAACAGGAGATGAAGCTCAACTTCAATAGCTGATTTTAATTAAATGACATGGAGTAATTAGAAGTAGTGGAGGCATATCATCTTGGACAGAAATATTCTTGTAATCATCACCTGTATCAAAGAAGCAAGGACGTTCACAAAGAGATATCCTAGAGAAAATTCTACATATTCTTAGATTTTTCCCACTTAAGAAAACTAGTATATATCATATACAGGCAGTCCTTGGGTTACGTTGGACTCGACCTACTTCACATGTGCTTTATGTTTTTTATTATTTATTTACCACAAGTAAAGGTCAGGAATTGTTACCTTTCTTTTTGACTGTTTCACTTCATTACTGCTGTGCATGTGCTTCATGTGAGTGACTTAGGTGCTTATGGAGGTGGGTTCCGACTTAATGGCAAAAATCGCGTCCCATAGGAACGGATCTCTGAGGTAACCCAAGGACCTACTGTACTATATTCTAGCTCTTTCTGTGGTTTGTGTGTTTAACACAAATGCATATACACAACACACCCAATGCATTTTAATTTGTAGTAACCTTAGGCTAATATAATGTAGTAGATGGAATTATTTTTCAAAATATGTTCTACCTTTTCTTGAGCTCTAGAAGTCAATTTTGAATGCGGTGACTTTCCTTGAGCAGTAAGATAAAATAAAAAAGCTATGGTAATTTACTCTGTGGCATACTATGCAGCTGAAAAAGGGATCCCTTGCCCTTTGAAAGAGCATGGAGGGACCTGGAGAGTGTTATCTTGAGTAAAATAAGTCAGGTCAAGACAAATCTATGATCAGAGTCCAAGAGTGCAAACACACAGAGCCAAGCCACACCTGCACCTCAGGGACCTGGAGCTGTCAGGTGACCACAAGGCACTGACCAACTCCCCTTATTTCTCAGGAATATTTATTGCAACATTCTAGATTGAGTATGTAGCTGATATAATGTGTCATATAAGTTCAGAAATCTCTGGATCAGAAGAATACATATGTGAAACCAACAGAGGAAATTCCCTGAAACCCCTGACTTCAAGTCAGTTCTGTGATGGATGAGACTCTTTGATAATTGCACTTGAGAAGGAAGTGAGGGTGTTTTATATGCAGAAAGATTATAAATGTGCTTAGGGGATGGCAGGAATGAGCTGGGAAAGAGCATGATTGTTCAAATTACTGATTGTCCTTTTCTAGGGTAGGATAGACCTTGAATTTGCTTTAGTCACTGAAGTGAGTACATGAGTCAAAAATACATATTCATTGTTGTAAGACATTAGGATTCCGGGGCTATTTATTGATTGCAGCATATTTTAAAGTAAGCTGAAGTACATGAAATAATAAAATAAAAATTAAAAAAAAAAAAACTATCCTGGGAGAGAATTAACCCTTGCAGATGGAAACTAAGGACAGCCCCAGGAAGAACACAGAAATATGAAGGTACATATATCACTTAGCTCTCCATTGGCCTCCAGTCTCTCTTGTCTTTATAATCAGATGATCGTGGATATGTGGACAATTTTGATACGAGAATAATAGATGACTATTTTCCTCCTAATGTCTTCCCCATCTTCTTAATTATTTGTTTCATCTTCTTTAATCTCATTTGAAATTTACCCAACTATTCCCAGGCTAACATCATTTTTACTGAGCCAAATTGGCTAAATACACGTCCATGCATCTCATATGATAAATAATTAGAAGAATATTTACCAAAAGCTTAAATTAAATTTTATATAATCAGCAGCCATTTTTAGTGGAAACCTAAGATATTTCCTTGAATAATGGGTGTCATTTTGATAACTTAAAAATATAATCCATTTAGACATAACAGTCTTAGTTCTTAGAGGGATATTTTTGGACATTTTAATCAGCTAACACATATTAAGCTTGTAATAATCACTAATGTATACCTTTTAACAAAATTTATCCTCATACATGATACTAGAGTATGTAAATCATTTTTCATAAAATTCTAGTGCTTTACTATAGGACTCTAAATGTGTAAATTACATGAAAAAAATTGGGAAAGAGTATTCTCTGGAAATTGCTTTTTATTTCTCCCATCAAAAAATATATTGTGAGATTTAATATGAGCAGTACCCACTGTTATATGTTGGGAATCTGAAGAGGCCATTAAGATACATTTTGTTTTCAAGAAATCTTTCCTAGGGATAAGACAAATCATTTTTAAGGGGTAGAATGTTACAGCCTAACATACTGAACAGGTTCAATGCCAAGTAGTTGGTGTGGATAGGAAGTTCTACAGATTTCAAAGGAGTGAGTGTGCTATATGTAAAGGTAGTGAGTGAAGATTTTATAGAGGAAATGAAACCATGCCTATTTGAAGAGTGGGTGGGATGTAGGCAAATACAGTGAAGAGGTAACAGTTGTTCTGCACTAAAAAAAAATGATTTAAAAATGGCCATCACATTTTTAGGGAAAAAACAGACCCACATTAGCTGAAACTGATCCTATCTAATAAAAGAGTGATTTGCAAATTGACCGTAACTACCCTACACCCACAAGCCACGCCCACCAGCCAATCAGGAGCAAGTATGCAAATTAACCCAACCAAGATGGCTGCAGCTACAGAGAGCAGGAGGCTTGGGTTGCCCCCGGCAATGGAGGAAGCCAAGCTTTCCGCCTGCCCTGGCAGACCCAGGCCTCTTTTCAAGGCTACAAAGTTTCAATTATAGAAGATAAATAAATCCCAGATACCAGGGCCTCCACTTGGGTCACTGGGGGGCATGGCCAGCCTGCAAACCACCATAGGCCCCTTGCCCAGGCCACCCCACGACCCAAGGCAACCCACATCCTGATCCGGGACACCCTTCAGGGCAAACCAGCTGGCCCCCACCCGTGCACTAGGCCTCTATCCTATCTAATAAAAGGATAATATGCAAATTGACCATCACTCCAACTCACAAGATGGCTGCCCCCATGTGGTCAAAGATCCTGCCCCCATGTGGACACAAGATGGCCACCACAAGATGGCCAGCAGGGGAGCGCAGTTGGGAGGGACCAGGCCTGCAAGGGAGGGTAGTTGGGGGTAATGAAGCCTGTAGGGGAGGGCAGTTAGGGGTGACCAGGCCTGCAGAGGAGAGAAGTTGGAGGCGAGCAGGCCTGCAAGGAAGGGCAGTTCGAGGGGACCAGGCCCCAGGGGAGGGGAGTTAGGGGTGACCAGGCCTGCAGGGGAGGGCAGTTAGGGGCAAACAGGCTGGCAGGGGAGTGGTTAGGGGGCAATCAGGAAGGCAGGCAGGTGAGCAGTTGGGAGCCAGCAGTCCTGGATTATGAGAGGGCTGTCCGACTGCCCATTTAGGCCCTATGATCCGAAATGCGCAGTCGGACATCCCTCTTGGGGTCCCAGATTGTAGATGGTGCAGGCTGGGCTGAGAAACACACACCCCCGTGCATGAATTGTGTGCACCAGGCCACTAGTATTTTTATAAAGGGAATGGCATCTAAAGCATATGTAGATTAGTTTAAAGGGTTGAGGAGACTCTTTTTGAAGTTATTACAAAGGAAGGATCAACATGATTTGATGAATGAAGGAATGATCAGTAAAAAAGGTACACTCTTTGACCATCCCAATGTTGTTTTTCATGAATAGTGGTAAGATAAATAAATAACAGGGCACTATGAGGAGGAAAAGCAGATTGGTAGAATGGGACAAAGGACATACAATAGTTATGATTCCATGCAGTTTGAGTTTAAGGTGCTAGTGAGCTATTCAAATACAGGAAGTACATGGTAAATCTTATATATAGAATAACTTTGGATAAGAGGTCAGACTTTACTATAGAATTGTGAGCCATTATACAAAGCCATGTTTACAAAGATGAACACCCAAAGAGAGAGAGCTGGAGACATGGAATGGAGACCAAGAAGAGAAACCCAATACAGAGTCTGAGAAGAAACTGGGAAGAGGTATTAAGTGGAGTGAGAAAAACATTGTCCAGAATACAAGGACACACACAGTTTTCAAGAGTGAGTCACCAAAAGTGTGAACATATTATAACGTCTTATGGAAGACAGGGGTAAATACAAAAACAAGACGGTTGCGTTATGTGCTTAGAAAATCATTAACAGCTATAAATAGGAGTAAGGTGTAGGCAAGATGATGAGTAGATTAAAAAACTGGATGGGAAGCTCCTTAGATTTTAAGGATTGCGAAATGGTTAGACTGGTAGTTACCAATGTGGGTGCCATCTGGTTACCGTTAAAAAAGTAATTGTTGCAGAGTGGAGCATGACCACCTTAATAAATTTCTTAACTGCGGAATATACATCTAAAGTCATAGTTTAAACATATATCTGTTTATTAAAGTAATGTATAAATTTTATTATGTAAAACAAACAAATATGATTGTTAATAATCAAGTCTGGCCAGTGTGGCTCAGTGATTGAGTGTGCACCTATGAACCAGGAGGGTTACGGTTCAATTCTTGGTCAGGACACACGCCCAGGTTGCAGGCTTGATCCCCAGTGTGGGACATGTAGGAGGCAGCTGATCAATGTTACTCTCTCATTCATCATTGATGTTTCTGTCTCTTTCTCCCTCTCCCTTCTTCTCTGAACTCCAAAAAAATATATATTTTTAAAATTCAAATATAATATTATCTATCTTGCCTCACCCCTCCCCACATTTAGCTCTTATAATTGTTTCTCCTGGTGATTACTCGCTTACCTTTAAATAACATATTTATGTTGCTGTTTCTTCTTTTATCAACTTAGAGAGTGGGGTGGGATTATTTTGTGTTCAACTAAAACCTACTTTACTGTTCACCCTCACATAATTACATCACCAAATTTAGATGTTCTAGTGTTTAATTTTAAATAATGCTACACAGGAGTGGGCATAAGTAGGTTTATAGCTGAGAGTGTGAGAAACAATTTATTTTTGCATTATTATTTATTATATTATTTCTTTATGAAAAACTGTAACCTACTTTTGCCCACCTCTGTATTTGTTATTTCTTATTCCACAGCATATATACACTATTATTGACAGGAAGTGTTAAAATATCAAGAAATGAATAGCACTACCCTTCTCATTCTTTCTTCTTTCTCCTTTTGCTATCCAATTTTATCATGTATATGTTACTTTCATATCATCAAGGTTGATCCCCTTAAATCGGTAAAATTTGGCTCAGTGCTCTTTGGCTTTAAGTTGATTTTAAAATTTGAAAGAAACCTGGCTGGTGTGGTTCACTGGTTGAGCTTTGAGCTATGAACCAGGAGATCAGGGTTCAATTCCCCAGTCAGGGCACATTAATGGGTTGTGGGCTCAATCCTCAGTAGAGGGTGTACAGGAGGCAGCTGATCAAGGATTCTCTCTCATCATTGATGTTTCTATCTCTCTCTCTCTCTCCCTTCCTCTCTGAAATCAATGAACATATATTTTTTAAAAAATAAAACTTGAAATGAGAACATTTTCATGTTACTATGAATATTAAAATATTGATTATTCTAATATTGAGAATTCTCCATTACAATTCAGTTCTTAGAAAATTTTTGTGGGTTTTTTGTAGTTATTAATTAAGAAAAACCTATTTGCTTTTTCCATGTACTCAATATTTTCAACCCCTACCATTATGCTATGGAATTCTATGGAGATCATCTCCCCAGAAAAATCTTCCTTTTTGCTCCAATCTTGACATTTAAACCTGTGTATCATTCTGGGCTTTCTATCATTCATTACTGTACTGGTTTAAGTCCACTTTTTGATTTCTATTCCCAAATTTTGTTTAAGTACCTCTGGAAACAGCATGCGGGGTTCTAGTAAGTGAGCCTCCTGGTATCCTGGGAGCCTCTGTTCCCACAGCTCCTGTGCATGTCTATCCCGGTCCCCACTACATCGCAATGGGTATCTGCGTGTGTGAATACAGCCTTCCCTTTGAGACAATGAGGAAATGATCTCATAGCAGACGCATGTTGAAATCAACTGCAGAGAATCCCCACCTCCGAGAATGGGGACCCATGAGATTCAGTCCCAAGGGATTGAATGGACTCCCAAAGTGGAGAACTGCTGGGAAACCTCAAGAATAGGAAACTGTTTTATTGGCCTTTGAACGTTTGTCCTAATGCAGACCTCTTAAGATATTAAAAGGATAAAATATCAGCACATTAAATTTCATGAATCAAAATTCAATGAAGGCCTGGGGACAAGGGGGTGGGATGGGAGCAGGTCAAAAGGAAAATCTTTCAATGATAAAGATATTTTTTTAAAAAAATTTAAAATCCAATAACTTTAAAGTATACTTTCAACTTCTAATATTTCAAAACACTGAAAATAGTTATATTATATCAAGCGATTCAGGTTTATGTTTGGAAAAGATTTCTAAAGATTCTTGAATAATGATCTCCAAAAGTTCAGCCATGGAGAACACACTATGTGAACATACCTATGCTCATATGTGCACACTAGGGGCCTGGTGCATGAAGATTCGTGCACAGTGGTGGGGGGTGGGTTGGTCCCTTAGCCCGACCTGCACCCTCTCCAATCTGGGAGCCCTCAGGGGAGTGCTCTCCAACCTGGGAGTTTCTGTCTGTGTTTGCAATCATATGAGTAAATTGTCTGAGACTCCAACCTAGTTTGGTTTGGTGCTCACAAAATAATAAAGGTATGTGTGTGGGTTTTTTTGTTTGTTTGCTCCATTGGTGGAGATTTGCTAGAAGTTGCAGGATATCTTCCCTTTAATTTTTCCTCGACACTGTGACTTTAGTTATGTCTGTCACCTTTGCTTTCCCTCCATCCCCTACAACAACAGTAACTTGCTCCAGGCTCATTTTGTTCTAGTGTCTAAGAGATCCCTCAACTCCTCTGCCACCAGAACTATGATTCCCAGCATTCCTGGTGCTCCCCATGCTCTGGGCTTCCACTTGTGGTCTAGGGGCAGCCACCAGAACTACGTATGATTCCCAGAATTGCTGGTGCTCCCCCTTGCTCTTGGTTTCCGCTTTCAGTCGGGAGTCTGCACAAACCAAGAAGACTGCCAAATCCAGCCACCCCCAGGCTGACAGGACAACACTCCAGTGGTGTCCCTGGACCTAGCCGCTCAGCGCCAGCACAGAGGCGTGCTAGCCACAGGCTCAAAGTGGGTGGGTCCTCGAGGACTCCCGCTGCATTGCCCCTGGTACACAGAAGGCAGGTGGGCATCCCTGGCCTTTTTTGCTACCCAGCGGATCATGATCCCCTTGATGGCTCCGCCTCTGCCCAGGCCTCCTTTGCTGATCACAATTCCCTGCTCAGTGCTCCAGGCATCTTGGCCCAGGCCTGTTTGCCCAGGCAAGATGGCCAGTGTCCCCAGACTCCGAGCAGTGGGAGGGCATCCCACCACCCCCCGCAGAGCTTGGTGTGCTGCCCGCTGCCCACACGCTCCGGCTGGCTCCATGGCCTCTGCCATATTTTTCCTGCTAATTTGCATACTCACTCCTGATTGGCTGATGGGCATAGCGGAGGGATGGTCAATTTGCATGTTTCTCTTTTATTAGTGTAGATTGCTGTATGGGTAACTATCTGTGCACAAACCCAGACACACACACACACACACACACCGACATAAAAACACACTGATCAAGAGCTGGGTTATATTCTGGTGTTTTGGGTTCTCACTAATGAGGGACTAAATGATTTATAGAAATTAAATAAGGTTTCTGTGGAACGTGATTTAATAAAAAAACTGATGGACAATAAGTAGGTATCAGAGCATACTATCATAACAGAATTAGTTATGTTTTTCCATCAGATTGTTAAAATAGAAATAGAGAGAAGGAGAGAAAAGTCAGAAAGGAAATAAATAACTGACCAAGTGAATCTCATCTGAATTTAAAGCTAGAGATTAGCTCTGCAGGAAGACAAAGGCTTTGCCAAGGAAACCATTAGCGGAGAGCTTTGGATTCCAGGCCTGACACTGGCGTTTTGAAAGGAAAATACATCTGGATAAACTGATGGAGGGATAGCTTTGTTTCACAGAGAGTGGGTCTCCAGAAATAGATTCTATTTCAAAAGAATAGGAAAGTGTTTTTATTTCGTTTCTGTTGTGGCTGTCAGCAGCCATTTCAAAACTGTCTGGATAAGGAGATTGTTATAAAATGTTTTACTTTATAAAGAAGGCCTGCAGCACTGTTATCTGAGAGAAACTAGCATGTAGAATACCTTGTAAAAGTTCACTTCTGATATATTAAGCCACTGATTCCATTTTAGAAAAAAAAATAACGTTGAATTCAATGCTGGGAAATGAGCTCTAATTGCTTGGGAATAACTGGTCATATGTCAGCAGTGTGTGACATGATGGAAGTGTCAGCATGGGAATGCTCCTTGGAGAAAGGTATCCATGCTTGTCCTCACCTGTGTCTTAATAACAATACTCTGTCCTGTCCTGTGGAAGCTGAGCCAAGGAAGGGCACACACTGCCCCGTTGAGAAAAATCCTCAGAGAGTGTCCCTCCAGCTCAGGAATGGGACAATAGCTTTGACTGGCTCATCAACAGTATATTTTTACAACTGTGGTGCCCTTTTCAAGGATAAAAGGCATTTGAAAGTGTTTGTAATATCCAGTGTTCCAGTGTGTACCTTCCATTTTTCAGCTGAGTGGGAACAGCTGGGCGTGAGAGAGGTCAAAGAAAGTTGTACTGGCGACATGAAATAAACAAGAAGACTGCATTCAAATTCTTGTGATGGAGGAAGAGACTGGACTCAATGCTGCTGATACACAGCAGGGGGAGTTCTGAGCACTGGAGAACACTCAGTGAGAGGTTGGCCAGTGTCATTTAGGCCTCTTGTTTGCTAATTGCCACTGATCAGTAAGGCTCCCACAGAGACTGGGAGGTAGGGGGTGCTGCTCCGTCCCATCAATGATGACACTTCCATGGAATGGCTCCCAGATCCTTGAGAAAGACATCCCTAGATTGTGAGACTTCCAAAGAACTGGAACAGATTTGCATCACACAGGGACAGAGAAAGAACAGACAATTAATATTGTTCTAAGGTAGGTACCCTAAAAAAAGGGAGGCCACGGCCTGTCGTCAGGAAGATGCCTTTCTCTAGCTTCGTCAGGCTGGGGAGAAGATGCAGGCCTTCTTGGTCAGATCGTGTAGAAAAAGACCAGGTCTAGGACTGCTAAGGGGTGTCACCAACATGCATCATGAACAGGCGTTGGCACAGAGCATCCACCGAGTGTGGAGCAGCCTGAGTTCAAATCCCAGCTCAATGCTCCCTAGCTGGTTGGCCTGGAGCACTACTTTGATCATGTTTGATATGGAAGAAAAAAAATTAAAGGCAAATAAATAGCAGCATTTTTTTTCCAAATAAGACCATGTTTGACTAAACCAAGTGTCTTGATAGATGATCTAGAAATGGACAAACTTCAGTGTGGGCCAACGCTACCAAGAATCCAGCAAAAGCAAAAAATCTCTTGCATAATAAAATACAAGGCATCTGAGGTTTGCTTCCCAGGTTGAAGGATAATGAGAAAAGTCTTGAGAAGGGGTAACAAATGTAAAAGCAAAGAAGAGACCAGAAAGAGGGTAAGTACAAAAATAAGAGATAGAAAATAATATTAAAAATAATAATACTAAATAAAATAAAACAAAATAAAGAGTAGAAAAAGAAAAGATGAAATAAAGAAAAATATTAGTTAAAAATAAGAATTAGCAAAACGTAAAATGAGTGAAATAAAGAAAAAAATTAGACTAAAATAAAAGATAGCAATTAGAGAATATGAAAATGATGAGAGAAGAGAAAGAAAGAAAATTCAAACCAAACAAAAGGAAAAGGAAGGAAAAAAAGCCCCCAAAATAAAAAAACATTTGGGAGCTCTCTGGATTTTGCTTCGATGCTATTGTAGATGCTGTTGTAACTGGCCCCTTGGTGTGGCTCCCAAGCCCCCAGGCCGCACTCTGGTTCAGGCCAGTGTGCGTAGCTATCTCTGCCTGGCTCTGGAAAGCATTATGCTGAGCGAAATAAGCCAGTCAGAGAAAGACAAGTACCACATGATCTCACTCATATGTGGAATCTAATGAACAAAATAAACTGATGAACAAAATAGATCCAGAGGCATGGAAGCATGCAACAGACTGACAAATCTCAGGGGGAGTGAGAGGGAGGCCCTAAGAAATTGACCAAAGAACTTGTAAGCATATATGCACAACCCAGGGACACAGACAACAGTGCAGTGAAGCCCTGGGGAGGAGGGGGGCCAGTGGGGAAAGAAAAGGGGACATCTGTAACACTTTCAACAAGAAAGATAATAATAATAAAATAAAGAGATTCACCTAAATAAATACTATTGTGATAACTCTGTATGGTGTCAGATGGGACCAGAGTTAGCAGGGTGATCACTTCATAAGTTACATAAATGTCTAATCACTACATTGAATACATGAAACGTAATATTATGTCAACTATAATTTAAAAAGTAATTAAATAAAAACAAAAAATTTTATTTAAGAAAAAAAGAAAAGGGGAAAGGAAGCAACCTCAGAAGGAGAAGAGAAGGCCGGGACCCTGACCAGAACATGCAGCCAAAGAGAGTAGAGGTTGGAGAGTGCGGCTGGGGCAGAGGACGGAGGACTCGGCAGCTTAGGTGTGTCCACCAGTCAACCTGAACTTTCCTGCAGTTCAGGAAGAAGCTCCCCAGAGCCTTCAGTAAAAGCTGCCACTCACAGCTGTCCTGGGGGTGGGGCTCTAGGGAGAGCAGTGACCTGGGAAAAGGAGCAGTCACATTTCCTGAGAGAGAAGGGGATTCAGCAGAAGTGGGATTTGGAAGCACAGGTGGCCGACCACCAACAGAACTGCCTCGAACCCTCTGCAGGAAAATTGGTCCGTGGCAGGTACAAAACGGGAAGTCGAGGCAGGAAAACTGCCTAGTAATTGAGGCGACAACAAAAAGACAATAGATAATATTGAGGGGCAGTTGCCCTTGGTTCCCTGGGAACAATAACAGGAACCTAGTGGGCAGCACTAATGTATAGATTTAAACAGTAATGTAGGTGTCTGCTGTCCCCTAATGATGACCTTTGTTGCTATTATTAGCTAATAGAAGTGTGTAATTGGGAAAAAGAGCAGGCTCATTAACAAGATAGTGAAGATTGTGAAGGCAAGCTCTTTAAGTAAGATCACAAAAAAAAGGTTTTCTTATTGCCCTAGCTAGTTCGGCTCAGTGGATAGAGCTTTGGCCTGTGGACTGAAGGGTCCCAGGTTCAATTCTGATCAAGGGCATGTAGCTAAGTTGCAGGCTCCATCCCTGGCCTGGTCAGGGCATGTGTAGGAGGCAACCAATCGATGTGTCTCTCTCACATCAATGTTTCTCTCTCTGTCTCTCCCCCTCCCTTCCACTCTCTCTAAAAATCAGTGGAAAAATATCCTAGGGTGAGGATTAACAAAAATAATAATAATAAAAGAGTTTTCTTGTTCATTTCTATAAAAATATGCAACACCATTTGAATTCCAATAGTGCACATTAATGACTTTGCTAAAGCTTTGTAGTACAGAGCAGCAGAATGCCATTTCTACCATGGCAGGTGCGCGCCAAACCACTTTGCACCCCTGTTTCTGGGAAGTTATATGCAATGCATATGTTTCAGCCAATCGTCAAAATTAAGGATTTATATATATTATATATACCATAGTTGCTGCAAAGGTAAATATAGTTCAGATCTATGCTCTAGTCCTTGTTTTTAAACATTTGGACTGTAAATTTTAGAGATGGTTTCAGCAGCCCTTAAAACAAGTAAGGAGTAATGTACAGTTTATTGATTCCTTCATGGCAGGCATTATGGTTGCATATATATGTATTTTTGCATACGTTTATTTGTTATTTCAATGAATAATTATTGAGTACTAACTGTATTTAATGGCAGAGATAATATCTATTATCAAGAAATGTGTATCTACTAGGAAAGACTATCAAACAAATGATATTTAAAAAATAGCATATACTCTGTTTGGGGAGATATTTACTGGTTTAGTTCTTTGTTTTAGAGGAAACTATAAACTACCTCTAGCTTTCCTCTCAAGAGGCATATTTTGTTGCTGCTAATGTTGTCTTGAGAAAGTCTTCCTGGTTTTTAAAAAAATCTCTCCCTTAAACAAAGAGAATTCTTGTGAACAATGTAAATGCTTTCAGGCCACACAATTGAGTACAAAAACCATCATTTCATTACACAAAATTCACCATAAGATCATTTAAAAGGCAACTGTTTCAGAAAAGATGCAGTGCCATTTCTGGAAGGTTTCTGTTATTCTAGGAGTAAGTCCACCTTGCAGGTCTCCTCTAATTATTCTGCTCAGTCTAAATTCACCATTCGGTTCCATACTGCTGGAGTCCGGGAATCCCAGTTTCTGACATGCATCGCACAAAACGAGTGGCCCACCTTTCAGTTACAAGTCCACTGAGGACAGGGCCCATGTTGACTCTATGCTGCGCCTTATTCTGTGCTTATCTCAAGGTTCTGCCTGTAGGAGGCCTGAAATATTCATTTCTATCATCAAAAGTGCATAGAGCCCTAGCAGGGTTGGCTCAGTGGATAGAGCGTTAGCCTACAGACTACGGGGTCCTGATTCAATGCTGGTCAAGGGCACATGCCTGGGTTGCGGGCTCAATCCCCAGTAGGGAGCTTGCAGGAGGCAGCCGGTCATTGATTCTCTCTCACCATTGATGTTTCTTTCTCTCCCTCTCTCTTCCTCTCTGAAATAAAAAATATATATATATATTAAAAAATAACTTGATCTTTAAAAAATGCATACAAATGACAAGTTAGAATGGTGATATTTGTATAAAAGCTATAGGAATTTTTTTCACAAGGAAAAACAAAATTAAGATTCTTTTTGTAATCTGGCAGTGAATATCTACATTTGTTAAAGGTGCCATTAAGTAATCTCCCTTCTTCCTCAGGGCCTCCGGCTATTTTTCATCAGCCTGTGAGGAGAGAGTGTGTTTCAGCTTCCTAGCAAGAGGGTTAAAACAGGACATGGTAAGGAAAATAAATGCAGGGCCACATGAAAGCCATGCAGTGCAGAAGTAAAGATAAAATAGCTATCTTTTTCTGGAAAGAAAAAGGCAAAATAATGAGTGGAACAGCAAGCTTGAGATTAATAAAAATGAAAGGCACTGTGCTTATGCATGTGCAGATCAGAAATGGGGTGGCGGGGCTCCCCAGTGCTTCTCCTCAAGAAACAGGCAAAGAAAATTAAGTGGTCAAAGGAGAGGAATCAGACAGTGGTTTAGGTCAGAGACTCCTTCAAATCGTCTGCTGGCTGTATATCCTGGCGCCAGTTTTCTGGGACACAACCTCTTAAAGAGTTTTGTAAGGTCTCACTAGGCCTATTGTCTACCTTTGAGAAAAGATGAGAGATAGTTGATCAAATAATTTTCTTTTAATTATAGAGACAGGCACGCACGTGTGCTTGTGTGTGTGTGTTGTGGGTTCTTGTATGTTCAGTTTTAAATTGCCTTGAAGATATTCATTTAAATCTAACTCTGCAAGACAGGTGCCTCTCTTCCTCATTTAAAAAGTAAAAGACTCAGGAAAAGAATCACCAAGTCAGTTGCTCAAACTGAAACAGCCAGCAGCTGAGGGTGCTGTTATCTGAATGCAAATGACCTGACTTCAGAAGCCCCCTCTCTTAGTCCAAACAGACTCAGAAAAGGACACCTGTCTCTGCAAAATCATTTCCCACATGTGCATGGCTTGTCAATTTTATTGGCTATTGAATCTTCAATACTCAATATTTTAAATTTGCAAATGTTTTTCTCTTGTGAGATTCCTAAAAAAGCTTGCATTTTTCTGTTTCATGATTTTTCTTAAAAGCATTGTCATGTCAATAATATTTTAGTCTATGTCAAAATAAAAGAAACATTGCAAATAATACACCAATGCCCCGTGCATTCTATTAAGTCTTAGAAAAGGAAGGTGAGGGTTTAAGATACCTGTGGAGTTCAAGTTGCGGAGTTCTATGTTAGTATGTGATGAGATTTATGTTCTCTTAAGATATGCAATTGAATTCATTAGACTCTAGATTGTTAAATGATACCATTTTGTATGATAATGAAACAAATTATTTCTTCATTGGAACCCATTTATAAAGCAAAAATTGGGCATTGAGCCCTAATGAGATTCAGATGTTAACTAAAGAACACAGATTAGTTACCAAAAAAAAAAAAAAAATACTGTAGGTATACATGCAAGGTGATAGCAATGCCTACATTCTATTTAAAGCAAACGTTCTTACTGAAAAACTGTATCTATGATGGTCATCATTCACTCAAAAGAGTGCATTATTCACTCATAATAGGTAATTTGAAGCTGAAGTAGTTTATTTTGGATGTGGTCTTTTGGAGGAAAAAGGACCCACATTTTGAAGACCTTTTAAAATTGCAAACTGGCTGAAAGCTGAACATGTAAGTTTAGACTTTCATGTGGGAAATAAAAATATTCTGGAAAACAGAACACAATAAACAATTAATCAAATGCAGCCCGTTACCCCTGATGTCAAATACAGGAGACTGGTCTCAATTCCAGCTGATAGCACAGCATCTTCTCAGTGGAATTTCACTATTTTCTCTCCATACGCTGAAATATCACACAAGACCTGATCTGGTTCCACAGATAGGTAATAGGAGGAATACTCTCAATGCCTTCTATATGCTAGGAGTGATGCACGTGTTATGTTATTCAGCCTTCGTGGAAATTCCCTAAGCTAGGTGATCTCATCATTACCATCAGGGGAAGACTTGGCCTTGTGAGATATTAAGCAACTAAAAACAAAAGCACCAATGCTAGTGTAGGGCACACATGGTTTCGCTGCTTTTTGTCCTACAGAGGACATAGATAGGATGTTGAATATGCAGTTAAGTATAATGTATAAAAGATAACATATAACATAAGCATGGAACATAGAATATAGAACATACATATATGATATGTAATACATAATGTAAGGTGTATTTGCACAGTATTCTTTGTGGCATTTTATGGACTCTTATTCCATTATGGGTAACAGGGTACCCATAGGACAAAAAAAGGCAAAAGAGTTTATCTTCCATTGCCTATGAAAAGAAATTTTTCTTTTTTTTCTTTTTAAATAATAAATAAATAAATAAATAAAAAGAATCATACATTGCACTCAACAAAGGAGAGTAAAGAAACAACTCCTTTGTGTTGAAAATTATTTTATTTTTGGCCCCAAAATATTGAGTCCTTTATGAGGTTGTAGGATGATTCTCACCGCAAATAGAAGATGGTGATTTTTCTACTTTGTGACCTATTTACTAATTGTAAAGGATTAAGATTCCCCGAATTCTACTGACTCCTTTGAATTCTTTGCAAATCTCACATGAGCAGTTTGTTCAATAAATTGTAACAGACAGAAATGTTGTATAGCTGCAAAAAGAAACACCAAGGATGAGATAATTATGTATAAAACTAAATAGGCCCGGTGCACGAAATGTGTCCATGGAGGGATGGGGGGGGGTGTGTCCCTCGGCCGAGCCTGCACCCTTTCCAATCAGGGACCCCTTGAGGGATGTCTGACTGCCCATTTAGGCCCGATCCTGGTAAGATTAGGCCTAAACCGGCATTTGGACATCCCTTTCACAATTCAAGACTGCTGGCTCACAACTGCTGGCCTGCCTGCCTTCCTGATTGGCCTAACCCATTCTGCCTGCCAGCCTGACCCCCTAACCACTCCCCTGCCAGCATGATTGATGCTTAACTGCTCCCCTGCCAGCTGATTGCCCCTAATTGCCCTCTCCTGCAGGCCTGGTCCCCCCCAACTGCTCTCCCCTACAGGGCTGCCCCCCCAACTGTCCTTCCCTGCAGGCCTGGTTGCCCCCAACTGCCCTACCCTGCTGGCCTGATCACCCACAACTGCCCTCCCTTGCAGACCTGGTCCCTCCCCTGCTGGCCATCTTGTGGCGGTCATCTTGTGTCCACATGGTGGCAGGATCTTTGACCACGTAGAGGCAGCCATCTTGTGTGTTGGAATGATGGTCAATTTGCATATTACTCTTTTATTAGATAGGATAGAGGCCTGGTGCACAGGTGGGGCTGGCTGGTTTGCCCTGAAGGGTGTCCCGGATCAGGGTGGGGGTTCCCTTGAGGTGTAGGATGGCCTGGGCGAGGGACCTATGGTGGTTTGCAGGCTGGCCACGCCCCCCCCCCCCCCCCCCCCGTGACCCAAGTGGAGGCTCTGGTATCTGGGATTTATTTATCTTCTATAATTGAAACTTTGTAGCCTGGAGCAGAGGCTAGGGCAGGACAGGGTGGGCGGAAAGCTTGGTTTCCTCCATCACCGGGGAAACCCAAGCTTCCTGCTCGCTCACTAGCTGCAGCCATCTTGGTTGAGTTAATTTGAATATTCGCTCCTGATTGGCTGGTGGGCATGGCTTGTGGATGTAGCGGAGGTATGGTCAATTTGAATATTACTCTTTTATTAGATAGGATGGAAAGTACAAATTGGAATTCTGTCTGAATAAAAACAATACAAGTCCCATTTCTTGCTGCATTTAAAAATATGAAAAGTTGAATTGTGGTAAAAATATAATTTAATTGTGCACCTAAGTAGCAGTGTTTCTTCATATGTAGTCAAATAGATGAATTAATAAAAAGCTGACTATATCCTAAAGAATTAATTGGTAATGCTTGACAATGAGTCAGGAGGATCTGTGCATAGTAGCACCACTGAGTGATTCCTACAAGATTCCTTATAACCAATGTGAGATTTACAGAGATAGCAGTATCTGAAAACAGAGGAAATAAACAGATACTGTCTATATAATTACTAAAAATGGATTTTTAATCATTAACAATTATTTAAAAGTAATAGAGCAATAAACACCTATCCAGGCCATAGACTTACCTTCGGAATTTCACTTCTTTAGAATACAGTGTCATCAGCCAGTTATTCCTGCAAAGACAAAACATTAAATATATCAAACACTGAAAAGAGAGAATGATTCTCCATGCCAGTAGTATTAGCCCACAACAGAGACAAGAGACATACTTTCCAGGGATGTAAATAGCATATAAATTAGTCTAAGGAATTTCTTTTTAAAATGAAACAACTTCTAAAATCATCAAATTGCCAGTAAGATTTCATTAGGACCTTTAAGCAGCATAATATGACTTTTTGTAGTGTTACAATGCAGGAGATTACTTCCTTCAAGTAGGGAGGTAGCTATCTGAGGAGTTAAGGCTGACAAAAGTGAACCTCTTTGAAACTTCAGAAGGATACTACTGTACACCAAGCATCTCACACTCAAAGGCTAACAGGGGCCGAATAAATGAGGCATGCGGCCCATGGGCCAGGAGTTTGACACGAACACCAATAATACTTAAAGAAGTCTCTCTCTCTCTCTCTCTCTCTCTGCCCTTGCCTTTCCCCACTTTCTTTCCTTAGGTGTGTATCCTTTCCTTCCATTCCTTACGCTCCACGGGACCTTCCTTTGTGTCTATACCTTGTTTCCTGAGTCCATGCAGCCCAGCTGGCTCCCCTCTGCCTCTGACCTTCTTTCTGAGGACTAAATAAACTGCTGGCTCTAGAGTTCTTGGCTCTGAATTATTTCTTTGCTGAATTTGAGAACCAAGGTCTAACACTGCCACTAACATTTTTAACTGAGAAGAACTGTACTATTAGTTTGTTAATATTTAGCCTAATATAAAATATACTTTGTCATCATTTTATTGGTTTTTGATACTAGGTAAGAATTCTCGGGGTGAAAAATACCTTAACTAAGTCATACTTTCTCAATTTTCCTTTTTAGTGGAGCTTATTCCTAACACCTTTTTTTTTCATTTGAAGAAATGTAAAAGGTATTGTGTTTTTTGTTTGTTTTTTTAATATATTTTTATTTATTTCAGAGTGGAAGGAAAGGAAAAAGAAATAGAAACATAATGATGAGAGAGAATCATCAATTAGCTGCCTCCTGCACATCCCCTACTAGGGATCGAGCCCACAACCTAGGCATTTGCCCTAACCGGGAATTGAACCATGACCTCCTGGTTCATAGGTCAACGCTCAACCATTGAACAACACTGGCCAGGAAGGTATTGCTTTTTAATTGGAAAGACATTTAGCTCATACAGAGTTGGTATATGTATGGTTTTACTATAACTTTTTTCTCTCCCTTAAGAAAATTGGTTGTGTAGTTAACTTCAAGGTCAAGAAGGAAAATCATTATGCAACTGTTATAAAATGTTAGAGTAAAAAGGTCGATGCAATAGAGAAGTTCCATCACCTCACTTAATAAGTACAGTTTGTTTCCTCTTTGGGGGAAAAAAACAATAAATATGTCACTTCACGCTGTTAATGACTGTACATATTGTTATAAATAAATTTGCAAGAGCTGAAATAATCAACCAAAATAAAAAGACAGCTTGACAAATCTAAGCACCTGCACTAGGAAAAGAAGTCATTTAAGCGAATCTTTTCACAAGGTGGTTCGGTTTTAATGAGAGCAGGGAGCTGCGGCTGAGTGCCCAGACGCTGCGATGTTTGCCTTGCGAGTGCAGTGAGCGCAGATCCCACTGCACAAGTGGAAGCAAGTGGCAGCACATGGATCAGCGAGGAGTCTGCAGCAGCTGGCTCCTTCTGCCTTTGCTGCACTCTACTTCATAGGTTTTCCATTCGGAATGACACATTTTTATTAAACAT
The DNA here is from genome assembly GCA_026230045.1 of Corynorhinus townsendii. Classification (NCBI taxonomy): domain Eukaryota; kingdom Metazoa; phylum Chordata; class Mammalia; order Chiroptera; family Vespertilionidae; genus Corynorhinus; species Corynorhinus townsendii. The sequence goes on along the minus strand of JAPDVU010000010.1, from coordinate 4,972,695 downwards.
CCTCCTTGTGGAAATGCATCCTGAAAGTTGAAGGAATGAATAAAAGGAAGATGATTTTGTTCTCCAAAACCTGTCAAGGTTTTAGAAGCACAGCTCTATCTAAGAAGATAAAGTTAACATGAAAGTTAAGAAAATGTATCCACCTAACTCAATAAGAAAATGTCCTCTTTTACTAAAGGAAAAAGAAAACATGGCAATAAGAGTGGTTTGGGCTAAATATCTCCATTGCCCAGAGACTGCCTCTGCTTCCCACATCTGATAAGATAGTGTTTTAGCTTCACAATATTTCATGTACCTTTCATTAACTTAAAATATAAATTGCACTCCAGGTTTTTTAGTCACACCTCCAACTTAGATTTATCAGTTATTTTTTAATAGAAAGTAGAAAGAAGGTTTTTAGAGGTGCTTTTGGGGGTTATTTTGATAATTTTTTTTAATTTTATTGACTTTAGACAGAGAGGAAGGAAGAGGGAGAGAGAGTGATAGAAACATTGATGTGAGAGAGAAACATTGATTGGTTGCCTTCTGCAAGTACCCCGGCTGGGATGGAACCAACAGTCTGGGCATGTGCCCCACCCAGGACTCAAACTGATGACACTTTGGTGCACAGGATGATGTTCACCCAACTGAGCCGCATGGGCCAGGGCAAGGATGGTTTGGTACCAGCTGACTAGCCAGTGAGCAGAAGTCCGAATAGTGGGTTTTGGAAAGTAAGCTTCTGGTCTCTCTTCCGTGCAACAGGAAGATAGTTGGAGGGTTTGTTCAGTGGAGGAGGTTGCCGTGCACTGGAACACAGCTCTGGTCAAATCCAGACGCTGTCATCTCCTGCCCTCCCACCATTTACTGAAGCTCTGCTGTTAAGCAGGAGTTGTGTTGCCTCTAAGTCACCTCAGATGTTCAGTCTACACTTTTGCCTCAGTGCCCTGTTGAATGACGACGTCTACCATCAACACAAGAACAGCACCAATGGTTTCCTTCTTATATTCAGCTAGCACAATTACATTTGCAATTGTACTAGCCCCAATTTCTTATCTGGTAGAGCACAGTCACTTGAAGGGTGGTATCAATGAATGTATTTTCATTGCTTAACTTATCTTTCTTCCCCATCATCCTGTACACAGGAAGTGCCATGTTGTATTCGTGAGTGTAACTGTAGTGCCCAGCATGGACCATGGAACATGGGAAATGCCTAATAAGTATTTTTAAATGAATGTATGGTTCTTTCACTTGTTTACAAAGAAAAAACTAAGGAAAGAAAAGAGACAGAGAGATATGGAGAGAGGGAAGAAAGGAAGGAAGGAAGGAAGGAAGGAAGGAAGGAAGGAAGGAAGGAAGGAAGGAAGGAAGGCAGGCTTGCTCACTATTAGCACTGAATATTGCTTGTGCCAGTCAAGCTTACTCAAATGGACAATGCTTATGACTATACAAATATTTCTCTTAGGGCAAGAAGTTAGCTCGTAGTTCATGGAGGAGCTCAGAGGTATGAGGCATGGCTAGTAGGTAGCAATGAGAACTACCTACAATGTTGCTTTAGGAGGGTGACTGGAGCCATCACTGGGGTAAGCCTTCCAAACAAGTCTGGCTTAGCCTGATGCAGCTGGGTCCTCTGCGTCTGGCTGCAGTCGGGCTTCTTGTCTTTGGCACAGTCTCTCTACTAGAGCAGAAGGCATTAAATTAACTTTGTAGATTCAAAGTCATTTACGGTGAATCAGTTTGCATAAGTGCCCTAAAAGGATTTCAGAGGAGCTTGTTTAATACATGGAAATAATAAGCAAATAAAATGAGCAATCTCATTTCCACCCTGTAGCTAAGAATTCATACATATGCTCCTGACCAGCCACTAGAAATGAAATAATCAGTTCATTAATGGAGTACTGTAACAACATAGATAAATTATAGATTAAGATTAGGTCTAAGTTTAACCATGTTGAAGCTTAGTATTTAGAATAATATACATTAAATGTATAAAAGACTCAGCAATTCTCTGAAATTAACCAACCTGTTCATAAGTTATCAGAGTAGAATATATTTGCCCAGGTCATAAATGCACAGACATTATAGTAACACATACTAAGATCTTAGTTAAAATGATATTTTACAAATGATTATTATTTTAGATAACACCTTGAGTTATCAATATCCAAAGTTATTATAATTGTCCTGTGAACATTAGGTAAAACTACATTAAAAGAACACTTTTTATATTACTGTCATTAAACTAATACTGTGTTTCAACCATGGTCTTAATATTGCTATTTTGAAACACAGTTCAGTTACTAAAAAAGATTTCAGTTGGCTCAATTTTTACAAGACATATGAATATACAGACATTCTTTTTTAATGTAATTATACATTTTAAAGTGCAAAACAATAGCAGCCAACCCAAAGTGTGGGAAGGCAAGTTCTAATTTAAACCCAAAGGGAAATTAACCAGAGCTTATTCTGAGCAAAATCAAGCAAAAACTAAGATTGGAGTGAGGGAGAGTGTTTCTAATACTCTGAGCCACAAGCCGGAGGCCACGGCCTGCCTGGCTGCGCCGCCCGGGAACAGATGTCCCTCTGTGGGTGACAGGTGGCGTGGGAAGCTCGGGGGAGTTAGAAACTGAGGATTGGGCAATCTGGTCTTACAAAACAATATTGGGTTGTTGTTGTTTTCTATTGAAAACACAAAGTATCTAGAATGCATTTTGAGACTGTGTTTATTTCTTCTCCAAATATGTATTATAAATCTGTGAACACATATAATCACCGAACCAGCAATATTTTCTCCTGATCCATTTGGTTCTAAGCCACAAACTCCTAACCAATAAATAGCGTCCTTAATAGTATCTTTGGGTCATGTTTTGTGGCTTTTCCCCCCATCTACTCATGACTATTGGTCAACACTTAGAGTAGTGGCTGGCAAACTGCGGCTCGCGAGCCACATGCAGCTCTTTGGCCCCTTGAGTGTGGCTCTTCCACAAAATACCACGTGTAGGCGCACACGTACAGTGCGATTGAAACTTCTTGGTCCATGCGCAGAAGTCGGTTTTCGGCTGTCAAAAGAAATTTCAGTCGTTGTACTGTTGATAGTTGGCTGTTGACTAATGAGTTTGCCGACCACTGAGTTAGAGCAATTCCTGAGGCCCCTGTCTGAAACCCTTCAACCGCTAATCCGGCTGGCTGGCCACAGGTGCCCCACCCCCATAGTTTGCTTTTTGATATACTTATCGACAATATGCCTCATTTTGAAAACACTAGACCTCCCTTCAATGAATGACATGGGAATCCCAGCACAACCGCATTAGTTTAATTTAACCCTTTACTGATGAACATGCCTACTTTATTTTACTCTCACATGGAAGTAAAGGCAAAAAGACTTGGGAAACCTTAGGATAAATAAACCCAGACATGCCTTCCACTGCAGTAATTTCCCCCACCCGCTCCTTCCCCCCACCCCCTGCTAGGATAGTCCCAGCCTCACCTCTCTGGGGCTCGGGCAGCGGGAGGTCTGAGGACAAGGGGAAGAGAAGGAGGCAGGAGCCCACTCCCTCCCAGGGACCCTGGCACCTCCTCAGGGTGGGGCGGTGACTCACGCCCAACGGCAGGTCTCTCCACAAGCTCGAGTACACGCTTCTTTTTCTCCTGCCTTTCTTCATATTCCAGGCCTGCCAAAACAGTTAAAATCTGGCGATTTTTCCTCAGAAGTGTTAAGTGTGACTTCAATTCTTTGCATACTAAGCATTCACATACCAGTCACACATTGGTTATCTTGGTTCACAGTGTACACTTGAAATAGACGTGAGCGGGGAGCTGGGGCTTTTACACTGTTCCCCGGGCATCAAATAGCCTTGCAGATGGGGCTGGGCTCTGCGCCAGGGCAATGCGCAGATGAGCTTCCAGCCACATATAAAACGCCGCCTTCCTCTGGGACAGAGCTGGGGCAGGTTTTCCCGGAGACCCCTCATAAAGCCGGGGTGCCCTCAGGAGGGACACGGACACTGTACACGTGGTGACACTGTGCATGGCATCTGCAGGGCCCAGGTGCGTGTTCCCCTTCGGAGCTGGAGAGCAAGGGACACCGAGGACCGTCAGGCCGCCTGCTCTGCTCTGTGTGCTGCTGTTGCTCCTCGCCTGCCCCGGAGCCTCCTGCCTTCTGCGGGCACAGCAGGCGTGGCAGGCCGGCGGTAGCGGGGAAGGAGGCCCAATCTCACATTCTCACATTCGCACAGGGTTTGCTGGACTCAAACTGTGCCAGCCAGCCTCGCCTTCCACAAAGTAATGGCCGTGGAACTAACGTGTCACCTAACTCCCAGCGATTGGTGGCTGTAATTATTCAGCATATGGTAAGAAAAGTGGCAGCTGATTTATGCTGATCTGATCGCTAATGACCAACTTGGCTCCCAGGGGTTAGTTATGGTTAACGTATTAAACACAGAGAGAGGCTATGCTGCACAAGTAGAGGTGCCATATAAATGACAAAGGCACATGTTGCAACAAATAGATGCTCATAATTAATACCGGAAGTAAAAGCAGAATAGATTGGATTTTAATGTCTTTTTTTTTTTTTCATAATGGATGAAGATCCTTTAAGAATTTTCTCTGCAATAAATGACATTGATTTAGCTCTTACACAGTGGTGAAGGCAAGGCACAATTACATTCCCAAACAGCTGGGGCACACGCTATGAAAATGCATGTGTGGGTTTCCAGCCAGCATCTTCCTAACCTCTAGCATTTCCATGGCTCTGTTTTTAATAAGCAAATAGAAATCATAAACTATTGCTAAATAAATACAACTGAAAAGCACGCTAAGCCTGAGTTTCTAAATGCTGAGCAATCACAGCTGGAGACACTGAGATCTCCATGGATAGCCTTTCAAGTCTGATATAAAGAGACAGTCATTCCAAGATGAATGGACACAGGTCAACATGGGACCCTAGAAGGACCAGGATGAGACAGAGCTGGTATGCTGAAGGAAGAACCAGACCCAAATGGATCTAGAAGGGGAACATGTCTTCTGTCCTTTCTGAAGAAGGGCTCAACCAGGTGCCAAGTTGGGATCCAAGCCTGGGTGAACACCAAACAAAACCCCTCTAGAACGATTTGTATAGCGAAAACTTTCTGTTTATTGTAGCTCACCCATAATGTGTGCTTATTACTTTTCCAAACAAGAAAATGAATAGTAATTTTTTCCTTATGGAGATTTATGTAATTTCCCTTTCAAGAGGCTTCCTAACATTAAGTACCTAGAGATGGTTGGCACAAAAGCTAATTGTCATTAAGATTCTACTAAATAGGTTCTAGCGATCCAGTGTATAACGTGGCTCCTATAGTTGGTAATAATGGGTCAGATACCAGAAAACTGCTGATCATAGACCTCAGGTGCTCACATACAAGGTAACTCTGAGACAGATATGTTAATAAGCTTGGCTATAGTTATCATTTCATTACATATATGTATGCCAAAACATCATATTGTGTATCTTATATATATACAATTTTTATTAAAAAATAAATAAAAATTGGGGGAAAAAGTTTCTTCTAAATACACAGAATACTACATGTAAAAATAATCCCTTTACAAATGTGGAGTGAAAAGACTTCCAAACTGAGAGTGCCCTTTCTTGGTAGACATAGGAGATTCTAGTAGTTTCAAATAGGAAGAAATAACCAAAAATAAATCTAACTCATACATGCAAACAAATATTTTGGATTATTATCTGGTATTTCTTTTAATAATTATTCTCCCTGATTGAGCAATCCATAAATCTACAGGATATATCCCTATAAAATTAATACTTTAAAAATAAGGGAGTGTTTTAGTAGTTCGTTAGTACAACATTGCAGGGCCAATTCTCCCTTACATAGCAGGCATCATATATTAGTGCCACCCCTATTTTTTGCTACGGACTTGATAACTATTTTGGGATGTGGTCCCAGTTCAGTCAGACTTAAACTCATTACCCCATGCACTGGGCTGAAGAGAAATTATCTGTCATCTTAGATTTGACAGGATGTTCTCCTGGGCTGTATATTTTAGGTTTAAAAATAGTCCCTTCCTCCTCCTGTCATTTTGTGTCTTGTCTAGCTGCAACGAGTAACTAGACAGAGATTGTTGCATCTGTATAATGCTAATCCTGTAACTATTGCTCACCTAACACACTCATTGATGTGCTTTCTGTATGTCAGTTTCTCATGGTTCATTACACTAGCTTCAGCTGGTGCCCAAATCCTAAATGCTCACTAGTCATAGATTAGAAAGTAGAATCCAGAAATTCCATGTCACCATGAGGGCTGAAACAGCTGTGTTTTGGACTGCATATCCCATGACTGGTTCTAATATTTCTATGAAAGCTGCCATTTTTGAAGGCATCTTATAAAAGAATGATCATCCCATAGCTAAATGGTGATCATTTCAAACTAGAAGGCAGGAAAAAAGAGTAATCTTTCCCCTGAAACCAAGTTTACAAGCGTTCAACAGTCATTGGCTATAACGTCAAACCTAATTTACATTTTTGTTCTTAGCACTAGTTTTAATTTTTAAAAATTTTCAGCATTGTTAAAATTTTATGATCTCTTGCAGTGGCATATCGTCAATCTTCTTTTATAACATTACTCTCCAGTTATTTTTAAATATTAAAATAAATTTAAAACTGTACATCCTATATTAATAAAACTTTTGACATTTCATTCTGCCTCCACAGTGTCTTCTATTTTAATGATCATTGAGTTCTGTCATTTCTCAGACAAAAACAGCCCATTTCTATTATTTTCTATGTCAACATCATGAAAACAAAAGAAATTGGTTCACATATGATTAACAAAATTCATCTTAAAATGTGATTCAAATCTTAAATACAAATTAATTTTTCAAACCCATTAATTAGCAAAAAATCATTTATATAAAATAAGAAAATATTCTAACTCTAAAAATTCCTAGATATACATTTATGAGGAAAATATTAAAATTGTAATATGACAGTTTCAAATCCAGATCATTAGTCTCTAAAGGAAACTATTTGCAAGACTATTTTAAGACTGTTGCAAGAATTGAAAAATTTTCCAAACCAGGGCCAAATGTTCCCAATATGTGTGGGTATATTTTAAAATATGTACATATTTACAATGCTGATGCTGTTTCCTGTTGTATAATATAATGAGGAAAAAATGGGAAGTGACATTGGCTCAAAAGTTCTGGGAAGAAAAATAAATGTGAATAAATATTTAAAAATTCAACTACCATGGAGAAATATAACAAAACCCTGATGGTCCTTCCTAGGGGGTTTTGGCTGAGTAGGAAGGTATTGTTCCGAGGTCAGCCTTTAACTAGAGCAACCATGAACACATGGATCATCCAACTCGGACACCATTGGCAATCACACCAGGACAGTAAGTGCAAACCTTCCCACTAGGTCAGCAGGCCCTGAAGCCAGGTACACGGTTTATAGATATACCAGTAAAAACACCTGCTAGGAAAGGCTTGCCTGGCACCATGTGAGGCTCTGCTCAGAGCATGCTGAGATTTGAGGACTACAGACTGAAAAGACAAGACTTTTTAGAAAAATTTAGTCTCATCCCATTAACTGGTTGGAGATTTTACTCCATTATAATTTAGACTACATCTACTGATTTCAACTACAAGAAAATGTTTTCTGGATGTTTCCTGTCCATTTCCATTGACCCCCTTCCTTCTCTCCATCATAAATAGCCAATGAGAAGCTAAGAAGAAAATAAAGCTGAAAGAGATATCAATAGTTTTTACTACCAACATCAAAATCAGAAAAAAGAGAAACTACAGATTCATAGAAGAGACTTCAAGGGAGACCGTGCCTCATAAGGACTCCTCAGGGTACTATCAAGTGGTTGTTATGTCACTTTCGATCATAGAGTGTAGTCTAAAATACTAATAGGGTTAATAAAATTATTAGTTACTATTAGTATGATGATAATATTTGACACAGAAAGCATGTATCAGGAAACCTAATAAATACAGCACATGTGTAACTATTTTAAAACTCACAAGATCCTTTTTCAGGTAAAGATGATTATGAATCCCATACCAGATGGAGAAACTGAAGGTTATGTCATTTTCTCAAGGTCACACCACTCATTAGCTCAAAAGTTCTGGGGAGAAAAATAAATGTGAATAAATATTTACATTTATTAATTAAATGTAAACTAATTAGATTTGAAATATGAATTTGAGAAATGTGGATCTAGAATGCCTGTGTATAAATGCAGACAATAGAATTGTGGTTGTGAAGACAGACTTGTCCAAAGATAGACTAAGCCCCCACCAAATGTAAATAAATTCCATAAATAAAGAGAGGTACGAAGGACCTTTCAGTGGATGGCTAGATGAAGCTACACTTTATGAGTTCTGTTCATGCCCTCCAGCATTTTAGAGCTAGAAGGCACATTGCCCAACAGGAAGGTAAAATATCTATAATTAATTATAATTAACATATATATTAGTATAAGAGGAAACTTGGACATAGACAATATTAGATATTTCTATACTTACAGTGCAGGTTAGGGACTGGAAGTTAGCTTTGATTATTAGCTTTTTCCTCAGTGTAACTCCTGGAAACACCACCAGTTCTCGGTCATGCATATGCCAAGGGTATGCACAGCAAGAAACTCTTCTCATGTCAATATGTTCCCAGTAAAAGTCTGGAATTTAAGCTCATGTGAGAATCTTCCTAAGTGACTAGACTGATCATTACACTGTCACTGTGCACTGGAAGCTGTGAGAAAAAAAGAAAGGAAGGCAATGAAGAATAAAGTGGAAAATGATGGCTAAAATTAGTCTTGTATCACATTTTAAAATATTATTGTTGCCTGGCCAGAATGGCTGAGTGTTTGAATGTCAGCCCATGGATCAGGAGGTAATGGTTCCAATCCTGGTCAGGACACCTGCCCAGGTTGCAGGCTTGATCCCCAGTGAGGCATGCAGGAGACAGCCCATCAATAATTGTTTCTCATCATTGATGTTTCTATCTCTCTGTCCCTCTCCCTTACTCTCTGAAATCAATAAAAATATACTTAAAAATATTATTGTTAGTCCAAAACATAAGTGTGGTTGCTAAATTATTGGTTATATAAATAAATAAAAGTATTTCAAAAACACTAATTTTTCATGCCAACATAGAGGCCAAAAGAACCTGAATCATGATAAATTCTGGCATTTTGGCTACTTTTCTGTCAGTACCAATCACTGTGGCTAAATCAGTCTTTTCATGATCAATATCAATTGCAAAGCTAGAAAGTTTAATAAGTGAATGGTCAGGATGCAGCTGAATGATCACGTGACCAGGTATAAATCAATGGGGAGTGGGGATATTATTAACAATGGTGATACTGTTTTTCAATTATAATTTCCTTTTTATTGGATTAATTGGCTAATTTGTAGCTGGATGGTTTTTAATTTAAAAATAAACTTAATGAACATTAAGATTCCTGAGTGTGACTGGAGTAGGCATGCAATACTGACACGCTCCCAGGACCAAACTGGAATTACAACTAAAATACCAAAAAATCATCCTGAATAATCAAATGAAGAGTAGCTGGAGAGAACCCTGACAAATAAGGATGGAAAATGAAGACCGCATCATGACTGGTAAGAAGTACAGAGGTGTGAAAGGGCTAGCCAGGCTCACACAGAGAACAGCTGAAGTACCATAGGGATATCTCAGCTGTGGGGGGGGGGGGGGGGAGGGGCGGGCTTCTACTGAGAACTCAGTGGTCTAAACCCATACTGCCCCCCATCCCCCAGCAGAGAACACCAGAACTGAGAAAGGTGCCCACATAACATCTGGCTGTGAAAATCAACAGAGTTGCTGTCTGCCATGGAGAGATGGATTGAACTGCAGGCACCTTCTTAAAGGGCAAACACGAAAAATTTTATGTGTAGCCACTCACTTTCGGCTCTGGCACAGAGTGGGAAGAGTGTGCTAAAGCTCTATGAGCAGAATCAATGGTTGAGGGCTCTGGGGTTAGAGCTTGGAAGGCAGCCACCCCAGTTTCCTGTGTGAGTTATTCCTTCACAGCAGAGAACATCTTTCTCTGGTGGATTTTTACCACCCATGCAGTTTCTGCCTGGGGAAAAGCAATTGCCCCACCCTATTGGTAAACCTCTTGCCCCATACTGTGGCCAATAGCCTGAGGCAAATCAAGACTGAATATCAATCAGACTGCTGGCAGAGGCAGATCTCTGGAGGCTTTGATTGTTTATATAAATAAATAATTTATATATTTATAATTAATATAAATATTAATTTATAAGATCTGGGCCCAGAAGATCTCCTTCTGGCCCCAGAGCTTGGAAAGCCAGATCCTGTGCACATCTTGGTCATTTCCAAAGGCACCGAGATCCAGCAAAGGGAGCCACAAGCTGTGGATTGCTGATAGCTCCAAGCAGGGTACTCAGGGCCAGCCTCAAACAGCATCTGGCATTGCCCTGCACTAGAGATTGGGATCATAGTATATCTACCTAATACATAGACACAAACTTAAACAGTCACACAAAATGGGAAGACAAAAAAACAAACCCCAAATGAAAGAACAAAAGAATTATCCAGGAGAGCTAAATGAAAATAGATAAGGAACTTATCAGAGTTAAGAATAATGATGATAAGGATACTCAACAGCATAAGAAAATATATAGTAACTATAAAAAAGGTCAGTCAGAAATGAAGAATGACATTGCACTAATAAAGAACACATTGGAAGGGGTACACAGCAGATTAGGGGAAGTTGAGGATCAGATCAGTGAAGTAGAAGACAGGGTAGAAAAAATTATTCAATCAGAGAACCAAAAAGTAAAAAAAAAAAAAAAAAAATTAAAAGAAAAGGAGGACAGCTTAAAGGACTGTGGCACAACATGAAACACAACAATATTCACATAATAGTAGTACCAGAAGGTGAATAAAGTGAGCAAGGGATAGAGAATGTGTTTAAAATAATAATGGCAGAAAACTTCCCTAGCCTGGTGAAGGAAAAAGTCATATAACTTCAGGAGTCACAGAGAGTCCCAAGCAAGAAGAACCCAAACCTGCCCATGCCAACACACAGCATAATTAAAATGCAAAAAAAAAAAAATAGACAAAAAGAGAATCTTAAAGGCAGCAAGAGAAAATCAAATTGTTAACTACAAAGGAGCTCCATAAAGCTGTCAGCTGATTTTTCATCAGAAACACTAAAGGCTAGAAGGGAATGTCATGAAGTATTCAAGGTAATGAAAAGGAAGGATCTAAAACCAAGATTACTACCTCCAGCAAGGTTATCATTCAAAATAGATGGTGAAATAAAGAGCTCCCCAGACCAAAAAAAAAAAAAAAAAAGAAAGAAAAGAAGAAAGAAAGAAAGAAAGAAAAGAAAAGAAAAAAAGGCTAAAGAATGTTTTCACCACCAAACCAGCAGTGCAAGAAATGCTAAAGGGACTGATGTAATGAGAAAAAAGAGAGAGAGGGAGAGAGACAGAGAGAGAGAGTGAGAGAGAAACATAGGCATAAAAATTAAAATGTGAATAAATAAGTACCTATCAATAATAACATTAAATATAAATGGATTAAATACTCCAGTCAAAAGCATGCTTTTGTTTGATTGGATGAGCTCTTGAGTGAGCCGTCACAGAGTGTGATGCTGACTGTGCCCACTACATCTCAGTCCACTACATTCCCTAAACACATGCTTCTGGTCATGTCAATGCTTCTGCAGTGCTTTTTTTTCAGTCAACAGTGTCAAATATCTTTGTTAGTTGATACAAGGCGGGGTCTTAGTGTTCTTGAGGTACATAGTTTCACTCCATGCAGTATTTTGGAAAAACCTGATTTTTATTCACTACTGGATACCACTGGATACAGATTATATAGTTGCTTTTGACACTTAGTCATTGACTAAAAAAGATTGGCCAAAACATGGCCAGCCTCTCAGAATAGTACTGAGGAGTGGTTAACTGTACTAACTTCTCTTTCACAATAATGTTGTCTGAGACTGTGATGACCATCATTCAATGCTCTATAGCTACTTGTCATCCATTACTTCAGCAAATACTCATTGAGTATCTAATGGTGTTTTCTTATGTTTTGAGAAAAAAATAATACAAACATCACTTTTATCATCTTCCTCATCATATATTTTAAGGCACATTTGTCTAGAATGGGCTTTAAAATATATGATGAGGAACATAACAACAGTGATGTTTGTATTATTTTTTCTCAAAGTATAAGAAAACGCCATTAGATACTCAATCTATAATAATAAAAATGCAATATGTTAATTAGACTGGACAGCCAAAAGACCTTTGGAACATCATTCTGGATGAAGCCGCGGCAGTGGGGGCCGAGGCAGAGGTGATTAGGGGAAATCAGGCAGGCAGGCAGAAGGGTTAGGGGCAATCAGGCAGGCAGGTGAGTGGTTAGTGGTGATCAGGCAGGCAGGCAGAGGCAGTTAGGGGTGATCAGGCAGGCAGGCAGAGGGATTAGGGGCAATCAGGCAGACAGTCAGGCAGGCAAGTGGTTAGGAGCCAGCAGTCCTGGATTGTGAGAGAGATGTCGGACTGCCAGTTAGGCCCAATCCCACAGGGATCCCTTTGGATCGAGCCTAAACCAGCAGTCAGACAACTCTCAAGGGGTCCCGGATTGTGAGGGGGTACAAGAGGGGCTGAGAACCCTTACCCCCTGCACAAATTTTGTGCACTGAGCTTCTAGTATATATAAACGCTTTACAGTTCTCAACTGTATTTTTAATAATAGAGACCCGGTGCATGAAGTTTGTGCACAGGAAGGGGTGTCCCTCAGCCCAGCCTGCAACCTCTCCAATCTGGGACCCCTCAAGGGAGGCCCGACTGCCTGTTTAGGCCCAATCCCAGTAAGATCAGGCCTAAACGGGCAGTCTGACATCCCTCTCACAATCCAGGACTGCTGGCTCCCAACTGCTCGCCAGCTTGCCTTCCTGATTGCCCCTTTCCTGTCTAATGTATTCAGTTACAATGGGCACTTAAAAGACTTATCATGTAACCAGTGAAAAACCAGGGGTCAATCTTTACAAGTTAAATAAGTGGAGGTAGGTATACCAACTCCTCCAAATTTCTGTCCCGTTTCAGGTTAATATCCCCCACCCATATAGTTGTTTTAAAAACATTTTATAAGCAACAATGCCTTTGCATATTGGAGGTACAATAATAATAATAGTAATACAATATAATAATTTAAAAACCATGCATAACCAAGAGTCACTGGCTTTATACTTCAATCTAAAAGAAATAAAATCAAGTTTCAAGTTAAGCATACATTCTCTTTCTTAAAATGTTGTTATACATTCTTCAGTTTTTACAGATTGTACATGCATGCTGTGCTAGTATACAGTAGATATGTACAGAAAAATGATTATTTCTAAATCAAAAAGAACAGAATGACTTTGAGCTGAGGTTCTATTTAACTGGAAATAAATGAATAGCGAAAACGTATGCCTATATTTTAGGATTAAACATCTGAATGTACATGCCTAGAGACATTTTAAATTATAACCAGCATGGCAATTTTCTGTATGGTTATTGTGTTAATGAGCTATTTGTCAGAATACTGAAAATCAGTCTATCAAAAACTGTCATATCAATAAAAACTGTTTGGTGATAAGTGATTTTAGCATCTTTACAAAATTAGCAACATAAGAAATCAATAATTAAGTTGCAAAAATAGAAAGTTAGTACTGTGACATTTTTAAAGTGAGAGAAGATAAAACGTTAAAATTTGTAAAATGTTAATATTTCTTATTTCCAGAAGAAAAACACATTTCATAAAAAATAAAAATGTGGTTATAGAATACTGGTCAGGGTCTCTTATTTAGAAAATATTACCTATTATTATATTTGTTAATCCAATAATTTTTCATGACTTTTTTTATAACTTTGGTAATTCTTAACATTTGTTTCACATGAGATACCACTTCATACCCACTGGTACTGATATTATAAAAAAGATAGATAATAATGAATGTTGGCAAAAAATACAGAGAAATTGGAAAACTCATAGAATCCTGATAGGAATGTAAAGTGATACAGCCCCTTTGGAAAAGTGTCTGGCAGGTCCTCAAGGTTAAACATACAGATACTATATGAACCAGCATTTGCACTCCCAGATATATACTCAAGAGAAATTAAAACAAATTTGTATACCAATACCTGTTGCATCATTATTCATATTAGTCAAAAAGTGGCGACAGTCCTGGCCAGTGTGCTTAGTGGTTGGAGCATCAGCCTGTGTACCAGAGTCATGGGTTCGATTTCTGGTCAAGGGCAAGTACCTGGGTTGCAGATTTGATCCCTGGTGCCAGTCGGGGTGTGTGCAGGAGGCAACTAATCGCAGTATCTCTCTCACAGAAATAAAGGAATTCTGAGAAACTGTCACAGCCAAGGAGATGCTGAAAAGCCATGACAGGTAAAGGTACTGTGGGGCATCTGATTGAATGCTGGGACAGGGAATCACTAGCATAGCTAAAGCCTAAGGAATCTGAATAGAATGCAGACTTCAGTTAGTAATAGTGTATCAATATTGGTTTATTATTGTTAATAAATGGGCCATGCAAATATAAGATATGAAGCATGTAGAAAATTGTGTAAGCTCTTCTCAATTACATCTCAATTTTTCTGCAAATCTATGAATTTATTTTTTTTAATTTACTAGAAAACCTCTGCCCTACCTGGTTTGGCTCAATAAACAGAGCATCAGCCTGAGACCAAAGGCTCCCACGTTAAATTCCTGGTCAGAGGCATGTATCTTGGTTGCTGGTCAGAGCTGGTGTAGGAGGCACCAATCAATGTGTTTCTCTCACATCAATGGTTCTCTCTGTCTTTCCCTCTCTCTTCCACTCTCTCTAAAACTCAATGGAAAAATATTCTCGGGTAAAGATTAACAAAACAAAACAAAAAAAGAAAAATCTCATTTATAATGGAAAAATATTACCTAATAATAAGTCCAACTGAAAATAAGTATGAAGTTCATGGAAAATTTAGTTACATATATTGAATTGAAAGAATGCTGAATTTTCTGTAATGGTTATACATTTTAAAAAATCAATGCCTCAGGTCCTCTCAAATTTATTCTATTAATACAATGCAATCCAATAAAATTTGAGCAGTGTTTTCCACAAAATTTGAAAAGAATCTGATTGAAATTTCCATAACACTGAGTTACTAATACTCAAGAACATAAATTGCCTCTATTATATTTCAAGACAAAAGACAGAGTATTTCCAATAATGTATAAGAGATAATTAGGTCAATGGAACTGAATGGAAAAATAGATAAGAGAGAAGAAGAAGGAGGAGAAGGAGGAGGAGGAGAAGGAGGAGAAGAAAAGGAGGAAGAGGAGGAGGGGGAGAGGAAGGGAGCGTGGGAGAGAAGGAAGAAAGAAAGTTAACGATGCCATTATATGAGGTGCCTAGACCTCTACAATACTACCCACAAAATTTCTACTCTCATTGGGTCATGAAGGTATTTCTATTTTGTAAAATATAAGCCATAAATGTAAGGGAACATGAATTCCCCAATCTCTACCATCTCTTCTAAAGAGTAAGACAAATAAATATTTTTTAATTATCTCTTGCTGTGTAAGTAAACCACTCCCAAACTTAGCTGTAATCAGCTGATGAATTCTACTTCATACAGGGTCAACTGAAGTTACTCATGTGGCTACATGCAGCTGGGAGCTGGACCAGGTGCCGAGGTTGAGGTTGTCCTGAACATTATCTCAATCTGGCTCTCCCTGATCCCCTCCCATAACCTGTCATTACCAAGAGGCCTGGCTTTTTTATTTGGTAGCTGGTGAAAATGGAAGGATGAAAATGAGGGTTAAAAGGGAACGTGCAAGGTCTCTGAAGTTACATAACCAGAGCATACATAATGTCATCCCCACTGCATCCTATTGGTCGAAACGAGTCACAGGGAAATGGGGGGATAAGGACACATATGTAATACCTTAATCAATAAAGAAAGAAAAAGAAAAAAGAAATGGAAAACATTATAAAAAAAAAAAAAAAAGAAGAAAGAAAGGAAAGGGCAGTATATTCCACTCCTTAAAGGGAGTCATGGCACATTCACCCAGCAAACAGGCGGGATGAGAGAGGTTGATGTGCCTGTGGCCAGAGCAATCGTCCGTCCTCTGCCCTCCGATTTACAGATTAGGCCCCGGTGTGTGATTATTGTCAGAATGCTCACCTGGGTGGCTTTCTCACAAGACTGGGAGCATCTAAGATAAGGCTTTGCTTTGTAAAGCGCCATGTTTTCTGCTAATTGGTTTTCTGGTGTTTTTTGTTTTTGTTTGTTTGTTTTTTGAGGATTTATATTGTGGCAGGCATGATGCTTTTACTAGGGATCCCAAACCTTCAGACCTGCAGGTATTGCTGAAAAGATGAATAAACCACAATTAAGTAGAAGACAATTTAGCTCTAAAGACAATTTTAAAACCTCTTAATCGCTTTACAGCAATTGCACTCAATTCTGTGGAGTGTGCGATAATAATTCCTCAGCAGCCCTTAAATGTAGAGCCCGTGACATGAGGACTGCAGTGCATGCTCACTGGGGTCACTCGCAAGCCACTGTAAGAGGAAAGAGGACTTTTAAGGCATAGAAAGTGGAAAGTGCTGGTATCCTGTAAAAATAATGGAAAAAGTATTCCATTATTTCAGAAGAATTATATTTAAATTTTAAACAAATTAAAGTTAATTAAATAATGCAAAACAATTTAATGATACTTTAAAAATGAAAAATTATAAAATAATTGTACAATTGTGATATAACATTCCATGTTCTATAAAACTTAAAATTTTATTGTCTGTTGTGCTTAAAAAGTTGTGATAATTGTCTACTTAAAGATGGAGTGTTTTATAAATCCTCAAGTACTGAAGTTCTAACTTTGAAAAGCACTAGAGTATCTAATTGCTAAGCTTTAACGAAGTTTTCCAGGGAAACTAAGGAATGCATGTCCTTCCTTATGGCGGTGGCACTATACTGTATAGTTAATATTAACGGTAACTATTCCTGACCCTTAGAATGTTTGTGATTTCATTCAAGCATTAAAAGTCATAAAAGAAAAGTCATCATAATCCTCATGGAGTCATTTTTTGTTGTTGTTGTTACCTGGTGCTAACTACTAGGAAACTATTATTTACTGCTCTAGAAAGAGTTCTAATCCCAGACAAAAATGGTGAGCGGTTACGATCAGCATCTCGGCCATTGTTACTTCCACTCTGATTGTTACGGTCAATATCTTGACCTCTTCTCCTTTTTTTAAATGGTCTTTTTAAGTGATGTCATTTTGTAAGCAAATTTGAACTCTGATAAATAAGCATACTGATGGTTCAGAAAATCCTGTCTTTAGAGAGCCCAGATTAAATCCATTTACAAACTGAAAGGGAGGGAGCAATCTGATAATAATCCAGAGACATTTTAAAAATTATTATATGCTGGTGTCAAGAAAAAAAAAAAACTTTTGAAAATGAGTCACCTAGTTCCTGATGCCCTGGCAGCATCTGCACCCTGCTCTGGGCGGCCCTGACCCCAGGCTCAATCCTCCTGGGGGCATATTCTAGATGCAGAACCCAGATTGCCTTATGCTCTGAGATTGCAGACCTCCTGCTTTTTTAGAAAATAATTAAAATGTTCAAAATTAGGTTGGAGAGTTGCCAGCTATTCTATGGTTGTTTAAAGGGCAATGATTTGATAACACTTGGAACTGGGAAAATATTTTGGAAAAAGATGCACTTACGTTTTCTATAAAAATAAATCCTAAATGTAATTACACACAGAAAAAGTTTCTATAGATTGAAAGGTCTAATAATAGGAAACTAATTAGAAAACAACTTAATGGAAGACAACTGGATGTGCTCTTTTATCACCAATATTGCTGAATTCGAGATTTTTTTGTTTGACTTGCCAAATATGTCTACTACAATTATCTAAAGTAAAGAAAATTGATAATAATTATTTTGATGGTTAGAATGATATCAAAATTTAATTTTAAAGTGAAATCAGAAAGGGAAATTTTAATGTCCCTTATACAAACAAACATAGAAATTATTAAAAGATCAAATAAAAATTTACAGCCTGTATTCTTTGAAGTTTTACAGTCTGTAATTGTGCTTCTTGCCTCATGTTCTTTATAAAATTACATATGTGAGTGAAAATTATTGTTAAGTGAATCATAAATTGTATTTCTCATTTTCTCCACTTGTTTCTGTTTAATTCCCAATGTCCAATATCAACTTTAAACTCCCTGGCATTTGACCAAGATGATAAAATGTATAAATTGTAAAATTTTAAATATTTGAAAGACATAAAAACATATTTAATTAAATGATTATACTTCCCCACCCTCACCATAGTGACAGAATATTCTTAAAGATTATAAAACTATAAACCAGTGTTTTAAATAGATGTCAAAGTTACAGATTTAGCACTATCTTAATTTTCACAGATGAATTGAGAGGCAGAGACATAGTTGAGATTTTAATTTAGTTATATTACTATGCGTAAAAATTCGAGGAGGCTTGAGACCAAAGCCAGTGAACCCAATCAACAGATTATTGCTAGTCAATCAAACAGGAGAGGACCAAGGTGAGCTGAGAACAGCACCTGCGGTGATGGAAGAAAGGGCACGATTTAAGAAATATTTAGTAGATTAGTTTTGGACTGGGAGGTGAATTAGAGGAGGATGTTGAGGAAAACAAGGCTTGAGAATGGCTCACCGGCTTTAGAGTTGTGTTAAAGTGGTGGGTAATGGTGCCAAAACATCAACTGGAAAGCATATGGCATTGTTCAGTTTTCACAGGTTTTGAGTAAGAGGTAATTGTGGACGTTATATTATCGATATTAATAAATTTGGGATTCATGGCTTTGGGACCCCCAAGACTCATTAATAAAGGTGTTAGAACACTGAAAGGTTATTTAAAGATAGTTTTAAAAAGGGGGAAGAAATTAGCAACAGCAGGAATTCAGGTGTCTCACTATTTTATTGCTATGTATAAAACCACTCCAAAACTTAATGGATTAAAACAAAAGTGATAAGATATATTTTTTTAATCTCTGGGAGTTAATTAAATGTTATTTGTCAGTCTTGCCTGGGTTCACTCTTGTGGCTGCATGAAACTTACAGATCACATGGAGGCTGGACTCAGGTGAGACCCTAGGGTTACTGGGCTCTATTTCTATACTGCCTTTGATCCCAGATTGCTTCTCAACATTGCCAGAGAGCAAAGGCTGACTCTGCAGTTTCTGGGGCCTACTCTCCTGATCTGAATGAACAATATTACTTCCACCATTTTCTCTTGGTGTAAGCAAGAACAGGCCACCTCAGTTTTGTGGGGGAAATACACTCCACCACCTTTTCAAAGGAGCTACAAAATAGTGTGGTAATATTTTCCCATTTACCACATCTTGGAAATACCAATATGAAGGGTAACACGTAGAAGAGGCTGGGAAAAAATGAAAACTGTTATAATGAGTATAGAAAAACCATAAGATATTTATGTCACAGAAGCCACAAGAAAAAAAAAAAAGAATGTTGAGTAAGTATCAGTACTAGATTTAGTAACTAGGGATCCCCATTGAACAGAATAAAGCCAGTTCAGTGAGAGAGTAGGGATAGAAGCCAGAGTAAGGTTCATTAGAAAGTACATGACAGTAAGATATTGAAGTAGTCATATTAGGTTATTTTTTCTAAATTTTTGAGGAGAGGAAAGTAGAAAGTGATTCAGAAGTATTTAATGTTGTATTTTTTATTTAATGGGAGCTATATGAGTACATCTACAGGCTTATAAGGAGGTGATAAAGAGACAAAGTTTGGAGAGAGACATAAAGACAAGCAGATAGAGACAGAAATGGGTGATGAAGAAACACAGATGAAAGAAAAAGAGGAAGAGACAGAGAAACACAAAGAAAAATAAGCAGATACACTCAGCAACAGATACACTGAGAGAAAGAAACTCAGAGAGAAAGAGACAGAACAACAGAAAAAGTGATAGGGAGGCTCACACCTAGAGCTCCACACATACCAGCCCAAAGTGATAGAGATAGAACATGGAGACATGGAGATAGAAAGAGGCATATACCCAGAATCCCATCCACAGATCAAGAGAGGGGTGGAATGAAAGAGATCTGATATAGACATGTGGACAGAGACAGAAACTGACACTGAGTATAGAAATAACAGTTTCAAGAACAAGGATATAAAAATCAGGCCTGTGCAAGACCAAGGATCTCATCTCTGAGAATGAAAGGGGTTTAGGATGAGTATTTGTACATGTAAATTTACAGGAGTTGAGGGAAATCAAACTTGATAATCTCAACACCTTTAAAAAGATTAGGTAATTATGACATAGCTGGTTTGATTCAGTGCATTTGGGTCATTATTTTATTTTGACTGCCTGAGGACCGAAGGGTCCCAGTTTCAATTCCTGGTTAAGGTCACATACCTCTGTTGCAGGCTTCTCCTAGGCTTGGGCCCTGGTGGGGGTTCATGCAGGAGGCAACCAATCTCTGTTTCTCTCACATCAATATTTCTCTCTGTTCTTCCCTCTCTCTTCCACTCTCTTTAAAAAGTAATGGAGGATTCTAAGATGGCGGCTGGGAGGATAGCAGTGAGGGGAGAGAGTGTGAGTGAGTGAAAGAGCTAAAGGGGAGTGTGTGGACATGTGGTGTGTATGTGTGTGTGTCTGAGGGAGGGATAGCTAGATCTCGCAGGACATTCGGGGGCTGACAGACAGGGCTCACATAGCCGGGAAGCCTCTGCTACCACAGTAATCTCTCCCAGAATGCCAGCTTTGCTGCAGAGCCTGCACCATCCTGAAGGGGAGAGCTGTGATGACTGGAAGCTCAGCCTCACCTCCACCCAGAGTGACCTCAGACACCAACCAGGAATCACAGCCACACTGGCCAGGGAACTGCTGGCTCAGCTGTGAAGCCACAAACACCCAGACTCTAGCCTCCCTGCTGAGGGTTACTGTGAGTTCTGGAGCATGCTCCCTTCCCACCAGCCAGGTGCTTTAGCCCTAGGCACTGTGATCTCACCAGCAGCCATGCAAACAGCTGCTACCCAGGACCTCACAGGGAGCCAGAAGCTGCCATCCACAACTGCATGGGGAGCCAGAAGCCACCCCGTGAACCCCAGGGAGCAGTTGGCGACCACGTGGAGAGCAGCCATCAGCTGTGACCACCTGAGGAGCAGCTGCTGCCCCGTGACCATGAAAGAAGCAGCTACTGCCTGCGACTGCCTGTCCCACCACCAGGCCTTCTGCTGCAGCCAGAAGCCCTGCATGGTTCAATATGTAATACTTCAGTGAGATCAAATATGGGGAGACAGAAGAACAACCCCCAAAAGAAAGAAAAGGAAGGAATCACCAGGAAAAGAACTAAATGAAACAGATGCATGAAATATTTCAGAAAAAGAATTCAGAATAATGAACTTACAGTTTATAAACCTGATGGATGAGAAAATCAACAAACTATGTAAAATTCAAGAAGAAATAAAGAGTGATATAACTACAAAAAAAAAAAAAAAACAACAACACTCTGAAAGCTTTCAACAGTAGACTAGGAGAAGTGAAGGACCAAATTAACAAATTAGAAGACAGGGAAGCAAAACACACCCAATCTGAACTGCAATTGGAGAAAAAAATCAAAAGACAGAAGGAGAACCTGAGCAAGCTTTGGGACAACAAGAAACAAAGCAACATACATATAATAGGGGTACCAGAATGACAAGAAGAAGAACAAGGACTAGAAAACTTGTCAAGGAAATAATGTCAGAAAACTTTCCTGATTTGGGGAAGAAAAAAGTCACATAAGCACAGAGAGTCCCAAACAAGATAAACTAAAAAAGACCCACACCAAGACACATCGTAATTACAATGGCAAACATTAACGACAAAGAGAGAATCTTAAAGGTTCCAAGAGAGAGACAGAAAGTTACCTACAAGGGATCTCCCATTAGATTTTCAAATGATTTCTCAACAGAAACACATCAGGCCAGAAAGAAGTGGAAGGAAGTATAAAAAGTGATGCAAAGCAAGGGACTGAATCGAAGAATACTCTATCCAGCAAGGCTATCATTCAAAATTGAAGGGGAAATCAGGAACTCCACAAAGAAAGACTAAGGGAGTTTATCACTACCAGGCCAGCAATGCAATAAATGCTGAAGGGACTGTTGTAAAAAGAAGGGGGGGCGAAGGAGGAAACAAGGAACACAGGCAAAAAAATAAATATGGCTACAAACAAGTACCTATCAATAATAACTTTAAATGTAAACGGACTAAATGCTCCAATCAAAAGACAGCAAGTGGATGAATGGATAAGAAAACATGACCCATATATATGCTATCTACAAGAGACCCATTTCAGAACAAGAGACTCACACAGACTGAAAGTGAAGGGATGGAAAAATGACTTTCAGGCAAATGGAAATGAAAAAAAATCTGTGGTAGCAATACTTATATCTGACAAAATATACCTCAAAGTGAAGGCCATAACAAGAGAGAAGGAAGGCCCCTTCACAATACTAAAGGTATTATACAACAAGAGAATATAACTATGGTAAACATATATGCACCCACTGCAGGAGCACCCAAATATATAAAAAACAAACTTCTGGAAAATATCAAGGGAGAGATTGCCAGCAATACTATCATAGTAGGGAACTTTAATACCACACTGACATCACTGGATAAATCATCTAGACAAAAAATCAGCAGAGAAACAGCTATATAAATGGCTCACAAAATCAGATGAACTTAATTGACACCCTTAGAATATTTCACCCCAAAGTTACAGAATATACATTCTTCTCAAGTGCACATGGAACATTTTAAAAGATAGATCACATATGGAGTCACTGGCAAAGTCTTTTCAAATTCAATACGATTGAAATCATATCAAGCATCTTCTCAGACCAAAATGGCATTATATTAGAAATCAACTACAATAAAAACAATAAAAAAATTCAAACACTTGGAGTCTGAATAACATGCTATTAAACAATGATTGGGTTACCAAAGAGATTAAATAATAAATTATAAATGTCCTGGAATTGAATGATGCTGATAACATAACAATCCAAAACCTATGGGACACAGTGAAAGCAGTCCTGAGAGGGAAAGTTCATAACATCACAGGCCTACATTAACAAAAATGTTAATAAATTCTCTAACTCTACAACTTAAAGAATTAGAGCAACAAGAAAAGTCCAGAGTGAGCAAAGGAATGAGATAATAAAGATCAGAGCAGAAATAAATGACATAGAGACCAAAAAGCAATACAAAAGATCAATAAAACCAATAGCTGGTTCTTTGAAAAGATAAACAAGATTGATGAACCTCTAGCCAGGCTCACCAAGAAGCAAAAAGAGAGGACCCAAATAAACAAAATCAGAACTGAAAGAGGCTCAATAACAACAGACCCTACAGAAATACAAAGGATTAAAGAAAATACTATTAACAACTCTATCCCAACAAACTTAACAACCTAGAGGAAATGACCTTCCAAAACTCAGTCAAGAAGATTCAAAAAATCTCAACAGATCGATAACTAAGGAGGAAATTGAAGCAGTAATCAAAAAACTTTCAGCAAACAAAAGCTCGGGGCAGACGGCTCCACAGGTGAGTTTTACCAAACATTCAAAGAAGAACTAAAACCTATCCTTCTAAGACTATTCCAAAATATTAAGAGGAAGGCACACTTTGTAGCTCTTTCTATGAAGGCAGCATTACCCTAATCCAAAAAACAGATAAAGACACTAGAAAGAAAGATAATTACAGGCCAGTATCCCTGATGAACATAGATGCTAAAATCCTCAACAAAATCCTAGCAAATTGGATCCAGTATTACATTAGAAAGATCATACAACATGACCAAGTGCGATTTATCACAGGGATGCAAAGCTGGTACAATATCGGCAAATCAATAAACGTGATACATCATATAAACAAACTGAGAGACAAAAATCATATACTCATGTTAATTGATGCAGAAAAGGCATTTGACAAAATCCAACACCCTTTCCTGATAAAAATTCTCAGCCAAGTGGGAATAGAGGGACCATACCTCAACATAATAAAAGCCTTATATGACAAACCTACAGGCAACATCATACTCAATGGGCAAAAACTAAAACTATTTCCCTTAAGAATAGGAATGAGATAGGGATGCCTACTTCCACCATTCTTGTTTGACATAATACTGGAAGTGCTAGCCATAGCGATCATACAAGAAGAAATAAAAAGCCTCCAAATTGGAAAAGAAGAAGTGAAATTGTCATTATTCACAGATGACATGATATTATACTTAGAAAACTCTAAATACTCAATCAAAACACTATTAGACTTAATAAATGAACTTGGCAATGTAGCAGGATACAAAATTAACACCCAGAAATCTATGGCTTTTATGGCTTTTTTTATACACCAATAATGAACTCACAGAAAGAGAAACTAAAAAAAAAAAAAAAATCCCATTTACCATTGCAACAGAAAAATTAAGGTACCTAGGAATAAATTTAACCAAGAAGGTAAAGGATCTGTACTCAGAAAATTACAGGATGCTGAAAAAAGAGAAAGACATAAACAAATGGAAGAATATACCATATTCATGGATAGGCAGCATCAACATCATTGAAATGTCCATACTACCCAAAGCAATCTATAGATTCAATTCAATCCCCATTAAAATACCAATGGCATATTTCAAATATCTAGAACAAACTCTCCAAAAATTCATCTGGAATAAAAGAAAAAAGGCTCCAAATAACTGCAGCAATCTTGAGAAAGAACAAAATTGGAGGGATCACAATACCAGATATCAAACTATACTACAAAGCCACTGTTCTCAAAACTGCCTGGTACTGGCATAAGAACAGACATATAGACCAATGGAACAGAACAGAGTATCCAGAGTTCAACCCAAGCCATTACGCTCAATTAATATTTGACAAAGGAGGCAAGAGCATACAATGGAGTCAAGACAGTCTCTTTAATAAATGGTGTTAGGAACATTGTACAGATACATGCAAAAAAAATGAAACTAAACCACCAACTTACACCATACACAAAAAATAAACTCAAAATGGATAAAGGACTTAAACTTAAGGTGGGAAACCATAAAAAATTAGAAAAAGCCATTGGCAGCAAAATAGCAGACATTTGTTGTAGCAGTATGTTTACTGATACTGCTCCTAGGGCAATGGAAACTAAGAAGAAAAAAAAATGGGATTGCATCAAAATAAAAGCTTCTGCACAGCAAAAGAAACCATCAATAAAACAACAAGAAAGCCCACTGCATGGGAGAACGTATTTGCCAATGTTATCTCTGATAAGCGTTTAATCTCCAACATTTACAGGGAACTCATACAACTTAACAAAAGGAAGATAAACAATCCAAAAAAATTGGCAAAGGACCTAAATAGACACCTTTTGAAAGAGGAAATACAGAAGGCCAAGAGACATATGAAAACCTGCTCAAAGTCACTAAGCATCCAAGGGATGCAAATAAAAACAACAACGAGGTACCATCTCACACCTGTCAGAATGGCTATCATCAACAAATCAACACACCATATGTGCTGGAGAGGATACAGTGCAAAGGAACCCTCATGCACTGCTGGTGGGAATGCAGACTGGTGCAGCCACTGTGGAGAACACAATGGCATTTCCTCAAAAAATTAAAAATGAAACTTCCATTTGATCCAATAATCCCACTTCTAGGAATATATCCCAAGAAAACAGAAACACCAATCAGAAAGAATGCATGTACCCCTATGTTCATAGCAGCACAATTTACAATAGCTAAGATTTGGAAACAGTCTAAGTGCCCATCAGCAGATGAGTGGATTAGAAAATGGTGGTACATCTACACAATGGAATACTATGCTGCAGTAAAAAAGAAGGAATTCTTACCATTTCAACAACATGGATGGAACTGGAGAGCATTATGCTAAGTGAAATAAGCCAGTCAGAAAAAGATAAATATCACATGATCTCTCTCGTTTGTGGAATATAATGAACAACATAAACTGATAAACAAAAACAGAACCAGGGTGATAGAAGCATCGAATAGACTGTCCGACCTATGAGGGAAGGCAGGGAGTGAGGGGGTAAGAGATCAACCAAAGAATTTGTATGCATGCATATGGACACAGACAGGGGTAGAGGTGAGGGCATGTGCTGGGGGTTGGGGGCAGCCAGGGAGAGGTCAATGTGGGAAAAAGGAGACTTATGTAATACATTAACTAATAACGAAATTAAATTTTAAAAAATAAAAAGCCATGGAAAAATATCCTCTGGGGAGGACTAAAAAGCAAACAAACAAAAAAGATTAGGTGATTAAATATGTTGAAAACAAGAGACACTGGGAGCTGTGTGAGAGGAGAGGTTTCAGCCCTGGCCACCTGTTAGAAGAATCAACTTGGCATATATTTGTAAAAACCATAGTTTAGGCCCAACCTTATTCTTATTTATTTAATTGTTCTGGTGTGAGCCTGCCTGGGTGTTGGAAAATAAATCTCTCCAGCTAACTAAAAAATGCGGGCAGGCTTAGCAGAAAGGGTAGAAGCAGAATTGGGGCAGCATACCTGTGGGTGATGTTCCGGGGGGCAGACCATGAAAAAGTGATGGGGTTGGTGGATTCCAGGCTCCGATGGGTATCACCGCCCCCCCCCCAACCTGATCATTTGGGTTTCTGTATGAGTTCTTGGCTGCCTAAACAGAGAGAAGGAACTGAAGGATTTTCCAGGAAAGCAATGGACTAGAAGAGGCTTCTGAGACACAGAAACAATGGAAAAGAAGGGCACAGGTTTCCTAAAGAAGGAAACAAACCCATGCACATAGAGTGGAAGAATCTAGTGGGTTATGGTGTTTAGAAATACCTACAGGAGCAGCTCTGGTCCAGGGAGGGGAATGGGTAGACAAGTGAAATGGATACTAGAGTCAAATGAGATTCCAGAACTGCATTCCTGGGGGACCAGAGGCCGCTGACCCTGAAGGGAAAGTCACTGGGGATGGTTTTTGTCAAAACTCCTTATTTTTGTGCATTAGGAAGATCAAAATAGGAACCAAAGACTGTAGGTGGGTTCAGTCAGTTGCTTAAGGCCATGCAAGCAGATGTACAGCAGGAAGGCCTGGTTCATCCCGAGCGCTGAATTACTACTAACTGCTATGACTATTATCAGTAACAAACTGAGCCAACACTAAGTCTATCCAAGTCAAAGGTACGTGCTTTTCATGTCAACTGAGAGGTCTCATTTCAGAGAATAAAATTCGGCCCTAAACTTGGCACATTGGCTGGAGTTGCTCATGTACCAAACCCTGCCTGTTTCATGGAAATACTCCTACGCACAAACATCTCGGCTGGGTGGAAGTGGTGAAAGGCCAGCACCCCTAGGAGCCCAGTCTGCTCACTAATCTCCACTGTCAAACCACAGTGGCCTCAGGGAGGCGCTGCTGTTTGTATTCTTTCTGGGTGAGCACAATCTTGCTGGAATATTAAGCATATTTTCAAATATGTATTTTTAGTGTTGACAGTATTACAGATGTTCTCCAACACCCACCTCTGCCCAGCTTCTACCTGCCTTGGGTTTTCACCACACTATTGTCTGTGCCCATGGGCTACATGTATAAGCATATAAGTTTGTATTTTCTAAAGTCTGGGGAATATCTGTTCATGCAAATCAAAGAGCAGCAGGTATGATCATGGGTTCATAAACAGATGCCTCAAGGGATTGGGGAGAGTGCAGTTGTGACATCAGTGGGGAGATCCAAGCTCATTTCCAGAAGCTGCTCAGGAGAGCAGACCCTTAATCCATCAGCTTGGCTGTGGTCTAAAGATCTACCCAGAAAAACAGGGCAGAATCTTCATGGTTTGCAAACTCACTAATCATACAGACCACCTAAGGTTGTTACTAAAAATAAAATTCTGGGCCATTTCCTAAAAAGTATTTGAGATTGGAAGTGTGGATCCATATTGATGAGACCCTCCAGTTGATTCTTATGATGACAGCTTGGAAAGCTCTGCATGAACTAACTTAAATCAGATGCTCTCTCTCCTTACTCAGCAAGCTTTGCAGCTTTCCTAGAGCTCTGGTTGCTCCAACTGAAGTTGGCGGACTGGCACCAGCAGCATCAAATTAGAAGAATTTGAGAGTCCACAACCGTGGACTCAACCCCAAACCAGAGAATCAGAATCTGCATTGTACAGGGGAAGGTTGAAGCTGGAGAGCCAGCTGCCTAGAAATTTTGGAGAGATAAGTCCCACCCAATATTTGACAGATGGAGCTAAGAACCAGGGTGGTCCATATCAGTCAGTGACTGGGAGATGTGCTTCAGAGGAAGCCTCAAAGCATATTCTGGAAAATGACCTGACCTATATAAGGTTATTATTTATTGTTCTGAAGGTCCATGCCAGTCATGATTTTCTATGCTTATAAATATCAACAGGAAATAGTTTTCATATGGTAGAAACAGTAAATATTATCCTTTATATACCTCATGTATTCCTAAATGTGTTCTACAGTTATGTTTATGCAATGGGATATGTAAAAGCATGAAATAATAAAGTAATTTTGAGACTCAGTCATTGGACTAAGATTGTCATTACTGCGATGCTTCTCAGAGCTTTGGTGTTCCTTCTGACCTTCCAAGAGGAGGGCAGAATGAAGTGTTTTCCAACAACATGGACCACACATTACTTCCATTTTATAGAACTTCTCATAACAGTATGTTCTACAGAACACAATTTGGGAAATATAAATACATAAAGGGAGTCCTCAGATGCATGAAAGTCAATAAAAATTGTGTTTGGTATTTTCCTGCCTGGCATGGCATCTGAGTGCTTTGCCACCTTCCATGGGATGATGATGCTTCGAATAGACATGTCACCACAGCCATGAAGCTGCTGACTCTTTAACTCACACATCTTTCAGAATATAAAGTACTCTAGTTCCAGCAATAATTTTACTGTTTCTTTAGCCAAGCCTCACTGCGTTTGACATGTTTGAAACTTTGTAAAACAATCAAATATTGACATTTTCTCCTTTTATTTAAAAAAAACAAAACACGAAATTATTTGGGATATATAACATGGTGTTAGTTGTTGCCATAATACAAATTAGATTATCTGATTAGTTTTATTTTTGTAAATCTGCATTTTTATTGAAAAATATTATAAAGACTGTAGGGAAAATGTATTTCAAGTTTAGTGTCTTCCTGGAGATAGAGTCGGACTGATTCCTTTACATCAGAAGTATCTGACCCTTTCCCAAATCTGTCATTTGAATAATAATTCAACATGAGCTCATTGCTTGGTAAAGTATGTGGTTATCCCAGTGACCTAAACTCCACATTTGATAATGGTAAACCAGCTACATGATGTGGGAATATCTACACGCAGACACGCATGCATGCACACTTTGCCAGAACTTGATGTAGTCCCTCCAAGATCCAATCACATGGCCATCCTAATAATAGAGGCTAACTGCTCAGTTCCACCAGCTGCAGGCAGTGGCCTCAGTTACTAAGATAGGTGCAAAGTTACGTGACTTTATCGTATCCAGCCATCCCAGGTTCACAGCTCAGCCTTTGCAAAGTCCTTTAAGTGAATTTGAAAGAGGAGCATTTCTTCAATCAGGACCACACGTCCTGTGACTCTTGCAGATGCAATAAAAATATTGTCATTGTCCCCTTTGCACCTCAAGAATGAGAAAACATATGCTGTGTAAACATTCTGATATTGCAATGATGTATCATCCGGGGGGAAGTGAGATTCCAGCCTGACTTTGAAGGAGGTGGAGAATTGCAGTGTCAACAGTCAGAGACGATTCTTCCTGTGCCCACTCAGGCATGGCTGAGCCTTTGGTTGGTTTTCAACCCCCTTCTTACAGTGTAAATATACACTGTAAATGGTTGTAATGTAAAATTAAAATGTATAATTTTGAATGATCAACAGTACTTTATATTTTTCAAAATCTATTTCTAAGTTGAAAAATCTATGGGAAGAAATTTTAGGGATTCCTTTAAAAATGAATTAGCTAAAATGATTTCAATAGCAAAAGAGTAATTTATAAATTTATTTTAAAACGTTGGAATACTTGATAATTCCAGTGCCTAGTTTCCCAGGAAACAGAATTAGAGTTCAAATAATGAGAAGTAAATGAAAGCTAAGTTACCTGAGAATATATCCTATTTGTGAGACCAAGGTTTGGCATATTGAGTTGTGGTGTCTGGATGTAAGCTATGAATATTAAAATAATTGCACTGTTATTATTCATGTCTATAGTACAGACACAGTGATTTTAGTTATCCAGAGACAACACACATCATTAGTCCACACACATCAGTTACCTGAAAATGTACTAACTTGCCTGTCTTCCCTAGCCTTTCTTTCCCACGTCTAGTGCCTCAAACTGCATTAATGTCTGGGTTGAGTTGGGGTTATTACTCCATGCTTTCTCCTCTTTCCTTGGGGCCAAGCTCGTACTTCTAAATAGAGACACCAATTAGCAATCCTATCTAATAAAAGCGAAACATGCAAATTGACTGTACCTCTGCTACACCCACAAGCCACGCCCACCAGTCAATCAGGAGCGAGTATGCAAATTAACCCAACAATTATGGAGGCAGCCACAGAGCTGGAGCAAGCAGGAGGCTTGGGTTTCCCCCAGCGATGGAGGAAGCCAAGCTTCCTGTCTGCCCTAGCTGGCCCTGGCCTCCGCTCAAGGCTACAAAGTTTCAAAGTTTCAATTAATAAATCCCAGATACCAGGGCCTCTGCTTGGGTCGACGGGGGGCATGGCCAGCCTCCAAATCCCACAGGCCCCTCACCCAGGCCACCCCATGCCCCAAGTGAACCCCCACCCTGATCTGGGACACCCTTCAGGGCAAACCAGCCAGCGCCCACAAGTGCACCAGGCCTCTATCCTATCTAATAAAAGAGTAATATGAAAATTGATCATCATTCCAACACACAAGATAGCTGCCCCCATGTGGACACAAGATGGCCACCACAAGATGGCCAGAAGGGGAGGGCAGTTGTGAGGGACCAGGCCTGCAAGGGAGGGCAGTTGGGGACTATCAAGCCGCAGGGGAGGGCAGCTAGGGGTGACCAGGATGGCAGAGGAGGGAAGTTGGGAGTGACTGGGACTGCAGGGAAGGGCAGTTGCGGGGGACCCAGGCCTGCAGGGGAGAGCAGTTTTGGGGGAACAGGCCTGCAGGGGAGGGCAGTTAGGGGCAAACAGGCTGGCAGGGGAGCAGTTAGGCATCAATCAGGCTGGCAGGGGAGTGGTTAGGGGGTGATCAGGCTGGCAGGCAGAAGCGGTTAGGGGCAATTAGGAAGGCAGGCAGGTGAGCAGTTGGGAGCCAGCAGTCCAGGATTGTGAGAGTGATGTCAGATCCTACTGGGATCAGGCCTAAACAGGCAGTCAGACATCCTTCAAGGCGTCCCAAATTGGAGAGGGTGCAGGCTGGGCTGAGGGACACCCCCCCCCCATGCATGAATTTCATGCACCAGGCCTCTAGTCTCTCTCTATATATATATAAAAGCCTAAGTGAACTTTGCAAGCGAAACAACCAAATGGATGACCGAACAGGCTGCGTGGGGCGACCAGGCTGGGAGGGGGATTAGTGAGGGATGAC
Organism: Corynorhinus townsendii; assembly: GCA_026230045.1. NCBI lineage: Eukaryota > Metazoa > Chordata > Mammalia > Chiroptera > Vespertilionidae > Corynorhinus > Corynorhinus townsendii. Next base: position 4,941,050 of record JAPDVU010000010.1, on the reverse strand, counting down.
CAAACAACTGAGCAGCAGGCTGCATGGGGTGACCAGGCTGGGCCGAGGGGGACCCTTCCCCCCCCGCTAAATAATGTTATGGACTGAATGTTTGTGTTTCCTCAAAATTCACAACTTGGAGCCCAAGCCTTCCATGAAATAATGTTTGCAGGTGGAGCCTTTAGGAATGATGTGGCACAGTCTGAATTAAGGATGTGCTAGATATGACAGACTTAGTGGGGGTCTTGAGACACTTGGTGTTGGTTTGGCCTCCAGAGAGATGGAGCCTCCCTGGTTGGGAATACTCAGTAGCGTTGTCACACTCTCTGGTGTCAGTAAGTACTGACTGTACAACCCGACTGGGAGAGGAAATGTGGCAGCTCGTTCCCGGCCCTTCCTGGACACCGACCTGTGCCTTTTCCCTGTTCTGATTTCAATCTGTATCCTCACCCTGCAAAAACGGTAACCAGGAGTGTGATTGCTTTACTAAGTTCTGGGAATCCTACCAGTGAAGCACTGAACCTAAGGGTGGCCTTGGGGGACTCCCAAACATTTTGTAAGCAAAGTTACACACACACATGCACGTAGACCCGTAGAAAGTGGATTTCAACAAAAGAATTAGCCACTTGTCAGCATTAAGACATTCAAGCTTATGTCTCAATGATTTTTAGCATTTGAATAATTTGTAATCATATATGGAAATTTTTTTGCAAAAGCTCATATTTTTCTGGTTTTAGAGGCACATGCAACTAGCAAGGTGGGAGACAGACAGAGCTCATGAGGCCTTGGCCAAAACTGGAGCCTGTCTCTTAGGTAACATGAATTTCACACATTATGTAACCTAACACTATCAAGACTTCTTTATTTATAAAACACAGGTAATTCTAGGCATATTATTTTTGTGAGTTCAATTAATTAATCAAGAGGACTCAGAACAATGTCTTTAGCATTCTTGAAATATACATTTACTTCTATTATATGTATTTTAATATTTTTATTTTACACATAGATAGATTCTATTGGTTTTAGCATATCTTTGTGTTCACAAATGGATGTTGGCCAGGTATTTTTACTGAGTTATTGCATATGTTAATAGATATTTCTCCCTTATGATAATTAGGGGTAGAATTGGCTAAGTATAAAGTTTTAAGTGGAAAATCTATTTTTAAACTGTATGGTATTTCTGTATTGTTTCAGGAATGTAGAATAGCATGAGAGTAACTTAAGATGAGCTTACTTTTAATTTTATTAGTTAACACTTTTGGATGCTTATAAGATCCATTTTTTTTTTAATTTTTAAAGTCTTTGTAAAAACAATGGCTCATTGTGCTTGCTTTAAATTCTGTTTAGTCACATCTATAACTTGAATTTCTTTTTTCCACAGTTAAATATGTTTTCACTCAACAGATTTATTTATATTTTTAAGTATTGTTGAAAGTATTACATATGCCCTCTTTTTCCCCCCATTAACCCTTTATAGCCCACCCCACACACCATGCCAGGCCTTCACCACCCTATTGTCTGTGTCCATGGGTTATGCATATATGCATACAAGGTCTTTGGTTGTTCTCTTCCCACCAACTACCACATCCCTGACTTCCCTCTGATATTTGACAGTCTGTTCCAAGCTTCTATGTCTCTGAATGTGTTTTGTTCAACAGTTTATTTTGTTCATTAAATTCCACATATGAATGAAATTATGTGATACTTGTCTCTGACTGGCTTATAAGCTTAGCATAATAAACTCCAGGTCCCTCCATGCTATCTCAAAAGGTAAGAGGTGCTTCTTTTTTGCAGCTTCATAATAGTCCATGGGGTAAATGTACCACAGCTTTTTTATCCACTCATCTACTTATGAGGCACTTGGGCTGTTTCCAAATCTTAGCTATTAGAAGTTGTGCTACTATGAACATAGGGTGCATATATTCTTTTTGATTGGTGTTTCCAGTTTCTTATAACATATTCCTAGAAGTGGGATCACTGGGTCAAATGTCAGTTCCATCCTATCTAATAAAAGAGTAATATTCAAATTGATCATCACTCCAACACACAAGATGGCCACCCCCATGTGGTCAAAGATGGCTGCCCCCATGTGGACACAAGATGGCCACCACAAGATGGCTGGCAGGTGAGGGCAGTTGTGGGCGATCAGGCCAGCAGGGGAGGACAGTTGGGAGGGATCAGGCCTGCAAGGGAGGGCAGTTGTAGGTGATCAGGCCAGCAGGGAAGGGCAGTTGTAGGTAATCAGGCCATCAGGGGAGGGCAGTTAGGGGCAATCGGGCCAGCAGAGGAGCAGTTATGCGTCAATCAGGCTGGCAGGGGAGTGGTTAGGGGGTGATCAGGCTGGCAGGCAGAAGTGGTTAGGGGCAATTAGGCAGGCAGGCAGGTGAGTGATTGGGAGCCAGTAGTCCTGGATTATGAGAGGGATGTCCCAGATCGGAGAGGGTAAAGGCTGGGCTGAGGGACACACACACCCCATGCACGAATTTTGTGCACCAGGCCTCTAGTATATAATATTTAGAGGAAACTCCATACATTTTACAAAATGGCTACATCAGTCTGCATTCCCACCAGCAGTGTAATAGAGTCCCCTTTTCTCCACATCCTTACCAGTGCTTGTTGTTTGTTAATTTGTTGATGATAGCAATTCTGACAGGTGTGAGGTGATACATCATTGTTGTTTCAATTTGCATGTCTCTAATGATCAGTGACTTTGAGCATTTTTTTGTATGTCTCTTGGCCATCTGTATGTCCATTTTAGAAAAGTGTTTATTTAGGTCCTTTGCTCATTTTTTAAGTGAATTGTTTCTCTCCCTTTAATTAAGGTGTGTGAGTTCTTTATATATTTTGGAAGGTAACTCTTTTTCAGATGTATCATTGTCAAATATGTTATCTCATACAGTGGACTCCCTTTGCATCTTGTTGATTGTTTCTTTTGCTGTGCAAAAGCTTTTTATTTTGATGTAGTATAATTTGTTTATTTTCTCCTTATTTTCCTTTGCCCCAGGAGATGTATCCTCAAACATATTGCTGTGAGATATGTCTGAGATTTTGTTGCCATGTTTTTTTCTAGGATTTTTATTATTTCCTGTCTTGCATTTAAGTCTTTTATCCATTTTGAGTTTATTCTTATGTATGGGGTAAATAGGTGATCTAGTTTCATATTTTTTTTTGCATGTATCTGTCCAATTTTCCCAACGCCATTTATTGAAGAGACTGTTTTCACTCCATTATATATTCTTGCCTTTTTTGTCAAATATTAACTGAGTGTAATGGCTTAGGTTGATTTCTGCTGTCTCTAGTCTATTCCATTGATCTATATTTCTGTTCTTGTGACAGTACCAGGCTGTTTTGATTACAGTGGTTTTGTAGTATAACTTAATATCTGGTGTTCTGATCCCTCCAACTTTGTTCTTCTTTCTTAAAATTGCTGTGGCTATTTGGGTTATGTTTTGGTTCCATATAAATTGTTGGAGTATTTGTTCTATATCTGTGAAATATGCCATTAGTATTTTAATAGGGATTGCAATGAATCTATAGATTGCTTTGGGTAATATTGACATTTTAATGATGGTAATTCTACCAATCCATGAACATGGTATATTCTTTCACTTGTTTATATCTTCCTCTATAACTTTATTCAATGTCCTATAGATTTCCAAGTACAAGTCTTTTACTTCCTTGGTTAAGTTTATTCTTAAGTATCTTAATTATTTTGTTGCATTGGTAAATGGGATTGTTTGTTTAGTTTCTCTTTCTGAGAGTCTACTATTGGTATATAAAAATGTTATGGATTTTTGGGTGTTAATTTTGTAGCCTGCTACATTTTTTAATTCATTAATTAAATCTAGTTGTGTTTTGATGGAGTCTTTATGTTTTCTATGTATAGTATCATATCATCTGCAAATAATGAGAGTTTTACTTCCTCCTTTCCAATTTTAATGTCCTTTATTTCTTTTTCTTGTCTGATTGGTATGGCCAGGACTTTCATAACTATGTTGAACAAGAGTGGTAAAAGTGGGCATTCCTGTCTTGTTCCTATTAGGGGAAATGGTTTTAGTTTTTGTCCATTGAATATGATGTTGGCTGTGGGTTTGTCATATATGGCCTTTATTATGTTGAGGTATTATCCCTCTACTAGTAGCCAGTGCACATTCAAAGGAAATTAACTACAAGAAATATTTTAATATTGCTATTTGTCCTTTCTATATAATAGAAGTGTCAACCAAATTCACAATTGATAATGACAGATCAAAACACACATGTGCAATTTGCACCAGCAAGAGCTTTATATGGAAAGATAAACTTGCTTAATTAGACCTGCTTTCTGATTTAGCTAAACTTTTTCCAGCCCAGTGTAGCACTCCAGCTTCTCTTTCAGGTAATTGTCAGTAACACAGCAGTAAATATCAACACAAAGCAGATTATTATTGTAGATCACTTTCTACAATAGGGACTACAAAGGGTAAAATATTTAACTGCAGCAGTGTTTGACTATATTCTGCACAATGAGAAAACCTGAAGTCATTTTCAAGTTCCACCATTCCTTACTTCTTTTTAGACGGGTCAAATTTCTAAGCTTTCTAAATCTCTATTTTCTGGCTAATGACAAGAAAATAGGACACTGAGTGTCCTATCTACCTACTCCAGGACTTCTGTGAGGATCAAATTAGATGAGGCGCTTCACAGACATTTGATTAAAGTGTAAAATGTTTCTACCTGGCTATAAAACAAGTCATGTTCCTGGGCTGAAGAAACTCCAAGGAGGCTAGTTGCTAGGGAGAGGAAGCTGGGCATTGCTATGTGACTTCATTACCATTGCCCACAGCAACTGGTTTTGGGCTGGGCTGGGCTGTGGGCCACATTTTGCACCATGGTGTCTTGGCAGCATTGGCTGCGATTTGATTGGGTGTCACACCAGGGTGGTGGCAGGGCCTGTGTCCCACTTGGGGGAAGCCAAGTGTTGCTTTGTGGGCACCAGGTCTGTGGTGCCGTTTATTGTTAAATGGCCTGTTGCTAGGGAGAGGAAGCTGGGTTTTGCTACATCATGTCATTACCTGACACCCACAGCCACCGTTTCTGGGCTGGGCTGGGCTGTGAGCCCCATTTTGCACCATGGGGTCTCAGAAGCATTGGCTGTGATTTGGTAGACTGTTGTTCCAGGGTGGTGGCAGTGCTTGTGTCTCACTTGGGGGAAGCCGAGTATCGCTTTGTGGGCACCAGGTCCGAGGTGCCATTTCTCTGTAAATGGCCAGTGCAAGTCACAGCAGACCCTGCATTGAGCATCTGCCCCCTGGTGGTCAGTGCACATCATAGCAACCAGTCAGATGGTTGAACACTTAGCATATTAGCCTTTTATATATATAGATTCCTACTCTGTTGGGGGTCTTACCAAAAAAGGGTGTTAGATTTTGTTGAATGCTTTTTCAGCATCTATTGATATGATGATTTTTGTCTTGAAATCTGTTAATATGCTGTATCACATTTATTGATTTGTGAATATTGTAACAGCATTGCAGCCCAGAATCAATCCCACTTGGTCATGGTGTATGACCTTTTTAATGAATTGCTAAATACAAATTTGCTAAAAATGTTTTGAGGATTTTGGCATCTATGTTCATCAGGGATATTGGGCTATAGTTCTCTTTCTTTGTTGTGTCTTTACCTGGTTTTGGGATCAGGGTAATGCTGGCCTCATAGAAAGAGTTTTGGAAGTGTCCCTTCCTCTTGAATTTTTTGGAGTAGTTTTTTGTGAATTCTCCTGAACCAGTGCTTTTGTTTTCTAAGAAGTTGTTATTATTATTATTATTATTACTGCTTCAATTTCATTATTAGTTGTCTGCCAATTCTGGTTTTCTGATTCTTCATGATTGCGTTTTGGAAGATTATATTTTTCTATGAATATACCCATTTAGTTCAGGTTGTTCCATTTTTTGGAATAAGGTCTTTAATAGTATTTTTTTTTTTTTTTACAATTCTTTGTATTTCTGTGGGGTCAGTTGCTACTTCACATCTTTCATTTCTGATTTTGTTTTTTGCTTTTTGGGTCCTCTATCTTTTTTTCCTGGTGAGTCTACCTAGGGGTTCATCAATCTTATTTATGCTTTCAAAGAACCAGGTCTAGGTTTTATTTATCTTTTGTATTTTTTATTTTTTTGGTCTCTATGTCATTTATTTCTACTCTGATATTTATTATTTGTTCCCTTCTACTTACTCTGGGCTTTTCTTGTTGCTCTATATCTCATTCTTTAAATTGTAGGGTTAGATAACTTATTACAAGTTTTTCTTGTTTTCTGAGGTAGACCTGCAGTGTTATGGACTTCCCTCTCAGGATTGCTTTCACTGTGTTCCATAGATTTTGGATTGTTGTGTTTTCATTGTCACTTGTTTCCAGGATTTTTTTTATTTCTTCTTTGATTAATTTGGTAACCCATTCATAGTTTAATAGCATGCTATTTAGCTTCTAGGTGTTTGATTTTTCTTTATTGTTTTTATTGTAGCTGATTCCTAATGTCATGCTAGTGTGGTCTGATAAGATACTTGTGATTTCAATCCTTTTGAATTTGTAGAGACTTAACTTGTGTCCTAACATGTAGTCTATCTTTAAAACTGTTCCAGGTGCACTTGAGAAGAATGCATATTCTGTAGCTTTGGGGTGAAATGTTCTGAAGATTACACTTAGATCTATCTGGTCTAGTGAGTCCTTTAGGATGGCTGTTTATTTGTTGAATTTTTGTCTAGAAAATTTATACAGTGATGTCGGTGGACTCGACTGCTTTCCCCTCATGGTGCTGCCTTTCACAGATTTGGTCTCAGATGCAGACTCCCCAGCAGCCAACAGCCCTGTGGCTTTTCCTTTTCACAGTTGGATGTTACACTTGCCTCCATGGGATGCAGTTCTGGGGTTCAGCCTGGGCTGGGATTCTACTTTTCTTAGGGAACAGGTTCTCCCATAACACAGCCCATCTCTCCCTCTCAGCCCATCGGCCTCCCACCCCTCTTGGACCCTTGCCACCCTTCCTACCAGTCTCCAGGCGTTTTCTGTACTTCCTTGCTGTAAGTCACCTGCTCACCTGGAGCTCATTTGTTAATGCAGAGTGGATGTTCTCCAATTCAGTTGTATTTCAAGTCTAGCCCTGGGACAAGGTGCAAGACACATCTGCCTATTCGGCTGCTGTTTTTTCCCCACTCCAGGACATTGTTTATTTCTTTCTTGCTCTTATTGGTAATGCATTCATTATTTAATAACATGCTATTTAGTCTCCATTTGTTTGAATGTTCTTGAGTATTTTTACTATAGTTGATTTCTAATTTTATCCCAAGACTTGTTTTGTGCCCTGTTATGTGCTCTTTCTTTGAGAATGACCCACATGCATTTGAGAAAGATGTATTTTCTGCAGCTTTGGGGTGAAATGTTCTATAAATGTCAATTAAACCCATCTGATCCAGTGCATCTTTTAGAGTAATTGTTTCCTTGTTAATTTTTTGTCTGGAAGATCTATCCAGTGCGGTCAGTGGGTGTTAAAGTTCCCTTCTATGACAATACCTTGTTGATCTCTCCCTTAAAGTACTCCAGACTTTGTTTTGTTTTGTTTTTTTATTATTTACGTGCTTCTATATTGGGTGCATATATGTTTACCAGGGTTATATCCTCTTGTTGAATCAGTACCTTTAGTATTATATAGTGATCTTTATTGACTCTTGTGATGGCCTTCATTTTGAAGACTATTTTGTCAAATATAAGTATTGCTACTCCAGGTTGTTTTGTTTTGTTTTGTTTTGTTTTGTTCCATTTACATGAAAAATTTCTTCCACCCCTTCATTCTCATCCTGTGTTTCTTTCGTTCTGAGGAGGTTCTCTTGTAGGCAGCAAATAATTGGGTCATGTTTTTGTTTCCATTCAGCTACCCTATGTCTTTTGATTAGAGCACTCAATGCATTTACTTTTAAGGTTATTACTGATAGGTACTTATTTATTGCCATTTTAATTTTTGATACCTATATTTCTCTCTTTATTTCTTTTTCTCAGTTCAGCAGTTTCTTTAGCATTTCTTGTACTGCTGACTTGGTGGTGAAAACATTGTGTAGACTTTTTCTTTTTTGTCTGGGAAGCTCTTTATTTCACCATATATTTTGAATGGTAACCTTGCTGATAGAGTAATCTTTGTTTCAGATCCTTGCTTTCCATTACCTTGAATAAGTCATGCCCTTCTGGCCTGTAGAGTTTCTAATGAGAAATAAGCTGACAGCCTCATAGAAGCACTTTTGTAGGTAAACTTCTTTTCCCTTGATGCTTTTAAGATTCTCTTCGTCTTTAATTTTGGGCATTTTAATTAGTATGTGCCTGGGCATGGGCTTGTTTGGGTTCTTCTTGCTTGGGACTCTCAGCCTCCTGAATTTGTGTGACTTTTCCTTCACCAGATTAGGGAAGTTTAGTACCATTATTTCTTCAAACACATTCTCTATCCCTTGCTCACTTTCTTCCCCTGCTGGCACACCTATTATGGGAATGTTTTTACATGTTATCTTATCCTATAGCTCTCTTATCCTGTTCTGTTGTTTTTCAATTGATTTTTCTTTTTGGTTCTCTGATTAAGTGATTTTTTTCTACTCTGTCTCCTAATTCACTGATCATATTCTTGGCTCCCCCTAATCTGCTATGTATTCCTTCCACTATGTTCTTTATTATTGCTATGTCATTCTTCATAGTTACTATATCTTTTCTCAAGCTGCTGAGCATCTTTGCCATCATTATTATGAACTCTATGTTTGATAAATTTCTTCTCTCCATTTCACTTAGCTCTTGTTCTGGAGAATTCACTTGTTCTTGCATTTGGGGCTTGTGTTTTTGTCTCCCCATTTTGGCTGCCTGTTTGTGTTTGTGGATATGTATTAGGTAGATCTTCTATGCTTCTTAATCTCTAGTGCAGGACATTGTAGGGCTCTGTTTATGACTGGCCCAGGGTTCCTTATTTGGAGTTATTAGCAATCCACAACTTGTGGCTCCCTTTGCTGGGAGCCTCTTTGGAAAAGGTTAAGATATGCACCAAGGTCTGTTTTTCCAAGGCCTGGGCCAAGAAGGAGAAAGACTCCAACCCTCCAGAGATCCACTTCTGCCTACAGGTTGATTATATCCAGTCTTAAGTAGCCTCAGGCTACTGACCACAGGGGTGAGGGAAGGTTTTCTAACAGCATGAGGCCTTTGCTTCTGCCTGAAAGTGAATTGTTATTCTCAGTCTCTTAATGGGACTCAGAAACACCACAGAGTGGGGCAAGTGGATTCCAATAGGGTGAGGCAACTTCCTTCCCTCCATGGAAAGGTTTGCTGGAGAAAGATGTCCTCCACAGTGTGAAGGGATGACTCAACAGAGGAAACTGGGGTGTCTGCATTCTGAGTTCTAATCCCAGTTCCCCAAACCCGGTGTGGCTTCTGCTCACACAGCTCCAGTCCACACTGCCCTCCCTCTCCAGAGCCCAAGGTGAGTGGCTGCACACGAAATTTTGTGTGTTGGACCTTTAAAAGGGTTCCTGTGTTTCCAGCTGTGTGTCCCTGGCAGACGGCACCTCTGCTGCTTTTCATAGCCAGATGTTATGTGGGCACCTTTCTCAGTTCTGGTACTCTCTGCTGGGGACTTAGACCCCAGAATTTTCAATGAGAATCCCCCACAGCTGAGATGTCCCCTGGAAAGTCTGCTGCAGTCCGTGGGAACCCTGCCAGTCCTTTTACACCTCCACTCTTCTTATCAGTCTCTATGTGGACTCCACTTTTTGTCCTTGTTTATCAGGGTTCTCTCCAGTTGATTATTCAGAACGTTTTTGTGTGTGTGTGGTTTTGTGTTTTTTTTTTCATTTTAGTTATAATACCAGTTTGGTCCTGGGAGCATATCAGTGTAGCATCCATTTACCTCAACAAAGTTTATTTGATGCCTATAATTTGAATTTCCATGTCAATTACCAATACTCTCCTTTTGCTTACTTCTGCTTTCTTTTTAAAACAGGGAAATGTTCTCAAGTTTGTCACCTCATTAGTGTGTGTTTTTTTTTCCTACAAAATCTGTAATGCTCAATAAATCCTCTCATGCTGATTTTGATTATGCTATTAAACTTGTTTTCTTTCATTCTTCTCTGTTCATTTATTTTACCTTTTCTATCTTAGCCACTGACTGCAATCCATCCTTGCCAAAGTTCTTCACAGCATATGTCCTCCATCTGGCTGCTGGTTCACAAAGGCTGTGTGCTTCTGACCCATAGAAACACAAAACATTTTCTTTAAAAATTTGGTCCCCAAGAAGTAACCTAATTTATGAAGTTGCTCTTCTCTGAATATTCAGCATCTGCTTTCTATTTCATTCTACAACCTCTGATAATAGGCCACATTATGTTGTGTGTTTTTTTCTCCTTCAAATAAAAGAGATAAAAAAAGAAGAGAGTTGTTCAGATAGGGGTTTCACTAATAAACACTAATGCGACTTTCTACTTATCCCTTTAAATCCACTTATATCGGAGTAAAAACATTCTTGTGACATCTACATAGAGAAGATAGTTGTTGTAAGCTATCTCCAGCACTTGGACAGTGGCTTCAGACCAGTGGATTTGTGCTAAACAGATTTAGAGTGTGCTCCATGGACATATTTCATACAAAAAACACTGGCACCATGGCTCACTGTGACCAGGCTTCCTTTCCCTGCATTACACTCCCCACAGCCAAACACCTACTCAGGAAACTTGCACTGTTTGATGCCCAATACAATGATCAACTGTCCTCAGTCTGGTTCTATGTTTTAAGTTGCCCACATGAACCACAAAATGAAGTACAAATGTTTTAATGAAATTTGGATCAAGGAAGAAATACCTTGGGTACTTTTATTATCCTCACCTGAGGATATGTTTCATTGATTTTAGAGAGAGGAGAAGGGGGGGAGAGAGAGAGAGAGAGAGACAGACATTGATCTGCTGCCTCCAGTTCATCTCCTCGCTGGGGATTGGACCCACAACCTAGGTGTGTGCCCTGACACAGGATTGAGCTCAGAACCTTTGGGTGTAAGGGATGAAGCTCCAACCGACTGAGCCTCGGCTCCTTTTGAAGCAATGCTAACACAATAGACATTTGACTAACTTGCCTTGCTGGAAGACTCTGAAACAGCACTAAGACAGCACACAACAGACAGCCCTTCACTACACTTATTTTCAGTATATATGGATTTGCTGCATAAAAAAGGCAACACACACATTATCCGTTTCAGAAGTTATTTTAGCATCAGGAGTTTGTTGTTAGAGGAATGACCATCTCAGATTTTGCCAGTCCATTAGCTCTCAAAACTTCACTGCAGTGCTGCTAAAATTTTTATTTTCCTTCTTGCCTCAATGGTGTGTTAGATGACTGCTGGATCAGGCTGAGAAATAAACTGATAGAAAGATGGCATTTTACCAGAAGTCTCCCTTAAACTGTTTTTAACACAGTAAAAATTTTATATATATATATCATATAATAAAAGCCTAATATGCTAAGTGTCCAGTCGACCAGTCAGCCATTCAACCAATCAAAGCATGATATGCTAATGATATGCTAAGGCAGTTCAACTGCTCATTATGACATGCACTGACCACCAGGGGGCAGACGCTCCGAACAGTAAGTTAGCTTGCTGCTGGAGTCCAGCCGATTGGGACTGAGGGAGATGGGCTGGACGTGCTCTGGAGCCCTCCTGCAGGCCCTCCCTGGCTGGCCAGCCTCCCTTGTCCCTCCCCAGCCCCAATCATGCACCAATGGGGTCCCTTGGCCTGGCCTGTGCCTTCTTGCAATCTGGGACCCCTCAGGGGATGTCAGAGAGCCAGTTTTAGCCCAATCTTACAGGCCAGGCCGAGGGAGTCCACTGGTGTATGAATTTGTACACTGGACCTCTAGTGTATACATAATAAATGAGGTAAATAATGGATTATCATTTTAAGCTTGAAATATGTATATATTATTAAGGCTGAGGGTAATAGGGAAAGAGCTAAGAAAGTTACATCATGTCAGGCTGTCACTGAATCAAACACACTCAATGATAACAACATTATATGGGGTTCTGCATTTACAACCTCTCAGCCCCTCCCATTGCCAAGGAAGGCTCAGAGGAAGAGAGGAGGTGAAAGGAGGTTGAACTAATCAGAGGACATACTAATTGCCATGTTTATATTTGAGTACAACCAGCTCACTAATCAATAGCAAAGTTCAAATTAATGTCTAAGATTTTACATCATCTTAAATATCTCGGTGAATTTTCAGACACACATTTGGAATCCTTGGAGATTGTACCTGACCTTGTTAACCATTGTAAACAAACCATCTCTAATTTTTATTTAAAAATTTTCACTATTAAAAAGTGGGTATCCAAAGATCTGAGACTTGGTACACACATTCTTCACCTGCTGGCCTTGACCCTCTAGATGGCTCCTGGATGACCAACCATAGACACAGCAGCATTTGTTTTCTGTTTTTGTTTCCTGTGAGAGCATCTGGTATTGACCCCAATCTCATTTTCATTGTTCGGTAACTACTATATACCCATATTTCTCTTTAGATGGGCACAGACCAATTAATGCCATGCGATTTGGTGCAAAATGGGTCCTTTTCCCTGGCTGCAACTCTGAGTACTTTGATTTGACCTGAAGGCTGACATCTGAGTTTCCACAGGCTAACATGTGTCTTCTCCAGCCCTGGGTTGTAGCTCAACATTCTAGAAGAACCTGGGTCAAAATCCTCTGCATGGGACTAAAAAAGACAGAATATGCCCTCTCAGCCATCCACGTTAGGGAAAAGAGTAAACTAAAATGTGAAGCTGCAAAGTAGAGTGGACAAGTCTAGACTGAGGCCAGGCAGTTTTCTTGGAAGGCTAGCTCATGGACTTACGAGGGCAGCAATACTGTGAAAAGGCTTAAACTTGGGCAATACCACAACAGACTTAATTGGAGAGCTAGGAGGATAAGAGCACTTAACTAGAACTTAATACTTGAAAAAAAATTGTAAGGAATTCTTTCTTTAAAAATTCTGCCTGCTTAAGGTTTTCATATAATATGGAATGGAAAAGGACATGCCCACTGAACTATCTCAAATAAGGTCAAGCCTTCCTCTATGTTATCTGTACTCCTCATTTTTGTAAAATATGATCAGTAAAATGAGTCATAATATTTTAACCTTTAGAAGCAGTTGCCCAGTGGAAAGCAGAAACTCAATAAGTTTATTGGTCTTTTCCTTTAAAACAAACAATCAAAAAAATTCCACGTATTTATGGCATTTTGAAAAATTCATCTTTCAAGCGGAGAGCTGAAATTAGTGTGGACAGTAATGAGTGGCCATTTGTTTATTCACTCATCAATGTCTTTGAGTGCTATAGGGTCCAAGCATTGTTCTAGGGCCCTGGGAATATAAGAGTGAAGCAGGAAATAATCACCCCTGACCTGTGGAACTTACATTCTAGTGGCAAGGACAGACCATTAGTGTGATATTTCAATTGTAACCTACAATTCAGAAGTAAACACATACACACACATGTTGAAAGGAATGAATACTACAGTTAAAATTGAAAAGTAAAAATGTATAGTTAAAAATTAGACAAGGGTCAAGAAGTAAAAAGGTTTAGGAGGGCTGAGTGGGTGAGGTTACAATTTAGACAAAGTGGATAAGGCAGTCCTCACTGAGAAGGTGAAATCTGAGAGAAGGCTGAAAAGACTGGTTTTAATATAATGTTGGAAATGAATGAATAGTTTGGGGCTAAAAACCCTCCATGATTCTGAAACTTTGCCTAATTGCTTAAGTAGTCAAACCCAGAGAAGGAAATGAACCCTGGTTAAACAAGAAGCTCAAACACTTGAATAAATAAATGTGAATAGTGTAACATCAGATAATGACTATAGTTTTGACCATTCTGGGTACCAGGCACTTGACCAACATTGTCATATACAGCCCTTCCAAGCCTGGTCTCTATCATCTGTCTAGCTATCCATTATTCAATCTAGGAAGATTATTTCATTTTAGACCATATAGGATTATCAAAAAAGGTCCATCGAGGGGGGCATATGTATATATATAGAAGCCTAAGTGACCATTTGACTATTTGACTATTTGACCAGTAGCTAGGACATGCGCTGACCACCAGGGGATAGATGCTCAATGCACAGGCATGGAAACATGGAACAGACTGATGAATCTCAGAGAGAAGAGGGGTTGGGAGAGGGAGGAAAGAGATTAACCAAAGATCTTATATGTATACTAGAGGCCCGGTGCACAGATTTGTGCACTGGTGGGGTCCCTCGGCCTGGGCTGCAGGGATTGGGCCAAAAACAGGCAGACTGACATTCCCTGAGGGGTCCCGGATTGCAAGAGGGTGCAGGCCAGACTGAGGGACCCTACCAGTGCATGAATCCATGCACTGGGCCTCTAGTAGGATTATAAAAAAGTTAGTTGAGATGGGAAGTACACATATTTTTGCAGTTAACTTGGGCTTCTACATATATTTAACCAGTAATGCAGGGTCTATATCTATATTGGAATCTAGGGCGTGAATGCTAGACTTCACTGAGAAATTTATCTGCATCACAGGCTCTTCCTTCTGCTGATGGCCTTCATTATCTCCTGTCCCAAGGCAAGAGTGGCTGGCTCTTACTCTCACTCATTAATCGGGCACTTAAGGAAAATTTCTTATGAGTGAGTTTGATCCATGGATTGCTACATGAGCTGTTTACAAGTTAAGGTCTGGATTCCACTCACCCATGAATAGATAAGTTCTGCATCAGATATTCCTATGAATAGAAAATCCTGCCTTCCGGCTCCTGGGTGCAGCCAGGAGGGCAGGACCCCTGTGGACTGATGTCAGACAGAACTGTGTCCCCTATCTCTAACCGTTAACCATTGGGAAATGAGGCCAGTTGTTAACTTGTCCAAACCCACATTACTTCCTAAATGGAAATGGGAGTAAGAAAATCTACCTCCAAGGATTATAATGAGAATGAAATACACTCAGGCACATAACGTATAGGCCAATGTCTAATACATGATTAAAGATCTATAAGGATAACTTTTAAAATATTTTTGCTAAATTCTCATCCAGACAGCTACAATAACAAAAGCATAATATGCTAAGTAGACTGGGCAGCTGAACAACCTTCTGGACATCATTCCAGACCAGACAAAGCCACCGTGGTGGGGGCAGGCAGAGTGGTTAGGTGCGATCAGGCAGTCAGGCAAGTAAACAGGAGCCAGCAGTCCCAGATTGTGAGAGGGTGCAGGCCAGGCTGAGCCCCACCCCCCCACCCCCCTATGCATTAATTTCATGCACCGGGCCTCTAGTACTCAAATAAAATGCATGTCAGAGAAATTAGATCTGGGTATCTCTGGGTATTAATCTGCTTCCCAGGGTGGCACAGTCTCAATTGTCAGCATCACCCTCAGGGCTGCAAAATTCCTGGGCAGCCCCAGCATTCAGTCTCAGATAAGTCCCAAGAGACAAGACACCGCATCCCCCAACTCAAGGTGACTATACAGAACCAACCACACAGTGTCCGTTCCAGCCGAGTTCTACTCTGAAATGAAAGGAAATCCGTCCCCAGCTCTGAGATGCACCCCGTGGTCACTGTCCATGAGGACATAGACTAGACTGACCCAAGTCTATGAATGTTTTTACAGAGAATAAGTAGGAGCTGCTTTTCACTTTAACAAACAAGCCTCATAGAGCAAGAGGAGGCTGACACCTGGGGGAAGGAGGATCAAGCAAAACATGGACAGGGACAGCAGTGTGGTGACTGCCCGGGAGAAGGGGGTTGTGCAAGGAGGTAGAAAGGGGTAAAGGGGGGATAAATGGTGATGGACGAGACTTGACTTGGCTGGCGGTGGACACACAATACAGTGTACAGATGGTGTATTGTACAGTTGTGCACCTGAAACCTCTATAAATTTTGTTAACCAGTGTCACTCCAGTAAATTCAATGAAAAGGGAAAAGAGGAAGAAGGTCTCGTGTAACTTCAGAGAGGTCACGAGGGAGAACTGGAGCCTCGCTGGGTGGAGGCCAGGCAGGGCTGCGTGGGAGACCCGCTGCGTGGGTCTCTCTCCATCCCTCCCCTGTGCTTCTGCCACCGCAATTGTGCTTTTAGAGCCTCCAGTTGGGAGCTACATGGGATGACATTAAAGTTCCTCTTGGAAAGAGATGTCCCACCTCTGCAACCATAAACATATAGCCGAGAGGTAGCCGAAGACTTTGGAAGCAATTTGCATTTTGCTGTTGAAAATTCTGAGTCCACATTACTAGTTACTAGTAAAGAAAAATGCTCCTGGAAGTAAGTTTGCTGGCCTAACTGGTTCTTTGGGAGTAACAATTTTTCAAAATGCTGGCACATTACGATGCCTATAATGCAGTGCGTAATTATACAGTTTGATTTGTAAAGCGCAGGGCACACCTTTCTGTTTTAAAAGTATCACTAGTTTCCCTTTTCCTAGAAAATGTCTTTTATGAGTCGTAACGAGCCAGAGCCACCTCTGAGTTATCAGTGTAATTGTCTACTTTGTGGGGCATTTGACCCGTCTTCGCGCCTTCTCATTCCTCAGGACATCTTCCGATTCTGCCAATTTCACTACTCATGTGAAACTACTCCCGAGGGTGAACAGAGAAATAAAAAAGCGATACAATACCCAGCAGTTAATTGGCTCCTTTTTAACAGCTTAGGGGCCATTTGATGGAACTTGAACAGAGTGGGAAATGAGGTCAGAAACCAGCTGTAATTGACACGCCCCTTCCTACACTCAAACTCAGGACTGCCCAGACTCCAGGTCTGATTGTACTGGATAATTGTTAAATTTCTGCTTTAAATGAGGACCTTGTTTATCACAGATCATTCTTGTCATGACTTTTTAAAAACTCTGATAGTCTCCAAATTTTTACATATTCCCTTTACCTTTCAGGCACTAACAAGTTGTCCCCAATGACTCTTACTTACATACTAGGAATCAAACCAAGGAGGCAATGGATCCTCTCAGGACTGACATGTCTTCTGGCTTCATTGGAAAAAACAGCCAACAGCATATTATGGCTTGTTTCTCTTTTCCTCAAACTAATACACTTCACTTTTAACACACTTACTAATATTGAACTTAAATTTGCTTTGTATTATCCAGCCCCAGTCTGCGTGTGTATGCAGGCAGCTGCTGCCTCTTCCCTC